>CM057756.1:290606-1490606 GCA_030064425.1 Trapa bicornis | reverse complement strand
CCCTCCCAAATACCATCATTATATGCCTAATGGCTCATAGGTGGAGCAGGGGTCTTACCTCAACTGCATTCAGCTGAAATCTGCCAAGTACCAAAACTACCTAAAATTGAGCTACTTAAGGAGTTGTTAGAAATTATCACCGGAGTTGGCCGAAGAGGTGAAAGGACATTAGGCATTTTGTATCCAACGTCCATGTGAAACTTTCAACAATGGTGGTCAGCCAAGTGGTTGTCAGAGTTGGGAGACTTGGTCATCAACTAATTGCGATTGGGCAGAACCCGACATACCCATCGGTTAAAATGCTCATGGTGGTCAATTTTCCCCTTTCTGGAGATTGACCCTTCCCATGGAGAGGTAGATGGGAGGTAGCCAGATGTGGCCAAATTTGGCCACAAAAATGTGGTGGTGTGGCAGTGATTTCCTATCCTAAGTCAAATTTGGCCAAACAACCCTTATTCAACATTTTTCAGCCACTAACATGTCACGACCACACGATAGAATTCAAGAGGAGTCTCTTACCATTATTTTGACATCACAATCACTCCATTTGGTGGTCAGGTGAGAGAGACTTTTGTGTAGGAACCATTAGATGTCAAGAGAGATTTTAAGGACGTATTTTCAAACATCTCATATCAAATTCGATCTAATGGGGAAATAGAAATGCAATTAAATTCACCTGTAGGCTGCTCAAGGAGTTGTCATTGCAATGCCAAGTCTGATTGCATGCAATTTGATGAATAAATTAGTCAATTAAGTGTGTTTCCATAACTTGGCATCTATAGAAACTATAGGAAGTAGGTAGAGAGGTTAATTTGGATGTATGACCATGAGTTGGGCTGGGTCAACCAAAGTCGAGTTAAATCCGACCCGACTTAGTCCCTCCTCATTTTCTAACTTTCCAAAATCCAAAATTACTTTATTGCCCTCTTTAATCCCCTTGGTAATTTAATCCAAAATCCTAGCCTATTCGGGTGAAAACGGGCTTCCTCCAAGACTCTACATTTTTATGCTCAGGAATCTAAACTCTATTCCAATCGAATTCCCTATTCCCAACATTGGGTTTCTATTCCCACTTACCACATTAGGTTATGATTTGGTTTGACTTTCAAATCACAACACAGTTTTCCTTCTCGACTTAGGTTTACATCCTCAATTCGGGATTCCATTCATATTTTAACCTGGGTTCTCGATATAGTTCGACTCTCATTCTTGTTTTAGGGTTCCATTCCCACTTCTCATTGGAATTCCTAGTTTGGAATTACATTCCCGACTCGATCTCCCTTTCTAGTCCAAGTGTCTTAAATTTTGTTTTCGAAAATTTCAGTGTTAAAACCTCCAGGCCACCCATGATCGAGCCAATCATCTCCGATCATCCCTAGTCAAGCCACGCCCTCCCTACACCTTAGTGGTAATTCTTTACCGTTGCTCTTTGCTAGAAAATTCAAATTTTAGAGTGATTTCACTAAAAAATTACTAAATCTTATTCTAATCGCTCGGGCCACTAAATAATGCACCATTTGATCATGTAATGGTCCCCTTGAAGAGAGCTAGCATCCCACACCAGGAACTCCAGCCATTGCATCCTCGCTAGTAAGAAAATGAAGAATTTTCTCTCTAGAATGATTTTTTCAGTGTTGCTTTGTTTATTGTTATTTCTAAGCCAAATTGAGTGAAACAAATCTTCTAATGGTTATAGGTACACCTGGAGGACAATTAGTATCATGTTAGGACATAATTTAAAAGGTTTGACATGATTTCTTGAAGATGAAAGTTTTAGGGGCGAAAATGTAAATTTTAGAAAGTTGGGTACCAAATTAAAATTTTAAATAGGTAGGGTTTTAAATACAAATATTGGTAAATTAAGGATCCAAATGGAAATAAAGAATCATTAGAGACCTAAAGGGAAGATTAGAATATTAGGGAGCTAATTGGAAATAAAGTAAGCTTATGTACATATATGTAAATAATGAAAAGTATAGAAACATATGTGTAAATTCATACTTTTTATAAACTTAATTGTTCGAAATGATGTATGAATTGATTACCTATGTACATGTGCGAATAAAGGCACAAGAATTTGAAAATACATCCGGGACGAATAAGTTAAGGACCATGGGTGAGTGAAATTTCTAATATCGAGTTTGATTGGACCAATGATGCAAAGTTACTTACACAAACTGATAACATATCCAACTTAAAAGTATTTATCAAGATATATATTCTACTGATATCATGCTCTATGCGTAAAACCTTTTTGAAAAATAATCCTTATAGAAGTATGAATCTTGTTTAGAGAATTTCCTTGATGCCATATGCTTGTGATAAAATTCTTTTGAAAAGCAGAATCTAGATACATATATCAATGCAGAAAATGGGTCGAACTCAAGGTAAATGAGAATGATTGGATTGATATTTTGTTTAAGTGGGCCCATTGATAGAGTTTTGAAAAGAGTGATCCCAAGGCCATGTCTTGAAAACTTGTGAAATGAGAGGGACATACCTTGTTCTGTAAATAATTTGATTATGTTATATGAATAAAAAATTCTATTGATTGTGTGAATTAATTACTATCGAGATGGAAGCAAGTTTTGTCTCATATGACATATGGTACAAAGACAACGATCTTAAGTTAAAACACATGTTTGTGTTTGTTTATAAACAAGACCATAAGATGCCTAGTACGGGGTAGTGATAGTTTTGAGTGTTGTTGTCTAGTAAGATTTTGTACAAGGGAAGCTATCACCCGCCCTGTACGTCACGGGCTCTCGGAGCCCTATGTGCCCACTCAAACAATGTCATCTTATGAGACAAATGGACGATATTGTAGCTGTTGAGAATAAAATCCCAAATGAGATAAAATAATGAAGTGTTGTGGGTTAATAAGATTGGAAGGGTTCCACTACTTATAAGTCATGACTTCAAAGTAGACATGGGTATGACCCCTTATCGGTTCACAATACCTTCTCACATGGTATCAGAGCCAGTTGGCTAGCACCCATACCTGAAACGAGACTAGAAACCTGACTCGTGGTCTACCCAAGTATGGTGGAGGAAAAAAATACCCAACTCAAGGCCATTGTTCCCCTCGTTCGAGACTGGAAGAATAATACATGACTCGTATACAGTGGCAAGTATATCCACGTTGCACGTGAGGGCGGATGTTGAGAATAAAATCCTAAATTGGATAAAATAGAGAAGTGTTGTAGGTTTATAAGGTTGGAAGGGTTCCATTATTTACAATTTATGACTTTTAAGTAGACATGAGCTCCTTCTCATAGTAGCATTATATCATAATGGTTAATAAATTCGTTTCGAATCACAAGTGAAATAGATGAAACTTTTGTTATAGAAATGAGTGATCCCTTCTATAATAGAACAGGTGGATGTGTTGTATGATATGTTTGCCCAATTATAAACCCCATTTAAATTTCAATTGTGATAAATTAAGAAAATTCATACTCATTGACTGGTTAAACTCACCTACTCCATTACCTTTTTTAGACATAAAAAAATAATAAAAATAAACTTTTACGCTAATATACTAATTTAATACTTTTTTAGACAAAAAAAATAATGAAAATAAACTTTTACGCTGATATACTAGTTTAGTACTCATAAAATAATTACATATTTATGGATAGTAAATAACCATATATTTGTTTGAGGATATTATTTTAAATAAAAGTTTTGAAAGTAAACTAATATGTTATAATACTATTTTAAGTGTTATTCCCGTTGATAGTACAATAGTAATAGTAATCGCTATTGTAGTATCTGAAGTTGTGATGGATTGTTTAGAGGTTGCAATTAAACAAAATGGGATGGGGTGTTCTACTGTTTTTTTTGGTAAGAAAATGAGTAAAGGAAAATTTAAAATAGTAGGTATTATCTTTAATAAATTGGCAAAATAGAGTAAATTAAAAAAATTTTAAAAAATATAATATATATTATTGGAAAGAAATCGATGTGTTAAATGAAATAAAGTATAAATGAAAGTAGATTTGAAGTATAAATGAAATAAAGTTACCTCGTTTCTAATTAAAGGATTCTTGTGAAGACTAGCGTTATTTTTTAACATGACAACTTTTATTCTCCTGATTAATTTGTAGGTTGCACCTAAGTAAGCCAAAGTATTTTAGTATCTTGATAAATAGAAAAGTTGTTATACAATAACTCAGATATCAAATAAAAATTTAAAATAAATTAGAATACGATATTAAAAAATAAATGTAGTAGGCCATAAGAAAAAGCCAAGAACTCATATTTTATTAATAAATAACTTAATTAATTAAATATATTTATCATAACTAATAAAAATACTATTATAACAATATATTATAATATTTCAACATTTTTTTCAAATAGTATAGTTATTAATATTTATATAAATATTATTATTTTATAGTATATATAATTACAAATATATATGATATAAAATTTACAAATTACATCATTAAAATTTGAGTATATATAATATGATCAACTATCACAATCATAATTTTTATTATATAATATAACGTATCTATTTAAAAAAATATTTTGACATATTAAGCATGGGAAAGATATAATTTTCATTATATCACGTATATAAATTTGTATAGACGTGACATAACACTAAATCCAGTAAGTGAAATAAATTACAAGCTTATTTAGGATACACAAAAAATATATAATAGGTTTGATAATATTATATAAATTTAATGTAATAAATAAAATTATTTTTGAAAGCTCCATCAACCCAAAAAGAGAAAATCTCCGTCTCCTCTTTAGTAGTGCTCTATTTATTAGTACTTTTATTTTTTATTTTTATAGGGTCGAGTTTGGGGAATTGATGGAATCAATCATACAACACCTTATACTTTTCATCGATTGAATCATATATGTTGACCTAAGAATTACATTGAAAACCATGGTAAGTTATTAGCATATTACCAATCATTAATTGTACTTGAGTTACTTATTTATTTTGTTATTTATACATTTACACGAAAAATAGCTGGAAACTCATGTGATTACGTTAATTTTGGGGCTATATACTTTTTATATCTTTTATGTTCTAAATTATCGTAATAATGGAGTGATACATTTCTGTGCAAGAAATTGTATTTTTTCCCGTTAATTGATTTATATTTATAGCATTCTATAGCTGTTATTAATTTCTCCTTTATTAATAAGTACTCAAAGTTTGAAGTTTAGAAATTTGTAATTCTTGCTTCCTACGACTCTTGTGCATGATATGTATATAAAACTTCGTGCTACAACTAATCAGAGAAATGTATAACCACAAATTATATTTCTTATAAATAGAGTAAATGACAATTACTAATATATAAAAACTTCCTATATTACCTTTACAGCATGAGATTATTTGCAGTAGTAGGCTAAAACACAGTATAATTTTTTAAGATAATAATTTAATATAAATTAGTCGTTCACGTAGTCCATTTTTTAATTATCATATATGTATATATTTCTTATATCAATTCCAAGAATGGAAATAATCACCTTCTAAATAAAGAGGACTCATATCTATTGGACCCTCCTAGTTTATAGTTTTAAAAGGCTTTTTGGCCACATTATATCTTTTGATTCCTACGTTAACATTATAATTGAGTCATATTTTGTGTGTAAGTGACTATTTTTTCCGGATAAACATCTTATTTGAATGACATCATCTTAATGGATTTTTATAATATTCTACAATTGTCATTGATTTCTTTATCTTCTAATTTTCAAAAATGTATGAAATTTAGGAATATGTTTCAATGTTATGGACATAAAACCTCGTGCCGTAATTTAATGAAGAAATGTATAATTGTCAAATTTATTTCCTATAAATATAGTAAAGGTCAATTCATAATATCAAAATCCCCCTCTACGACCTTTATAGTCTTATTACATTCATGCAATACAAATTCTAGATATAAAAATAATAATTCAATATAATTTAGTCATTCACATAATCCATTTTCAATAATTACATATGTATATATTTCTTATCTAAATTTCACAAATGAAAATTATCACCTTCCAATATAATTCAACTTAGCTTTAATAATTACCGCCCAAACTATTATATTTGTAATAAATATATTTAAGTTCCATTTGTAATAAAATCAATATCAATATTATGCTTATATTTACATACACTCGTATTAGGTAAATATGGATTCACCCTCCACTTCAGTATCACGGCATTAATGCCATTAACCGCATTAATGGTTAAATGCAATTCATCCTCACAAGGTTGTAGTACTTTTGCAATAATGTTACCATGGCATTGTCACCTCCTTTTTTTGCTCGAATGGCATTGCCACCTTTGCAATACAAGATTTTGACATCTATAAACAAAAACGTATTTATTTACATGCCCTTGAAACTATACTTGGAAGAGGCTCATAGCATCCAATTAATTAATTAACTGTTACATTCTCAATATAATTTAATTTCCCAATTACTCTAATAACCTATTAATAATTTTGGAAGGAGAAACCATCTTATTTTATCTTAATTGTATTACATTCTACACATGTATGAGATTTATGAAACCCAACATCTCCTATCAAGGAAATCGAGAAATCGATCCACGTAAGAAACAAAAAAATGACAAAAATGGGTTAAAATGAGAAATTTGAAAATTCCAAGTAACTAAAAAGTTATAAAAATCATGGGTAAGGACTATAAAGTAAATTGGATGGGAAAACTAGATCGGTTTAGGGTGAACCCAACTTGAATTGGATTGAACCGAGTAGAATCATGAATGTACCAATTTCTTAATTTATTTTTCTAGGTGGTTTAAAAATATCAATTTGGGAAATTGAGGCCACCATTGAATAGAAAATGAATTTAAACTAATTTATAAAATTTTAATTTTGAGAAAATCAGTCGAATCGTGAAACTGCCGATTTTCGTTTTCTCGTCACTAGACATGGTTAGACTGGATCTATCAATGGTGCAGTCCATTCAATAGAAAATTTAATTTATAATTTTTATTTTCTCAAGAACCGACTGGGAAGTGGCTGAACCGGCCAAAAAACTGCTAAACTGACCAAAAAATACTTCGAAAAATGGTTTGCTACAGTGTTGAATTGGTCAGCAAAGAAGTTGGGCGCATGAATGCACCAACCATCCACGTGTGTCATCTTCTCCTCCCAATAGCTTACTAGAGTTGCCCTAGTTTTGCAACACACTTCATCCGTTGATCCACCATGTGAAACCCGACCTCTCGTACCAATGAAACTGAGACAAGAACCGAGAAATTTTTATGAGAAAATTGAACCATTTAGTGAGCCAAAAATAGTAAAGAAGAGTTAACAAGGGGAAAATTAAAAATCCAAAATTACCAAGAAGTCATAAAAATCATGATGAAGAACGAGGAAGGAAATTGGATAAGAAAATTAGACCGGTTCGAGGTGAACCCGAACCTGAACCAGATTGAACCGGTTCAATAATTTATTTTTATAGGTAGCTAAAAAAGAGCAATTTGGGAAATTAAGACCATCATTTGGTAGAAAATTAATTTAAAATTTTTAATTTTTAGAAAACCAGTCGAATTAAGTCTAAACAAGCGGATTTTCATTTTCAGGTCACTGAAGCCAGTTGGACCGGACCAGTTAATGGTCTAGTCGGTCAATAACCATGTAGACAGGAGCAACCAATGAGAGGCTACCACGTGTCTGGTCAACCAGTCAATAGCATACATGGCAGCTAGGTAGGATCGCCATGTCAACTGAATTGACCAATCACGTGTCGCCTCGTGGTAGGTCCGCACGTGTGAGCTTTGTCCAATGACACTGTTCATCGAGGCAATATTTTTCTTTCCTTTTCCAGTGAGGGAATATTCCCTCCTATATGGGCAATTTTTTATGGGGATAAGCTTGATCAGTATGAAAATTGGTAGAGCAGAGGGTACTCGAGCTCCCTATATAAAGAGCTCCCTATATAATGAAGGGACCGATTGACATCATGAATTGGATCAATTAACCCCATTTGAAAGGCCAATTTGAAGAAATCAAATTCTGTTAGTAGAAAGGGGTGAAATTAGGGAAAAATTGGGGATTTCAAAAAATTGAAAGACCATAGTGCAATTTTTCTAAAATTGTGGGTCAATTGGAAAAGAGGAAGGTATTAGAGGACTAATTGGTCATTTTTAAAAGAATTGGGACCAATTGGCCATTTTTGGAAAGTTTGGGGCCAATCAGTAATTTTTGAAAAATTTAGGGTCCTATTGGAAATGTGGAAAAGATTGAGTCCTGATTAGAATTCTGAGAAAATTAAGGACCCAACGAGGATATTGGAAATCCTTGGGACTTGATGTAAGAAAGGTTAGCATTAGAAACCTAAAGTCAAGGAGTATGAACTTTAAGGACCTAAGTGCAATAAAACCAAAGATCAGTGCCTAGTTGCCATTATGTGAGAATAAGAAGGCTTTCATGCCGAACCTTTCCTTATAGGGATATTCAAACCGTGTAGGGACACTTTGGACTAGAATATGAGCTAAGTGGAGCACGACTTAGACTTGGAAAGTCGACTGGGGGCGAACACGTCACTATCATTGGGTGAGTGGGCACATTTACATCATACTCGATTGGGGGTGATGAGCACATTTTAAAGCTAAAAACCTACTTACCACTTGTGAGTGGGCTTATTTACACATCATAGGGGTGGTGAGCACCATTTTGATATGAAGAACCACTATGAGTGGGAATTTTCTATCATCATACCCGGTTGGTATGATGAGTGCATTTTTAACATAAAAACCATTTTCCAGAAATGTTCTCCCTTAATCGTGTGTCAATGCTTAAACTATTTGGGAGATTTTTCTAATGAGAGCTGGGACAACACCAATAGACTAGAAGCCTCGATTTTAAACTTATAAGGGCTCAAGGCCCAATTTTGAAAAACTCGTGAAGTGGGCCAAGGCTAGTGGGCATGGGCTAGAGCCTATAGACAAACATGAGTATAAGAGCAATGAAAAAATTTCATAAAACTAGAAATTTTGTGTGACTTGCCACGATACCAAATCAAAACTGATAAGACTTTATGGGCTAAGTGGCAGTGCGCTAGGACTAGGTCAATGGATTGGTTAGGCAAACAACCATTGGTCGAGTCGAGTATTGGGGCCGTTAGACCGTTGCCACCAAAGATGATGACTAATATGCTAAGAATATTGTTTGTGCATGCACTTTAATTTGGGACCATCGAGATGCCCGTGAGTGGTAGTGATGCACTTTGGGACCATCGAGATGCACTTTAATTTGGGACCTGGTTGCGAAGGGCAGGTTTGTTGTGCCAATTACTCATGAAGCTCGACAAAGCTTCTTGCGCATGAGATAAAGGTGGGGGCAGGATGAGGTCTTCATCCTCATACAGACACAAAGAAATTTTGTGGATCTAAGGGTCAGATGCCTATGGCATCTACTTAGATTCTTGGTAGAAGTGGTCGGACTTTTATTAGGGAGGATGACAAAGTCGTGCTAATACCCAAGTAGGTGTATTCTTGGAATGAATGCCCTGTGAATCTTTGTACCCTTTGTGATAAAGGGGGTGTGAATGGGTCACACGTCGACCCGATTTGGTCGAATCCTAGTGATCAACTTGCCACTCTCCCAGTTTATTAAACGGTTTCCCCTTATTATAAACTGTAAAGAGTAAGACATCCTTTAAACCTGCACCTTTTCCTAAAATAACATAAATCAAAACTGCATAATATTTTAAATTTATCATACCTGTCTCACAGACATCTTAGTTGATAGTCTTTAAGGGTAGGCTTTTCGAAATTTCTTGAAAGGGATATAAGGGAGGTGGTGAGTATGACTACTTAGTAAATGGATTTTCAAAACTTTTAACTTTTAGGAAAAAGATTTGTATTGGAGTGTGCCAGACTCATTTCTTTCAAAAATCCTTTTATATCAAATCTCGGTTTTTACCGACATTTCCTTATTAATCATGGTGTGTCATCACCCAAAACACATCATTCATCATGAAGGTAAAATACACATTTGTAGGCCAGTACATCCACTAAACCCACTTGTGGCGTCGGAGTGACTTTATCGGCCACCTAAATAGAAGCACGTCGACTTCTACCCTAAGAATGAGTGGATGTACGTGACATCTGACCCTCAATCTCAAAATTAATTCTTCGTGTCCGTATGAGGACAGAGACCTTATCCTGTCCCCACCCCGGTCTCATGCACTTGGTACTCCTCTAAATTTTGCACAGTCACCCGGTACAACGAACTACCCGTATACTCAACAGGTCGTCTAGGGCCCTTAAGACACATCACTACCCCTCATGGGTGTCTTGATGACCCCGTAATCATAATGCATGCACAAACAGTATTTTCTTATTATGCCATATAATCTATGGTGCCATAGGTCCAACGGCCCCGACCATCAACTCAACCTGCAGCTGTTTGTCTTAACTAGTCCAAAGACCTGTCATGTCTCACTGCCACTAGTTGACTGAATATGTCAGTCCAGTTTGGTACCATGACCAAACAATTCATTTATTAAAGTTTTATGGCACATATCTCATGTTTGTTTATGAGCTCCTGCTCGTGCCCACTAACCTATGGCCCACTTGTTCGAGATTTTTCAAAACTGAGCCTAATAGCCCCCAAGTTCCAAAACCGAGGCCCCCTATTCGAGCACCCGTCAAGAAGGTCTCCCAAATCATTTAAGCATTGGCACACAATCAGGGGAGAGCACTTAAAAAATAAAATGTTTTGATAAACTAATTGTTTTTGAAAAACTCACCCCACTACTCGCTCACTAAGTTGTAAAAACTCACTCCCACCCTTTTTCCAGAAAAAGGAGACCAAACCTAGAGAATCCACGAAGATGAACCCTAAGTTAGGTATGTTTAAAATTCTTCTTTTATGCTATTGAGTTTTGTATAATGTTATTCCAGGAAACAATGTCATAAATTACGCTGGACTCCCCGCTGCCTTAATAGGGAGTGATCCTTCTTAGACCAAAGGAAGTGGCGGGTTGTTTAGAAAATAACATATGAAAATCAAGTTAATCAAGGCTTCAAGAAAATTGTTTTTGATACAGGAATTTGTGTTAAACTTATTCCTAGAGTAGATTTATCTATTGGAGTGTTGAAGCTAATCAATTACATTTTTTTAATATTCCTAATTTAATATTTTTTTATGTAGGTGACAAGGAGATCTATAATTTGAGGACAAATCATTTTCAAGAGGGGGAGAATGATGTGAATCAAATTGGGGACAATGTGATTCACAAGTTAAGGGCCAAAAGATTTGAAGAAGCATTGAATGGACTAATTGGAGCAATTGAAGAAACCCAAGTGGAAGCCCAAAGGAAGAGTCCAATAAGATCTCAAGCCCAAACAAAGAGCCCAATAAGATCTCAAGCCCAAAGAAAGAGCCCAATAAGATCTCAAGCCCAAAAGAAGAGCCCAATAAGATCTCCAGAAGATAATTCAAATTTGAAATTCAAATTTAAATTTCAAGTGGGGGATTTATTAACATAATAAATCTTATAGAAGATTGCAAAATAAAATAATATATTAGGAATATTTTCTATATCAATAGTTATATGGTTGGCATGTCAACCACAATATTTTATTTCCTTATTTAGATAATAGCTAATATTCTCAAGTGCCTATAAAAGGCTAACTTTAGAGCATTGTAAAGACAGATCTTTGATTTCAATTTTATTGTGAGGCTTATGTCTTCTTTCTCTTTTGAGAGAACTTTTGAACTTATCAGGTTTTTACTTGTGGCGTTCAAGCAATCGAACTTATCACCAGGGTTTTCTAGGAGCTCTTCTTAGAGGAGTTTGGTGTGGCATCTACATCTATCCGTACCTTGTTTCTTAATCAAACAAGGTATGTTCCATCCTTTTTACTTGCGTCGTGAAAGTCTAGGGGTTTATTCAATATTTGGTGTAGGGTGCCGTTAGTATATTGGCTGGGTTCGCATCCTAGGGGGACCTCCCCACTTAATTTGAGAATGTTTAGAGACGCTTGAGTTATAGGTCAAAGGTCGTGGTTAAAATGTAAAGATTTGAAAGTTAGGGGACCTAATTTGAAATAAGCATTTTATGTAATCTTGCTAACAATCCAAATAAAGTTTTAATGCTGATTGGGAAGTTTAGTGAAGTGTCCGGACCGATTTGGCTTATTGGGAACGATTTAGGGACCTTTTTGCCATAAAAACAAATTTTGTTACCAAAGTGAAAATATGAACTTTTGTATTGCCAAAGTGGACTTTTGGGAAGTCCAAGGACATAAGCATAATAAAAAAAGTTTATTGGCCAATGTGGTAAATTTTGGGGGTCAAATTGATATCGAAAACCTAAGCCCTCAAGTAGAGGGGCATAATAGTAAATTTTCAAAAACAAAGGAGCCTTTTGGAAAATAAAAGAAAATGAGTCTGGGATCGTTCTAATGTCTATTAGGATATAAAAGAGACCCAAGGAAAACTATAGGGATCAAATTGAAAGTATAAAACTCGCCCTTTCGAGCTAAGGAAAACCGGGAAAAGAACTAGTCAAATTAAGTGAGGATACAGAATCAGTTCACAAACCCGATCATTGTGAACGAGCAGTTTGGGAATTTACAACTCCTAGGTGATCCAAAGAGTTCATAATACCATGGAAAAGAACCTTAGGATGAATTGGAAGAGAAATACTAGACCAGCTTAGATGAGCCAAATCAAAGTGGATTGAACCGGTTCATGAACTGGAACCGATAGAGAATGGGAAAAATAGAGAAATTCAACTCCCTTGTGCCCCAAAGAAATTTATAAACCTTTGGAAGGAACCTTTGAACAAAGTTGGAGAGAAAAACTAGTTTGATTCAGTTGAACCGGACCCGAACCGGATCGAACCGGTTTAAGGACCAAGCCGGTTTATGAACCAAAATCGATAAAGAGATGGCAAACCGGGAATCTTATGGACCCTAAGTGATCCAAAGAGTCACAACAGACATGGAAATAGACTTGTGAAGAAATAGGGGATGAAAACCAATCCGGTTTAGGTGAACCGGATCCGAACCAGTTCGGACCGGTTTGAACCACTAATGAACCAAATCCTAAATTCATTTTTCTAGGTGGTTTAAATAATTCAAATTAGAGATTTAAGGCCACCATTGGATAGAGAATGAATTTAGATGAATTTAGAAATTTTTAGATCTGAAAAACTTGGTCGAATGAGGGGTGAACCGGCCGGTTTAAGCTTGGAACCTGGTTCAGATCGGTTGGTTCGGTTTGGAACAGTGTCATCTTATTCCTTTGGATGACAGCACTGTTCACTCGCCAGGAAACTGAAGAAACGCCTCCGTTTTGTATGTTTCAGGTTATCAATTCCTGTCATAACGGTGCCAAACGTACGACCAACGGGTCCCTAAGCTCCCTATATAAAGAGCCCCTCTCCGTTCATCCTCTCCACACCTGAAAAGCTCTCTATTTCTCTCTCAGTTGCTTAGTTTTTCGGCGAAGCTCGAACAAGAGCTCTGATATAGGGTCAATTCTGAGCCAAATAAGGCGAGGTCGTGTTCATTTGAACTGGGGAGAAGTCAGCTACATGGTGGTAGCATCCATTTGTCCCGAGAGTCGCTGGAGAAGCGCCAACATAATCAAACAATGAAGCAGCTCCAGCGGACCGAAGCTGCCCTATTTTGGCCAAGTTGAAATTGGCCAATTCGAGCCCTCTTCAGGCTAAACGAAGCTCTCTCGACACCACCTCAACCCTTCCACGGTCGAATTAGGACCGAAAGGTAGGCCAATTCGGCTCCCCTTTACCATTTTAGTCGGCCAAATTTCGATGGAGAAATTCTAATCCAATTCGACATCAATTGATGTGATTCTTGATCCTAGGAAGATCCTCTGGAGGAGAGATACCTACCCAGATAGAGAGCTCCGACCGCCGCACCCTCACTGGTGAGAAATCGAAGCTTTCTCTCTCTACAATCTATTTTCCGGCGAAGCTCCGTTTGAGCTCGTTCCGACATTAAAATCTACGATTCAAAGTTCCTTAGATTCGTATGAACATGTAGAAACTCAATTCCAACCCCAATTTCAACAATTAGAGTTTTTTGATCGATCAATTTGATAAATCAAATTCGGTAGTGTTGAAGAGTTGAAATTGGGGGAAAATTTTGTGGAAATTTGGGGATTTTCAAAAATTCGAAGGACTGAAATGTAATTTTCTAAAATTGAGGGTCAATTGGTCATGATAAGAATATTAGAGGTCCAATTGAGAAATTTTAGAATTTTTGGGGCAAAATTTACCATTTTTCCAAAGAAAGGGTAAAATGGTAATTTTTGGAAAATTGAAGGACCAAATTGGAAATTTGGTAAATTAAACTCCTTTGTGTGAAATCAAATGATTTGAGGTCCTACGATAAATTTTAAAAGTTTCGGGACTCAAATTTAGGAAAAACCCGGCAATAGGGACTTAAAGTTAAAGAAAAATAACTTTAGGGACCTAATTGCAAATATATGTAAAGTTGGGTTTTCTCATTCATTTGGAACGAATGAGGGCTATTAAGCCAAAGAATAATGATCAATTATGTTCATTTTATGTAGGAGAACAAGACATCAGGAATGCTAGTCGAGGTCCAGCTTGCTAAGGACGGAACCCGACTAAGTGGAATTTCTCTGCACTATCGGGTGAGTGGGATTATGTAACATACCCGGTTGGGGATGATAGGTACCTTGATATAAAAACCCACTGATTAGTGGTATTTTTTAATCATCAGTACTTAGAGAAAGTGATGTGAAAGTTATGCGGAAAAACTACTTACGGGTTGTAAGTAGATCATACTCGATTGGTATGATGAGACTTCCTCAAAGGAAGTTGAAAACCCATTCATCGGTTACGAACGGAGATGTCTTTATACCGGTCGGTATAATGGACAGTAAAAACCTATTTTTGTCGGAAGTGTTCTCTCCTGACTATTTGCCATTGCTTAAACTATTTGGGAGACCTTCTTGATGGGAGCTCGAATAGCTCTTATAGGCTGGGGGCCTCGGTTTTGGAACTTGAGGGCTAAAATGCCAGTTTTTTGAAAACTCGAACAGTAGGCCATAGGCCAATGGACACGAGCAGGAGCTCGTAAAAGACCATGATATGCCATTAAAACTTAATAAGTGAATTGTTTTGTCATGGTACCAAGGCAGGTCCGACATACTCAGTTTACTAGTAGCAGTGCGACATGACAGATCTCCAGACCAGTCGAGATAAATAGCTACATGTTGACTTGAAGGACGGGACCGTTGGGACAAATGGCACGACATATTAGATGGAAAATTTAAGAAAACTTTGCTTGTGCATGCACCATGAGTACGAGATCATCAAGACGCCCATGAGGGGTAGGGATGTGTCCTAAGGGCCCTGGACGACTCGGTGAGTATAAGGGTAGATCGTCGTTCTAGGTGTCTATGCAAAATTTGGAGTAGCACCAACCGCATGAGACCGGGGTGGGGATGGGATGAGGTCTCTATTCTCATACGGACACGAAGAAGTGATTTCGGGATTGTGGGTCAGATGTAACGTACATCCACTCATTCCCATGGTAGAAGTGGTCGTACTTCTATCCGGGTGGTAGGAAAAGTCGCTCTGAAGCCACTAGCGGGTTCATTAGTGATACTGACTTGCGAATGTGGGTAACCTTCATGATGAAGGATGTGTGTTGGGTGATTACACACCCGTAACTAAGAAATAATGGAAAAACTGAAATTTTGAAATGAAGGGATTTTTTAAATGAAAGGAGTCTGGCACACTCCATATAAATATATTTTTTAAAAAAAGTTAAAAGTAGACCTTGAAAATCCCATTCACTGAGTTGTAGAAACTCACCCCTCTTTTCTACCCCTTTTCAAGAAAAGAGAAAATGACTAGAAGTAACACCGAGCCTTACCCTTTGTCAGGTATGCTTAAATTTGTCTTTTAGCTTGCATTTTATTTGATATATGTCTTCTAGGGAACAAGGTTGGATTTTCTCCTGGCTCCTCTCGACTAAAAGAAGGGGAAAACTCCTGTTGAACCGAGAAAGAGCGGTGGGTTGTTCTCGGAGATCCAACCAAACCGGGTTGGGGTGTGACAGAAAGAATTAAGGAAAGTCTGAGGTCTCGAAAAGAAGAACCTTATAGGTGTAGTGACTGTAGGAGGAATGTGATCGGAAACCTATAAGTAGTCAGTAGAAAGACTGACCATAATGTTGCTATACCTTATAGAGAACGCAAGGAGCATTCACCTGGAATCAAAGGGGTTTCCAAGCATGTGAAACCCGTCATCTCAGATCAAAGAAAATTAGGAAAGAACGAGTCAATTTAATGAGAAATACGAACCACTTAAGGAATCGAAAATGATAAACAGGGGTTAAAATGGGAAATTGGAAAACCCCAAGTGACCAAAAAGTCATGAACATCATACGGAAGAACAACAAAGTAAATTGGATGGGAAAATCGGATCGGTTCAGGGTGAACCGGAGTTGAACCAGATTGAACCGGATTGAACTGAGATGACCCATAGATGAACTGATTGTTTAATTCATTTTTCTAGGTAGCTTGAAAATCTCAAATTAAAAAATTGAGGCCCCCATTAGATAGAAAAGGAATTTAGATTAATTTAGAAATTTTTAATTTTTAGAAAACCAGTTAAATTGGGCATGAACCAGTTGATTTTCGTCATTGAACCCAGTCGGACTAGTCCGGTCCTGTCCATAACATTATCGTCTTCTTCCCTGGGATGACAACATTGTTCATATGGCAGAAAAACCTTCCTTTTCTGGCGATGGAATATTCCCTCCGATTTGGGCATTTTTTGAAGAGGATAAGCTCAACCAATATAGAAACTGGAAGAGTAGAGGGTCTCTAAGCTCCCTATATAAAGAGCTCCCCTCCATTCATCCTCCACAGACTTCAAATCGCCTCCCTCTCCAAGGTGCTCCCTTTTCCTATGAAGCTCCAACTAGAGCTCTGACTCGGGCACTATTCTCATCCTTAGAAGGCAAACTCAGGTCCTACAGACTTCGGGGGAAGTCAACTACCTAAGAGCAACCTCCCTACAACACAAGAATCGACGGAGAAATGCTTGTGGGATTGAACAATGAAGCAACACCGTTGGTTTGAAGCTGCCCTATTTTGGCCAATTTGAATTCGACCAATTCAGATTTCCTCCAGCCAAACCAAGCCTCCCCATAGTCCCCATGACCATCACACTACCTCCATAGAGGTGAAATGAAAGCCAATTCGAACCAACTTCATCGTTGCACATCAATTCTACAAAGGATGAGAGCCCCATGCCAAACTTCACTAACTAAATTCTCATTGATATGGACGTCAATTGTAGCAATTCTTTATCCTAGGATGACCCTAAGGATGAGAGCTACCTCTCCAGATCAAGAGCTCGAACCACCGCACATATGACGGAATGTTTCGATGCTTTCTCTCTCTATGAACAATTTTCTTGCGAAGCTTCGTTCGAGCTCATTTCAGACCCAAATGCTGCAATTCAACGCTTAATTGAATCATATGGAAGTGTAGGAACTGATCCATACCATCAATTGGAGCAATTAACACCATTTGAATGGCCAATTTGAGGAAATCAAATATGGTCTGTAGATAGGGGTAGAAATTCGTGAAATTTTGCGAAATTTTGGGGATTTTGGAAAATTGAGGGACTTCCATGCAATTTATCAAAATTGAAGGTCAATTTGAAATGAGAAAAATGTTGGAGGACCAATTGGTCAATTTGTGAATGAATTGGGACTAATTGGTCATTTTTGGAACTTAGGGGCAAAATGGTAATTTTAGAAATATTGGGGACCAAATTGGCAATTTGGAAAACTTGAGCCTCTTCAAAATTTTATGTAAATTAAGGACATAAGGAGGATGTTGGTCACTCTTGGGACTTGATTTGGGAAAATTAACACTATGGACCTAAAGTCAAAATGTAAGAACTTTAGTGACTCAAGTGCAATATACCAAGATTTGGGCCTAGTCGCCCATACGCGAGAAAAAGAAGGTTGTCCTCCAAAACCCTTCCTAATAATAATGCCCAAACCGTGTAGGGATACTTGGGACCGGAACGTAAGCAAGAGAGCTAACGTGGACTTGGAAAATTGACTAGGGATCACAGTCATTGGGTGAGTGAGTTTACTAACGTCATACTCGATTGGGGTGATGAGCACCTTTTTGCAAATTGAAAAACCACTGTGAGTGGGACCTTTTAAATATCATACTCGGTTGGGGTGATGAGCATACTTTATTAAAGGAAAACCTACTTAACGGTTATAAGTGGGATTATTTAAACATTATAACCGGTTGGTATGGTGAGCTTCTTTGCTGAAAGGAAAAACCCGCATACCAGTTGTAAGCGGATCTATCATCAAACCCGGTTGGTATGATGAGTTAAAATGAAGATTTTATCGGAAGTGTTCTCCCGTGACTATGTGCCATTGCTTAACCTATTTGGAAGAACTTCTTGATAACAGCTTGAACAACTCTAAAAGGCTAGGGGCCTCAATTTTGAACTCATAGGGCTCAATGCCTAATTTTGAAAAATATGTGCAGTGGGCCCAATGCCAATGTGCACGGGCTAAAGCTAGTAAACAAAAATGAATAGGAATAGCCATGAAAACTCTCATTGAAAATAAAAACGATTGTGTGATTCGCTATGGTACCAAGTCAAGACCGACAAAGCTTGATGGGCTAGTGGCAGTGCGAAAGGGTGAGGACAACATACTGGCCACACTAATAGCTACATGCTAGGTTGAGTGTTAGGGCCGTTGGACCATCAACACCAAAGAGAATGGCTAATAATATGAAAATTTTTGTTTGTGAATGCACTTATGGATTCAGGACCATCAAGACGCCCAAGGGGGTAGTGATGGGTTCCAAGGGCTACTAGACGACATGGTGAAGATAAGGGTAGTTCGTCGTGCTAGCTAGTTAAGAAGCTCATGTAGCTTCTTGCACATGAGACTATGGTGGGGTCAAGATGACGTCTCCATGCTCATACAGACAAGAAGTGAATTTTGGGTCTAAGGGTCAGAAATCTGGGATGTCCACTCAGACTCAGGGTAGAAGTCCTAGACATCTATTGTCACGCCCCGACCTGATTTGGTTGGATCACCGTGAACAAACCGCCACAATCCCTATTTATTAAAGGTTTTCCCTTCTTATAAACCATGGCGAGTAAGGTGTCCTTCTTACTTGTACCTTTCTTTGAATAACATTGATAAAAACCGAATATAAATTTTACATACCTGCCTTATGGTTCAGCTACTCATAAATCTTTAAGGTTGTTTTTCTCTTGGTTTCTTGAAAAGGGGTAAGGTAGGAGGTGAGTTCGACAACTTAGTGAATGGGTGTTGGGTGAGAGTTTTCACAAAAATTAATTTTAATCAGAGTGTGCCAGACTCGTCATTTCATTAAAAATACTTTTCTTCATATTTTGGTTTATCAAAAACTTTTTCCAAGGTTTCCCAATTCATTTCCAAGGATTATCAAAAATCCTTTCCACGATTTTCATAACCTCTTTCCCATTTCCATATTTGGCATGTTTCACAAACAACACACATCCTTCATCATAAAGGGATCACGCACATTTGCAAGATGCAGTTACGCTGACTACACCCACTTGTGGATCGGAGCGTCTTTACTATCCACCATGATAGAAGTCTCTAACTTCTACCCGAAGTCTGACTGAATGTCTTGGACGACCTACCCTTAGGCCAAAAATACTTCGTGTCCATATGAGGATAGAGCCCTCATCCCGACCTCACCCTGGTCTCATGCGTATGGAGCTACATCAAGCTTCCCTGATTGTTGGCACGACAATTTGCCCTTATCTCTACAATGTCGTCCAGTAGCTCTCAGGATGCATCACTACCCCTCTTGGGAATCTTGATGGTCCCCTACCTCAGTGCATGCACAAAACAATAATTTTCCTCATAAGCCATTTAATATTTGGTGTCAATGATCCAATGGCCCCGACCCTCAACTCGACCTATAGCTATTTGTCTCAACTAGTCCATTGACCTGTCTTGTTGCACTACCGTCAGTCCATCAAGTATGTTGGTCCTGTCTTGGTACCATGGCCAAACATATCACTCATTTAAAATTTTCATGGCTTAAACTAATGTTTGTTTACGTGCTCTTACTCGTGCCAACTGGCCTTGGGCCCACTGTACGAAATTTTCAAAATAGGGCATATTAGCCCCCAAGTTCCAAAACTGAGGCCTCTGGCCTATTTGAGTTCTTCGAGCTCCTGTCAAGAAGGTCTCCCAAAAGATTTAAGCAGTGGCACATAGTCAGGGGAGAGCACTTCCGACAAAAATAATATTTCATCTATCCATCATACCAACCGGGTGTTAGGACATCTCCATTCATAATCGATGAACGGGCTTTGTACTTCCTTCTAGGAAGTTCATCATACCAACCGGGAATGATCTACTTACAACCAATAAGTAGTTTTGCATGTGTTTTCTCACATCATCCCATCCAGGTGTGATGTTAAAAATCCCACATTTGTAGCGGGTTTTCATTTCTGAGGTACTATCATCCCAACGGGGTATGATATAAAATCCCACTCATCCACGGGAACTTGTCTTGGTTGGAGTTTTCGGTCCTTCGTGTTCCTACATGAAATGAACATCCTTGTTCATTATCATTTGGCCTAATAGCCTTCAATCATCATGAATGAATAAAATACCGAAACTTTTCAATTATTTACACTTAGGTCCCTAAAGTTATTTTTCTTTAACTTTAGGTACCTAAATGGCAATTTTTCCCCAAAATGAGTCTTGGCACTTCTAAAATTCACATTGGGACCTCAATTTATTCAAAATCATGAAAAGGGGTTCAAGTTTCCAAATTCTCAATTTGGTCCCTAACATTTCCAAAATTACCATTTTGCCCCTACTTTACAAAAATGATAAATTTGACCCCAATAATTCCAAAAATTGACCAATGTCCCTCCAACACCATTTCCATGCCCAATTGGCCCTCAATTTTGTAAAATTGCACTTTAGTCCCTCGAATTTTCAAAATCCCCAATTTTTCCAAAATTTTTCCAAAATTTTCCCCCAATTTCCCCCTTTCAACCCGGCCAAACTTGATTTCATCAAATTGACTGATCAATTGAGGTTAATTGTTAAAATGGAATGTAAAATTTAGCTCAAAGGAACTTTAAATTGCGTCATCTGGATCCGAATTGAGCTCAAAGGGAGCTACGTCTGAAAACTGAACTTAGAAAGAGAAAGCTTCGAAAACTTACCGTTGAAGGTGCAGCAGTCCGAGCTTTCGATTCTGGCATATAGCTCTCGTCCTAAGATTTCTTCTAGGATCAAGAATTGCATCAATTGATGCCAAAATGAGGGAGAATTTGGTTAGTGAAATTTCATCTATTCTCTCTCTAGCATTGATCAGAAATTATAGAGAGCAGCCAAATTAACTTAACCTTTCAGCTCTAATTCAAATCATATGAGGGCCGTGGAAGTGTTCAGGAAGCTTGGTTTAGCTTGAGAATGGCTCAAATTGGCTGTTTTCAGCTTAGCCAAAAATGGCAGCTTTGTTCCGCTGAAGCTGCTTCACTATTCAATAATGTCGGTGTTTCTCCAGCGATACTCGGAGCAAATGGAGACTTCTATCGAGTATCTGACTTCTCCCCAAATTTAAAGAACCCGACCTCGCCTTATTTGGCTCAGAAAAGTTCCGAACTCAGAGCTCTGGTTTGAGCTTTAATGGAAAATATATCAATAGGGAGAGAGTGAAGTTTTCAGTTGTAAGGAGGATGAATGAGGAGGAGTTCTTTATATAGGAAGCTTAGGGACTTTTGGCCGTCCGATTGGCATCTTTGTAGCGGTCATTCATTGCCAGAAACTCCCTGGCCAGAGACTTTTTATCTTCGCCATTACTACTCGATTTTCTAATGAGTGAATAGTGTTGTCATCTGTAGGAAGAAGAAGACACTATTCCGAACTGGACCAGACTTGTCCGAACCAGTTTCAAAGCTTAAACAGGCTAGTTCAGGCCCGATTCGACCAAGTTTTTCAAAATAAAAATTTTAAAATTTATCTATATTCATTCTCTATCCAATAGTGGCCTCAATTCTACAATTTGAATTATCTAACCCACCTAGAAAAATGAATTTAGTATTCGGTTCAATGATGGTTCAAATCGGTCCAAACTGATTCAATCCTTTTTGGATCCGGTTCACCTGAACCGGTCTGGTTTTCTTTTCCAAATTGTCCTATATTCCTTTTCCAAGGTTTTTTATTACTCTTTTGGTCACTCGGTAGTTGTAAATTCCCCAATTTTCCTATTCTCTAGCGGTCGGGGTTTGTGAACCGGTCACTTTTCTCACTCAGTTTGACTAATTCTATCCCGATTTTCCTTAACTCCAAAGGCGAGGTTTACATCTATCAAGGTGGACAACAAAGTCACGTTGATCCCCAAGAGGGTGCAGTCTGGGATTGCCCTGTGAATGTTTGTACCCTTTATGATAAACGACGTATGTTTGTTTGCTAAATGTCTCCCAAAGCAAGGGGATGTGCTAAAAGAGCCAAACACATAAAGGCGTAAAAAGGATGAAATGCTTTAAAGAACAACGTGCTATTAATTTTGATAAACTAAGTGTTTTTTTTAAACTCATTTCTCCTACACTTGCTCATTGTGTTGTAGAAACTCACCCCAATCTTTAACACCTTTTCAGGAAGGAAGACGAACCCTTAAGGAATACCTCAAAGCCATACCCTTAAGACAGGTATGTAAAGTTGTTAACATATTTAGTTTTGTATAATGTTATTCTAGGAAAGGTAGGTAAAAAGTATGCCTGACTCCTCTTGGT
This sequence comes from Trapa bicornis, assembly GCA_030064425.1. Classification (NCBI taxonomy): domain Eukaryota; kingdom Viridiplantae; phylum Streptophyta; class Magnoliopsida; order Myrtales; family Lythraceae; genus Trapa; species Trapa bicornis. The sequence continues at coordinate 1,467,779 of CM057756.1, read as the reverse complement.
TTAGAAGGAAGTAGAATCCTTTCTAGAATAAAGGGACTGGCGAATTGCTCACGGGGATCTGACCAAACTGGGTTAGGGCATGACAACTTGAGTGATATCATAGCCTGTTTTCTCGAATACATTATCAAGACTATATAACATAAGAATTAAGAGAAAAATTTTAAAATTTTCAGATGGATCTGAAGAGAGGAACCAATAAAACTAGGACTGACGTCACCTCCCAACACTCTATCCTCATAGGAAGACAACCCTAGAAGCTCTCCAATGCCTGAGGTATAGTAGAAGTCCCAAAGGAATTAAGGGACATTATGGGGAACTATCCAGTACTATCAAGGAGTATGGTGCCAGGACCTATTGTGGTCACAACCCTGAGTATGAAGGGAGCCAAGCCTGAAGCTAGGAACGCGAGCAAGGGCTTATAACCTTACCAAGGAAGACGCTTATCAAGAAACCAGTAGCTCACAATCTACTTTGTAACCACCTTTTTGTAATAAGGCTAAAACCCCCAACATATTGTATTCCTCCATTAATGAACAACTCCAAATTCCTAAAACCCTGTCTCTCAAATATGATATGATCTTGCTCCTCAACTGTAGGAAGGGTGCCCCAAGAAAAGAAATCAAACGAACCCATATTACCCTAGACACCACAGAAACCAAGGAGAATCCCATCCCAAAATAAGGAAATAAATTAGGGGACTAAGGAGTCTAACAACTCTTAGGGGAAACTATTGGGTAAAGAAGGCTCCACATGAAAACTGTCACGCCCCGACTCAGTTTGGTCGGATCCCCGTGATCAACCTACCACTCTCCCAGTTTATTAAAGGGTTTCCCCTTATTATAAACCGTAAAGAGTAAGGCGTCCTTTAACCTGCACCTTTTCCTAGAATAGCATAATCAAAACTGCATGAAATTTACAACTTTACATACCTATCTTACAGGCATCTCAGTTGACAGTCTTTAAGGGTAGGCTTTCCAAGATTTCCTAGAAGGGATATAAGGGAGGGGGTGAGCATGACTACTTAGTGAATGGGTTTTTCAAAGGTCTACTTTTAACTTTTAAGAAAAAAGTTTATATGAAGTGTGCCAGACTCCTTTATTTTCAAAATTCCCTTCATTTAAAAATTTGGGTTTTTCCATTACTTCTTAGTTATCGTGTGTCATCACCCAACACACATCCTTCATCATAAAGGTTACACATATTCGCAAGTCAGTATCACTACTGAACCCGCTAGTCGCTTCGGAGCGACTTTTCCTACCACTGGATAGAAGTACGACCACTTCTACCCTAGGAATGAGTGGATGTACGCAACATCCGAACCACAATCCCGAAATTGCTTCTTTGTTTCCGTATGAGGATAGAGACCTCATCCAGTCCCCACCCCTGTCTCATGCACTTGGTGCTACTCCAAATTTCGCACAGACACTTGGAATGACGATCTGTCCTTATACTCACTAGGTCGTCCAAGGCCCTTCGGATGCATCACTACCCCTCATGGTCGTCTTGATGATCTCATACTCATAGTACATGCACAAACAATGTTTTCTCATATTGCCATGTAGTTTATGGTGCCACTAGTCCAACGGCCCCGACTCTCAACTCAACCCGTAGTTGTTTGTCTTGACTGGTTCGTCGACCTATCATGTCACACTGCCGCTAGTTGACTGAGCATGTCAGTCCTATCTTGGTACCATGGCAAATCAATTCACTTATTTAGTTTTATGGAACATATATCAAGTTCATTTATGAGCTCCTGCTTGTGCCAACTTGCCTTGGGCCCACTATACGAGATTTTTAAAATCGGGCATTTAGCCCCAAAGTTCGAAAACCGAGGCCTCCGCCCTATCAGAGCTATTCGAGAACATCTCCTAAATTGTTTAAGTTTTGGCACATAGTCAGGGGAGAGCACTTTCGACAAAACATACGTTTTCTCTATCCATTATACCGCCCAAGTATAAGGACACCTCCGTTCATAACCGATGAATGGGTTTTCAACTTCCTTTGAGAAAGTTTCATCATACCAACCGGGTATGATCTACTTACAACCGGTAAGTAGTTTTTTCGCAAGATTTTCACATCACTTCCTCTAAGTAGTGATGTTTAAAATACCACTTAATAGTGGGATTTCATACTGAGGTATTTATCATTCCCAACCGGGTATGATATAAAATTTTCACTCACAACCGGTAAGGGGTTTTAAATTTCAGTTTTCTCACTCGGTTTGACCGGTTCCCTTCTCAGTTTTCCTTAGCTAAAAAGGGCAGGGCTTACAAAAACCGTCAAGGTGACTAAGGAATGTAGGAGAACTCTTGGAGTAACTACTGGGCTAGGTAGATGCGACAAGAAAAACCGTCAAGTAGATTGGGCTCAAGAACGACAAAGCATATAACTACTAGCAACCCCCCTAGAAAGGCTCCCTAATGCTCAAAGTATTGGAGGAACCACAAAGGTCCAAACAAGGAAATGACTTGCTATAGGTGTGGAAATTGGGGCAACTACATAAGAAAGTACCCAACACTATTGAGGACAGGTACTAAGATAACATGTTATAGGAATAGGACAGAAGATGAAGGACTGTCCCACACCCCATGTATTTAGGGCAATACCTCCTAAGAACCACATCGACTATGTAAAACTTGCCCTTTTGAGCTAAGGAAAACTAGGAAATGAACCGGTCAAACAAAGTGAGGATTCAGAACCGGTTCACAAACCCAATCATTTCTGAACGGGCAAGTTGGGAATTTACAACACTCGGGTAATCCAAAAAGTTTATTAAACCTTGGAAAAGAAACTTAAGACAAATTAGAAAATAAAGCCAAATTGGTTCAGGTGAACTAGATTACATAAGAACTTTAATGTTAAGTGTGCTTGCCCGAGATCGTGGGAAGTATGAATTTTTTTGTAACCCGAAATTTTGAATTTTTATGCGAACGTACGACTTATAATAAATAGCCATAAATTAATATATATTTAATTATTGAAATTAATACAAATAATTTAATACCCAAATTAAATTATTAGAATTAATACAAATAATTTAATATCAAAATTAAATTATTGGAATGAATACTAATAATTTATGGCAATATTAATACTAGTAATAAATCTCTCCCATTTAATACATGGTTTTACACCTATATAAAGAGGTCATTCACATTCATTCTCCTAACATCCGAACATTTCTCTATCTCTGTACTGCTCCATTTCCCGGTGAAGCTTGAACTAGAGCTTCGACTTGAACAAAGGTCGGACTCTTTAGAACCGAGGAGAAAACAGCTATCTGGTAGCAAACTCCAGTCAATCTGAGAATCGTTGGATAAGCGCCGGAATGATGGAATAGTGAACCAACTCTAGTGGACCGAAGCTGCCCTATTTTAACCAAGCTAAAATCGGCCACTTCAACACTCCTCAGGCCAAACCAAGCCTTCCCAACACTTCCTCAGCCCTTCCACGGCTGAATTACGATTGAAAAGTAAACCAATTCGGCTCCCCTCTACAATTTCCGGTCGGTGCTAGAGAGAGAACCGGTAGAATTTCAATAATGAAATTCTAACTCAATTTGGCATCAATTGATGCGATTCTTGATTTTAGGATGAACCTCAAGATGAGAGCTATCTACCTAGATTGAAAGCTCAGACTGTCGTGCACTCACTAGTGAGAAATCGAAGCTTTCTCTCTCTACAGTCAGTTTTCCGGCGAAGCTCCATTTGAGCTCGTTCCGGAGTTAAAATCTGCGATTCAAAGCTTCTTAGAATCATATGAACATGCAGAAACTCAATTTCAACTCCAATTTCAACAATTAGAAGTGTTTGATCGGTTAATTTGATGAAATCAAATTCGTTAGTGTTGAAGAGTTGAAATTGGGGAAAAATTGGGGATTTTCGAAATTCAAATGGCCAAAATGCAATTTTATGAAATTGAGGGTCAATTGGGCATGAAAATGATGTTGGAGGATCAATTGAGGAATTTTGGAATTTTTTGGCCAAAACTTACCATTTTTGTAAAGAAAGGGGAAAATGTTAATTTTGGAAAAATTGGGGGACCAAATTGGAAATTTGGGAAATTAAACCCCCTTTTTGGTGAAATTGAATAAATTGAAGTCCCAAGATAAATTTTAAAAGTTATGGGACTCAATTTGAGGAAAAATCAAGATTTGGGACTTAAAGTTAAAGAGAAATGACTTTAGGGACCTAATTGCAAATAACCAAAAGTTTGGGTTTTCTCATTTATTGGAAATGAATAAAGGCTGTTATGCTGAGTAATAATGAACAAGGATGTTCGTACTGTGTAGGAACGTGAAATACTGGGAACGCCAGTATGGACGAGCTCGCGTGAATACAAAGAATCGATCAAGTAGAATTCACTGCGTTAACGGGTGAGTGGGTTTACTAACATCATACCTGGTTGGTATGATGAGCACAACTTAAAATTTTAAAACCACTTAGCGGTGGTGAGTGGAAATTTTATATCATACCCGGCTGGGAATGATAAGTACCTCAGTATGAAAACCCACTATTTAGTGGTATTTTAAACATCACTACTTAGAGGAAGTGATGTGAAAATCATGCGGAAAAACTACTTACCGGTTGTAAGTAGATCATACCCGGTTGGTATGATGAGACTTCCTCGAAGGAAGTTGAAAACCCATTCATCGGTTATGAATGGAGGTGTCCTTATACTGGACGATATAATGGATAGAGGAAACATATGTTTTGTCGGAAGTGCTCTCCCCTGACTGTGTGCCAATGCTTAAACAATTTGGGAGACCTTCTAGATGGGAGCTCGAATAGCTCTAATAGGTCGGACGCTCGGTTTTGGAACTTTGGGGCTAAATGCTCGATTTTGAAAATCTCATACAGTGGGCCCAAGGCCAATTGGCACGAGCAGGAGCTCATAAACGAACATGATATATGTGCCATAAAATTTAATAAGTGAATTGTTTGGCCATGGTAGCAAGATAGGACCAACATGCTCAGCCAACTAGCAGCAGTGCGACATGACAGGTCGACGGGCTAGCCAAGACAAACAACTGCGGGTTGAGTTGAGAGTCGGGGCCGTTGGACCAGTGGCACCACATATTACATGGAAATATGAAAAAAATATTGTTTGTGCATGCACTATGAGTACGGGATCATCAAGACGCCCATGAGGGGTAATGATGCGTCCTAAGGGCACTGGACGACCTAATGGCTATAAGGGCAGTTCGTCGTTCCAGGTGTCTGTGCGAAATTTGGAGTAGCACCAAGCGCATGAGACTGGGGTGGGGACAAGATGAGGTCTCTGTCCTCATATAGACACGAAGAAGTGATTTCGGGATTGTGGGTCGGATGTCACGTACATCCACTCATTCCCAGGGTAGAAGTGGTCGTACTTCTATTCGTGTGGTAGGAAAAGTCGCTCTGTAGCCACTAGAGGGTTCAGTAGTGATACTGACTTGCGAATGTGTGTAACCTTCATGATGAAGGATGTGTGTTGGGTGATGACACACCGGTAATTAAGAAATAATGGAAAAACATGAATTTTTTTAATGAAGGGATTTTTGAAAAGAAAGATATCTGACACACTCCATACAAATATATTTTTTTTTAATTCAAAAGATTTGAATCCCATTCACTAAGTAGTTGTACTCACCCCGTCCCTTATACCCCTTTCCGAAAGTCTCGGAAAGCTGAACCTTAAAAGACTTGTGCAATTAAACGTCTGCAAGACAGTTACGATTAATTAAAATTACTATGCAGTTTTTATTTATGATATTCCTGGAAAAAGGTGCATGTCTAAAGAATGCCTTACTCTTTACGGTTTATAATATAAGGGGAAACCCTTTAGTAAATCGGGAGAGTGGCGGGTTGATCACGGCGATCCGACCAAACTGGGTCGGGGTGTAACAGACTACCAGAGTCCAACAAGAGATTTCAAGGAGAAGAAATGATGACAAAAGGGCAATAGAATGGACATTAAGGACAAATAGACTCGAGACACAACTGTCTCAAGACAATTAGACAATGAGAGTAGTAGGGACGAGGTAGTTAATGAACTGACCCTCGTAAAAATGATGAACTCAAACCCTACTGAAGAAGGGATAACTGGAAAGGCCAAACATGAGTAAAGAAGGATGAAGGAAATCCTTAAAGAAATCAATGGACAAAAACAAATTGGTGACCACACTAAAGCCTCGTACAAAGAGGTCAAGAAATCTTGGAACAAATAGTGTCTGATTCCTTCCCAAGGAAGAAAACTTGTATGGGGTACAAGTAGGATTAAAGAAAGGGTACAAGGACGTACCGCAAGATTTCTAAGGAAGGGTACACATGAAGGATGAAAGCAAAGGATGTCATAAAGTTGCATTAAGGTTGGATACATGTAAGGGTGAAGAAAGGAAGAAGCCAATCAAGGAAAGAAGTCCCATGGAAGTATATGCCCCAATGAAAAGGTGATGGACTTAATTAAATTGGGAAAAGAAGATAGGCTCGCAAATGCAACGCAAGTTGAGGTGAAAAGATCAAGTACAAAGGAAGCATACTCATAAGGGCCCAAGGAGTAAGTTAAACTCAAGGATCCGGTAAGTGGTAGAATAACATCAAATGATGCAGTAATAAGTGGAAATGGGTGGCATGCCCCAAATAAAAGAACAAGGAAATGAATTCCGAAGGAAGTAAAGCCTTGGGAAAGGATGTACTCCAGTTCAAACGTGATTTAAATGAATCACGACGGACACCAGGACTAATTTCGGTCCATGCCCATGGAGCTTAAGATTGATTGTCGGGGCCTAATGTAGAGGACACAAAATAAGACTCGACAATCGAAGATACCTCGGATAGGAAGTAAAAGGCGAACTGGGAAATTTAGGTCAATGAAGGATTAAAGGTCGGCGAAAGCTCCTATTCAAAAGGGTGTAAGAATGTGAAAGAAGGAAACCTTCAAGGAATTGTAAGAAGGTCGAACATGTAGCTCATAAGGTAGAAGTCTCTACTTTAAAGAATATAGTAGAGAATGAAACCATTAAAAGGGAACTCCCCAAATAAAGGAATGGACACATAGACCGGAAGGGATCAACTCAGAATAAGGAACCGTGAAATGGTCACAAGTGAGAAAGGAAGGAATAAAGAAAGAGAATCCTTGAGTAAAGGATGCCATTAAAGATGTGGAAGGACCTAAGTAAGGAAAAATTCAAAGCATGTCGGTAAGTCAAGAAGTAATCGAGAAGCCTGATGATTGGAATTAGGAAAACCCAATAAGGAAGTTGGGAAAGGACGAGTAGATAAGGAAAATCGACACAGTTATGAAAGATATGACATCAAAGGTAAGAAGAATGATTGGATAATGGTAAAGGTAGTCACAGAATACTACTAGATGAAAAGAGGGACAAAATTATACGATCCCTGAAAGGTTGGAAAGTTGAGAACAATCATCAAGGAAATGTTCTAGGATTCTAATGGACAAAGGCAAGTTATAGAATATGTCATGCTGTAAGGGACATGTAAGCCTAACAATCTGGGAAAATGTGACTCAAGTAAGGAAGAGTTAGTTAGTTAATCATGACAAGGTCAAACAAAAAATTTGGACCAGAGTTGTAATAAACAATGGATGGAGGAAGGGTAAAAATATGACAGAAAGGTGATATCACCAAAACCCGTGAAAACAAGTACATAATGCTCGAAAAAAATTGAGCTAAGGGTTTCAACAATCAAGAGAATAACTAGACACAGGAACGATTGGGCATTTTGGAACTCCCAATCTTGAAATCATGGTCAAGAACCCTCAAGAGGAAGAGTCTTACCCTAAGTAGAGTAAGGAGTGGACCTAAAGATGTACCTTTGGACTAGTGGGTAAGACATGCCTAATTATGATAAACTCCATGGAGTGAGTAAACAACGGAAAGGAAAAGAAATTCCTTAAGCACGTGGTTTAAAGGGCTAAGTGAAGGAACAACCAAAGCGGTAGCATGTCAAAGCAAACCCCAAGTTGCCATCAAGGGAAATAATTTATAAGATTAAGGATACATAATTTAGTTTTGGGGACAAAACTCCTAAAACGGGAGAGTTGTGAAACCCATCATCTCGGATCAAGGAAAACTGGGAAAATAATCGACCAATTTAATGAGTAAACTGAACCGCTTAAGGGATGAATAATGAAAAAGAGAGGTTAAAATGGGAAATTGGAAATTCCAAAGTGACCAAAAAGTCATGAAAATCATGGTGAAGAACCATGAAGTAAATTTGATGGGAAAACAGGCCCAGTTCTAGATGAACCGGACCTGAAACAGATTGAACCTGGTTGAACAATAGATGAACCGGTTCCTTAATTCATTTTTTAAGGTGGCTAGAAAATCTCACATTGGAAAATTAAAACTACCATTAGATAGAAAATTAATTTAGAAATTTTTAATTTTGAGAAAACTGATCGAATCGGGCCTGAACCGGCCAATTTTTGTCACTAAATCCGGTCGGACCAATCCACTTCTATCGAGAACAATGTCATCTTCTTGCTTAGATGACAACACTATTGATATGGTAGCAAACGTTCCTTTTCCAGCGAGGGAATATTTTATCCGATTTAGGAATTTTCTAAAGAGGATAAGCTTGACCAATATGGAAACTAGTAGAGTAGAGTGTCCCTGAGCTCCCAATATAAAGAGCTCCCCTCCATTCATCCTCCACATACCTCAAATCACCTCCCTCTCCAATGTGCTCATTTTTCTGGTGAAGATCAAACCAGATCTCCAACTTGGACACTTTTCTCAGCCTTAGAAGGCAAACTCGAGTCATACGTACTATAGGGGAAGTCAACTACCTAACAATAGCCACCCTTTGACCCAAGTATCCGGAGAAGCATCGCGGTATTGAACAGTGAAGCAACTATGTCGGTTTCAAGCTGCCCTATTTTGGCCGATCTAAATTTGACCAATTCAGACCTCCTCCCGCCAAATGAAGCCTCCCCAAAGTCCCAGCAGCCATCACAGGACCTCCACAGAGGTTAATGGTAAGCCAATTCGGCCCTCCTCTGTTGTTGTAGATCGATGCTAAAGAGAGAAAGTGTCAATATTCACTAATTAAATTCTCATTGATATGGACATCAATTGTAGCAATTTTTTATCCTAGGAAGATCCTAATATGAGAGCTACCTCCCAAGATCAAGAGCTCCGACTGTCGCACCTCTGACGATAAGCTTTCGAAGCTTTCTCTCTCTACGCACATTTTTCAAGCAAAGCTCCGTTTGAGCTCCTTTTGGACACAAATGCTGCAATTCAAAGCTCAATTAAATCATATGGAAGTGTAGGAACTGATCCATACAATCAATTGAAGCAATTAACCCCATTTGAATGGCCAATTTGTAGAAATCAAATTCGATCAGTAGACAGGGGCAAAAATTGGGAAAAATTGGGGATTTCAGAAACTTGAGGGACTTCCATGCAATTTCTCATAATTGAAGGTCAATTGGAAATGATAAAGATGTTGGAGGACCAGTTGGTCAAATTTTGAAAGAATCAGGATCAATTTGTCATTTTTGGAACTTATTTGTAAGTTTATCTCTTTGTCCCTTTCACTTTATTCCATTATCTCTTAGTTGGGATACATATGCCTTTCCAGGGTTTCCTTCCTCGGTATGACTCTTCTCTTTTTCCATGGTTCTAGGGAATATTTACCCTTAAATGGCATCCTTTGATATCATCATTTTCTATTTATCCTTGCTCTTGAAATCTTGCTGGCACATCTTTTGCACTCTATCCTCATCCCTGCTCGTACCATGGTACGAATCTATTTCTTTTAGGGAGAGTTCAAATCTTCCTTGTTTCAAGATTTCTTGATCATTATGTGAGAGGATTGCCTACTCCTTTCTTGGCTTGAGTTTAGTCGTTACTTTGGCCATTGGTCTTTTTAAGGATTTTCTTCCATCCTTCTTTACCCTAATATTTGGCCTTTCCACCTCTTCCTTCTTTGCTGGAGTTTAAATTATGACCTTCACGAGTATTAGTTCATTAACTGCCTCGTCCTTACCATTCCCTTGATCTAATTACCTTAGGGCAGTTATTTCTCGAGTTTTCTTGTCCTTAAAGTCCATCCTACTGCGCTTTTTAGGATGTAGTCCTTTCTACTTCCCGACCTTCCTTAGGGCTTCGTTTATTCTCCTTGGCTAACTTGTTGTAACGACTTGCTTCCTTTTGCTATATTTGTCCAAAAATTTTATTTGTCTTCACTACTTTTCCAAAGTGAGTCATATTTGAAATCACGAGACATTTCATTTGTAATCAAATGCTCGGCTAGTCTTTTTTCATGGAGGCGCTCACTTCTTTGCTCCTAAATGGCTGGAAATTTCTTCTCAAGAAAAACTTTCTACAACTTTACTTTGTTTTCATTTGCAGTTTATTGAGGTCCTACCTTTAGTCCTTTTTCCTTCCTACCACTATGCTAAGATCTTGAAGAGTTTCCTCTAAGATGTAGTTGAAATTCCGAGCAGGAGTTATATTTCTAGGGATGGTATCCTTTCAATTTTCCTATAGTTGTGCGTTATTCTTGGGGAATATTGTCCTAAATCCTTATGGTGTGTGACAATACTTCACTTCATGTCCCATTTCCTTACACTTGTAATAGGTTGCTAAGTTACTCCAAGAGTTCTCCTAAACTCCTTAATTACCATGACAATTTTCTTGTCATGTCTTCTTGGCCCCATAATTTCCTTGATTCGTTCCTTTATTCAGGATGGAAATCTCCTTGGTCTCCATGATGTCTAGGGTAACACGAGTTTATTTTGTTACTTTTCTTGAGCAATCTTCCTATAGCTAAGGTGCAAGGTCACCTCATTTTTGAGAGATATGGTTTTTAGGAACGTGGAATTCTTTATTAGTGGAGAAGTAGTACTATATGGGTTTTAGCCCCATTACAAAAAGCGGTTACGAAATATATGAGAAGCTATGGTTTTTCTTAGTAAGTATCCTCCTTGGTACAATTATACATCTGTACTAGCATTCCTAGCTTTAGGCTTGGCTCCCTTTATACACAGGACTGTGACCCTAACATGTCCTCGCACAACAATCCTTGGTGGTACTGGATACTTCCCCATTTGGTCCTTTGGGGCTTCTACTATGTCTTGGGCATTAGGAAGCTTCTAGAGTTGTCTTCCTACGAGTACTGGGTGTTGAGTAGAGTCATTCCTAGTATTATTGGTTTCTCTCCTGGTAGCCATCTGAAAATTTTAAGATCAATCCTATTAGTTACTATATTTTCTAGTCTTGATTATGTGTTCAAGGAAATAGGCTATGATACCACTCAAGTTGTCACGCCCCAAGCCGGTGTGGTCGGATCCCCATGATCAACCCGCCACTCTCACGGTTTACTAAGGGTTGCCTGTTGTTTATAAATCGTGATGAGTAAGGTGTCCTTTAAACTTGCACCTTTCCTAGAATAACATAAATCAAAACTACATACAATTTTAAACTGATCATAACTGTCTTAGAGGCGTATTAGCTAGTGGTCTTTGGGGTAGGCTTTGAGGGGTAACCTAAAAGGGATATAAGGGAGGGAGTGAGTACAATGACTTAGTGAATGGGTTTTCAAAATTTATCTTTTAGGAAAGATGTTTGATTTAGAGTGTGCAAGACTCCTTAATCTCTTTTAAAAAATTTTCATTTCAAACTCCGATTTTTATCACCATTTGTTATTAACCACAGTGTGCCATCACCCAACACACATCCAACATCTTGAAGGTAAAACACACAATCGTAGGCTAGCCCGTCCACTGAACCCACTTGTGGGGTAGGAGCGACTTTACCGGCCACCTAGATAATGTATTGTGGACCGATAAGGGGTCGGTCCCATGTTTACTTAAAAGTCATGACTTGTTAGTAGTGGTACCCTTCCAACCTTATAAACCCACAACACTTCTCTATTTTATTCAATGTGGGATCTATTCTCAACACCCGCCCTCACATGCAACGTGGATACACTTGCCACGTGCAATTCTCAGCACCTCTCAACACCTGTCTACGAGCCGGGTATTCCCCTTCCGGTCTCGGTCGAGGGGGGACATAATGGCCTCGAGTTGGGTATTTTTTCCTCCTCCATCCAACTGGGGCAGACCACGAGCCGAGTTTTCGGTCTCGAGTAGGGTACAACTGCTAGCCCATTGGCTCTGATACCATGTTAGAGAATGTATTGTGGACCGATAAGGGGTCAGGCCCATGTCTACTTAAAAGTCATGACTTGTAAGTAGTGGTACCCTTCCAACCTTAAAAGTCATTGTGTCCCACCTCATCCGAGACCGGAAGGGGAATACCCGACTCGTAGACAGGTGTTGAGGGCGGGTGTTGAGAGATGTTGAGAATTGCACGTGGCAAGTGGAACTATGTTGCACGTGAGGGTAGGTGTTAATCTATTTTATCCAATGTGGGATCTATTCTCAACACCCGCCCTCACATGCAATGTGGATACACTTGCCACATGCAATTCTCAACAACCCTCAACACCCGCCCTCAACACTTGTCTACGAGCCGGGTATCCCCCTTCCGGTCTCAGACGAGGGGGGACACAACATGTCTTACATAATCGTGTCAATTTTCCTTACCCACTCGTCCTTTCCCAACTTCTTTATTGGGTCTTTTTGATGCCAATTATTTGGTTTCCCAATAGTTTATCAACAAACTAGGATTCTTTCCTTATTAAGTCCTTGGCATTCCTTATTCAAGGGTTTTTCCTTTTCCCTTAATCCACTTTTACTTACTCATAGTCACTTCATGATTCTTCATTCTATAATAATTGCTTTCGATCTATGTGTCAATTACTTTGCTTGGGAAGGTTCCCTCCTTCCGGTTTTGTTCTCTACTATGTCCCTCACAATAGAGATTTCCATCTTTGGAGTTACATGCTCAACCTCCTTATCATTCATTGTATGGTTCTTTCTCCCTTTCTTCGCACCCTTATCTATGTTTGGGCATCTGTTTGCTTTGGATCCTTTTCTATCCACAACTTTTGTTTTATCCCTTATTCCTTAGATGGGATACTTCCGATTATTGGTTTTATTCCGTGCATTCCACCCTATGCTTGGTCGTTCACTCTTTAAGCTTCATATGCGCGTGTGGACTATGACCCATCTTACCAATTGCGGTTATTCCTCTTTAGCCACATCTTATTTGGAGGACTTACTTTCCCAATGTTTCTCGAACATTCTTTACTTTATTACCTTAGTATGGGTTGTCCACTCATTCATACTTGTCACAACATCTTTTTGATGCTAACCCATTAACTTATTTTCGTTTAAGGAAGGTTCACATCCTTCTTGTTTCAAAATCTTTTGTTCATCCTTCGTGAAGCTCACTTAACCATCTCAAGACTTTAAACTAGAAATCCGATTTTGGTCATTAATTTCTTTAAAGATTTTCCTTCATTCTTCCTTTTCCAAAGTTTTGGCCTTTTCACTTCTCCCTTCTTTGTCGTGGTTTAAATTTAGGATTCTCTCGAAGACCAATTCTTCAACTGTCTCCTTCTCTCCATTTTTTTTATCCAATCATCCGGGCAGCTGTATCACTCGTCCTTCATGGCCATGCTTTGTCATTCATAGAGTGTAGTCTTTACTATATCTCAGCCTTTCTTAGGGTTTTGTTTATTCTCTTTGGCCGTCCCGTTGTTACTCGTTTCTTCTTTCTACTCTATTCTCCTGAAATTATTGTTTAGTTCTCCTGCTCTCTCTAAGTAGGTCACACTGGGCCATCATGATACTTCCTTCCTTTGAAACATTTCCCAATTAAGGGTTTGTTCCTTACACTCCACATTATGTCCATCCGCCCATCAAAATTCCTTCAAGGGTAGTTAGTTGTATGCATCCCTCTAAAGTTTACTTTCATAGTGTATTTCTTTATGGAGTGTTCAAATCTTCCTTGTTTCAAGATTTCTTGATAATTATGTGAGAGGCTTGCCTATTATTTTTTTTCCTTAGTTAATTTGGCCTTTGGTCCTGTTAAGGATTTCTTTCATCCTTCTTTTCCCGAGTATTTGGCCTTTTCGCCCCTCTCTTCTTTGTTGGAACTCAAATTATGGTTTTCCTGTCTATTAGTTTGTTAACTGCCACGCCTCCACCATTCCTTTGGTCTAAGTTTTTTAGGGCAATTTTATCTCGAGTATTCTTATCCTTAACGTCACTCTCACTGACGTTTTTATGGTGTAGCCCCTTCTACTTCCCGGTCTTCCTCAGGGTGTCATTTATTCCCTCTGACTATCTTGTTGTAATGACTTGCTTTCTCTTGTCCTATTGGTCCGAACTTCCTATTTGGCATAGTTGCTTTTTCCAAGGTGATTTATTCCTGTAATCCCAATACGTCCCGTTTGTCATCAAATGTTCATCTTGTCTTCTCTTGTGGATGCACTCCTTTCTTTGCTCCTAAATTGTTTGGATTTTCTTCTTAAATGGGGAATTCTCTTCAGCTATCCTTTGTTTCGTTTGTGGTTTTATTGAGGTCCTACCTTTACCCCTTTTTCCTTCTTACCACTTTGCTAAGATTTTGAAGAGTTTCCTCTTATCTGTGGTTGCAAATGGAGTCATCTTTCTTGGGATGGCATCCTTTCGGATTTCCTATAGTTGTGGGGTGTTTATTCTTGGAAAATATTGTCCTGACTCCTGGCGATGTGGGACAGTTTTTCACTTCGTGTCCTATTCCCCTCTAGGTTAACTTGATTCCTGTCCTTTGTAGGGTTGGACACTTCTACACGCAGTGTCCCTATCATTCATGCTTGTAATTACATGAACATAAGTGGTTCCTCCTAGCATTTTTTTGGGAATTATTAGTTTTGGTGCTCCTTCGTCCTTAAGTCTGGATACCGTGAGAGCTTTTTTTTTTAGTCTTTCTTGAAGATCACATCATTTGAGGCACAGGGCTTTTAGGAATTTGGAGTACTTCATTAATAGAGTAGTACAGTATGTTGGGGGTTTTTGGCCATACTATAGAGAATGGTCACCAAATAACTAGGGAGCTACGAGATTCTTGATAAGCATACTCCTCTGTAAGGTTCTATGCCCCCTTTTATCGCTTCACGCTTGGCTTCCTTTATACTTAGAGTTGTGACCTCAATAGGTCCTGTCACCATTCTCTGGGATACTTTCTCATTTGCTCTTTTGAGATTCCAGCCATGCTTTAGGCATTTGGGAAGCTTCTAGGGTTGTCTTCCTACAAAGATAAGGTGTTCAGTAGAGCCATTCCTAGTTTTCTTGGTTCCTCTCCTAGGAGCCATCTAAAAATTTTAGGATAAATCCTATTAGTTACAATATTTTATAGTCTTGATTATGTATTCGAGGAAACAGGCTCTGATACCACTCTAGTTGTCACGCCCCGACCCGGTTTGGTCTGATCCCCATGAACAACCCGCCACTCTCCCGGTTTATTAAAGGGTTTCCCCTTATTATAATCCGTAAAGAGTAAGGCGTCCTTTAAACCTGCACCATTTCCTGGAATAGCATAATCAAAACTACATGAAATTTTAAACTTTACATACATGTCTTACAGACATCTTAGTTGATGGTCTTTCAAGGTAGGCTTTCCGGGATTTCCTAAAAGGGATATAAGGGAGGGGGTGAGTACGACTACTCAGTGAATGGGTTTTCAAAGGTCTACTTTTAACTTTTAAGAAAAACATTTATATGGAGTGTGTCAGACTCCTTTCTTTTAAAAAAAAAACCCTTCATTTAAAAAATTGGGTTTTTTCATTATTTCTTAGTTACCAGTGTGTCATCACCCAACACACATCCTTCATCATAAATGTTACACACATTCACAAGTCAGTATCATTACTGAACCCGCTAGTGGCTTCGGAGCGACTTTTCCCGCCACTTGGATAGAAGTACAACCACTTCTACCTTGGGAATGAGTGGATGTACGTGACATCTGACCCACAATCTCGAAATCACTTCTTCGTGTGCATATGAGGACAGAGACCTCATCCTATCCTCACCCTGGTCTCATGTGCTTGGTGCTACTCCAGATTTCGCATAGACACCTGGAACGACAAACTGCCCTTATAGCCACCAGGTTGTCCAGTGCCCTTAGGACGCATCACTATCCCTCATGGATGTCTTGATGATCCCGTACTCACAATGCATGCACAAACAATGTTTTCTTATCAAGCCATGTAATTTGTGGTGCCACTAGTCCAACGACCCCGACTCTCAACTCAACCCACGGTTGTTTGTCTTGACTAGTCCATTGACCTGTCATGTCGCACTGCCGCTAGTTGACTGAGCATGTCAGTCCTATCTTGGTACCATGCCCAAACAATTCACTTATTAAGTTTTATGGCACATATATCATGTTCGTTTACGAGCATGTCGGTCCTATCTTGGTACCATGGCCAAACAATTCACTTATTAAGTTTCCTGCTCGTGCCAACTGGCCTTAGGCCCACTGTACGAGATTTTCAAAAGAACTGGGCATTCTAGCCCGCAAGTTCCAAAATCAAGGCCCCCGGCCTATAAGAGCTATTCGACCTCCCGTCAAGAAGGTCTCCCAAATAGTTTAAGCATTGGCACACAGTCAGGGGAGAACACTTTCGACAAAATAGGTTTTCACTGTCCATTATACCAACCGGTATAAGGACATCTCCGTTCATAAGCGATGAACGGGTTTTCAACTTCTTTCGAGGAAGTCTCATCATACCAACTAGGTATGATCTACTTACAACAGGTAAATAGTTTTTTCGCATAATTTTCACATCACTTTGTCTAAGTGGTGATGATTAAAATACCACTAAATAGTGGGTTTTTATACCGAGGTACTTATCATTCCCTACCGGGTATGACATAAAATTTCCACTCAGAACCGACAAGTGATTTTTATCTTTAAGTTGTGCTCATCATCCCACCCGGGTATGATGTTAGTAAACCCACTCACAACCGGTAAGTGGTTTTTAATTTTAAGTTCTACTCATCATCCCAACCGGGTATGATGTTAGTAAACCCACTCACAACCGGTAAGTGGTTTATAAATTTTAAGTTGTACTCATCATCCCAACCGGGTATGATGTTAGTAAATCGACTCACAATCGGTAAGTGGTTTTTAAATTATAAGGTGTGCTCATCATCCGAATCGGGTATGATGTTTGTAAACCCACTCACAACCGGGAAGTTGTTTTTAATTTTAAGTTTTGCTCATCATCCTAACCGGGTATGATGTTAGTAAACCCACTCACTTGTTAATGCCGTGAATTCCACTAGACTGGTTCTTTGTATTCACGCAAGTTTGTCCTTGCTGGCATTCCCGGTATTTCGCGTTCCTACATGATATGAACAACCTTGTTCATTATTACTCGGCATAACAGCCTTCATTCATTTCCATTGAATGAGAAAACACAAACTTTTAGTTATTTGCAATTAGGTCCCTAAAGTTATTTCTCTTTAACTTTAACTCCCTAATGTCGGTTTTTCCTCAAATTGAGTCCCGTAACTTTTAAAA
Source organism: Trapa bicornis (assembly GCA_030064425.1). NCBI lineage: Eukaryota > Viridiplantae > Streptophyta > Magnoliopsida > Myrtales > Lythraceae > Trapa > Trapa bicornis. Next base: position 1,450,351 of record CM057756.1, on the reverse strand, counting down.
TTTATCATGGGACCTCAATTTATTCAATTTCACCAAAAAGGGGTTTAATTTCCCAAATTTCCAATTTCATCCCCCAATTTTTCCAAAATTACCATTTTGCCCTTCTTTAACAAAAATGGTACGTTTTGCCCCAAAAATTCCAAAATGTCTCAATTGGTCCTCCAACATTATTTTCATGCCCAATTGACCCTCAATTTCATAAAATTATATTTTGGCACTTTGAATTTCGAAAATCCCCAAATTTTCCCCCAATTTCAACTCTTCAACACGACCGAATTTGATTTCATAAAATTGACCGATCAAACACTTCTAATTTTTGAAATTGGAGTTGAAATTGAGTTCTTGTATGTTCATACGATTCTAAGAAACTTTGAATCGCAGATTTTAACGCCGGAATGAGCTCAAACAGAGCTTCGCCGGAAAATAGACTGTAGAGAGAGAAAGCTTTGATTACTCACCGGTAAAGCTTTCGATCTGGGCAGATAGGTCTCGTCCTAAGGTTCATCCTAGAATCAAGAATTGCATTAATTGATGTGAAATTGGATTAGAATTTCGTCATTGAAATTTGGTTGACTCTCTCTCTAGCACCGATTGAAAATTATAAAGGGGAGTCGAATTGGCTTACCTTTCTGTCCTAATTCGGCCGTGGAAAGGCTGAGGAAGTGTTGGCAGGGCTTGTAATGGCCAGTTTCAGCTTGGCTTAAATAGGGCAGCTTCGGTCTGCCGGAGTTTCTTCACTATTACATCATGTCGGCGCTTCTCCAACGATTCTCGGATTGATTGGAGTTTGCTATCAAATAGCTGTCTTCTTCCCGGTTCTAAAGAGCCCAACCTTTGTTCAAGTCGAAGCTTTGGTTCGAGCTTTACCGGGAAATGGAGCAGTAGAGAGAGAGAGAGAGAGAGAGAGAAGTGTGAGGAGAATGAAATGGGGATGAGCTCTTTATATAGGCGTAAAACCCGTGTATTTAATGGGCGAGATTTATTACTAGTATTAATATTGCCATAAATTATTGGTATTAATTCCAATAATTTAATTTCGGTATTAAATTATTTGTATTAATTCTAATAATTTAATTTAGGTATTAAATTATTGGTATTAATTACAATAATTAAGTATATATTAATTTATGGTCATTTATGATAAGGCGTACATAAAAATTTTTGACCGAAATTTCGGTTACAAAAAAAAATTCACACTTCACAGGAGGTCACCCATCCTCACACTACTATCGAGCAAGGACACTTAACTTTGAAGTTCTTATGAAATCTAGTTCACCTAAAACAAATTTTGTTTTTGTTTTCTAAAGTTTCTTAAATTTCTTTTCCAAGGTTTAATGAACCCTTTAGATCACCCGGAAGTTGTAAATATCCATATTGTGTGTTCTCAAATGTAAATCGGCTCGATTTTCTTATTCGGTTTGACAGGTTCTTTTCCCGGTTTTTCTTAACTCAAAAGTGCGGGGTTTACAACTTCCCCTTCCTTTTAGGAGTTTTGTCCCCAAAACTTAAACAATATATTCCACATCAGGAATAATTTTCCTTAATATCAACTTGGGTTTTCTTGACATACTAACACTTTGATTTCTTTTCATTTATCATGCTTACTCCTTCCATGGTGTTATAATAACAAGGCATGTATGGCTCATTAATCCAAATGTATATTCTTAGGTTCCCATCTCCCTTTATTTAGGATAAGGTTCTTCCTTTTAGGGATTTTACTCAAGATTTCAGGATTGGGAGTTCCAAGATGCCCAATCGTTCCTTTGTCTAGTTATTCTCTTCATCGTTGAAACCCCTAGCTCGATGTTCTTTCAAGCATTACATACTCGTTTTCATGGGGAAGCATATCTTCCGAGATACATTTGTCAGGGAAAAGATTAACAGTGTACATTGTCCTGCCCATTGTAACACTCGCTCCATCGAATTAGCCCAGGGGAGCAGAACACCATCTCCTAGTGGTGCAGTTGATCCCCCAACCAAAATATACTTCTAGGAGCACTGGAATCATTTAAATAAAGCATAAGCAGTCAATCCAAGCAGCAAAAAAGATACATAGCACACAATTTGCAGACTTTTGCAGCAATTAGTGAGACTTTAGGTCATTTCAGCATGGTTATGAAAACATTGTCGAACGCATATAACTCCCAAATGCAAGGTTATCAAAAGTGCTAGGTGTACTCGAAGTGCAAACAGTCCTACATTGACTGAGTCCCAAGGCACAAAACAAATGCATCACCAATGTAAGGCTCACATCTATAAAGCCAAATTTTACCATACCACAAAACAATATATAATTTCATGTGTAATATAAGAGTCAAAGTAAATCCCATAAAGTTGTAGAGAGTGCTGGTCTTGGAAGCAGCAATGCATTGATGTTTGACTATGATGTTTTATGTACATAGAGTCTACCCTAATTATAAATATTTCTTTTTAAAGATATAATGCTGCCAACCTATTAATTTAAAAACCCAAATATATCAACTAAATATTTGGTTTAATATAAACTTCAGTGCAATGCAGAAAGCGTGGACATAGAGTTTAAATAAAAAAATGCAAAAAGCAATGACCTTGCATCTAATTAAAGGGCTGGGCCCGGAGAGCAAAAATGCCAAACAGCCTTCCAGCGCCTCACCTGAATGCTTAACTGCACCAGGCGAGCACCTTTGACAATGATGCTCTGGATTGTTCCATGATCACACCAAAACAGTTGACACAGAGGCCTCTCCTATCTTAGAAAAGACTATATAAAAGATGACACCTCTATTGAAATAAGAATGAACTGAAACCCAATTCACTTCTGCAGGCAACAGCTTCTTGCAAAGAGATTCAATGGCCTTCCTAACTCTTTACAGAAATCTAGCAGTCCATAACCATATAATTTTTTTGTTAATGTTCAACTGCGTGCTATCAATTCAGACAAGACTTGCCATCTCAAAGTAGGAAGAAAGAAGTGAAATAGACTGCTAGTAATCCTCCAATTGCAGAAAGGTTATGCATTGTTCCAGTAAAATGTCAGCACCAAAATTTACCAAAAATATCTACAGTCCTTCAAGTTGGTCTCCAGCAATTTAAAGAAGACACATCTGGTCTGGATGGCATCATGTGTCCATCGGCATGACCTAAAATAGCAAGCATTCCAACAACAAATTCATTACCTGAGATTGGAACCACCAGGAAAACTAGCACAAACATATTTTGGTAAAGCTACCTGAAACAGAAGTGGGAGAAGGATTTTTTATTGATGGTGGGCGGAAGGACATGTCTTGTGATGGTGGCCTTTCAACATGTACCCAAAAGTAAACTGAAAACAAAGAACTAAGAAATTAGCAGTAGAAAAGTGCAAAGAGCTAAGCTAAATGAAATCCTACAATTAGGGATAAGCAAAAAGAAAATTTTCAACCCAAACATTGTCTAGGACAACTGAAGAATTGTTCTACTACTACTCTATACCTTCTTGAGAATATGGTCCCTTAGGGGTGGAAGATATGCTTCCCCATGCACAGGACAATGTACACTGTTAATCTAATTGCTTTCGATCTATGTGTCGATTACTTTGCTTGAAAAGGTTCCCTCCTTCCGGTTTTGTTCTCTACTTTGTCCCTTACAATAGAGATTTCCATCTTAGGAGTTACATGCTCAACCTCCTTATCATTCATTGAATGGTTCTTTCTCCCTTTCTTCGCATCCTTATGTATATTAGGGCATCTGTTTGCTTTTGATCATTTTCTATCCACAACTTTTGTTTTATCCCTTATTCCTTAGATGGGATACTTCCGATTATTGGTTTTATTCCGAGCATTCCACCCTATTCTCGGTCGTCCACTCTTTAAGCTTCATATGCGCGTGTGGACTATGACCCATCTTACCAATTGCGGTTATTCCTCCTTAGCCACATCTTATTTGGAGGACTTACTTTCCCAATGTTTCTTGAACATTCTTTACTTTATTACCTTAGTATGGGTTGTCCACTCATTCATACTTGTCACAACATCTTTTTGATGCTAACCTGTTAACTTATTTCCGTTTAAGGAGGGTTCACATCTTTCTTGTTTCATAATCTCTTGTTCATCCTTCGTGAAGCTCACTTAACTGTCTCAAGACTTTAAACTAGAAATCCAATTTTGGTAATTAATTTCTTTAAGTATTTTCATTCATTCTTCTTTTTCCAATGTTTTGGCCTTTTCACTTCTCCCTTCTTTGTCGTGGTTTAAATCCAGGATTCTTCCGAAGACCAATTCTTCAATTGTCTCCTTCTCTCCATTTTTTTGATCCAATCATCTGGGCAGCTGTATCACTCGTCCTTCATGCCCATCCTTTGTCCTTCATAGAGTGTAGTCTTTACTACATCTCAGCCTTTCTTAGGGTTTTGTTTATTCTCTTTGGCCGTCCCGTTGTTACTCATTTCTTCTTTCTACTCTGTTCTCCTGAAATTATTGTTTAGTTCTTCTGCTCTCTCCAAGTAGGTCACACTGGGCCATCATGATACTTCCTTTGAAACATTTCCCAATTAAGGGTTGGTTCCTTGCACTCCACATTATGTCCATCCGCCCATCAAAATTGCTTCAAGGGTAGTTAGTCTTGTAGGACACTTAGAGAGGATGATCCAAACTCTGTAGGACATGCTTAGAGTGTGCCTTCTAAACTTTGGAAAAAGGTGGAAAGACAATATGTGCCTCATGGAGTTCGCATACAACAATCAATTTCAAGCCAACATCTAGATGGCTTCGTATGAAGCTTTATAATGGAGGAAATATAGAACTCCACTATATTAGGATGAGGTAGGAGAACACAAGTTGGAGCGAGTGGAAATGTAAAGGAGGCGATCGAAAAGATTTGGATGATCCGGGATCAACTCAAGGTGGCATAAGATCAGCAAAAGAGCTATGTCGATAATCAATGCCCTGAGCTATGTTTTGAAATAGGGGATCAAGTATTCCTAAAAGTATCCCCATGGAAAGGTGTAATCAAATTTCAGAACAGGGAAAAATTGAATCTGAGGTACATTGGACCCTACCCGATCCGTGGCGTACAAGCTCTTGCAACTACTAGAACTAGAGCAGATCCGTGCAGTCTTTCATGTGTCGGTACTAAGAATGTACGAACCATATCCAAGACAAGTGCAGGACTACCCTCTTTCAAAGTTACAAGAAACTTTGACATACCAAGTAAAACCAATATGCCTACTCGACCAACATGAGAAGAGTATTCAACAAAAGACGACCCCTATGGTTAAGGTTTTACTGCATAACGATCATGTGGATGAGGAGACTTGGGTACCCGATAAGAGAATGAGGGAGAAATATCTGAGGTTGTTCGGACTCCCCCTCGATCCGAGCATGTAAACTAAACATTTGTGTAATTTAAGTGATTAATATATGTACATATAGGTTTGAGGACAAAACTCCAAAAAGAGCGAGGATAATTGTACCACTAGGAAATCCCAATTCAAAAACTGAGTCCAATTGAATCGAAAAATGGGATCAAACTAGGAAGGAAACACAAACAAGAAATTTATATCGAAATGGGCTGAGAGAAAAGTTAGATAGTCTCGGGATTCGAAAGCAAGGATTGGGAAAGAATTATTTTGAACTGGGTTTGGGTTGACTTAGGCAATAAAACCCCCAATTTTTAGAGTAGGCTAAACTAATAGAAATGGAGTTGTTCTTGGGTCCATTCAATAAAAAATTGAATATAGAATATTTAGGTATTTTTATTTTCTAAAGAACCGATCGAATAAGAGCTGAACTAGGCCAAAAATCACTAAACCAACCAATAATTTCCACGAAATAAGTTTGTACTGTAGCGAACCGATTGATGCGCCACGTTGGGCTCATGCATGTCCGGAGCATAGGGCACACACATGTGTGACACACATGCCTGTGTCGTCTTCTTTGCTTAAGCTGCAACCTGAAATTCATAAAATAACCCGATAAACCCCATCCAACAATCCAAAACCCACTACTTGGGGTACTAATTCATTCACAAAGATACATGTTATGGAATGATGCATGGAAGCTATGGATAGATGGCAACCAAAGTCTAGAATCCATCCATGTAAAGCTTGGATATCCACTTGTTGCTTTTGAATTAGAACTCTGAAAGCCGAGTAGCTCGCATTTCCTATAATCAGAATTGTAGAGAGCTTTGCACCTACGTATGACCACCACCTTTGGTGATCTTGGTATCTTTGGAAAGTTGAGAACATAGCTTTCCATCACCAACTCTCTCGACCCTCAACTCACCCTCTATCGGTTCCAGTGAGATCGCAAAGTCACTGACCTCTAGTGATCAGAATTTGAGCATCTATTTCGAAGGTGATTTCTAATGGTTTGTCGACCACCAAAGGATGAGGAAAATTCAACAAATTCCTCGTACCACTAGCTTTTTGTTGCCACAAGCCTTGCACAATTTATGTAATTGTAGAGGTAAAATTAAATATTTTAAACATTATTTTTCAGGAGAAATGGCAAAGCTGAATAAAATGAGCACTACATACGGCTCATACCATCAATCAACGTAGTTCAAGTTGCTACAGACTCCTTGATGAGCCAACTTTCAAACTACACCGAACTCAATGATCGAGATATCATCTCTAGTGAGTTCCTAGCCTTGATCCGATTGTTGCTCATTTTGTTTTCAATTCATGCTCAAGCTTGATCGACATTGTTCCGGACGACCTTGGTTGAACAAAGTTTAGGATGTGCTAAAGGGAGGCCAGGGGACCCCATACCTTAGTTTGAGAATTTTTGAAGATGGTTTGGCTAGGGGACAAAGGTCGAAGACTAAAATGTAAATAAGTGAAAGTTGGAGGACTCAAAAGTAAATGAGCTTTCTATTGGATCTTTTAAAAAGGCTAACTAATATTTTTGGACCAATTGGATTAGGTTGGCATGTTTTGGAAAGCCTAGAGACCTAATTGTAATAAATAGAAAGTTAAGGATTAAAGTGAAGAAAATGTATTTGAGCATCCAATATGTAATTTTTGGGTAGTCCAAGGACCTAAACATAATTAAAGAAAGTTTAGATACACAAATGAAGAAAAGGATGGACAAATGAGCCCCATGAGTTATGTTTTGAAGAAGATGGGCAAAATGGCATTTTTGCCCAAACTTAGGGACCTTTAGGTAATTTATATGAAATAGAATTTGGAAATGTTCCAAGTCATATTGGGGATAAGAATGAGACTGAAGGAAACTTGGGGACCTAATTGGAAGAAATAGGAAATTCTAAGGTCAAAATATGTAAGTTTTAATGTATAAGGGCAAAATGGTAATTTTACCTAAGTTAATGACCAAATTATAAATTTGGAAAAGTAAGACCACTAGGTAGTAAATAAGGAAATTTTGAGCACTTACGAAAGTGCAAAGTTGAAATAAGATGACCTTTAGTCCTAGGGACTAACCTTAAAGAAGGTTGGGTTAAGGGTTGTTTACAGAGAAAAAAAAAGTTTGGATTAAGGACCGGTTCACTAACTAGTAGGTCAGGTAGACCATGCCCGTGGGGCGAAAACAAAAATTCATGAAGGGATTTTATTGTATTGGTTTAATAAATGCTAAGAGTGAAAATAATCTCCTTAAGAAGTTTATGAAGTACTAAGAGTTTAAGAAAAAAAATTTGTAAACCTTTAGGAATGAACAAGTTTCGAGACACAAGGTAAGTGTGAGTATTGATAGCGAGTCCAATTAGACCGACCAGAGCATGACACTATGTTGCTTGAAAAGGATAGAAAGCTTGATTTTGTAACACGTATAAGGACTGTGAAGTGACTAAGTGCATGTCCACCAAATCAAATGTTCCTTTAAAAGATAAAAGTAAGGAAAGGTCATGTTACCAGTGTATGTTGTTTTGCTAAGGTCCATTGGGGTCGAGTATTTGTGGCTATGTGCCCACTTTGCTAATTTGGGGAAAGGGATGAATAACAGACATAGCTTCCAAAAATGATATGATATGTGCCTTGATTTGGAGATGGTTGGAATAGGAGCATACTCGATCTAATATTAAGTTGGGGCCAAGTTGGGCCTCTTTATAAGATTATTGTTATTTAAATTCTATATTGAGATATCTGTATAGGAGGTGGCGCAGGCAGGACACCTGTTGAGGTAGTATTGGTATCCAAGGGATATTAGAAAGGGAGGATAATGGGAGATGTGGTGAATTCTTCCTAATTTCTAGCGACACCTAGATGATGTACGAGTACTATCTCGGTATACTGCTGTGACGAGAAATGGTGGAATTGAGTCACATGTTTAAGGGGTATGTGCTGATGAGTGGATATTATTGTTTGGCCATGACACTGAATGTTGAGACATCCAGCTGAGAAATGACACTTGTGTAGCGTTGGTTGTGGTAGAGCACATGTGGCTCCAACACACTAGTTTTCCTGATTTGGTATCATCAGATACACTCTGAGGCATATTTAGGACCAAATCAACCATGTGGTTTGAGGATTCATGAGTAGCCCATATGTAGCACGAACTGTGAGTAACCTAGATGTGCGGGCTATGAGGTACCCATGTGTGTGTGAGACCTGAGTTCACGGTGTTTGATTTATCGATTTGATATATTATGTTTCAAGTGTTAATAACTATGTAGACCAAGAGTAACCTAATTGTAGAGTATACTACAGTTAGGGGCAACCCAAGAAATGAGTCTAAAGATGCGAGATAAACCATGAGAACCAAGATCATATGTGAGAACCTAACTAAAGAAACATAAATTTTGTTAGGTTTTTTATGGGGATATCTAAGTTGTAAGCCATGTAGTGACTCGACATCTATGCCCCATTTAGTGAGCTGTGAGCTCACCTCTCCCCTAAACAATTGCAGGTGAAAGCGGAGGAGACAAGAGATAGAAGAGGAGAACCTCCCTGCGGAGATCGCCATCTAAGGTACCCCCCTTACCTACCTATAAAGTTTGATCATGTTTCTTATCACATTGCTATATATCCCAGGATATTTATGTAAACCATGTTGGCCTCAAAACTGAGGCTTTAAAGAAAAGCTGCAAATTTCCACTACAAAAATATTGATGAGATTTATTGGAAGCCTTAATCTCTCCGGTTTCACTGTGGTGAAGTTACCCACCAAAGTGGCATTGATGGGGATTGGGGGGAAGGGGGTGGGGGTACGAGACCCTTGTTGATAGAATCTGGTTGGGGCATGACCATTTTTCTTCAAACATTTGTCCAACCTCAATGTATTAGGTTAATCCTTTTTTTTAGGGCAATTTTCCAATTTCTCAATGAAATCTTTGTACTGATTTCCTAGAACATTTGGCTTTGTACGTTTTTTTGTTTCATGGATACTTCCACTTTTTGGTTGAGTGTCATTCCTAAGTCAATATCTATTTCAGACCTTATTCTCTAATGCCACTCCTATACTAAGGTCATAGACCTAGGTATTATTCCAAAAGAATAACTTCTCTCTTAAGAAGTCTTATTTCCCGTGGTAGGTTCTTAGGGGTCTACATAGTACATTCCCAGTATGTTGTTTTCCAAGAGGTTTTCACTTTTCAAAATCCAAGTTTTAAAATATTTAGGTTCTTATACCACTTAAGTTGTCAAACCCTAGTATGGTTCCCCCATTGGACCTGAAATCAACCTGTCATATCTTCTTGGTTTTACAACTATGGATGGTTTCACCATCATAAGCCCGACTTGACTTAAGGCTCAAAATAAAAACCAGTCAAAATAACCTTTTTCAAAGTAATCATTTTGAAACATGGAAAATAATTTCAATAAATAATACCAAGACTAAGTACAGAATGAAAGGTGTACATTTATTTTAATCATTCGGGCTCCCATAAACATAGTTATATCTCTTCCATACTTTGCTATACTAAAAGAGGTGTTGGGGAGGGGTGAGCTATAAATCCTAATGAATTGGATTGACTAACATCAGAACATCATGTGCACAATTCAATACATACTCTAAAATATCTATATTAGGATGAAGGCATAGATTTCTTGGAAACCTTTTTGTTAAGAAATCATCTTAGGGTTTTCAAACATTAACCTTTTTAACATATCAATATCTTGTATCAGACAAATAATCATCACGGCCATTCCATTATGAAAGAATCACATAGTCACTGAAGAGAGTACACTCCATTCCACTTGTGGTTCAGACCAACTTTGCCAACATCCTTGGTACGATGATTTATCCTAGACGACATATCAGAATCGACTATGGTGTCTATGTCAGACCATTTATTTGAGCACAATTTTCCCAACCCCCAAAAATATCGATGTTTTGTTCACTATTGAGGGATAATATCATTCTCCTCCACCATGTTTGATGTGCATAAGATTTCCATAGCCTTTAATGTACTAGATTCTATTCACTTCCCTTATTCTTGCCTCACTTTTTAGCAATCCTCATGATCATCATTACCCTATACCCTATACCGAGTGTCTCATGATACCACCCATAACAATCAAATAAAAAGTGTATTAATCATTCATTAGTTGGCTTATTATCTGGTTAATCCCATCTAATTTTCTTTATACTATTAGCCCTACGGGACGACATCCGCTTCTAGCTCGATAGTGATTACCTACATAACCCATTTCACAGCATATCTAGATTAGTGTTTTATTATCAAGACTTGACTTTCTATCTTGCCAATACCACTACTATTGTTATTTACGTGACAAAGCCCATTTTTAGGTTTTCAAAAAATATGTGATGATATCCACTTTCCTTCGGGATCATGCCCCCTCTCTTCAAAACACGACCTTGAGCACACTTTCACGAGTATTTTCAAAACATAGTTTTAGGTCCACTTCTTTTGAAAATGATGGTCTTGAACCCACTTTTAGTAAATAGTAATCTACCCATTTTCATGTACCATGGGCTTGACCCATTTCCTATGTTGAGAACATTACTAATCCCTAAATTTAGTAGAAGGTTCGAAAATCTATCCTACTATATTTTTATATCTTTTAAAAATATTTTCAAATAAGTATGCATGCTTTCTAAAGTGTGAGGTTCAGTGACTAAATATTTGTTCACTAGTTGTCAGTAGCTCTCTACCAACTCTTCAGATCTGACGGGTGTGCAATCACTGGGTTTCATTAGTGTTTCTAGGCATAACATTGCCCTCGCTTGTCATAGACCAACCCAATTTTCCTGGCCGGACCTGCAGACAAACCACATCATTCCGACTTTACTACAATGGGTGTCTCATTATTGTAAGCTTGATAGGATGTATGGTGTATAATAAAACAACTTTAGTTTTTTCCCAAAAATAATCATTTAATTATTTGAAAAATAAACTTTATAAATCACATCGGGATCAAGTACTAGATGTAAGGTGTAGCTTTGGTTTTGGATAGATTCTCCACTTTCTAAGTATCATTTATCACCTTTATTGCCTGAAAAGGGGTATTTGGAAGTGATTGAGTTGGGCAACTCACTGAGTGGGGGTAGCTGACATCATGACATCAAGTCCATGACTCGGCACATAATCAAATCGATATTTTTACAAAACAATATTTATATTGCACAAGGATCCAAATTTACATAATCTAAAACAAGTCTTTAATTTAATAAGGATCATACACAACTTTTCCCTCATGGAAGAGAACACACATTCATATAATAGACCCTACGAAGCTACAACCTCGATCTGTCTCACTTTTGGCCCAGAGCGTCTTTACCATCCACCCTAGTGAGAGGCTACAACCTCTACCACTAGTCTGTGTGAACACCATTGTCGAACTCCTAGACTTTCTTAAACGTCTTGTCTATTATTGTGGGACGAGACATCTCCCCCTTCTTCCTCTGTCTCAATGCGCATGAAGCTCCCAGAGCTCCATGTCATATTGGACCCTTATGCTCCCTAAGTTGTCCAACAACCATTAGAATCAATACTACCCCTTTAACTAGTGCATCAATGGTTCTGTCTCTCAACATCCATAATAAATAGTATTTTTATTAAGATCTTTCTTTTTGTGCTACTGTCCTAATAAGTTCGACTATCCGGCTTTGGCTCAGTAGTTTAAACACACATTATCAAATTATGATATCTTTTTATCAATCTCATAACTCAATTATATACTAGAAAATAACCGTTTCCATTGGCCTTGGGCCCAGTTTCACGATATTTCCAAAATAACCATTTCTCTATGGATTATGATTGTTCCAATGGCTTGTTGTAGTTCCCATGGATATGGTATTCTTATTTCCACTTCTCCATGATTGTATTCCTATGTCTATAGTTTTTTGGCGATGGTACTCCTGAGGTAACCTCTCCACTCTATCCTACACCTTGCATTACTCATTTTCAAATATGTTTGTTTTATTTTCTTTTTTCTCTTACAGGTACAAGGTTCACCTATTTATAGAAGCGTGAATTCTCATCTTTCTGAGGTAATTCTTTCTCAATTGATTAGTCTTTTGTGTTCCCCAATATTGATTGTGAAATGTTAAACTTATTACTACATTGAATAGAAAAGTTCCCTTCATAATTAGGTTCTTATGGGAAGACCAGTATGAATGTTATTAGTTGGGTTTGATGCATGTTATGAGCGACACAATTGGGTTCACTTGGGCTTCCGACTTTCCAATTCTTCACAGTCCAATAGAGAGTTTCTCCCCCTTCCTTTTCTGGTTTGTTTACATCGCAACCCATCTTCCTCTATATATTGGATCAATCTTACATTGTTTGTGGTCAGTCAATTAGTAGAGTGACATGTAGGTAGGCCCTTTGCGTATGTGGCTTAGGAGTTTGTTGTAGAGTCAGTAGCTCAATTGCTCAACTACATTAACTCCTAGTCTCCCTTCTTTATTGTTATATCCTACAATTTCTTGTCTCAGTTTCTCATCTATTGGTTTCTTGCCTTAGATTCCATTAAAAATATTGTCTCGGTTTCTCCTTTTAGGTTCTAGTGAAACAAATAGCAGATGAATTCATGACTTCAACGATTTCATGAGCTCAGATAAGGTATGTCTCTTAAAGTTAAACTATTTAAAGTGATTTGGTTTCTGATTTCTATGTTCCTATAATGAAATAACATACTCATTATGCTAGCTTGAATGACATTTCCATGTTTGGTATAATATAGGAAGGGGAATTAGCTAAGCTAAGGGAAATGTGGCCAAGTTTCTCTTGAAATTTCTCTATTCTAATATATGCCCAATTTTGTAATCATGGTTGGGTAACGAAATTTAAATTGTCTCGATGATGATATTATTTGGTTAATGATGCACCCAACCATCTTTTATATGGGTTTGAATAAATATTCTTTTGACTTTCTCATTTTTAAATCTTTGTTAGTTTCAGAATGTTCATCTTACCTTACAAGCACCATCTGATAGAAAAGAAGTCAAGGTTTAAATTTTATTGCATGTCCTATGGTTTCGTTATTGCAATGTAGTTTCATCTTCCAACAAATGAGGGAATCATGCCTAATCCCTAGATAATTATCCTTCACTCTTTCTCTCATTTCTTATATTTTTAGCATGCCTAGGAGGTTCATCTTTAATTCTTTCCATCCTAGTTCGTAGCTGATCATTGACTTTGTATTTTATATCTTTGATTAGTTGATTTGAGGTAGTATAATTACTTGTCTAACAATACTAATGCAAAGTATAGAGTAGAGTGAGATATTTGTTTTGCTTAGTTATTTAGCATGCATCTATACTAATTCCCTCTAATCCTATACTTTGGATAGCTTCTAAAGAAGAGTGTCTTGGAGAGGGAAATATTTCATTTTGTCCATGATTAATTTTAGGGAATTGTTATATGCAGGAATGGTAGTTAAGATTTTATTTGATTATTAATTGTATTATGTAGAAGAATGCTAAGATGGAGGTTTACTCTAACACTACCAGTTGGTTCTATTCGAGTTTCCACGGTTTCCCCCCAAATCTAATCGTAATTTCAGGTTAGTTTACCCTAAATTCATTAGGATTAGTGATGATGGACATCTACAGGCCTTTTGGAAAAGTATTCCCCTTGCATGGAAAGTTCTAATGTTTATATTAATTTTATTCAAGTTTTATAGGACTATTGTGCCACTTTTCTACACCTCCAATTAGTATGTGATCAACATGATTTGTTGAGGGCCATGTGAAGATTTGCAACCAACCTTCCATGCACGCATTTGGGTGTACTGTTTCCTTGTATGTCAAATGGGCTATTTATCTTGTATGGTGGTAATACTAGGCTTATCTTAGGTCTTGTGTCCAACAGTATGTTCCAGCGTCCCTAAGACACATTGCTAGTCCATATTATAAGAATTTTCTTTTATTTTGAGCTGACCTAATGTAAGGCCATGCTCTATTTATTTTAGGTTCTATGTGTTATATTAATTTGGGTCTTTAAAAAGAAAAGTGCACCCTTTGTATCGACAGGTATTCAACTCACTTATTTGGGCTTTGAACTTTTATTTAAGGCTTAAATAATATAATACCTAAGGTCCTTTCTATGTTTAGAGCTAACTTGGTTATGTTTGCCTACCTTACAAAACTTTGTGCCCGTTTTTCCAGGAAATTGATGAATCTCGGTTATTATAACCTCACCTCTCTAATCCCATTTTTTTTTATATTTGTTTAATATGATATAGTATATGTATATATATACCGGATTTAACTCAAATTTATCAAGTTATTTATTTCGACCAAATTAGTATTTAGCATTTAATTAAATTAAATTTTCTCTAATCATATCAATTATATTTTAAACTTAAAATATAATTCCGAAAAAAATTTCTGGCCAAATTTTTGGGTTACTAAAATATGGTGTTACATTGCAAGTTTGGAAGGAGGTCTAACTGAGCTTCTGTAATTCCAATGACTCTACTTTATTTCCTTATCCCTAACTTCTTGAGCCATGTGTGTATTGTTATCTATGATGCAACCCAATGTGATATTTGACCATTCGTTAGTTATACCTTTTACGGTACTCACTTAATTCCACTTTTGTAAGATTTTCACTTTAGTTGTTTGCATTTTTTAGTACTTCCTTCTTTAAGGAAGTTTTATGTTATAAACGAAGACATTATAAATTTTATTCCAATTTTTCCATCACCCAAAATATTGTTTTTTAAATATTCTATTTTTTAAACACGGACTATGATACCACTAGAAATTGTCATGCTTCGGCCCGATTCATTGGCTGACAGTCCCGTACAACTCGCAAACCCCCTTGATGTTATAGTGGTGGGTTCATTCACCAAATTAAAATCGAAAGGAGTAAGGCTTTGAATATAAAACCCTTTTCTTTTTGTCCATCGAAAAGTTGAAACTTTTATTTAAAGCATAGTGCACCCAAAATGGTTTTACATTAACCAAAAAATATAACAATTGATAATCAATAAATTACAACCTTCATATGTCAGTCAAGAGGTCTATCTCTTGCTGCAATCGTGTGGAGGTGCTCCCCATTCTTGCCTCAAGATTCCTTAGCTTTTACTCGCAAATTTTTGTGGGAGAGGGTGAGCTCATATCTTAGTGAATGTGGTACTAATGTTGGACCACTAAATGACTTACGACTCAGACATCCCTTATAAACCACCTAATAGAATTTCCATTGTGTGTTCTTAATTGTATCAAATTTCCATTGTTTATCTTACCCATTGAGACTTCTCTCTTGGGCCACCCCTAACCATAGTCTACCTCACGCTCGGAACACTTACAGTCTCCCCAATCGTTCCACATGTAATACATTATATCAAAGAATAATAACATACGTCCTGCACAAACATGGAAAACTCATGACCCGTAGATATAGTAGGGTACTTTGGCCCTATTCATGTTCGGAGTGTATCTAACGATACCAAACAGGGAAAGCTGAGAGTATGGGAGCCACATGCAGTCTGCCACATCCGATGCCCCACAATCACCATCTCCCAGTTGGTTGACCTTGCATCCTGAGTCATGACAACAACATTCATCATTCGTTAGCACAAGCTCCTTACCCATGTCAATTCTACCATTTCTCATAGCATCAGAGTAATGGATGATACCTGTACATCAACCGTCTATCTCGGGATATCTGTAAGAATTTACATAACATATCCCCTTATCCTTCCTTTCTAATTTGCCTTGGACATCAACACTACCTCAAAAGTTATCTTGCCAATGCCCCATCCTATACCAGTATCTCAAAACAGATTTAAAACACAACAAACATATTCACAAGGCAGTCCTGAAACTAACTCAATATCTTCCTAGCATGAACCTATTCTAACTATTTCTACTCAATGCATACAACATGTCATATAGGGAGTTTGATCTATACTTTAACCATCTCCCAAAATCACAAAGTGGGCAGACAACCCCAATATCTACCCTCAATGGATCTCAACAAAGCAATATACCGGTCTCATGATGTAAACCTCATTTTATCAAAACAAGAAAATTGAAAAATTTTGAGAGAAAATCGTGGTTCAAAGTAAACCGAAATTGGAGAAAAGAAACCAATACAAGAATTTGAACAATCACAAGTGACCAATGAGGATCCAAAAATAATGGAAATGCATCATGAACCTAATTGGATGTGAGAATCAGATCATTTTATAGTGAACTAGATAGAACTAGTTCAAATATTCATTTCTCTATAGGACATAGTATGTCTAATTTGAGAAATTGAAGTCACCACTAAGTAGAAAAATGAATTTAGAAAAATTTAATTTTTAGAAAACCGGTCAAATAAGGCCTAACTCGATCAATTTTTTATTTCGAGTTATCAATACTAGTCCAATTGAATAGTTCAATGGTCCAGCCAGTCAATGGACCGCCTGCCACGTCAGCACCTAGTTAGTCGCACAACCAATCAACATGCGAGATGCATTGAAGTGCGCCTAGTTAGTCGCTCGCTTAATGTTTGAAAGTGCTCACCAATGAGAGTGTGACACATGTCCCATGTCAACATCAAACGAAGAAATGCCCTATCATTGGTAGTTGACCAATAGGAGCATGACATGTGTCCTTAGTTAACATCAAATGAGGAGAAGCCTCATCAGCAGGGAGGAGTTGAGACGTGGCAAAGGTGATAGGTTAATGACCAACTAGGATGTTTGAAAATAGTCAACCAATCAGAAGTCAACACATGACAAATCCACGTCGGATGACAATGACCAATCGTAGGCCGACACATTGCAAATCCACGTCCGATGACAACGACCAATCGTAGGCTGACACATGGCAATGGCACTATCATGCCCCGACCCGATTTGGTTGGAACCTTGTGAATAACCCGCCACTCGTTTTGGACTAAGAAGAGACTCCACATCTCAAGACCATGGGAAGTCAAGGGTAATTTCTGATCTTGTTCCCAGAAATAGCATTATACAAAACTCAATATCTTAAAATTTTAAACGTAGCTAACTTAAGGATTGTCCTTGAAAAAAGGTTAATGGGAGGGGGTGAGTATCAACAACTCAGTGAGCGGGTATTAGGGCAAATTTTCAAAAACATAGCTTTTAACTCATCATTTCAATTCACTGTTTTTTGAGTTTAGCTCTGTTAACACTTCCCCTTACTTGAGACGTGTTTAGCAAACAATCACATGCCCTTTATCATAATGGTTACAAACATTCGCAAGTGCAGTACTCCAACTGCACCCACATGGGGATTAGAGCACCTTTACCGTTCATCCTAATAGAAGTTCTCAACTTCTACCTTGAGTTTGAGTAGACGTTATTTGTTCGACCATCAGACTCGAATGTACACCATGTCCGCTATGTGAGACGAGACCTCATCCTGACCCCGCTCCAGTCTCTAATATGACAAAACTGCCCTTATCACATTTTGGTCGTCCAACTGCCTTTAGAACCAACACTACCCCTCTTGGGGGTCTCGATGGTCCTATATCATGGTGCATGCACAAACACTAGTTTTGGGATTTATGATCCATTATCTTTGGTGCCAACAGCCCTATGACCCAGACTATCAAATTGGGTACCATAGTTGTTTGTCTGACTAGTCCGTCGACTTAGCCTTGACGAATCATACAAAATTAGCCAATTATGAAAATTTTCATGGCTATTATAATCATGTTTGTCTACGTGCTCCAGCCTGTACAGACTGGCCTTAGGCCCACTTTATGAGTTTTCAAAACTAAGCCTTAGGCACTATGAGTTCAAAACCGAGGCCTCCGGCCTATTGGAGTTGACTAAGCTCTCATCAGAAAAGTCTCC
Organism: Trapa bicornis; assembly: GCA_030064425.1. NCBI lineage: Eukaryota > Viridiplantae > Streptophyta > Magnoliopsida > Myrtales > Lythraceae > Trapa > Trapa bicornis. The sequence goes on along the minus strand of CM057756.1, from coordinate 1,432,206 downwards.
CGAAATTTTTAAATAGTTGCACATAGTTAGGGGAGATCTTTTCTGGAAAATGGTTTTCAATTTTCAAAGAGGGCATTCATTTCCCTAATCGGGTATGATGCTCAACACCTCCAATCATAGTGGTGTTTAATTTAGCAAAAGTGCTCATCACCCCAACCGGGTATGATGTTGGAAATTCCCACTCACCTGATGATTGTGACGTATTCATTCGAGTCAGATTCCCAAATCCTTATCGTCATCCCCTGCTCACATTCTTTGACAAACTTGTACCTACATGGTTTGAATATTCTCACAAGGAAACGTTCGACATGAAAGGCCTCCCATTTCCATGTATTTGTAACCAGGCATCGACTTTTTCCTTATTACAATTAGGTTCCTAAAGTTCATAATCTTTTACTTTAGGTACCTAATGCTCAGTTATTTTCAATGAAGTCCCTAGGATTTCAAATATCCTCCTTGGGTTCTTAATTTTAAAAAATCACCAATTGGGACTTAACTTTACCAGAAAATTCCAATTGGTTTCTTAACTTTCCAAAATTACCGATTGGTCTAACTTTCTAAAAAATTACCAATTGGCCCTCCATGTTCCTCTAATTTGCCAATTGAACTTCCATTTTAGAAAAATTGCACAAAGGTCCCTCAATTTTCAAAATCCTCAATGTTTTCCCAAAATTTCTCACCCAATTCATCATTTCCATAGACCTAAATTTGATTTCATCAAATTGACCATTCAAATTGTGTTAATTGATCTCTATCATGGTGCTAATTGGTTTCCTCACTTGCTTATGATCTAGTCGAGCTTTGAATCATCATTTTTTGGTTCAAAATGAGCTCATACGGAGCTTTGTTGAAAAATTGAACATGAATAGAGAAAGTTTCCTTAACTTACCGTCGAAGTTGCAGTGGTCCGAGCTCTCGATTTGAGATAAAAGCTCTTGTCCACCGTGTCTTTTGAGGATTAAGAGAAGCAACAATTTGTGTCTTGAGCAATGGGAATTTGGTTATCAAAATTTAGACTCTCTCTCTCTAGAATTAAGCTATTCTGATGAGGGCAAACCTAATTGACTTACATAATTGATTCGAGAGGTCATGTTCAGGCTGGAGAGACTTGAGGAGGGCTTGGTTTGGTCGTAGGAGGTTGGGGATGGCTAAATTTGGGTTGGGCAGAACAGGGCAACTTTGAGTCCTATAGAGCATCTTCACTATTTGGACCCACCGATACTTCTCCGGTTGTCCTTAGGTCGAATGGAGGGCACCATTATGTAGGTGACTTCTTCCAGAGTCTGTAGGACCGAAATTCACCTTTTGAGGTTGAAAGAAAAGCCTAGTCGGTGCTCTAGTTTGAGCTTCATCGAGAAATCGAGCACTTCTTATTTTTTGGATGTTTGAGATGTGTACAGGATGAATGAAGGGGAGGTCTTTATATAGGCAGCTCGGGGACCCATGGACCTACCAGTTTCCATATCGGTCGAGCTTATATCCTCATCGAAAAATGCCATAATCAGAGGAAATATTCCCTTGCCGGAAATGGAAGGCAGAATTCCTTCCATGAACAATGTCATCAGTTGAAGGAAGCAGACAACAGTATTCCACTCGTGCGTGCTTCACACATGTAGACTTGCCATGTGGCGGTCTGTGATTGGCTAGTTCTACTGACATGGCTTCCAACTCATCCCCCTAGACAGTCGTTGACCTGTTGATCGCACATGTGGCAGCGTCTCATTGGCTGTCCGTGTCTACATGGCTACTGACTAGTTTCTGCCGATCATTTACTGGGACACGTGTCACTCTCCTATTGATCAATGATTGTTGAGGTGGATTTTCCTCCTCCGACCATTGACCAAGGACACGTGTCAACTTTCAATTGACCAACACTTCCATGCACTGACTAAGTGGCTGGCTGGGCACGCTTTGCCACGTGTCGTACGCTGATTGGTCATGCCTACTAACCGGGCGCTAACATGGAAGCGGTGTGTTGATCAGTTGGACCATTAATCGGTCCGGTCCAATTGGGTTCAGTGACACAAAAATGAAATTCGAACGTTTTAGGTTTGATTCAACTTGATTTATAAATTTTCTAAATTCATTTTCTATCTACTGGTGGCCTCAATTTTTCAAATTGACATTTTTAAGCCACCATTAAAAATGAATTATTGAACCGGTTTATCACAGTTAAATCCGGTTTGGTCAGGTTCACCTTGATCCTATGTGGTTTTAACATCCAATCCATTCCTTGGTTCTTCTTCATGATTTTTATGATTTTTTTGGCTATTTGGGATTTTCCAAATTCCCATTTTAACCCTTCTTTAACTTTTTTGATTCATTTATGGGCTCAATTTTCTCATTAAAATTGTAGGTTCTTTTCCCAGTTTCCTTGGTCCAAGAGGATGAGTTTCATAACTCTCCCCACTTTTTAGGAGTTTTGTCTCCAAAACTTAGTTATGCATCCTTTACATCGGGAATAAAATCCGTTGAGGTCAACTTGGGATTCAATTTGATATGCTACCACTTTGGCTACCCCTTTCACTTAGGCCCATAGGCAACATTCTTATGGCATTTCCTTTCCTTTCGATGATTCACTTACTCCCTTAGGCATATTACCATTGACTTGTCTTACCCCCATGTCCAATGCAATTTCTTAGATCCAATGCTTCTTGTCACAAAAGAGGGAGTTCCGAAATGTCATACCGTCCCCACATCTTTTTATTCCCTTGGTCGTTGAAACTATTTAGCTTAGCATCCTTTCGTGCCTTTCTTACATGTTTTCGCAGTTTTGGTGTTATCCCACTTTTTTTCTTAGAATAATCCCTTAATCCACTCCTTCATACTTGGGTCTCCCTTCCTTGAGACTGTTGAACCTACAATGCTCTTGCACCATGACATGTGATAAAACTATCTTTGTCCCTTATGTTTCTAGTCAATATCCCAATAATTGCTCCCGACTTTCCAACTTTTAGGGATCGCATGATTTTTTCCCTTCTTATCCCCGAGCAGTATTTCCTTAACTCCCTTCAATGTTATCTCACCACTCCTTTCCATTCAACGTCATGCCTTTCATGATCGTTTGGGACTTTTCTTATTTCTCTATCCTTATCAACCTCCTCCTTTGAGCAATCCTGGTTCCAATCATTAGGTTTCACGATTAATTCCTAATCACTTAACATACTTGGGATTTTCCTCCGATATGTCCTTCCTCCTATCCAACGATGTCTTTACTTAAGGATTTTTGTTCCATAGTCCACCCTTACTTGTTTGCGACCATTTCACGGTTCTTCATTCTGTATGCTTTCCTCATGGTCCACTTGTCGACTCCTAGGACTGTAAACCCCGCCCTTTTGAGCTAAGGAAAACTGGGAAAAGAACCGTTCAAACCGAGTGAGAAAAAGTGAACCGATTCACAAAATCAATCATTTGGGAACAAGCAATTTGGAAATTTACAACTTCCCGGTGATCCAAAGGGTTCATTATACATTGGAAAAGAAACTTAAGATAGATTAGAAAAGAAAACCGAATTAGTTTAGGTGAACGAGATCCCATAATAACTCTGAAGTTAAGCGTGCTTGCCCGAGAGTAGTGCGAGGATGGGTGACCTCAACCTTAACATAAATAGCCACAAATTAATATATATTTAATTATTCTAATTAATGTCAATAATTTAATACCTAAATTAAATTATTGTAATTAATACAAAATAATTTAATACCAAAATTAAATTATTGGAATTAATACCAATAATTTATGGCAATATTAATACTAGTAATAAATCTCTCCCATTTAATATACGATAAGAGGTCATCCCCATTCATTATCGTCACACTTGAACACTTTTGTCTTCCTCTACTGGTCCATTTCCTGGTGAAGCTCGAACTAGAGCTTCGACTTGAACATTTTTCTTAACCTTCGAAGGAGAGTTTGGGCTCTTTAGAACATGGGAGAAGATAGCTATCTGATAGCAAACACCAGTTATTCTGAGAATCGCTGGCATGATGGAACAGTGAAGCAGCACCGGTGGACTGATGCTGCCTTATTTTTGCCAAGCTGAAATCAGCCATTTCGAGCCCTCCTAACACTTTCTCAGCCCTTCCACGCCCGAATTAGGACAGAAATGCAAGCCAATTCAGCTCCCCTTTACAATTTCCGATCGGGGTTAGAGAGCGAGTCGACCGAATTTCAATGACAAAATTCTAATCCAATTTGGCATCAATTGATGCGATTATGTGGTATTTTAAATCACAACCGGTTGGGGATGATAAGCACATTGAAATGAAAACCCACTACTATGTGGTATTTTAAACATCACATCTTAGAGTAGTGATGTGAAAACCATGCGGAAAAACTACTTACTAGTTGTAAGTAGACCATACCTAGTTGGTATGATGAAACTTCCCCGAAGGAAGTTAAAAACCCGTTCATCAATTATGAACGGAGATATCCTTATATTAGATTGATATAATGGACAGTGAAAACCTATTTTGTTGAAAGTGTTCTCACCTGACTGTGTGCCAATGCTTCTCGACGGGAGCTCGAATAGCTCTTATAGGTTAGGGGCCTCAGTTTTGGAACTTGGGGGCTAATATACCCAATTTTAAAAATCTCGTATAGTGGGCCCAAGGCTAGTTGGCACGAGCAGTAGCTCGTAAACAAACATGAATTATATGCCATAAAACTTTAAATAAAGGAATTGTTTGGCCATGGTACGAAGATAGGACCGACATACTTAGTCAACTAGCGGGAGTGCGACATGACAGGTCGACAGACCGGTCAAGACAAACAATTGCAGGTTGAGTTGAGAATCGAGGCCGTTGGATCAGTGGCACCACAGATTACATGGCTTGATAAGAAAACATTGTTTGTGCGTGCACTGTGAGTATAAGACCATCAAGACACCTAAGAGGGGTAGCGATGCGTCCTAAGGGCCCTGGAGGACCTGATAAGTATAAGGGCAGTTCATCGATCCAGGTGTCTGTGCAAAAATTGGAGTAGCACCAAGCGCATGAGACTGGGGTGGGGACAGGATGAGGTCTCTGTCCTCATATGGACACAAAGAATCGATTTCGGGATTGAGGGTCGGATGTCGCATACATCCACTCATTCCCAGGGTAGAAGTGAACATACTTCTATCTCGGTGGCTAGTAAAGTCGCTCCGAAGCCACAAGTGGGTTCAGTGGTCGTGCTGACCTGTGAATGTGTGTAACCTTCATGATGAAGGATGTGTGTTGGGTGATGACACACTATGATTAATATGGAAATGGTGATAAACCCGAGATTTCAAATGAAAGGATTTTTGAAATAAAAGAGTTTGGCACACTCCAATAATAAATGTTTTCTTAAAAGTCTAAACATTTGAAAACCCATTCACTGAGTAGTCATACTCACCCCCTCCCTTATATCCCTTTCACGAGATTTCGGAAAGCATACCCTTAAAGACCATCAACTAATACGTCTGTGATATAGCTATGATAAATATAAATTATTATGCAACCTTTTTTTATGTTATTATTGGAAAAGGTGCACGTTTAAAGGACGCCTTACTCATTACGGTCTATAATAAGGGGGAAAACCTTTAATAAATTGGGAGAGTGGTGGGTTGATCATTGGGGTCCGACCAAATAGGGTTGGGGGAATGACAAGGACCCTCTTAGAGGATATCCTTTCGTTGGTTTTATTCCCTACCCAATTTATCACGCCCCGACCCTATTTGGTCGGATCCCGGTGAACAACCCGTAACTCTCCCGGTTTATCAAAGCGTTTCCCCTTATTATAAACTGTAAACAGTAAGGCATCCTTTAACCCTACACCTTTTCCTGGAATTACATAAATCAAAACTGCATAAAATTTTAATTGATTACATACTTGTCTCACATGCGTCTTAGTTGATGCTCTTTAAGAGTTGGCTTTCCGAAATTTCCTGAGAGGGTTATAAGGGAGGGGGTGAGTACAACAACTCAGTGAATGAGTTTTCAAAACTTTTAACTTTTAGGAAAAAGAATTGTATTGGAGTGTGCAAGACTCCTTTCTTTCAAAATTCCTTTCATTTCAAATCTCAATTTTTACCACCATTTCTTATTAACCACGATGTGTCATCACCCAATACACATGTTTCATCATGAAGGTCAACCACACATTCGCAGGCCAGCATGTCCACAGAACCCACTTGTCGCTTCAGAGTGACTTTACTGGCCACCCAAATAGATGTACGTCCACTTGTACCGTGAGAATGAGTGGATGTTCACAACATCCAACCCTCAATCCTGAAATCAATTCTTTGTGTTCGTATAAGGACAGAGACCTCATCCCGTCCCCACCCCAGTCTCATGCGCTTGGTGGTACGACGAACTACCCTTATACCCACCAGGTCGTCTAGTGCCCTTAGGACGCATCACTACCCCTCATGGACATGTTAATGGTATCGTAATTACAGTGCATGCACAATCAATATTTTCTTATCATTCCATAAAATTTGTGGTGCCACTGGTCCAACGGCCCCGACCCTCAACTCAACCATAGTTGTTTGTCTTGACTAGTCCGTCAACGTGTCATGTTGCACTACTGCTAGTTGACTGAGTATGTCGGTCCTGTCTTGGTACCATGGCCAAACAATTCCTTTATTTAATGTTTTATGGCATATAAATCATGTTTGTTTATGAGCTCCGGCTCGTGCCAACTAACCTTGGGCCCACTGTACGAGATTTTCAAAATCACACATATTAGCCCCCAAGTTCTAAAACTGTGGTGCCTGGCCTATAAGTGCTATTCGAGCTCCTGTCAAGAAGGTCTCCCAAATTGTTTAAGAATCAGCACAAACTCAGGGGAAGGCACTTTTGACAAAGATATGTTTTCAGTTGTCCATCATACCGATAGTGTATAAGTACATATCCACTTATAAACGATGAACAGGTTTTCAACTTCCTTTAAGGAAGTATCATCATACCGACCAGGTATGATCTACTTACAACTGGTAAGTAGTTTTTTCACATGTTTTTCATATCACTCCTCCAAGTTGTGATGTTTAAAATACCACTTAGTAGTGGGTTTTCATTTTGAGGTACTTATCATACCCAACAGGGTATGATATAAAATCCCACTCACAACTGGTAAGTGGTTTTTATATTTAAGTTGTGCTCACCATCCCAACTGGGTATGACATTAGTAAACCCACTCACTCATTAATGGAGTGAATTCCACTAGACCGGTTCTTTGTATTCATGCGAGCATGTTCTTGTTGGCGTTCCCGATACCTCATGTTCCTACATGATATGAACATCTCGGTTCATTATCTCTCGGCCTAATAGCCTTCATTCATTCCAAATGAATGAGAAAAACCAAACTTTTATTTATTTGCAATTAGGTCCCTAAAGTTATTTTCCTTTAACTAAGTCCCCAATGCCGGTTTTTCCAAAACTTGAGTCCTAAAAATTTTAAAATTTCCCTTGGGTCCTCAATTTGTTTCATTTCACAAAAAGGTGTTTAATTTCCCAAATTTCCAATTTGGTCCCCCAACTTTTCCAAAATTTCCCAAATTAAGTTTCACCCCAAAAATTCTAAAATTCCTCAATTGGCCCTCTAACATTTTTATGTTGCCCAATTGATCATAAATTTTAGGAAATTGCATTTCGGTCCTTCGAATTTTTTAAAATCACCAATTTTTCCAATTTCCCTCCAATTCCAATTTCTTAACATAGCTGAATTTGATTTTATCAAATTGATCGATCAAACGTTTGCAATTGTTGAAATTGAAGTTGAAATTGGGATCCTACTTGTTCATACAATTCTTAAGGAATTTGAATCTTAAGTTTTAACGCTGGAAAGAGCTCAAATGGAGCTTCACTGGAAAATGAACTATAGAGAGAGAAAGCTTCGATTACTCACCGATGAAGGCATGACGGTCTAAGCTTTCGATCTAGGTAGATAGCTCTCAACCTGAGATACATCCTAAAATTAAGAATCGCATCAATTGATGCCGAATTGAGTTAGAATTTCATCATCAAAATTCTACTGGTTCTCCTAGGTTTTGAAGAACCAGACCTTGCCTTCTTTGGCTTAGAAAAGACCCTATATCGGAGCTCTGGTTCGAGCTTCATTGGAAAATTAAGCAATTGAGAGAGAGTGAGTTTTCATGTGTGGAAAGGATGACTGGAGAGGGGCTCTTTATATTGGGAGCTCGGGGACTTGTTGGTTGTACGTTTGGAACATTTATGATAGACATTGATGGCCTAAAACATATCGAACGGAAATGTTTCTTCTCCGCCGGTGCTGCTTAGATTTTCCGGCTAGTGAACAGTGTTGTCATCCGTAGGAAGATGATGATACTGTTCCGAACCGGACCAAACAGGTCCGAACCGGGTTCGAAGTTTAAACAGACTAGTTCAGCTCTCATTCGACCAAGTTTTTCAAATCTAAAAATTTATAAATTAACCTAAATTCATTTTCTATCCAATGGTGGCCTCAAATCTCAAATTTGAATATTTAAACCACTAGAAAAATGAATTTAGGAATCGGTTCAATAGTGGTTCAAACCTATCTAAATTGGTTCGGATCCGGTTCACCTGAACCGCTTTGGTTTTCATCACCAATTCCTTCACAAGTGAATTTCCATGACTTTTGTGACTCCTTAGGTCACCTAGGGTCCATAAATTTCCCGGTTTACGATCTCTCTATTGGTTCCAGTTCATAAACCAGTTCGGTTCTTAAACCGGTTTATTCCAGTTCAGGTCCGGTTTACCCAAACGAGTCTGATTTTTCTCTCCCACATTGTTTTAAGGTTCATTCTCAAGGTTTATAAATCTCTTTGGGTCACAAGGGAGTTAAAAGTTTTCCATTTTGCCCGTTGTCTATCGGTTCCGGTTCATGAACCGACTCGGTTGATAAACTGGTTCAATCTAGTTGGATCCGGTTCATATAAACCGGTCTGGTTTTTCTCTTTCAATTTGTCCTAAGGTTCTTTTCCAAGATTTTATGCACCCTTTGGATCACCCAGGAGTTGTACATTACCATATTGCATGTTACTAATTGATCGGATCTTTTCCCGATTTTCCTTAACTCAAAAGGGCGGAGCATACAATCTCCCCTCCTTTTAGGAGTTTTGTCCCCAAAACTTAATTATCAACCTTGTATGAGGGATCATTTCCTTGGATTTCCCCATGGTGTTTTCTTAACATGCAAACTCTTCTCTTGTTCTTTCAATTAGCCCTTTTAACATCCTTTACTTAAGGAATTTCTTTTCCTTTATATTATTTACTCCCTCCATGGAGTTTATCATAACTCAACATACCCTACTTCAGGGTATATTCTTAGATTCATATCTTTCTTTGCTTAGAGCACATTCTTCCCTTTGAGGTTCTGTACTCAAGATTAGGAATTCCAAGATACTTAACCATTCCCGTGTCTAGTTAACCCATTGGTCATTGAAACCTTCAACACGATGTTCTTTTGGTCGTTACGTACTTGTTTCTACGACTTTCTCTATTATCACTTTTTTGTCCTATTTTGACCCTTCCTCCATTCGTTGTCTATTATAACTTTAGTCCAAATTTTTATATTTGACCTTGTCGTGCTTATTAGCCGACTCTTCCTTACTTTGAGTCATATTCTCCTCGGGGTTGTTGGGCTTACATGCCCTTGTAGCGTGTCATTTTCTAGGACCTGTCTCTGTCCATTTGATTTCTAGAACATCTCCTAGAGTGTCTTTCTCTTAGCTTTTAGACCTTTCAAGGATCATATAACTTCATCCCTCTTTTCTTTTGATAGCATTCTGTATCTATCTTTTTTACCATTATCATCTCCTCCATCATACCCTTGAAGTTATGTCTCACATAACCGCATGGATTCCTCTTACCTACTCATCCTTTCCCAATGTTTTTATTGGGTTCTTTCGATTCCAATCATTGGGTTTCTTGATGATTATTGACATACAAGGATTTTTCCCTTCTTATGTCCTTTCTCTTCTTTAGTGGCATCCTTTATTCAAGGACTTCCTTTTTCCTTAATCCACTCTTACTTGCTCATGGCCATTTCACGATTCATTATTTCTAGTTGATCTCTTTTTGGTCGATGTATTGATTGTTTTGTTTGAGGAATTCCTTTTTTATGGTTTCATTCCCTACTATATTCCTCAAAGTAGAGGTTTTAACCTTAAGACTTACATGTTCAACCTTCTTACCATCCTTTGGAGATTCCTTCCTTTATTTCCTTACACCTTCTTCTATGTTGAGTCAATTTCCCACTTTGAATCCTTATCCATCTTAAAATTTCCGTTCATTCCTTATCTAAGGAATTTCTGATTGTTGGCCTTATTTCATATACTCTACACTATGCTCATCCGTCCATTCTTTAGGCTCCATTAAGTGATTTCTTAATTGAGGGCTTACTTCTCCAAGATTCCTCATATATTCTTTCTTTTACTCTCTTATTTTTGTAGTCCACCCACTCCTATTCGTTACGACATTCTTTGATGCTACCATGCTATTTATCCATTCCTTTGGTTTAATTTACTTCTTAGGACCTCATTAGTACTTTTTCTTGGTACTCGATCTTTCCATCTCAACTAGCATTTCATTTGTGAGCTTATCGTTCTTTCCATTTCAGTTGGTTCCATTTCCTCTTAATTGGGATTGCATGTCTTTTCGGGGCTTCCTTCCTTGGTTGGATTCATTCCCTTTCTCCTTACATTCTTTTTTTTTACATTTGCTCTAGGAGATTTCTACCCTTAAATGACATCCCTTGATTTTGTCTTCTCCTAGTTACCTTTATTTCTCAAATCTTGCAGGCACATCATTTATACTCTATCTGCATCCTCATTCGTACCCAGTACCTGTCTATTTCTTTAGGGATCATACACATCTTCCTTGTTTTTGGATTTCAGGACCATTATGTGAGAGGCTTGCCTATTCCTTTCTTGGCTTGAGTTTAGTTGTTAATTGGCCTTTGGTCCTTTTAAGGATTTCTTTCATCCTTCTTTTCCCGAGTATTTGGCCTTTCCGCCTCTCTCTTCTTTGTTGGAACTCAAATTATGACTTTCTCGAGTATTAGTTCATTAACTGCTTCACCTCCACCATTTGTTTGGTCTAAGTTTCTTAGGGTAGCTATTTCTCGTGTCCTTCTGTCCTTAACGTCTATCTCTTTGACCTTTTTAGGGTGTAGTCCTTTCTACCTCTTAGTCTTCCTTAGGGTGTCATTTATTCTCTTTGACTATCTTGTTGTAACGACTTGCTTTCTTTTGTCATGTTGATCTGAAATTCCTATTTGGCTTCATTGATGTTTTTCCAAGGTGATTGATTCCTGAAATCCCAATACATCTTGTTTGTCTTATCTTCCCTTGTGGTTGCTCTCCCTTCTTTGCTCCTAATATTTAGAATTTTCTTATTTCAAGGGAGAGTTCTCTTTGTTCTATTTGTGGTTTATCGAGGTCCTACCTTTAGTCACTTTTTTTCCTCCCATTATGCTAGGATCTTAAAGAGCTTACTCTTGGTTGTAATTGAAGTTCCGAGCAGGAGTTGTATTCTAAGGATGGTTCTCTCGGGTTTCCTATAGCTGTGGGGGCATTATTCTTGGAAAATATTGTCCTAACTCCTTGCGGTGTGGGATAGTTTTACACTTCATGTCCTATTCCCCTATAAGTTAACTTGATTCCTATTCTTAGTAGGGTTAGACACATCTCCACGCAGTGTCCCTATTGTTCATACTTGTAATTACGTGGACATAAGTGGTTCCTCCTAGCATTTTTTCTAGGGAATTGTTGATTTTGGTGCTTCTTCGTCCTTGAGTCTGGATACCTTAAGAGTTTCCTCTCCATTGCTAAGGGTCATTCCAATAGTCCATCTAGTTTTCTTAATTCCCTGTTTCAATTTCCTTAACTGAAATGGAAAATTTCCCGAGTTTGTAGTGTGGGATTGTTTGGTTACTTTCCTTGGGGCAATCTTCCTAGCAAGATCACATTATTGTAAGATAGGAATTTAGGAATGTGAGTACTTCATTAATAAGGGGATACAAAAGTTTGGGGTTTTAGCCCTATCACAAAACGTAGTCTAGATAGCTTTGGTAAGATTATACGCCTATACTGGCGTTCCTGGCTTTAGGCTCGGCTCCCTTTATACACAGGACTGTGACCCTAACATGTCTTGGCACCGTACTTCTTGGTGGTACAGGATCTTTCCCCATTTGGTCCTTTGGGGCTTCTACTATATCTCGGGCATTGGGAAGCTTCCTACGAGGACAGGGTGTTAAGTAGAGTCATTCCTATTAGTTACTATATTTTTAAGTTCCTCTCATGGGAACCATCTAAAAATTTTTAAGACAAATCCTATTAGTTACTATATTTTTTAGTATTGATTATGTACTTGAGGAAACAGGCTCTGATACCAACTCAAGTAGTAACGCCCCAACCCTATTTAGTCGAATCCTTGTGAACAACCCGCCACTCTCCAAGTATATCAAAGGGTTTCCCCTTATTATAAACCGTAAAGATTAAGGCGTCCTTTAAACCTACACCTTTTCCTGTAATAACATAAATAAAAACTACATAATATTTTAATTGATTACATACCTATCTCACAGGCGTCTTAGTTGATTATCTTTAAGGGTAGGCTTTCCGAAATTTCCTGAAAGGAATATAAGGGAGGGAGGGAGTGAGTACAATGACTCAGTGAATGGGTTTTCAAAACTTTTAACTTTTAAAAAAAGAATTGTATTGGAGTGTGTGAGACTCCTTTCTTTCAAAAATCCTTTCATTTCAAATCTCAGTTTTTACCATCATTTCTTATTAACCACGGTGTGTCATTACAAAAACACACATCCTTCATCATGAAGGTCAAACACACATTCGTAGGCCAACACGTCTACTGAACCCACTTGTGGCTTCAAAGCAATTTTACTGGCCACCCAGATATAAGTACGTCCACTTCTACCTTGAGAATGAGTCGATGTTCGCGACATCCAACCCTCAATCCTAAAATCAATTCTTCATGTACATATGAGGATAGAGATCTCATCCTGTCCCCACCCCGGTCTCATGTGTTTGGTGCTACTACAAATTTCGCACGGTCACCTAGTACGACGAACTACTCATATACCCACCTGGTCGTCCAGTGCTTTTAGGACGCATCACTACCCCTCTTGGGTGTCTTGATGGTTGCGTAATCACAGTGCATGCACAATCAATATTTTCTTATCATGCCATATAATTTGTGGTTCCACTGGTCCAACAGCCCTGACCCTCAAATCAATTGCAGTTCTATGTCTTGACTGGTCCAACGAGCTGTCATGTCGCATTGCCACTAGTTGACTGAGTATGTCGGTCCTATCTTGGTACCATGGCAAACAATTCCATTATTTAAAGTTTTATGGCATATAACACATGTTTGTTTACGAGTACCTACTTGTGCCAACTAACCTTGGGCCCACTGTACTAGATTTTCAAAATTGGGCATATTAGCCCCCAAGTTCCAAAACTAAGGCACCCGGCCTATAAGGGCTATTCGAGCTCCCGTCAAGAAGGTCTCCCAAATTGTTTAAGCATTGGCACATAGTCAGGGGAGAGCACTTCCAATAAAAATATGTTTTCAGTTGTCCATCATACCGATCGGGTATAAGGACATCTCTGCACATAACCGATGAACGGGTTTTCAACTTCCTTTGAGGAAGTATCATCATACCGACCGAGTATGATCTACTTATAATCGGTAAGTAGTTTTTCCGCATGTTTTTCACATCACTCCTCTAAGTTGTGATATTTAAAATACCACTTAGTAGTGGGTTTTCATTTCGAAGTACTTAACATACCTAACCAGATATGATATAAAATCCTACTCACAACCGGTAAGTGGTTTTTAACTTTAAGTTGTGCTCACCATCCCAACTAGGTATTACGTTAGTAAACTCACCCACCCATTAATGGAGTGAATTCCACTAGACTATTTCTTTGTATTCACGAGAGTTTGTCCTTGTTGGCGTTCCTAGTACCTCGTGTTCCTACACGATATGAATATCTCGGTTCATTATTTCTTGGCCAAATAGCCTTCATTCATTCCAAAATAATGAGAAAAACCAAACTTTTATTTATTTGCAATTAGATCCTTAAAGTTATTTTCTTTTAACTTTAAGTCCCTAATGCCGGTTTTTCCTCAAATTGAGTCCCAAAACTTTTAAAATTTCCCTTGGGACCTCAATTTATTTCATTTCACAAAAAGGGATTTAATTTCCCAAATTTCAAATTTGGTCCCCCAACTTTTCCAAAATTATCATTTTGCCATTCCTTTACAAAAATGGTAAGTTTCACCCCCAAAATTCTAAAATTCCTCAATTGTTCCTCTAACATTTTTATCATGCCTAATTGACCCTAAACTTTAGGAAATAGTATTTCGGTCTTTCGAATTTCCAAAAATCCCCAATTTTCCCCTAATTCCAACTTCATAACATAGCCGAATTTGATTTCATCAAATTGACCAATCAAACGTTTCCAATTGTTGAAATTGAAGTTAAAATTGGGTTTCTACATGTTCATACGAATCTTTAGCAATTTGAATCGCAAGTTTTAACGTTGGGATGAGTTCAATTACTCACCGGTGAGGGCACGACAGTCCAAGTTTTTGATCTGGGCAGATAGCTCTCATCCTGGAGTTCATCCTAGAATCAAGAATCGCATCAATTGATGACGAATTGAGTTAGAATTTCATCATCAAAATTCTATCGGTACTCTCTCTAGCATCGGCTGAAAATTGTAGAGTGAGCCGAATTGGCTTATCTTTCAGTCCTAATTCAGCCATGGGAGGGCTGAGGAAGTGTTGGGAGGGCTTGGTTTGGCCTGGGAAGGGCATGGTTTGGCCTGAGGAGGGCTCGAAATGTCTAATTCTCAGCCAAAATAGTGCAGCTATGGTCCACCAGAGCTGCTTCACTCTTCCATCACACCGGCATTTCTCTGGTGACCCTCAGAGCAAACAGAGACTATAGTTATGTAGATGAGTTCTCTCCAGTTCTAAAGAATCTGACCTCACCTTATTTGGCTTAGAAAAGACCCTATATCAGAGCTCTGGTTTGAGCTTCGCCTGAAAACTAAGCAACTGAGAGAGAGTGAACTTTTGAAGTATGGAGAGGATGAATGGAGAGGGGCTCTTTATATAGGGAGCTAGGGGACTCGTTGGCCATCCGTTTGTCACCTTTATTATAGACATTGATAGCCTAAAACATATCGAATGGAAACGTTTCTTCTTCGCCGGCGCTGCTTCAATTTTCTAGCGGGTGAACAGTGCTATCATGTAGAGGAAGAAGAGGACACCGTTTCGAACTGAATTGGTCCGAACCGAGTTCGAAGCTTAAACCAGTCGGTTCACCCCTCATTCAACCTAGTTTTTCAAATCTAAAAATTTCTAAATTCATTTTCTATCCAATAGTAGCCTCAAATCTCAAATTTGAATTATTTAAGTCACTTAGAAAATTGAATTTAGGATCTGCTTCAATAGTGGTTCAAACCGGTCCAAACATGTTCGGATCCGGTTCACCTGAACCGGTTTGGTTTTCATCTCCAATTCCTTCACAAGTCCATTTGAATGACTTTTGTGACTCCTTAGGTCACCTAGGGTCCATAAATTTCCTAGTTTACCATCTGTCTATCGGTTACAGTTCATAAATCGGTTCGGTTCTTAAATTGGTTTAATCCGGTTCGGGTCCAGTTCACCCGAACCGGTCTGGTTTTTCTCTCCCACTTTGTTCTAAGGTTCCTTCCCAATGTTTATCTTTTTGGGTCACAAGGGAGTTGAAATTTCTCTAATTTGCCCATTCTCTATCGGCTCCGGTTCATGAACCGACTCGGTTCATAAACCAGTTCAATCCAGTTGGATCTGGTTCATCTAAACTGGTCTAGTTTTTCTTTTCCAATTTGTCCTAAGGTTCTTTTCCATGGTTTTATGAACCCTTTGGATCACCCAGGAGTTATAAATTTCCAAATTGCCTGTTCCTAATTGATCGGGTACGTGAATCGGTTCAGTTTTCTTACTCGGTTTCACCGGTTCTTTTCTTAGTTTTCCTAACTCAAAAGGGCGGGGCTTACAAAATTTCTTCGAAGCAGTGATTTCTTCCTGTGAAGCCTCATACAAGCTCACACACATGAAATAGGGTCAACCAGGGGACTAAGGTCGGGGGGGGGGGGGGGGGGGGGAGTCGGGAACCACTACCCCCTTTTTCGTCCTTTTGGTTATCGGACCCTAGAATTAGTTTATGGTCTACATTCTTCATACCCTATCCTCATTCTTACTCATATTCTCTCACGAGTTTACCTTCTTAAGGAAGAGTTCGGGTTCATTTGTTCCAAGGTTTGTTGACCTCTTGTAAGAGGCTTACTAGAGCATTCCTGTGGTTTGTGTTTGGTTGCCCTAGAGCTATCAATTAACACTAACCCCTTACCTTTTTCTTTGTTACTTTAAAATTTTCCCTTCATCCTCCCTTCACTGACTTCAATCCACTCTTCCTTGGTTATTTCACAGTTACTAGTCATTCCTTAGTGTTAGGTTTGTTTGTAGTCTTAAACTCTATTCCCTTGGTGATGGAATCATCTAGGATAAGTCAAAACCGCTAGTATCCTTGGTGGAAATTTTTATCTTGTTGTAGGATTAAATCTTTAGGAAACATTTTTTGACATAAAGGATCTTTTATTTATCAAAGAAAATTTTCTTGTCAAAATTGGCATATTACAATTACTCGTTTCACTCCTTCCTAGTCCTTTATGGTCATTGGTCAGGAATCTACCTTTGACTTGTTCTAGGACTCCTTGTCTAAAGGTTTTGAGGATGACGAGCTAATGTATGTCCCTTCACACCCCTTGTAGACATTCATGTTGGGTTCCCTAGGGTGTGCTCTGACTTCATGGGTTACTTGAAGTTTGTATCTTTCTAGCACCATGACCTCATACTCGTATGCCCATTTCATCATGTTTGTGGGTTCAAGGTTCATTCAGACGTGTGGGGAGTCATGAAAAACCTTCATATTTCCATGTATTTGCAACTAGGTACTGACTTTTACCTTAATGCAATTATGTCCCTAAAGTTCATAATCTTTGACTTTAGGTCCCTAATGCTTAGTTACTTTCAATTCTGTCCCTTGGATTTCCAATATCCTCCTTGGGTCCTAAATTTTCAAAAATCACCAATTGTCCAAAAAATTCCAATAGGTCCCTTAACTTTCCAAAATTACCGATTGGTCTCAATTTTCCAAAAAATGACCAATTTGCCCAAAATTTTCTAAATATGACCAATTAGCCCAATTTTTCTAAGAATGACCAATTAGCCCTCCAGGTTCCTCTACTTTGCCAATTGACCTTCAATTATAGAAAAATTGCACAGAGGTCCCTCAATTTTTGAAATCCTTAAAATTTCCCCAAAAGTTCTCACCCAATTCATCCTTTCCATAAACCCTAATTTGATTTCATCAAATTGACCTTTCAAATTATGTTTATTGATCCCTATCATGGTGTTAATCGGTTTCCTCACTTCCCTATGATCTAATCGATCTTTGAATCATCATTTTTGGGTTTAAAATGAGCTCAAAAGGAGCTTCATTAGAAAACTGAACGTAGAGAGAGTAAGATTTAGTAACTTACCATCGGAGTTATGGTGGTATGAGCTCTTGATTTGCGATGAAAGCTCATGTCCACAATGTCCTTCGAGGATCAAGAGCAGCTACAATTTGTGTCCTGGGATGTACGAATTTGGTCAGTGAAATTTTGGCACTTTATCTCTCTAGAATTAAGCTATTCTGATGAAGAAGGACCTAATTGACTTACACGATTGGTTCGGGAGGTCATGTGCAGGCATGAGAGGCTTGAAGAGGGCTTGGTTTAGCCGTAGGAGGTCAGGGATGTTCGAATTTGGGCTGGGTAGAATATGCCAGCTTCGAGTCCTATGGACCAGCTTCACTATTTGGACTCGAGGACACTTCTCCGATGGTCCTCAAGTCGAATGAATGGTGCTTTTAGGTAGCTGACTTCCTCTGGAGTCTGTAGGACCCAAATTCACCTTCTATGATTGAAAGAAGTGCCTCTGTTGGAGCTTTGGATCGAGCTTCATCGGAAAACCGAGCACTTCTTCTTCTTCAGATGTTTGAGATGTGTGGAGGATGACTGAATGGGTGTTCTTTATATAGGGAGATCGGGGACACTTATTTTTACCTGTTTCCATATCGGTCTTGCTTATCCTCATCAGAAAATTCCATAATTGAGGGAACACTCATTAGAAAAGGAAGGCAAAATTCCTTCCATGAATAGTATCATCAGAAGAGGGAGACGATAGTTTGCTCACACGTGTAGACATGCCATGTCGTGATCCGTGATTGGCTAGTTTTGCTGACGCGGCTTCTAACTCAGCTGCCTAGTCAAAGGTTAACATGTTGACTGGACAGGTGGCTGCCTCTCATTGGATGACCGTGTCTACATGGCTGATGACTAGTTTCCACTAACTATTGTCCGAGACACATGTCTCTCTCCTATTGGTCAGTCATTGCTAAGGTGGAATTTTACTCTCTAATAGTTGATTGAGCGGCTGACTCGATGCACTTTTCCAAATGTCGCATGCTGATTGGTCACACGTCCTGATTGGGCACTAACCTTGAAGTTGTCCATTGGCCGGCTAGACAGTTGACCGGTCCGTTCTAACCAAGATTGGTGACCCAAAAATGAAAATTTGTCGGTTTAAGTCCAATTCAACTGGTTTTGTAAATTAATCTAAATTCATTTTCTATCTATTGGTGACCTCAATATTCCAATTTGACATTTTTACGTCACCTACAAAAATGAATTATTGAATAATTTTATCACTGTTCAATCCAGTTCGATTTGGTTCAAGTCTGGTTCACCTTGAACTACTCTGGTTTTCACATCCAATCCATTCCCTGGTTTTTCAAAATGATTTTTATGATTTTTTTGGTTACTTGAGATTTTCCAAATTCACGTTTTAACCCTTCATTTATCATTTTTGGTTCATTTATGGGCTCAATTTTTTCATGAAAAGTGTCGTTTCTTTTCTCAGTTTCCTTGGTCCGAGAGGACATGTTTCACAGGCATAGTGCATCAGGTGGAAAATTGAGAACGCCACATGGCACATTCGTTAGATAGACAGATTCAGTCAACCATAGGAGAGAGAAACCAATGGGAGTTCACCATATGGCCAGTCAATGAGTCAACAAATGAGTCGAACGCTCATTTGGTGGCTGCACAAACAACACTCACCAATTACAGTGTGCCACACACTTGCTCGTACACACATGCATAGGTCCCTAATGCCAATTTTTCCCCAAATTCAGTCTCAAAACTTCTAAAATTCCCTTTGGCACCTCAATTTATTCAAAATCACAAAAAAGGGTTCAAGTTTTCCTAAATTCCCAATTTGTTCCCTAAGTTTTCCTAAATTCCCAATTTGTTCCCCAACTTTTCCAAAATTACCATTTTCGCCTACTTTACAAAAGGTAAATTTCACCCCAAAAATTCCAAAACTTGACCATTTGATCCTCCAACATCTTTTCCATGCCCAATTAACCCTCAATTTTTTGAAATTACACTTCAGTCCCTCGAATTTTTGAAATTCCCAATTTGTCCAAAATTTCCCTCAATTTTCCCCCTTTCAAACTAATCGAATTAGATTTCATCAAATTGACTTATCAATCGAGGTTCATTGTTTAAATTGAAGGTGAAATTGAGTTCCTACACATCCAGATGATTCAATTGCCCTTTGAAATGCATGAATTAAATCAGAATGAGCTCAAACGAAGCTTCGCTGAAAAGCTGGACTTAGAGGGAGAAAGCAGATAACTCTTGTCTTGAGGTTCCTCCTAGGATCAAGAATCACATCAATTCATGTTAAATTATTGGAGAATTTGGTTAGTGAAGTTTCGCCTGCCATCTCTCTAACACTGATCGAAATTTACATAGGATAGCCAAATTGGCTTACCTTTCCTCTATAATTCAGTTGTATGAAGTCTATGGAAGTGTTAGGAGAGCTTTGTTTGGCCAGAGAAGGGCTCGAATTGGTCATTTTCAGCTCAGCCAAAATAGGGCAGCTTCGATCCACCAGAGCTGCATCACTATTTTATCATGTCGGCGTTTCTCTAGCGATCCTCGGAGCAAATGGATACTACCATCGTGTAGCTGACTTCTCCCTGATTCCAAAGAACCTGACCCCGACTTCTCTAGCTTAGAAAAATGCCCAAGTCGGAGCTCTGGTTCGAGCTTCACCGAAAAATGGAGTAGTAGGGAGAGAGTGGAGTTTTCAGGTGTAAGGAGGATGAATGAGTAGGGGCTCTTTATATAGGAAGCTCGAGGACTTCTTGACCATCTGATTGGTGCCTTAATGGCGGTCATTCATTGCCTGAAACACCCTGGCCAAAGACTTTTCATCTTCACCAGCGCTGCTCAATTTTCTGGCGAGTGAACAGTGCTGTCATATGAAGAAGATGACACTATTCTGAACCAGACTTGATCGGTCCGAACTGGATTCAACACTTAAATCGGCCGGTTCAGGCCTAATTCAACAGAGTTTTTCAAAATTAAAAATTTTCAAAATTCATCTAAATTCATTCTCTATCAAATGGTGACCGCAATTCTCCAATTTGAAATTTCTATGCCACACTAGAAAAATGAATTTAGCATCATGTTCAATAGTTGTTCAACCTGATCTAAACCGGTTGAATCCAGTTCAGATCGGGTTCACTTGAATTGGTCTGGTTTTCTTCCCCAAATTATAATAAAGTCCCTTTCCAAGGTTTTTACGACCCTTGGGGTCACTAAGAAGTTATAATTTTCCCAATTTTCTCATTCTCTAATGATCAGGTTTGTGATCCGGTTCGATTTTTCTCACACAGTTTGAACGGTTCTTTCCCCAGTTAGACCTTACAACATGTCTTTTCTTTCTATGATTCTCCATGCCACTATATACTTTGTGCGGGCTTTCCTAACCCTCATGGTCATGTGATTACTTCCAACACGACTTTGCATTTATCCTACTACACTAACCATAATACTCCACTTTAGTACATTTCCCAAATTTCCAAATAACTATACTATGCCACATGATAATATACGAGTGTTTCATCATCCTATTACTAAAAAAGAAAATGCTAACGTCCTTAGTCAGATTACAAAGAAATTGTTGTTACCATACTTGGGGTGGCTCCACCTTTTCCTCGCATCTCAGTGTAGACTCTTAGGTAGGATCTTTGAGTTTGGGTGGAAAGAGCTTTAAATCCCCTACTTTGTTGTACCACTAATTGATGCATGATTTGCCCTTGTTTGGGACCTTGGGGGTAGTGGAGTTCGAGCCATAGAGGACTCAACAGTGGTGATTGAGCACTAGTCATATGAGCAGTTACGTGTGAAGTATCCTAGTTGTTCGTACTTTGGTGAATCTTCCGACACTTTGGACATCATAATGCCTTGGTCTCCTTATGATCATTACTTATCTTTCCCTTCATGTGAGAATATTTAGTACTGCTTGACGCTCGCCTAGTCTCCTAGTTGTACCTTCCTTGAGTGGCCAATATTACTCCATTTTCAATTCTCTTTCTATCTTCTTTTGTTGGAGCTTTGTAGGTCTACAAGATGTGTTCACACTCATGTGCTGAGTTAATTACTACTTCTAGATCTATGGGTCGCCCTAGGCTCCCCATACAACATTAAATCCCTAGAGATATTTTGGTTAGAAACTTTAGGCAAATATTAGTCAGACTAGCTAAATTTGGTTCAAACAATAGAAGGGCATTGAATTTGTTCTCATATCCAGTCATCAATCCTCATCCTTGTCGTAATAGGAGGAACTCCTACTTCTTTTCATTCACCATGTATGGCGGCAAGTACTCCTTCGTAAACATTGCCTTAAAGTCGGTCCAGTTTAGGGGTAACATGGACGTGTCCCGTAGATTTAGCCACTATTAGTCAACATTTTCTTCCAAGATGAATTCGACAATGGTTACCTTAGTTGTCTCTGGCACGTTTACCACATCAAGTAGTCTCTTTGTATTCCTCAGCCAATCCATGGCTTCAACTATGTCCTTCTTGCCTGTGGAGGTATGGCATCCCAATTGCCTTAGAACCTTTAGCTTCTTGGGAATGTCAAACTCTTGAGCATTCTGATCCTGGTGTGGTGTGACTTGGTGCACTATCAACTTCGGGAGTTCAACAAGTGTTGATAACCTAAATAGTCCAAGGTTCATTCTGATATGCGTCATGATATCCTTAAAGGCTCGGTCATACTCTAGAGTTTTAACATTTGCCTGGGAGTTCTCAAAAGGAATTTCCATTCCTTCATTTCCTAGTTCTCCATGGTATGACCCTTCCACCGTTTCGTCATCATGCTCCATCAGGATTTCTTGTGTATGCATAAATGAGCAAATCCTTAACCTTCACGTTATTTAAAAAAATGGTTGTTATAGTTAGAACCCTTATCTATTATTTCACCCTCCTTTCATAATACACATATTATTAAAATATCTTAATGTACATGTGGATCTCATCCAAGCCCTCCCCTTAGATGACTTGGGTACCATGGTAGTTATGGCTCATACTATGTTACAACACAAAATGAACCAACAATTCAATTCTACCCCTATGAGGTTCATAGTATGCCTCCTATCCAAAAGATGAACATTTAAACCCTTACTACTCCTTTAATATAAGGTTTCGATGAGGTTTCAACTACACTTGGGGTATCTGGACTCCGAATGCCCCCATGGATTCTTCTCGCTGGTTCCTTGGTGATCGCGCTCCCCTACAGTTCTACTTACCCATCAGATTTGCTATTGGTCATAATTCCCTTCCTATCTAGGGGGTCTTTATGCACTTGTTAGTATAGTAGTAGTCACATTGGTGGTTTCGATTAGGAGTAGCCTAATAGACTGTCATCCCCCGACCTAGTTTGATTGGATCCCCATGAGCAACTCACCACTCCCTTTGGTCCAAGAGGGTTTCACCCCCTTCTAAACCATGAAGAGTCAGGTGTCCTTTTACCCTATTTTTCATAAAATAATAATATACAAAACTCAATATATTAAGAATTTACATAAATGTCTTAGGTTTCAACTCTAGGGGTGTCATTAAGGTTGGTCTTCCTTTTTTCGGAAAAGGGTTAAAGGGAGGGGGTGAATTTCTACAACTCATTGAGCAGGTCTTAGGAGTGAGCTTTAAAAAAATGCTTAGTTTATCAAAAGCCATTGCCATTGTTTACCATTCCGTTTTCAAGGATTTTTCTCAAATCTCAAATCTCAGGACTTTTCCATTTTCATATTAGTTGTGTTTAGCTCTATTAGCCCAATCCCCTTACCTTAGGAGGTGTTTAGCAAACAAATACACACACTTCATCATGAAGGGTACAAACATTCGTAAGGCAGTGTTAGATTGCACCCACTTGGGGATCATCACGACTTTGCTGTCCACCCTGATAGAAGTCCCAAACTTCTACTTTAGTCTGAGTGGACGTCCTAGACATTCGACCCTCAAACCCGAATTCCACTTCATGTCTGTTTGAGGACGTATTATCTGAGCTATTCTATATCCCGTCAAGAAGATCCACAAAAAGTTTAAGCATTGGTCGTCCAAAAAGGTCCTCATAAGGAACAATTTGAATACTGGCCTGATAATTGTTATTGTATGCAAACTCCATTAGGCACAAGTATTCCTCCCAACCCTTATCCATGGTGAGTATGCATGCCCTTAGCATGTCTTCCAGGATTTGGATTGTTCGCTCAGATTGTCCATCAGTTTAAGGAAGAAATGTCGTACTCATGTGGAGCCTGGTTCCCTAGGCACTTTGCAAACTAGGCCAGAACCTCAAGGTAAATCCAGGGTCTCTATCTAACACTATGCTCACCGGGACACCATGGAGTCTCACTATCTCCCTCATGTATACGACAACTAGTTGTTCCAATAAATCCATCACTCTTATAGATAGGAAATGGGCGAACTTGGTCAATCTGTCCACAATGACCCAAATTGCGTCTCGTCCCATCCTAGTCATAGGTAGTCCCGTGACAAAGTCCATAGTGATGTGCTCTAATTTCCATTATGGGATTGGGAAAGGTTGTAGCAATCCTGATGGTTTCTGATACTTATCTTTAATCTGTTGACAGGACAAGTATGAGGCTACATATTCCGCAATATCCCTCTTCATTCCTTTCCACCAATACCCTTGTTTGAGGGTGCGGAACATCTTAGAACTACCGAGATGCATCGCATAAATAGAGTCATGTGCCTCTTTCAGAATTAACCTCTTCAATTCATTATCTTAAGACACACACACTCTTCTCTTGTAGATTAGTATTCCATCGCCTCAAAGTTCATAGTTTGGTTTTGTCCCTCCATTGACCGGATCCAAGTAGGGTTGGAGTTCCTTATCCTCTTTTTGCTGGACCTTAATTTGCTTTGTTAGGCTGGGTCTAACCACCACATTAGCCAACAAACATTTCACCTTATTGTTCACCATAAGATTTACCTCCATTCTTCCCATCTGTTGCAACAACGGTAAGTTACTTGTCTTTATCTATGCCACCTCAGTTTGGTACATGCGACTTAGGGCATCTGCCACTACATTGGCCTTCTTGGGGTGATATTCTATCACAACGTCATAGTCTTTAACCAATTATAGCCATCTCCTCTAGTGGAGGTTCAACTCGTTCTAAGTTAGGAAATATTTAAGACTCTTGTGATCAATATATATCTTACACTTAACCCCGTATAGGTAGTGTCACCAAATCTTGAGGGCGAACATAATATCGGCTAAATCCAAGTCGTGGGTTGGGTAGTTCCACTCATGTACCTTAAGTTGTTGGGAAGTGTAAGCGATAACCCTTCCTTGTTGCATCAATACACATCTAATTACCGGTATGTCATCACCCAACACACATCCTTCATCACGAAGGTTACACACATTCGCAAGTCAGTATCACTATTGAACCTGCTAGTGGCTTCGGAGCGACTTTTCCTACAACCCGGATAGAAGTACGACCAATTCTACCCTAGGAATGAGTCGATGTACGTGACATCCGACCCACAATCTTGAAATCACTTCTTCATGTCCGTATGAGGACAGAGACCTCATCCTGTCCCCACCTTGGTCTCATGCGCTTGGTGCTATTCCAAATTTCGCACATACAGCTGGAACGACGAACTGCCTTTATAGCCAAAAGGTTGTCTAGTGCCCTTAGGACGCATCACTACCCCCATGGGTGTCTTGATGATCCCTTACTCATAGTGCATACACAAACAATGTATTATTATCGAGCCATGTAATATATGGTGCCACTGGTCCAACGGCCCTAACTCTCAAGTCAACCTACAGTTGTTTGTCTTGACTAGTCCGTCGACCTGTCATGTCGCACTGCCACTAGTTGATTGAGCATGTCAGTCCTATCTTGGTACCATGGCCAAACAATTCACTTATTAAGTTTTATGGCACATATATCATGTTCGTTTACGAGCTCCTACTCGTGCCAACTGGCCTTGGGCCCACTGTACGAGATTTTAAAAAAACTGGGCATTCTAGCCCTCAAGTTCCAAAATCGAGGCCCCCGGCCTATAAGAGCTATTTGAGCTCCCACCAAGAAGGTCTCCCAAATAGTTTAAGCATTTGCATATAGTTAGGGGAGAACACTTCCGATAAAATAGGTTTTCACTATCCATTATACCAACCGGTATAAGGACATCTCCGTTCATAACCAATGAACAGGTTTTCAAGTTCCATCGAGGAAGTCTCATCATACCAACCGGGTATGATCTACTTACAACCGGTAAGTAGTTTTTCTGCATAATTTTCACATCACTTTCTCTAAGTGGTTATGATTAAAATACCACTAAACAGTGGGTTTTTATACTGAGGTATTTATCATCCCCTACTGGATATGATATAAAATTTCCACTCACAACTGGTGAGTGGTTTTTATCTTTAAGTTGTGCTTATCATCCCAACCGGGCATGATGTTAGTAAACCCACTCACAACCGATAAGTGGTTTTTAAATTATAAGGTGTGCTCATCATCCCAACCGGGTATGATGTTAGTAAACCCACTCACAACTGGTAAGTGGTTTTTAAATTATTAGGTGTGTTCATCATCCCAACCGGGTATGATGTTAGTAAACCCACTCACAACCGGTAAGTGGTTTTTAAATTATAAGGTGTGCTCATCATCCCAACCGGGTATGATGTTAGTAAACCCACTCACAATCGGTAAGTGGTTTTTAAATTATAAGGTGTGCTCATCATCGCAATCGGGTATGATGTTAGTAAACCCACTCACCCATTAATGCTGTGAATTACACTTGGTCGGTTCTTTGTATTCACGTGATCTCGTCCATGCTAGCGTTCTCGGTATTTCGCATTCCTACACGATAAACATCCTTGTTCATTATTTCTCAGCATAACAGCCTTCATTCATTTCCAATGAATGAGAAAACCCAAACTTTTAGTTATTTGCAATTAGTTCCCTAAATTTATTTCTCTTTAACTTTAAGTCCCAAATCTCAGTTTTTCCTCAAATTGAGTCCCATAACTTTTAAAATTTATCTTGGTACCTCAATTTATTCAATTTCAACAAAAAAGGGGTTTAATTTCCCAATTTTCCAATTTGGTCACCTAATTTTTCTAAAATTACCATTTACCCTTCCTTTACAAAAATGGTATGTTTTGCCCGAAAAATTCCAAAATTTCTCAATTGATCCTCCAATATTATTTTCATGCCCAATTGACCCTCAATTTCATAAAATTGCATTTTGGCCATTTGAATTTCGAAAATCCCCAAATTTTCCACCAATTTCAACTCTTCAACACTACCGAATTTGATTTCATCAAATTAACTAATCAAATGCTTCTAATTGTTGAAATTGAGTTCCCGCGTGTTCATACGATTCTAAGAATTTTTGAATCGTAGATTTTAACGCGGAACGAGCTCAAATGGAGCTTCACTAGAAAATACACTATAGAGAGAGAAAGCTTCGATTTCTCACTAGTGAGGGCACGTCAATCTGAGCTTTCGATCTAGGTAGATAACTCTCATCTTGAGGTTCATCCTAGAATCAAGAATCACATCAATTGATGCCAAATTGGGTTAGAATTTCATTATTGAAATTCTGCCTGTTCTCTCTCTAGCATCGACTGGAAATTGCAGAGGAGAGCCGAATTGGTTTACCTTTCAGTCGTAATTCGGCTGTGGGAGGGCTGAGGAAGTGTTGGGAAGGCTTGGTTTGGCCTGATGAGGGCTCGAAATGGCCAATTTCAACTCGGCTGAAATAGGGCAGCTTCGGTCAACCGGAGCTACTTCAGTGTTCCATCATGTCGGCACTTCTCTAGTGATTCTCGGATTGACTGGAGTTTTCTATCAGATAGCTGACTTCTCCCCAGTTCCAAATAGCCCGACCTCTCCTTTCGAGGTTAAGAAAAATGTTCAAGTCGAAGCTCAGGTTTAAGCTTCACCGAGAAATGGAGCAGTAGAGAGAGAGAGAGAGAAGTGTTCGAATGTAAGGATAATGAATGGGGATGACCTCTTTATATATGTGTAAAACCGTGTATTAATGAGAGAGATTTATTAATAGTATTAATATTGCCATAAATTATTGGTATTAATTCCAATAATTTAATTTCAGTATTAAATTATTTGTATTAATTCCAATAATTTAATTAGGGTATTAAATTATTGGTATTAATTACAATAATTAAATATATATTAATTTATGGCTATTTATGATAAGCCGTACATTCGCATAGAAATTTTTTACCGAAATTTTGGGTTACAAAAAAATCATACTTCCTAGGAGGTCACCCATTCTCACACTACTATCGGGCAAGCATGCTTAACTTTAAAGTTTCTTTTCCAAGGTTTAATGAACCCTTTGGATCACCCGGAAGTTGTAAATTTCCATATTGCTTGTTCCCAAATGTAAACCGGCTCGATTTTCTTATTCGGTTTGACCAGTTCTTTTCCAGGTTTTCCTTAACTCAAAAGTGCGAGGTTTACAAACTAGGGCGTATGAAATCCTTCTCCAACAGCTCATCTAGCTGCTTCTTCAATTCCTTTAGTTGTGTTGGAGCCATGCGATAAGGGGCTTGGGATATAGGATGTATTCCAAGGATAACTTCTACGGTGAACTCCAATTGTCGTTGTGGGGGTAGTCGGAGTAATTCTTCTCGGAATACATTTGGGTAGTGTTCAACTACCGGAATGCCTTCGAGTCCCTTCTCCTCAGACTTCTCGTTGATGATTGTTGCCAGAAAAACTTTACAACCTTTTTGTAACATCTTTTTGGCTCTTATGTGGGACACCATTTGCACTTCACCCTTGCTCCAGTTTTCTTGAAATTGTAGCCCGAGTGTCTCAGAAGTGTGGAAAGTTACTATCTTCTTCCCACAATCCATCTTAGCTTGATGGGTACTTAACCAATACATTTCCAAGATTATTTCTACCTCCCTTAGAGGTAATGGGATCAAATCTGCATCTAGTTTGATTACTCCAATCTCTCACATCCCTTCAACTGTTTGTCCAAATTTAACCCTTTTCCTATAGGTGTGAGGATGTTGAGATTTTGTTCTAGCGAGATAAGTTATATGGGAAGAATTGGGATTAGATCTTCTTTGATGAAAGATATTTTTCCCCACAAGTGTACGTACCTTGGTTGCAGAAATGCAGATATGTGTCATAAAACTCTAATAAATGAATTGTTTGGCCATGGTACCAGGACAGGACCGACATATTCTATCAACTAGTGGCAGTGCGATATGATAGGTCTTTGGACAAGTCAAGACAAATAGCTACATGTGAGGGTCGGGGCCATTGGACAAGTGGCACCACAAATTATATGGCATGAGAAGAAAATACTGTTTGTGTATGCACTGTGATTACGAGACCATCAAGATGGCCAAGAGGGGTAGTGATGCGTCCTAAGGGCCCTGGACAACCTGGTGAGTATAAGGGCAGTTTGTCGTACCAAGTGATTGTGTGAAATTTGGAGTAGCACTAAGTGAATGAGACCGGGGTGGGGACGGGATGAGGTCTTTGTCCTCATACAAACATGAAGAATTGATTTCAAGATTGAGCATCGGATGTCGTGTACATCCCACTCATTCTCAAGGTAAAAGTGCACGTGCTTTTATCTAGGTGGCCGCTAAAGTTGCTCTGATGCCACAAGTGGGTTCAATAGACAGGTTGGCCTGTGATTGTGTGATTGACCTTCATGATGAAGGATGTGTGTTGGGCTATAACACATCGTGATTAATAAGAAATGGTGGTAAAAACCAATATTTAAAATGAAAGGATTTTTGAAATATTTTTTCTAAAAGTTAAAAGTTTTGAAAACCCATTCACTGAGTAGTTGTACTTACCCCCTCCCTTATATCCATATTAGGAAATTTTGGAAATCCTACCCTTAAAGATCATCAACTAAGATTTCTATGAGACAGGTATGATAAATTTAAAATATTATGTAGTTTTGATTTATGTTATTCCAGGAAAATGTGCAGGTTTAAAGGACGCATTACACTTTACAGTTTATAATAAGGGAAAACCCTTTAATAAACTGGGAGAGTGGCAGGTTGATCACATGGATCCGACCAAATTGGGTCGGGGCATGACATAGGTCATCCAAACACTCAGGTGAATTATTCGTACAATCTCTGGTGTTTTGAGCTTAGTCTAGGTGGGGTTGTCTGGGCTCCTTAGGGAGTATCCATAGGAATGCGTGGTTGGGCAATGTTAGTGTCATGCCCTAACCTACTTTGGTCGGATCCCCGTGAATAACTCATCACTCTCTCAGTTTATTATGGGTTTCCCCCTTCTCTAAACTGTGAGGAGTGAGGTTTCCTTTTTACTTGAACCTTTCCTAGAATAACATTAATTAAAACTAAATATATTAACCTTACATACCTGTCTTGCAAGTTCAGCTATCAGAAGGTCTTATGTTGGTTTTCCCTTGGGTACCTGAAAAGGGGTAAAGGGAGGGGGATGAGTTTGACAACTCAATGAATTGGTGTTGGTAGAGAGTATTCAAAACATTTTTAATCGGAGTGTGCTAGACTCCTTATTTCTTTCAAAAATATTCTTTTCATTAAACTCCTAGTTATTCAAATCCATTTATCCTCATTTCCATATCAGGTGTGTTTAACAATCAACACACACCATTAATCAGGAAGGGAATCACACATTCGTAGGGCAACCCATCCATAACACCCACTTGTGGCATTAGATCGACTTTACTGGTCACCTAGATAGAAGCCCATCCACTTCTACCTTGGGAATGAGTGGATGTTCACGACATCCGACCCTCAAACCTGAAAATCAACTTCATGTCCGTATGAGGACAAGGACCTCATCTTGACCCCACCCCGATCTCATGCACATGAAGCTACGTTGAGCTTCCCTAACTACTAGCACAAGAAACTACCCTAATCTCCACCAGGTCATTTAGTAGCCCTTAGGATGCATCACTACTCTTATTGGGGGTCTTGATGGTCCTAAACCTCAAGTGTATGCAAAAACAATAGTTTTTCCACAAAGCCATTTTTCTTTACTGCCACTAGTCCAATGACCCCGACCCTCAACTCGACCTGCAGCTTTTTTTCTAGACTGGTCTCACGACCTAGTCTTGTTGCACTACCGCCATTCCATCGAGTATGTCAATCCTATTTTTGTACCATAGCCAAATCACATCATTCATTCAATAAAATTTTCATGGCTTATCCACATGTTTGATTATGAGCTCTTGCTCGTGCCAACTGGCCTTGGGCCTACTGCACATGTTTTTCCAAATTCATGCGTTTTAGCCCCCAAGTTCTAAAACTGAGGCTTCTAGCCTATTTGAGCTATTCAAGCACTCATCAAGAAGTCACCCAAAATTTTTAATCATTGGCACATAATCAGGGGAGAACACTTTTGACAAAAGCATCTCATAGTAAGGAGAGAGAAAGCTAATCATCGAAGGTGCGGCGGTCCGAGCTCTTTATCATGGAAGGTAGCTCTCTTCTTGAGGTACCTTCTAGGATCAAGAATTCTTAAAATTGACCTTGAATCGAGGGAGAATTTTGTTAGTGAAATTCTGCAACCTCTCTCTCTAACTTCGACCTGTAATGACTGAGGAGGGACAAATTGGCTTACCTTTCAGCATAGTTGAGGTTGATTCAAAAGAGAAAACCGATTCGGTTCACAAACCCCAACCGAGAAGGGAAGGGTAAATTAAGAAATATTCAAATCCCAAGTGACCGAAAGAGTAAAAAAACCTTTGAAAGGAACATTGGGACAAATTAGAAGAGGAAACCAAACCGATTAAGGTGAATTGGACCTGAATTGGATTGAACCGGTTTTCTTATTTATAAAATGACGGGGTTTACATACGTCATGTATTCTTTGTAAGCTGGGATGTAGTTCAAGTTTATAGGCCACTAGCCCTACCTTTTTGTCCCCAACAATTAAAATTCTAGGAAGGCTCGAAGTTCAAATTTTCCAAATTCCCAATTTGGTCACCAAATTTTCAAAAATTACCATTTTGCCCCTACTTTCCAAAAATGTCAATTTGACCCCAATTATTTCCAAAAGAATTGACCGATAGGTCCTCTAACATCCTTTTCATGGCCAATTGGCCCTCAATTTTGGGAAATTGCACTTTGGTACTTCAATTTTATGAAATCCCCAAAATTTCCCACATTTTCCTCCTTTCAAATTGGCCGAATTTGATTTCATCAAATTGACCATTCAATTGAGGTTATTTGCTACAATTGAAGGTATGGGTTAGTATCTAAACTTACATATGGTTCAATTGAGCTTTGAACCACGTCATTTGTGTCTGAATTGAGCTTAAACGGAGTTTCGCCGAAAAACTGAACTTAGAGATAGAAAGCTTCGAAAGCTTACCGTCGGAGGTGCGGTGGTTTGTTCTCTCTATCGGGGAAGATAACTCACTTCCTGAGTATCTTCTAGGATCAAGAATTCCTACAATTGACCTCATATTGAGGAAGAATTTTGTTTGTGAAATTTTTCGATTTCTCTCTCAAAGATCGACCTACAACGATTGAAGAGGGCCGAATTGACTTATATTTCAGTTCTATTGAGGTCATCTAATATTTAAGGGGACATTGGGAGGGCTTGGTTTGGCTGAAGGAGGGTTGAATTTGGCCGATTTCAGCTCGGACGAAATAGGGTAGCTTGTGTTCGCCGAAGTAGCTTCACTGTTTAATTACGCCAACGCTTCTTCGACGATCCTCGGAGAAAATGGGAACTACCATCGGGTAGCTGACTTCCCTCTAAATCTAAGGAACTCTATCTTGCCTTCTAATGCTCAGAAAAATGCCCAAATTAGAGCTCTGGTTTAAGGTTCACTGGAAAATGGAGTAGTAGAGAGAGAGAGGAGGATGAATGGGGAGGAGCTCTTTACATAAGGAGCTCAGGGACTCTCTGACCGTCCGGTTGGCACCTTTATGGTGATCATTCATGGCCTAAAATGCCTTAAATAGAGACTTTTCACCTTTGATGGCACTGTTAGCTTTTCCTGCGAGTGAACAATGTTGTCATCTGAATGAAGAAGATGACATAGTTCCGAACCGGACCAAACCTATCTGAACCAGGTTCAATTCTTAAACCGTCTGTCTCGGTCCCGATTCGACAAAGTTTTTCAAAATTAAAAATTTCTAAATTCAATCTCTATTCAATGATGGCGTCAATTCTCCAATTTGAATAATTTAAGCAACCTAGAAAAAATGAATCTAGCATTCGGTTCAATGATGGTTCAAACCAATCCAAAGAAGTTCAATCCAGTTCAGATCCAGTTCACCTAAATTGGTCTTGTTTTCTTTGGAAATTCATTCAAAAGTCCTTTTCTAAGGTTATTAAGACTCTTTGGGTTACTTGGGAGTTGTAATTTTCTCAATTTGCCCTTTGTCTAACGGTTGGGGTTCATGAACTGGTTCGGTTTTCTCACGTCGGTTGACTAGTTATTTCTCGGTTTTCCTTTACTTAAAGGGATGGGGTTTAAAGTCATAGACTACAACTCTTGTTCTCATGGTTTCTCTATTATGAGCCATCTGAAATTTTAAGATTTATTCATATTAGTTATTTGGTTTTATTGTCTTGATAATGTATTTGAGGAAACAGGCTCTGATACCACTCAAGTTGTCATGCCCCAACCCAGTTTGGTCGGATCCCCATGAGCAACCCACAACTCTCACATTTTATTAGGAGTTTTCTCTGTTCTAAATCGCCAGGTGTAAGGCATCCTTTCACCTGTATCTTTTCTAGAATAGCATTAATCAAAACTGCATATATTAAATCTTACATAACTATCTTTCAGGTTCGGTAATAGGAAAGTTTTCTAATTACATGAAAAGGACTAGTTTCTAAATTCATTTTTCTAGATGGCTTAGAAAATTGAAAGTGGAGAATTGAAGTCAGCATTGGATAAAAAATGAATTTAAAAGATTTTAATTTTGAAAAACTTGGTCGAATCGTGCCTAAATCGGCTAGCTTAACCCGATTCTTACTAGTCCGGTCCGGTTCAGAACAGTGTCATCTTCTTCCTACATATGACAACACTGTTCACTCACCGAAAAAGTGAGTAGCACCAACGAAGATGAAAAGTCTTCATTCAGGGAATTTTTGGACATGAATGATCACCATAAAAGTGACAATTGAATGACCAAGGAGTCCTCGAGCTTCATATTTAAAGAGCTCCTCCTCATTCATTCTCCTAATACCTAAAAACTCTCCTCTCTCTCTCTCTCTCTACTGCTCCAGTTTTTGGTGAAGCCCAAACTAGATCTCTGACTTGGGCATTTTTTTGAGCCAAATAAGATGAGGTCGGGTTCCTAGATTTAGGGTGAAGTCAGCTACCTGACGGTAGTCTCCATTTGCTCTAAGGATCATCGGAGAAGAGCTGGCATGATCGAACAGTGAAGCAGCTCCGGCGGACCGAAGCTGCCCTATTTTGGCCGAGCTAAACATGACCAATTTGATCCCTTCTCAGGAAAAACCAACCTCTCCCAACACTTCCATAGCCCTCATATGACTAAATTAAAGTAGAAAGGTAACCAATTTGGCTCCCATCTGTATGTTCTGATCAGTGTTAGAGAGTGAACTGACGAAAATTCATTGACCGAATTCTCCCTAAATTCGATATGAATTGATGCAATTCTTGATCCTAGAAGAATTCTTAGGACAAGAGCTATCTGACTCGATTGAAAGCTCAAACTACAGCACCCCCGACGATAAGCTTTTGAAGCTTTCTCTCTCTAAGTCCAGTTTTTCGACGGAGCTCGTTTGATCTCAATTTGGATTTAAATTAGACGATTGAAATCTCCATTTAATCGTGTGAAAGTGTAGGAACTCAATTTTACCTTCCATTTCAATAATTAAACATGATTGATTGGTCAATTTGATAAAATCAAATTCAGTCAGTTTGAAAGGGGAAAATTGGGTAAAATGTGGGGAAATTTAGGAATTTCATAAAATTGAGGGCCAATTGGCTATGAAAAAGATGTTGGAGGACCAATTGGTTGATTTTTAGAATTATAGGGGTTAAATTGCCAATTTTTGTAAAGTAGGGGCAAAATGGTAATTTTTTAAAAGTTGGGGACCAAATTGGAAATTTGGGAAATTTGAACCCCTTGAGTGATTTTGAATAAATTGAGAAACCAAAGTGAATTTTAGAAGCTTCTAGAATCAATTTGGGTAAAAGAAATTTAGGGACCTAAATGTAAATAATTGAAAAGTTTGGGGTATTTTGTGCATACGTGAGGAATGAAGGCTATTATGCCAAATGTTAATAAATAAGAATGTTCAAATCATGTAGGAACATGAAGGACCCGAATTCTAGCAAGGATAAGCTCACATGGGGGCAAAAAGCTGATTAAGAGGAATATATTGCACTTATCGGGTGAGTGGGATTTTTCACATCATACCCCGTTGGGATGATGAGTTCCTCAGAATGGAGAAACCACTACTAAGTAGAAATTTTAACATCATGCCTAGTTGGGGTAATTTGAGAAATACGCGGAAAAACTACTTACCGATTGCAAATAGATCGTATCTGTTTGATATGATGAACTTTCTAAAAAGAAGTGGAAAACTCACTTATCGATTATAAGTAGAGATGTCATCACACCTGATTGGTGTGATGGATAAGTGAAAAAGTATTTTTGTCAGATGTGCTCTCCCATGACTGTGTGCAATGCTTAAAAATTTTGGGAGACCATTTTTACCAGAGCTCGAAAAGCTCAAATAAGCCAGAGGCCTCAATTTTGGAACTCGGGGGCTAAAATGCCCGGTTTTGAAAATCTCGTACAGTGGGCCCAAGGCCAGTAGCTACAAGTAGGAGCTCATAAACAAACATGATGATAAGCCATGAAAACTTTTAATGAGTGAATGATGTGTTTTGGCCATGGTACTAAGACTGTACCAACATACTCTATGGACTAGCGACAGTGTGACAAGACCTGGTCGATGGACTAGAAAAACAGCTACATGTCAAGTTGAGAGTCGAGGCCGTTGGACTAGTGGTACAAAAGATTAATGGCTTATATGGAAAACTTTGTTTGTGCATGCACTGAGGTTCGACACTAACAAGATATCCTAAGGGCTACTGGATGACATGGTGGAGATAAAGGCAGATTATCTTGCCAGCAGTCAGGGAAGCTCGACAAAGCTTCATGCGGATGAGACTGGGGTGAGGTCAGGATGAGCTCTCTGTCCTTACATGTAGACAGAATTTTTTTTTTCAGGTTTGAGGGATAGATGCTGCAAACATCCACTCATTCCTAGGGTAGAAGTGGATGGACTTCTATCTAGGTGGCCCGTAAAGTTGATCCGATTCCACAAGTGGGTGCAATGCACGGGCTGCCTTGCGAATGTGTGATCCCTTCATGATGAAGGGCATGTGTTGATTGTTAAACACCTCGAATGTGGATAATGAGGAATTATGGTTTTTAATAACCAGGAATTCAAGGAAGAAATGATTTTTAAGGTAATAAGGATTTTGGCACACTACAATTTAAAAGTATTTTAAGGAAACTAAACTTCAAACACACATTCACTAAGTTGTCAAACTCACTCACACCATTTACCCCTTTTCAGGTAATCGAGGGAAATATCTACCTACAGACCTTCTACTAGATAAACCTGTAAGATAGGTATGTAAGTTTAAATTATTCAGTTTAGATTAATTTTATTCCAAGAAAGGTACAGGTTTAAAGGATACCTTACTACTCACGGTTTAGAGAAAGAGGAAACCCTTAATACAATAGGAGAATGGTAGGTTACTCATGGGGATTCGTCCAAATCGGGTCCTATACTGTTACAATAATGAAAACACACATTACTTTAGGTTATAATGTGGCACATATGGTCGTTCCTCATAATAGTGCTACGGGCACTGCGTTATTGGAAACTCATCGCAACACATGTCCGACTCCCAATCATTTTGCACCTAAAAAATGCATACTACAATGAACATGCTAAAACATGGTTAGACATGGGAGTTCAAACCCACACTGGTCTTTCACCTTAAAGGATGCATGCACAAACACTGAGAGCTCAGCTATACGGGAGTCGACTTTCCATGCAACTATTAGCATAACAACCCTAGATTTGGGTCTCACAGTACGATCCTTAACCTAGTCCCTATCACATCAATGTACACATACCAGGAGCTCGACATTCATAGGCCCTCTCCCCAATTAACATGATGGATCTAAGCCAAAATAGTATTTTCCCACAATTCCCTAAATTAGTATCAGTTTCATACCCGTGTCCTTACAATTGGTTCTTACTCATACTTTTTAAAATGACATTTGACTTTAGTGGGAATGCTATTACCAATTCACACTTCTTATATTAGTTTTCAAGATTCAGCTTGCTACTTTAACACATAAGGTCACCCGGGCATGCAATGTGAATTAAATATCGGTTGGTCCAATAGGACGTGCAATCAATCACCCACTCACCTCGAGTCTTAGAACTTATTCGTTCCGAGTGTTGCGAAGATCTCACTCCAAGTTACACATGGGTGATCTTTTACTCTTTCTACAACATATAGAAAACACAGTGGTCAGCTCCCTCTAGGTACACCATTATTGTGAAACCTGTCCTATCAAATCAAGGAAATTGGGAAAAGAACAGGCAAATCTCATGGGAAAAGCGAGCTATTAAATGAACCAAAATTGGTAAAGAAGGATTAGAATGGGAAATTGGAAAATCCCAACTGACGAAGAAGTCATAAAAATCATGGGGAAGAATGATTAAGTAAATTGGATGGAAAACTAGACTGGTTCAGGGTAAACCCGACCTAAACTGGATTGAACCGAGTTTTAGCATGGTGAACATGATTAGATAATTCATTTTTCTTGGTGGCGTAAAAATGTTAATTTGGAGAATTGATGCCACCACTAGATAGAAAATAAATTTAGATTAATATAGAAATTTTTAATTTTTAGAAAACCGGTCAAATTAAGCCTTAATCGACTGATTTTTGTCACCGAACCGGTCAACGGTCCGACTATTCAATGAACAATGTCATCGTCTTCCTTAGAATGACAACACTATTCATTAAGGCATAAATACTTTCCTTTTTTGGCAAAGGAATATTCAATCCGATTATAGCTTGACCAATAGGGAAACTGGTACAGAAGAGGGTCTCCAAGCTCCCTATATAAAGAGCTCCCATCCATTCATCCTCCACAAACCTCAAACCTACCTTCGAAGAAGGAGAAGCGCTCCATTTTTTTTTAAGCTCGCACCATAACTTCGACTTGGGCAGTTCTCTCAACCTCAGAAGGTGAATTCAAGTACTATAGATTTTGGAGGAATTCAGCTACTTAACGTGTCACGCCTTAACTCGATTTGGTCAGAACCACGTGTGTAACCCGCCACTCTCTTTGGTCTAAGAAGAATTTCTCTTCCTTTTAAATTGCGAGGAGCCTTACATCCTTTTCACCTAGTTCCCAAGAATAGGATTATACAAAACATGATAAATTTAAAGCAATACCAGAGTTATGGTTCAACTTCAAGGAATCCTCTAAGGTTTTTGTCTACTTTCCTAAAAGTGTTAAAGGGAGGGGGTGAGTTTCTACAACTCAATGAGCGGGTGTTGGTAGTGAGTTTGAAAAATAGTTTATTAAAAACTATTTTATAAATCCTTCTACCTAGCCTTTCATCCTTTTTAATATTCTTTACTGTTGGGTGTATTTAACACATTTAGAACTTCTCCATTATCGGGAGATGTGCAGCAAACATCCATATGCCCTTTACCATAAAGGGTCCACAAACCCTAAATTAATTCATCTAAACCCCATCCCCTTAAAGATAAGGAAACTAGGGAAAGAACCGGTCAACCCGGGTGAGAAAACTCAAAAAGGGGCAATAGGATAGGCACCAAGGACAAGTGAACTCGAGGGGCAACTAACCCAAGACAAGTAAACAAGGAAAGTAGTTGGGATGAGATAGTTAACAAACTGACCCTCGTAGGAATTATGGATTTAAACCTAGGTGAAGAAAAGAGAAGTTGAAAGGCAAATGTTGGAAAAGAAGGTTGAAGGAAATCCTTAAAGGAAATATTGTCAAAAATGGAATGGGGACCATACTCATGCCATGAGGAGGATTAAGTAAGCATCGCACAAAGATGTCTTGAAACAAACCGTGTCTGAATGCTTCTCAAGGAAGAAAACTTGCGCGGGATACAAGTAGAATTAAGGAAATGGTAAAAGGACGTACCGCCTGATTTCTCAGTAAGGGTACACAGGAAGGATGAAATCAAAGGATGTCATTTAATGATTAGATACTTCTAAAGGACAAGTGAAAAAGAAATTCTGAGAGAAAGGGAAAGAATCCTACCAATGAAGGAAGCTCCAGAAAGGCATATGTATCCCATTAAAAAGGTAATAGAACCAATCGAAGTGGAAAGAAAGATAAGCTCACCAATGAAATGTTGGTTAAGATGGAAATATCAAGTACAAAAGAAAAGTACTCATGAGGGCCCAAGAAGTAAATTAAACCCAAGGAATGTGTAAACCCCACCCTTCTTAGTTAAGGAAAACTGAGAAAAAGAACCAGTCAAATCGGGTGAGAAACACTGTACCGGTTCAAAAACCCGACCAATTGAGAATGGGCAATTTAGAAATTTATAACACCCGAGTGATCCAAAGGGTTTATAAAGTCTTGGAAAAGAACCTTAGGACAAATTTAAAGAGAAAAACTAGACCGATTCAGATGAAATAGATCTAATTGGATTGAACTAGGTTATGAACTTTCATGAACCAGAACCGATAGAGAAAGGGCAAACCGTGAAATTTATGTATCCCGAGTGACCTAAAGAGTCCCAAAAGTCAAGAAAAATGACATTAGGATGAAATGGAGATGAGAACCAAACCGGTTCAGGTGAATCAGATCTGAATCGAATTAAACCGATTTGGACCAGTTTGAACCACTATTGTACCAGATTCTAAATTCATTTTTCTACGTGGCTTAAAAAATTCAAATTTGATATTTGAGTCCGCCAGTAGATAGAAAATGAATTTAGTTGAATTTAGAAATTTTTAGATTCAAAAATTTTGGTAGAATTGGGGGTGAATCGGTTGGTTAATGCTTTGAACCCGATTCAGACTGATTCGGTCCGGAACTATTGTACCAGATTCTAAATTTATTTTTCTATATGGCTTAAAATAATTTAAATTTGATATTTGAATCTGCTAGTGGATAGAAAATGAATTTAGTTGAATTTAGAAATTTTTAGATTTAAAAATGATGGCAGAATTGGTGGTGAACCGAGTGGTTTAAGCTTTGAACCCGATTGATGACATCACTATTCACTTGTCGAAAAATCCCGCAACACTGGCAAAGTTGAAATGTATTTGGCCAAGGAGTTTCAACCAATGAATGACTACTATTAGGCACCAATCGGATGTCCAAGAAGTCCCCGAGCTTCCTATACAAAGAGCCCATCCTCATTCATCCTCTCCACACCTAAAATCTCCATTCTCTCACAGCTGCTTAGTTTTCTGGCAAAGCTCGAACTAGAGCTCCCATATAGGGTATTTTCTAAGACAAAGAAGGCATGGTCGGGTTCTTTAGAATCGGGAAGAAGTCAGCTACACACATGTATTCTCCATTTCCTCCGAGAGCCACCGGAGAAATGCTAGCGTGATCAAATATTGAAGCAACTCCGGCAGACCAAAACTGCCCTATTTTGGCTGAGCTGCAATTGGCTAATTCGAGTCCTCCTCTAGCCAAACCAAGCTCTCCCAACACCTCCTCAGCCTTCCCACGGTCGAATTAGAATGGAAAGGTAAGCCAATTCAGCTTTCCTCTGAAATTTTCTACCAGTACTAGAGAGAGTACTGACAGAACTTCGATGATGAAATTCTAACTCAATTCAACATCAATTGATGAAATTCTTGATCCTAGGAGGAACCTCAGTAGATGAACTATCTACCAGGATTGAAAACTCGGCCCACCGTACCCCCGACGGTAAGCTTTCGAAGCTTTCTCTCTCAGAGTCCAAGTTTCTGGCGAAGCTCCGTTTGAGCTCATTCAGATATCAAATCATGTGATTCAAAGTGTAATTGAATTGTATGAGGGTGTAGGAACTCCAATTTAACTTTAATTTCAACAATTAAACTCATTTGATCGATTAATTTGATGAAATCAAATTTGGCAGAGTTAGAAGGTTGAAATTGGGGGAAAATTGGGAATTTCAAAAATTAGAAGGACTAAAGTGTAATTTCATAAAATTGAGGACCAATTGGGCATGACAATGATGTTGGAGGACCAATTGGGCAATTTTTAGAAATTTTGGGGCAAAACTTACCATTTTTGTAAAGTAGGGGTAGAATGGTATTTTTGGAAATGTTGAGGGACTAAATTGGAAATTTGGGAAATTAAACCCATTTTTTATTTTAATAAATTGAGGTCCTAAGATAAATTATAAATGTTTCGGGACTCAATTTGAGGAAAAACTGGCATTAGGGACTTAAAGTTAAAGAAAAGAATAACTTTAGGGAGCTGATTGAAAATAAAGGAAAAGTTAGTTTTCTCATTCATTTGGGATGAATGAGGGCTATTAGGCCAAAGAATAATGAGCAAGAATATTTATATCATGTAGGAACACGAAGTACCGAGAATGCCAACTAAGATGAGTTCGAGTAAGGACAACAAGCCGGCTAAGAGGAATTTCACTCTGATAACGATAACCCACTACTAAGTAAAATTTTATCATACCTGGTTGGGATGATAAGCACCTCGATAATGATAACCCACTACTAAGTAAAATTTTAAACATCATAGCTGAGAGGAGTGATGTGTAAATCTCGTAAAAAAACTACTTACTGGATGTAAGTAGATCATACCCAATTGGTATGATGAAACTTGCTCGAAGGAAGTGGAAAACCCATTCATCAGTTATGATCGAAGATGTCCTCATACTCGGTTGGTATGATAGGCAGTTGAAAGATGTATTTTGTCGGGCGTGATCTCCAGTGACTGTGTGCCATTGCTTAAATATTTTGGGAGACCTTCATGACGGGAGCACAAATATCTCTATTAGGAAGGAGGCCTTCATTTTGGAACTTGGGTGCTATTAGGCCCAAATTTTGAAAATCTCAAATAGTAAGCCCTAGGCCAATTGGCAAAAGTAGGAGCTTGTAAACAAATATGAATTTATATGCCATGAAAGCTTGGGTAATTGAATTGTTTGACCATGGTACCCAGACAGGACCGACATACTCAGTCAACTAGCGGTAGTGCGACATGACAGGTCTATGGACTAGTCAAGACAAATAGCTGCAGGTTGAGTTGAGGGTCAGAGCCGTTAAACCAGTCGCACCATAGATTATATGGCATGAGGCGAAAATACTGATTGTGCATGCACTATGTTTACAGGACCTTCAAGGCGCCTAAGAGGGGTAGTGATGTGTCGTAGGGCCTTGGACAACCTCGTCGATATAAGGGCAGTTAGTTGTACCAGGAAGCTTTGTGAAGCTCGTCATAACTTCAAGTGCATGAGATTAAGGTGGGGTCGGGATGAGGTCTCTGTCCTCATATGAACATGAAGAATTGATATGGGATTGAGGGTCAGATGTCATGAACATCCACTCATTCTTAAGGTAGAAGTGAACGTGCTTCTATCTAGGTGGCCGATAAAGTCCCTCCGATGCCACAAGTGAGTTCAGTGGACGTACTGGCCTTCGATTGTGTGTTTGACCTTCATGATGAAGGATGTGTGTTGGGTGATGACACACCGTGATTAATAAGAAATTGTGATAAAAATAGAGATTTGAAATGAAAGGTTTTTTAAAGGAAATAAAGAGTCTGACACACTCCAAAACAAATATTTTTCCTAAAAATTTAATTTCGAAAACTCATTCACCGAGTCGTTGTACTCACCACATCCCTTATATCCCTTTTCAGAAAATCCCGAAAAGCCTACCCCCAAGTACCATCAACTAATACGCCTATGTGACATGTATGATCATTTTAAAATTTTATGCAGTTTTGATTTATGTTATTCCAAGAATGGTGTAGGTTTAAGAAACGCCTTACTCTTCGCGGTTTATAAATAAGGGGCAACCCTTAGTAAGTCAGGAGAGTGGCAGGTTATTCATGGGGATCTGACCAAATTGGGTTAGGGCATGACAACTTGAGTGGTATCAAAGCCTGTTTGCTCGGATACATAATCAAGACAAGAAAAGATAGTAACTAATAGGAATGATTTCAAAATTTTTAGATGGCTCTCAGGAGAGGAACCAAGAATACTAGAACCGGCATTACCAACACACTATCCCCGTAGGGAGATCACCCTAAAGTACCCGAGAAGTCCCAAAGAACCAAGAGACATTAGTGGGAAGTATCTAGAAGGATGGTGCCATGATCTGTTGAGGTCATAATGCTGAGTACGAAGGAAGACAAGCCTAAGGCCAGGGATGCCATTAGGGGCTTATAATCTTACTAAGAAGGATGCTTGTCAAGAACCTAATAACTTCCCATCTATTTCGTGGATGCTTTTTGTAACGGGGCTAAGACCCCAGCCAATTGTACTAACTCTCCATTAATAAAGAACTCCAAGTTACTAAAAACTATGTCTCTAAAAAATAATGTGACCTTGTGCCTCAAGTTGTAGGAAGATTTCCCAAGAAAGGTAAATAACCTTACTAAGAAGTACATTATGGGCTTATAACCTTACTAAGAAGGATGCTTGTCAAGAACCTAATAACTTCCCATCTATTTTGTGGACTCTTTTTGTAACGGGGCTAAGACCCCAGCCTATTGTACTAACTCTCCATTAATAAAGAACTCCAAGTTACTAAAAACTATGTCTCTAAAAAATAATGTGACCTTGTGCCTCAAGTTATAGGAAGATTGCCCAAGAAAGGTAAATAAACAAAACCGCGTCACCCTAGACACCACAGAGACCAAGGAAATTCTCATCCCAAATAAAGGAATGAATCAAGGGAATTATTAGCCAAAGACAACATGACAAGAAAACCATCAAGGTAATTAAAGAGTCTAGAAGAACACTTGAAGTAACAACTGGACAAGAAAATGACCTATTACAAGTTGTAAAGGAAATAGGACATGAAGTGAAGGAATGTCCAACACAACAAGGATTTAGAACAATACATTCAAAGGATAGCACCCCCACAACTATAGGAATTTGAAACGATACCATCCCTAGAAACATTACTCCTGCTTGGAATTTTAACCACTTCTAGGAGGAAGTTCTTCAAGATCCTAGTGTAGTGACAGGAAGGAAATAGAACTGAAGGTAGGACGTCAATAAACAAAAAATAGAACAAAGGGTTGCTGAAGAGAATTTTCACTTAAATTTCCAGCCACCTAGGAGCGAGGAAGGAAGCGCCTCCGTAAGAGAATACAAACTGAGCATTTGAAAACAAATGGGATGTCACGGGATGATAAGCGCAGCTTGCTTTGGAAAAAGTAGAGAAGTCAAATTGGAGTTTCGAACAAAAATAGCAGAAGTAAGTAGACCGTAATGACAAGATAAGCAAGGAGAATAAAAGATGCCCTAAGAAGGACCGTGAAGTAGTAAGGACTACACCCTAAAAGGGGCAATGGAATGGTCATTAAGGATAAGAAGACTTGAGAGACAACTCCTCAAGATAATTAGATAAGTTGAATAGTATTGGCAAGATAAGTTATGAACCAACCCTCATGAGGAAAGGAAAGACCAAACATTTGGCAAGATATATTAAACTCTAGTAAAGAAAGGAAAGATGAAAAGGACAAACATTTGGAAAAGAAGGATGGGGGAAATCCTTAAAGAGATCAATAGCCAAGACCAAAATGATGTCCAAACTCAAAGCCAGGAGAAGATTAAGTAAGCCTCGCACAAAGATGTCTTGAAACAAACCATGTCTGAACCATTCCCAAGTAAGAAAATTACACATGATACAAGTAGAATTAAGGGAATGGTACAAGGACGTACCGCTAGATTTCCCAAAAAGGGTGCATGGGAAAGATGTCATCAAAGGATGTAAAAATGAATGAAAAAGGAATTTTGGGAGAAAGGGAAAGAATCCTACCAAGGAAGGAAGTCCCAGAAAGGCATACATATCCT
This sequence comes from Trapa bicornis, assembly GCA_030064425.1. Classification (NCBI taxonomy): domain Eukaryota; kingdom Viridiplantae; phylum Streptophyta; class Magnoliopsida; order Myrtales; family Lythraceae; genus Trapa; species Trapa bicornis. The sequence goes on along the minus strand of CM057756.1, from coordinate 1,387,655 downwards.
AACTAGGAGGAAAAGGAACCAACCGAAATGTTAAGAAAGGTAAGCTCACAAATGAAGTGCTAGTTGAGACGGAAAGACGAAGTGCTAAGGAAAAACTACTCATGAGGGCCTAAAAAGTAAATTAAACCCAAGGAATGGGTAATTTGGAAGAAATCATCAAAAGATGATGTACGAGTAAGAAAGGGGAGGATTGCCCGATGCCTTTCTTGACAGGAGCTCGAATAGCTTAGATAGGCCAGATGCCTCAGTTTTGGAACTTGGGGGCTAAATGCCCAATTATGAAAATCTTAAATAGTGGGCCAAAGGCCACTTGGCACGAGTGGTAGCTCGTAAACAAACATGAGTTTAAGCCATGAAAATTTTAAATGAATGAATGTGTATAGCCATGGTACCATGACAAATGGATGTGAAATGATGAGATAAACAAACCATTTGTGGTTAATGATGAGAAATGGATGTGAAAACCGAGATTTTGATGATGAAATGTTTTAAAGAAAATAAGGGGACTGGCACACTCCAATTCAAACCATTTTATGAAAGTCAAATTTTAAAACACCTGTTCACTGAGTTGTTGAACTAACCCCCTCCCTTATACCCCTTTTCAGGTTAACACAAAAAACCTACCCAAAGACCTCCAGTTAACTACACCAGCAAGATAGGTTTGTAAAGTTTAAAATATCATGTAGTTTTGATTAATGTTATTCTATGAAAGGCATAGGTTTAAAGAACACCTTACTCCTCACAATTTAAAGAAGGGGAAACCCCTTAATAAATAGTTAGAGTGGCGGGTGCTCACCAGAATCTGACCAAATCAAGTCGGGCCTTGATAGTCAAGGACATCAGAATTCACTCTCAAAATAGATGCTCTATTTCTGACCAACGTGAATTCAGTACTGTATTATCTCACTAGTGATGTAGATAGATTTGAGGGTCGAGAGGAGTGGCGATGGAAATCTTACACTCGTAGCATTCCAGGTATACCAAGAACACCATAAGTGGTGACAGGAGGGCGGCACAATGCTTTCTACAAGTTTAAATAATGGAAATTCGAGCTCCTCGTGTTTTAGAGAGAATTTTGATCCAAAACTGACCATAGGATATCTAAGATTTATATTGATGGATTATAGAGTTGTTTGGCTATCTTTTTATAGCTTCATTCCATCATTCCATAGCCTATAGCTCTACGAATGAATTACTTCCCCAAGTAGTGGGTTTTGGATTATTGGACAAGCTTTCTCAAGTTCTATCCAGGTTGAAGGGTTAATAGTGGGGTGAAGAAGATGACATGCTCATGCGTGGAAACGCCGAAACTCTATGTGTGTGTGTGTTTGGTGTGGCGCGCCAATTGATTTACACTTAATTGAATCGATTTCTGGTAAATTTCTTGAATGGTTCGACCTATTCACCCCTTTTCCAATAGGTTCATGGAGAAATAGAAATATCAAAAAAGTTTTCATTCAATTTCATATTGAATAGATTCAAGAACCAACGCACTCCGATTTATTTAGCCTCCACTAAAAATCGAGAGGAGGGGGGGGTTGACTCGGGTAAGCCCGAACCCAGTTAGAACCGATTCTTTCTCAAGTCTTTCCTAATCCATTAATTTGGACTCGAGATGTTTTTATAGGGTCTTTTATGACCATTATCTTCACCCCATGACTCTCTTTCAATCCTTTTTCGTAGCCTAGTTCTCTCGAGTAGACACTTTTGGAACAAGTTGTAAGCCCAGTATGCACATAATAAGAAAAACTAGGTTAGAGTATGGGTCAACTTGACTAGAATGGACAAGTAAGAGTTAAAACAGGAAAATCGGAAATCCCAAGTGGCAGATAAATACCCAAAAATTCATGAGAAGGAACCATGAGTGAAAATGGGTGTGAGGACCAGAATAGTTCAAACCAAACTGGATCTGAACCAAATTGAACCGAGATGGACCGTATGGAACATGTTCAAAGATTTATTTTTCTAGGTGGCATAAAAACATCAATTTGGGAAATTGAGGCAATAATTAGATAGGAAATGATTTTGGAAGAATTTAGAAATTTTAACATTACGGAAAGCTGGTCGAATCGGGCTTGAACTAGCCAATTTTTGAATTCGGATCATTGAACCCTATCGTACCAGATTGGTTTACAGTCTAGCCAGTCAATGGACCACTGCCACATCATCACCCAATCAGCAAGCACTACCAATCGTCGTGTGACCTATGGCAGAGCACGCCATGTTAGGGCATAGTTAGCACTTGTAAGTGTTGACCAATAAGGGTGTGACACATGCCCTCATTCAACTGTCAATGGAGGAAATCCACTTCATCGACGACCAACCAATGGAAAGCAGACATGTGGCAAAAGTGCTATGGTGGTCTTAGAAATGGTCGACCAATCAGAGGTCGACACATGGCAGAGTCACATTAGATAGCCTTAGCCAATCAGAGGCTCACACGTAGCAGTGACACTGTATATCATAGGAAATACTGAAGTATTTAAATGGGTCAATTAGAGGACGCCACATGTTATGGTCAATAGTTGAAAAAGATACTATGAGTAGCCACATCGGAATGAGCGGCGAATGGGAGGTAGCCACGTGTCTAGTCATCGAGTCAAAAGCTGACTAGACTACTGAGTAGGATGCTACGTCAACAAAACCAACCAATCACAACACACCACGTGGCAAGTCGGCACGTGTGAAGCCTGCATGCATGGCACCGTATCATATTCCTCACTTGGATGACTGAGAGAAAAGGATAAGGGAAGGAAAGGAGTCTTTGGTGACTAGGAAAAAGCTCTTGTCTAACCACCGGCGAGCGAGGAGGGGGTCGAATCCTAAACCAGCCAATTGCTCTAGCATTTGTCGAGCTCCCTATATAAAGAATCCCCCCCACAAGTCCTCCTCATCTTGTAATCGATCGAAGAAGAAAGGGTGTCTACTTTTTCAGCGATGTGTAAACTAGAACTTCAATTTGGGCTTTTCAACAACCTCCGACATCCACACTTGGCATCCTTGGAACTAGAAAGAAGTCTTCCACCCTACTGCAACCTCAACTCGGCTTAAGCTCCATCACCAGAGCTTCTACAAGCTCAAACAAGACCCATGCTCCTTTGGCTAAGAGGAAGTCGAACGCTTCGAGTTGCACTTCGGTCACCTACGACCTCCAGCAGCTAAACTGACTCCTTTCCAACCCTCATCGAGCCATACCGGACCCTCTGCAACTTTTGAGGTAAACCAATTTCGCCTTGTACACCAGAATTCTGAACTTTCAGACACTAACATGCATGGACTTCTCACATCAAATTTATAGTGCTCAGACATGCAACCAATAATTTGATCCTAGAGAGCACTAGCTGCCCACATCAAGAGCTACGACCATCGCCCCCTCACCGATATGGAAACCGAGCTTTCTCTCTCTACGGACTTTTTTCCAATGAGGCTCAGAGTTTGAGGTCAAATCAGCACCAAATGAACTAATTCAAAGGCCTAATTGATCGTTGGGAGAAGGGTGGCGATTACTGGCATGATAGGGGGCAATTGCCCAAGTTTGGGCAATCAATTTGATGAAACCAAGATTTGGGGTTCAAAATGTAATAAATTAAGGAAATTTGGGTGAAATTGGGGTTGTTGGAAAATTGGGGACCGAATTGGAATTGATGAAAAATTGAGGTCTTTGGTAGAAATAAAGGGAAATTAGAGACCTAAAGGGGAAAATGGAAACCTTAGGGACATAATTGATGATAAATTGTGCATTAGGGACCTAAGGGCAAAATTTTGGACTTTAGGGACCTAACCATAATTGCAACATAATTAAGAACCAAATTGCCTATACGGGCAACTATGAGGTCTTTAATGCCAATTGTACTAATATGAGTCCTCGGACCATGTAGGATGGGCAGTTCCAAGGATCGTTCATAAGAGCTCGTGGTCGTCTTAGATATCGCCTAAATCTGGTATGATGGACTTAATTGAAGGAAGGAGAAACACGTTTGTCGGTTGAAACAGTGTGAGTGAAAATTATATTTTGTCATAAGTGTTCTCCCCTAACTGTGTGCCAAAGCTTAAACTCTTTGGGAGACTTTCTTGACAAGAGCTAGAACAGCTTAGATTGGTCAAAGGCCTTGGTTTTTTAACTTATGGGGCTAAATGCATGGTTTTGGAAAATCACGTCAAGTGGGCCCAAGGCTAGTTGGCATGAGGAAGAGCTTGTAAATAAACATGAGTTATGAAACCCATGAAAACTCTTAATGAAATGGTTGTGTGATTTCGCCATGGTACCGAGTCAAGACCAATAGTACTCGATGGACTGGCGACAATGCTTCAGGGCTAGGTCGACGGACCGGCCTAGACAAACAGCTGCTGGTCATGTTGAGGGTCGGTGCCATTGGACTAGAGGCACCAAAGATAAATGGCCAATTGTGAAAATTAGTGTGGCATACAAGAGTAAGACCAGAAAACTGAAGTTCATTGATAGTGAATGAGGGATGGAATGGGAATTTTAAGACAAATGAGAAATTAAGGGGGGCAAAAGCCCCAAAATAAAGAAGAGTGTAGGAAGGTTAAGGGAAGGAACCTTCAAGGGAAAGGTAAGAAGATCAAAGGGATCAACCTAAAATAAAATTTCTACTTTGAAGAACGTAGTAGAGAATGTAAACCATAAAAGGGAGAGCCCCCAAAGAAGAAATCAATACATAGACCAAAAAGGGATCAACTCAGAATAAGGAGTTGGTGAATAGTCACAAGGAAGCAATAAAGGATGGAGGAAAGGAAAGCCCTTGAATGAAAGATGCCAACTTACAGGACATAAGTAAGAACGAATCCCAACGTGTCAGTAAGTCGTTGGGAAACCTGATGGTTGGAAATGGGGAAAACCAATAAGAAAGTTGGTAAGGGATGAATAGACAAGGACAAACCGACAAAATCATGATGTTGGATTGTAAAGGGACAATTGGATAACGCTAAAGGTAGTTGGCGAACACTACCAAGTAACAAAATGGAACAAAGCCACACAAGAAGGCATGAACTATTATTGAGAAAAAGGTTCTAAAACTATAATGGACAAGGAAAATTCTCTAACACATCATGTTGTGAGGGACATGTAGGTCCAACGGACCTAGGAAAAATGTGACTCATGTAAGAAGGAGTCTGTTAATCAACATGATCAAGTCAAACCTAAGAACTGCAACCAGAGCTGTAGAAAACAAAAGATGGAGGAATGACCAAAAATAAGATAAGGAGGAAATCATATCAAAACCCACAGGGTTAAGGATGAAAAGTTTAAAAGAATGCTGAGCTAAATAGCATCAACGACCAAGGGAATAAATGGAAACAGGGACAATCAGACGTGTATGGAACATCCAACCTAATGACATGGATAAGAACCCTTAAGAAGAAAAGTTGTATGCTGAGTGGAGTAAGAAGGAGACCTAATGAAGTACATGGGGATGGGAATTTGGACCGGACTAACATGATACACTCCATGGAATGAATGGAAGACATAAACGAAGAAAGACTATTCAGTTACATGGTTAAGGGACCAAATGAAAGGATTAGCTAGAGAAAAAAATAACAAGCAGAAAAAGCCCCTCAAACTCCACCTAGAGGTGCCCTAATCTTCCCCCGAGCTAATACGGTAAGACCCGCAACTGCCCCTTCGCCGGAAAATATTGTTCACAACACATTTATGTGAAAACTGAAATTAAGAAATTCAAATTGCTCAAGACACAAATTAAGATGCAGTTTGATCCAGGGTGGATCCTCAGGAGGAGAGCAATTCAGAGAAAGAAATAGCTTTGGTCGTCGGACCCTCACCGGTAAGATATCGAAACTTTCTCTCTAGAATAAATGTTCCAGTGAATATCTGTTTGAGCTCATTTTTTAGCCAAATCGAGTAGTTCAAAGCTCAAAATGATGAGGGAGACATAGTGAAGATGATTCATATCACAAATTGAGAAAATTAACCATGTTTCTAGGGTCAATTGAACAAAATTAAGATTTGAAGACCAAAATGCAATTTTGATAAAAAATGGACAATTTCGGGATTTTTGGAAAATTGGGGTCTGAATAGCAATTTAAGGATAATTGGTGCAATTTCATGATATTAAGTTTCAATTGGGGTTCTATTGGGCAATTAGATGAAATTGAGGGCCAATTGGCAATTTTTTTAATGTTCAAGGACCAATTAGTTATTTTTGGGAAGTTAAGGACCAATTGGCAATTTTAGAAAAATTGAGGACCAATTGGTAATTTTAGAAAAGCAAGGGACCCAAGTAGGGTAATTGGAAGTCCTAGGGAGTTAATGGAGATTTCATGATAATTGAGGACACAAATGTAAGGTTATAAACATTGATGGACGTATATGCAATTAAGGCATAGTGTGTGGACCTATGCGCAAATACCCGCAACTATGAGGTCCCTTATGACAATTCCCCTAATAAGGGTACTCAAACCATGCACGAACTGATTATTCTAGTACCGTCACGAGGAAGTGCACCACAACTCGAGAACTCACCGGGAAAGCCACATCACTATTGCCAAGTTAGTGGGATTTTCTGCATCATACCTGGTTGAGGGTAATGATAACCATTTTAAAGTTTGAAAAATCATTTTTCTTGGAACGGTCTCCACTGACTGTGTAAAACTGCTTAAATATTTTGAGAGATGTTCTTGATGGGAGCAGGAATAACTCTATTATTCTCAAAGCCTCGAATTTGAAAATGATAGCGTTGGAGGCCCACATTTGGAAAACTCCTTAAATGGGCCAAAGGCCAGTATACACTGGATGGACCCGTAGACTAACGTGAATTATAAGAACTATGAAAACTCTTAGAAAAACTGGATGACACATCCCGACTCGGTTTGGTCAGATCCCCGTGATCAACCTGCCACCCTCTCGATTTATTGAGGGTTTCCCCTTATTTATAAACCGTGAAGAGTAAGGCATTCTTTAAAACTATACCTTTCATAGAATACATAAATCAAAACTGTATAAAATTTTAAAAAATTCAAACCTGTCTCACAAGCGTATTAGTTGAAGGCCCTTTAGGGTGGGCTTTCTAGGGTTTCTTGAAAGGGAGATAAGAGAGGGGGTGAGTACAACAACTTAGTGAATGGGTTTTCGAAATTTGATTTTTAGGAAAAATATTTGTTTTGGAAGTGTACCAGACTCCTTATTTCCTTTCAAAAACCTTTCATTTCAATTCCCCATTTTTATTACCATTTCTTATTAATCACGGTGTGTCATCATCAAACACACATCTTTCATCATGAAGGTTAAACACATAATCCCATGCTAGTACATCCACTAAACCCACATGTGGCGTTAGAGCGACTTTACAGGCCACCTAGATAGAAGTACGTCCACTTCTAGCCTAAGAATGAGTGGATGTTCGCAACATCCGATCCTTAATCTCAAAAAAATTCTCCGTATCCGTATGAGGAAAGAGACCTCATCCCATGCCCACCCTAGTCTTGTGCACTTGAAGCTACGTCGAGCTTCACATGGTCACCTGGTACAACTAACTGCCCTTATATCTACCAGGTCATCCATGGCCCTAGGACGCATCACTACCCCGAAGGTCCCGTAATGACAGCGCATGCACAATCAGTATTTTCTCATCATGCCATATAATCTGTGGTGCCACTGGTCCAACGGCCCCGACCTTCAACACAACCTGTAGCTATTTGTCTTAACTAGTCGGGAGACCTATCATGTCGCACTGCCACTAGTTGACTGAATATATCGGTCCTGTCTTAGTACCATAGCCAACCAATTCATTTATTTAAAGTTTTATCTCATATAACTCATATTTGTTTACGAGCTCCTGCTCGTGCAAACTAGCCTATGGCCCACTGTTCGAGATTTTCAAAATTGGGCATATTAGCCCCCAAGTTCCAAAACCGAGACCTCTAGCCTATCAGAGCTATTCGAGCTCCTGTCAAAAACATCTTCCAAATCATTTAAGCAGTGACACACAGTCAGGGGAGAGTACTTCCGACAATTGAGTATGTGGTCATCTCCGCTCATAACCGATGAACTGGTTTTCCACTTCCTCCGAGGAAGTTTCATCATACCAATCGGATATGATGTACTGACAACCGGTAAGTTGTTTTTCTGTGTCATTTTCACATCACTCTTCTATGTTGTGACATTTAAAATACCACTAAGTAGGTTTTCGTCCCTTATGAGCTTAACCTCAGCTGGCGTTCATGATGTCTCGTGTTCCTACACGAAATGAACATCGTTGTTCATTATCATATGTCTTGATCACCTCCTTTAGTATAAATGACTAAATTCACAACTTTTCTAATATTTGCAAATTGGTCCCTTAAGTTATTTTTCCTTTCAATTTAGGACTAAATTGCCGATTTTCCCCAAGTTGTGTCCCAAAACTTTTAAAATTCCACTTAGGACCTCAATTTACTCAATTTCATAAAAAGGGGTCAAGTTTCCCAAATTCGCAATTTGGCCCTCAAATTTTCAAAAATTACCATTTTACCCTTCCTTTAAAATTTTGGTAGGTTTTCCCCATTTGGGTAGGTTTTACCTCCAAAATTCTAAAATTTTCTCAATTAGTCCTCTAACACTCTTATCATGTCCAATTGACCTTCAATTACACAAAATTGCATTTTGGTCCCACAAAATTTCTAAAATCCCTAAATTTCCCCAATTTTTCCCCTAATTTTAACTTTCTAATACAACCGAATTTAATTTCATCAAATTGACTGATCAAACACTTCAAATTGTTCAAATTGAATTTAAAATTGAGTTTATACATTTTTATACAATTCAATAGCACATTAAATCATAAGTTTTGATGTCGGAATGAGCTCAAACGGAGATTCGCCGGAAAACATAACATAAAGAGAGAAAGCTTCAATTGCTCACTGTCAGGGGCGTGGCAGTCCGAGCTTTCAATCTGGACAGATAGCTTATGTCCTGAGATTCCTCCTATGATCAAGAATTGTATCAATTGATGTCGAATTGGATTAGAATTCCTTCATCAAAATTCTATCGGTTCTCTCACTAGCACAGGTCAGAAATTGCAGACGAGAGCCTAATTGGCTTACCTTTTAGTCCTAATTCGGCCATGGGATGGCTGAGGAGGTGTTGGGAGAGCTTGGTTTGGCCTGATATGGGCTCAAATTGGATGATTTCAGGTCAGTTGAAATAGGGTAGCTTTAGTCCGCCAAAGCTGTTTCACTATTCGATCTCGCCGACGTTTCTTCGGTGACTCTCGGAGCAAATGGAGACTACAGGCGTGTAGCTGACTTCTCCCTGATTTTAAAGAACTCGACCATGCCTTCTTTGGCTTAGAAATGACCCTATATCAGAGCTCTAGTTTGATATTCTTCAAAAAACTAAGCAATTGAGAGAGAATGGAGTTTTCAGTTGTGGAGAGGATGAATTAGGAGGGGCTCTTTATATAGGAAGCTCGGGGACTTCTTGGTTATACAATAGGCTCCTTAATGGCGGTCATTCATTTTTCTCAAACTCCCTGGCCGGACACCTTTCATCTTTGCTAGCACTACGCGATTTTCTGGTGAGTGAACAGTGCTATCATCTAAAGGAAGAAGACGACTTTCTTCCGAACTAGACTGGACTGGTCTGAACCGGGTTCAAAGCTTAAACCGATTAGTTCACCTTCAATTCGACCAAAATTTTCAAATATAAAAATTTCTAAATTCATTTTCTATCCAATGGTCGTCTCAAATCTCAAATTTGTATATTTTAAGCAACCTAGAAAATGAAATTAGAATCTGGTTCAACAATGGTTCAAAATGGTCCAAACCGATTCAATTCGGTTCGGATCCAGTTCACCTGAACCAATTTGGTTTTCATCTCCAATTCATCCTAAAGTCCTTTTTCTTAACTTTTGTGATTCTTTAGGTCACTCAGGATCCATAAATTTTCTGTTTTGCCCTTTCTCTATTGGTCCTAGTTCATGAACCGACTTCGTTCATAAATCGGTTCGTCTAAACAGGTCGAGTTTTTCTATTTCAAATTATCCTAAGGTTCTTTTCCAAGACTTTATGAACCCTCTGGGTCACTCGGGAGTTGTAAATTTCCCAAATTGCTCATTCTCTGATGATCGGGTTTGTGAACCAGTTCGGTGTTTCTCACTCGATTTGACCGGTTCATTTCCCAATCTTCCTTAACTCAAAAGGGTAGGGTTTACAACTCTCCCCTCCTTTTAGGAGTTTTGTCCCCAAAACTAAATCAGCATTTTTCACTCTTACTTGCTAATGACCATTTCACAATTCATTATTTCTAGTTGATCACTTTTTGGTCCTTGTGTTAATTATATTTTTTTGGGAGTTCCATTCTTATGGTTTGATTCTCTACTACGTCCTTCAAAGTAGAGATTTTAACCTTATGAGTTACAAGTTCAACCTTCTTACCATTCTTTGTAAATTTCTTCCTTCATTACCTTACACCTTCTTCTATGTTGAGGCATTTGCCCTCTTAGAATCCTTCTTTGTATTAAATTCCATTTCCTTCCTTATTTGAGTGATTTCTTATTATTGGTCTTATTATGTGTACTCCACACTTAGAATCCTTCTTTGTATCAGGTTTTTCCTGTGGCGTTCAAGCAATCAAGACTTATCACCAAGGTTTTCTAAGAGTTCTTCTTAGAGGATTTGGGTGTGGCGTCTACATATCCCATACCTTGTTTCTCACATAAACAAGGTATATTCCATTTTTTCGCACTTGCATCATGAAAGTCTTGGGGTTTGTCATATTTGGTGTAGGGTGTCGTCAGCATATTGGTGAGGTTCGCATTAGTTGGAATCAGAGCACACGGTTACACGACAAGTCTCATCCTATCATTTATATCTAGTTCTTTTTTATCTTCTCTATCTATTTCTATTCTTTATAAAAGAAAAACAAAACAAAAGGTCTCATCTTCTTTTTTCCATCTTCTTTCCAGTAAGTGCAAAAAAAAGCCAAAAAACAATTCGTGCAAAAAAAAAAAAGCCTAAAAAAGAGAAAGAAAGGGCAAAAGAATAAAAGAGAAGCACATAATTCTATCTTGAATTTCATTATTATTCTATTCAATCTAAGTCTACTTATTATTACTTCATTCTATCTTAATTTCTTATTTTCTTCTCTATCTAAAATTTATTCTTCTTTCTTATCTGAGTCTATTCGTACATCACACTTAAATTCATTTGGAATTGCTTTTTGTAAAACTTTATTGATTTGTCTTGATTGTTCCTCAAGTTGAACTGCTTCATAAAAATGATTTATTTTTTTAAGTTCAATTAAGATTGAAAGAAGACAAATGAGTTGAAAAAGGCAAGAGTATTTTAAATCTATAAGAAAAAGCTATTTGAGTGTGAAATAGGAGTGTTTGAGAAAAACATGTGAGGGAGAGTTGCGAGGTTCTTTTCTTTCTAAAAATTGTCAGGATCACAAGGCCTCACGACAAGGAAACACTATGAAAGAAGAAGGTTTCATATCGCCCATTCAAAACCTACAGTGGAAAGCAATGAAGCTTGAAATGAAAAAAATAGTGGAGTTTGAATTTGAGCCACTTCATACATGAATGTATCGCTTGGAGGAATGTGTGAGACGATGCTTACATCAACATACGTCCATTGAATGACCGTGGAGCAGTCGATCTTGATACTTCGATCCATAGGAACTAGGGGAGTTCGATGATCTCCAAGTTAATCATGATAACCTCAAGCTCAATTCCTTCAATCAGCATACTACTTGGGATAGGCCATGGATTGATCATATCTTGGACAACCAATGTGAGAAGTAATTTCATCCTCATTGTTCTATGAAAAATAAGGTTTGTTATGTTATCATTGATGGGGAAAGTTGCACTAACTTTGCTAGGACCGAGCTTGTGGAGAATTTGGCACTACATACAATGAAGCATCCAAAACCATATCAAATTCAAAGGCTGAATGATCAACCCAAACTCGAGTTAACCAAATAGGTGAGAGTGTCATTCTCTATTGGGAAATATCTGGATGAATTATTATGTGATGTAGTACTAATACATGCATGTCATATTCTATTTAGAGAACCTTGGAAGTTAGATCGTCAAGTTAGATATCATAGATTAATAGATAGACACTCATTCATGATGAATAATAGACCAAAATCTCTTGAACTTTTGACTTTACAACAAGTTTTTCAGGATCAATTGAAAAAGAAAAAGGCAAATGAAAAGAAAATAGTAGAAAAACAATAGAGGAAAGCCCAGATTGAAGAGGAAGAGAAAAAAGGAAATATTGAAAAAGAAGAGGGAAAAATCAAAGTTGAAATTGAAGAGAGAAAAGCCAAAATTGAAAATAATGAGAGAAAGTCAAGGTTGAAAAAGAAGAGTGAAAATCCATAATAATAAGAAAATAGAGTGAAAAAAATTTTATGTAGAGAAAATATGAGATCAAGAGAGATATAATTTTAGAATCTATCCTTACAGTAATTTTGTACAAGGATTTACTTTTTACTAATCATATTGTCAGATATTTGTCAAGCAATATTATCTCCTTTTTATAGGAATTCAAGCTTTTCATTCCTAAGAAGAAGACTCCGGGTTTGCCACCTATTTGAGAAATCAAGTATCAAATTTAATACCAAATCCTAAATTTGAAGAAGCTAGGATATGCATGAGATAACATAATTTCAGGTGTTGTGGAAGTGCTAACAAAGACAAAATTTGGTGAAAGTGTGTTGATTTTCGAATCATCAACCGTATGCAGGTAATGTATCTTCACCCTATTCCTTGATTAAATATAATGGTAGATGAGTTTCATGGAAACTATTTATTTTCAAAATTTGATTACAAGATTGAATATTTTCTAATTCGAATGAAAGGTAATTATGGATTGAAAACTGCATTAAAAGTAAAACATAGTTTATATGAATGGTTGGTTATAATTTTTGGTTTGACTAATTCATCTAACACTTTTCTGAGGTTTTATCTTCTTTTTATCTTGAAAGAACTTTGAAGTTATCAGGTTTTTATTTGTGGTGTTCAAGCAATCAATACTTATCACCCGAGGTTTTCTAAGAGTTCTTCTTAAAGAATTTGGGTGTGGCGTCTACATATCTCATACCTTTTTTCTCATATAAAAAAGGTATATTCCATCTTTTCATACTTGCGTCGTGAAAGTCTTGGGATCATTGTGATATTTGGTGTAGGGTGTCGTCAACATATTGGAGGGGTTCACATCCATTTTAGAAATTTGGAGTACTTTATTATTAGAGGAGTACAATATTTGGGGGTTTTAGCCCTATTACAGAAAATGTTCAGAAAATAAATAGGGAGCTACGGGATTCTTGATAAGCATCCTTCTAGGTAAGGTTATACGACCTTTGCTAGCATTTATGGATTCATGCTTGGCTTCCTTCGTACTTAGAGTTATGACCTTAATAGGTCTTAACACCATCCCCAAGATACTTCCCCATTTGAACTTTTGAGACTTCTACCATGCCTCAAGCATTAGTAAGCTTCTAGGGTTGTCTTCCTACTAGGACACGGTGTTGAGTAGAGTCATTCCTAGTTTTCTTAGTTTCTCTACTAGGAGCCATCTAAAAATTTTAAGATCAATCCTATTAGTTACTATATTTTCTAGTCTTGATTATGTACTCAAGGAAACACGCTTTGATACCACTCTAGTTGTCACACTCTGACCCAGTTTAGTAGGATCCCCATGATCAATCCGCCACCCTCCCGGTTTATTGAGGGTTTCCCCTTATTTATAACCCGTGAAGAGTAAGGCATCCTTTAAAATTGTACCTTTCCAAGAATACATAAATCAAAATTGCATAAAATAATAAACAATTCATACTTGTCTCACAGGCATGTTAGATGAAGGTCCTTTGGGGTACGCTTTCTAGAATTTCTTAAAAGGGAGGGGTGAGTACAAGGACTCAGTGAATGTGTTTTCAAATTTTAATTTTTAGGAAAAATATTTGTTTTGGGAGTGTGTAAGACTCCTTATTTCCTTTCAAAAACCTTTCATTTCAAATCTCTATTTTTATCATCATTTCTTATTAATCATAGTGTGTCATCACCCAACACATATCCTTCATCATGAAGGCCAAACACACAATCGCAGGCTAGTATGTCCACCGAACCCACTTGTGGTATAGGAGCAACTTTATTGGCCATGTAGATAAAAGTGTGTCCACTTCTTCCTTGAGAATAACTGGATGTTCATGACATCCGACCCTCAATCCCGTAACAATTCTCCATGTCTGTATGAGGAAAGAGACCTCATCCCGTCACCACCCCAATCTCATGCACTTGAAGCTACGTCAAGCTTCACAAGGTCACCTGGTACAACTAACTGCCCCTATATCCACCAGATCGTCCAGGGCCCTAGGATGCATCACTACCCCTCTTAGGCATCTTGAAGTTCCCGTAATCACAGTGCATGCACAGTCAGTATTTTCTCATCATGCCATATAATCAGTGGTGTCATTGATCTAATGGCCCCGACCTTCAACAAAACCTGCAGTTGTTTGTCTTGACTAGTCCGGAGACCTATCACGTCGCACTGCCACTAGTTGACTGAATATGTCGGTCCTGTTTTGGTACCATAGGCAAACAATTCATTTATTTAAAGTTTTATGGCATATAATTCATGTTTGTTTACAAGCTCTTACTTGTGCCAACTGGCCTATGGCCCACTATTTCGAGATTTTCAAAATTGGGCATATTAGCCCCCAAGTTCCAAAATCGAGGCCTGTGGCCTATTAGAGCTATTCGAGCTCCCATCAAGAAGGTCTCCCAAATCATTTAAGCAATCGAACACAGTCAGGGGAGAGTACTTCCGACAAAAATATATTTTTAACTATCAATCATACCAACCGAGTAAGAGGACATCTCCGCTCATAATCGATGCATGGGTTTTCCACTTCCTACGAGTAAGTTTTCATTATACCAATAGGGAATGATCTACTTACAAGCGGTAAGTAATTTTTCCATGTAATTTTCACATCACTCCTCTAAATTGTGACTTTTAAAATACCTGGGTTTTCGTTTCGAAGGTACTTATCATCCCAATTGGGTATGATACAAAATCCCACTCACCCGAGCATGCAGTGAAATTCCACTAAGTAGGTTTTCGTCCCTTGTGAGCTTAACCTCAGCTGGCGTTCCCAATGTCTTGTATTCCTACATGAAATGAACATCATTGTTCATTATCATCTGTCTTGATTACCTCATTCAGTACGAATGAATAAATTCACAACTTTTCCAATATTTACAAATTGGTCCCTAAAGTTATTTTTCCTTTCACTTTAGGCCTCGATTGCTGATTTTACCCAAATTGAGTCTCAAATCTTTTAAAATTCCTCTTGGGACCTCAATTTACTCAATTTCATCCGATTCAATAGCACTTCAAATCGTAATTTTTTATGTCAGAATGAGCTCAAATGGAGCTTTGCAGGAAAATAGAACATAGAGAGAGATAGCGACAATTGCTCATCATCGGGGGCGCGGCTGAAACCCCGCCCTTTTGAGTTAATGAAAACATGGAAAAGTTCCAGTCAAACTAAGTAAGAAAACCTAACCGGTTCACAAATCTGATCATTTTGGAACGAGTAATTTGGAAATTTACAACTCCGAGGTGATCCAAAGGGTTCATAAAACCTTGGAAAAGAACCATAGGATGAATTGGAAGTGAAAAACCAGACTGGTTTAGATGAACCAGATCCAACTGCATTGAATCGGTTTGGACCAGTTGAACCTCTATTGAACTATATTCTAAATTCATTTTTCTAGGAGGCTAAAAACTCCATTCTCTCTCAATTGCTCCATTTTCTGGTGAAGCTTGAACCAAAGCTCTGACTTGGGCACTTTTTTGAGCCAAACAAGGTGAGTTTGGGTTCTTTAGAACTATGGAGAAGTAAGCTACACGGCTGTAGTCTTCGTTTGCTCCGAGGGTCGCTGGAGAAACGCCAGCGTGATAGAACAATGAAGTAGCTCTGACGGACCGAAGCTACCCTATTTTGGCTAACCTGAAATTGGTAGATTCGAGCTCTCCTCAGACCAAACTGAGCTCTCCCAACACTTTCGTAGCCCTCTCACGGCTGAAATAGGACTGGAAGGTAAGCCAATTCGACTCAACTCTATAATTTCCTACCGGTGTTAGAGAGAGTCGGCAGAATTTCAATGATAGAATTCTAACCCAATTTAGCATCAATTAATGTCATTCTTGATCCTAGAAAAAACCTTAGAAGGAGAGCTACTTGCCCAGATAAAGAGCTGAGACCATTGTGTCGTCACCAGTAAGCAAATGAAGCTTTCTCTCTCTATAGTCTATTTTTCAGCGAAGCTCCATTTGAGCTTGTTCCGACATTCAAACTTATGATTCAAAGTGCTATGGAATCGTATGAACATGTAGAAACTCAATTTCAACAATTAAAAGTGTTTGGTAGGTCAATTTGATGAAATCAAATTCGATTGTGTTAGTGAGTTGAAATTGGGGAAATTGGGGATTTTCAAAAATTCGAAGGACCAAAATGTAATTTTCTAAAATTGAGGGTCAATTGGCCATGGTAAGAATGTTATAAAGCCAATTGATCAATTTTAGAATTTTTGGATTAAAACTTACCATTTTTGTAAAAAAAAAAGGGCAAAATGTTAATTTTGGAAAATTTGGGGGCCAAATTGGGAATTTGGAAAACTTGAACCCCTTTTTATGCTATTGGGAAAATTGAAGTCCCAAGAGGAATTTTAAAGGTTTAGGGTCTCAATTTGAGAAAAATCGGCATTAGGGACTTAAAGTTAAAGAAAAGTAACTTTAGGGACATAATTTCAAATAAAGGAATAGTTTTATTTTCTCCTTCAATTGGGATGAATGAGGGTTGTTGTGCCAAAGAATATTAAACAAGAATATTCATATCATGTAGGAACACGAACTACCAAGAATGCTAACTATGACGATTTCAAGTAAGGACAACAAAGCCGTCTAAGAGGAATTTCACTGCATAATCGAGTGACTGGGATTTTTATATCACACCCGGTTGGGATGATAAGGACCTCAAAATGAAAACCCACTACTTAGTGGTATTTTAAACATCACAACATAGAGGAGTGATGTGAAAATAACTAGGAAAAACTAATTACTGGTTGTAAGTAGATCATACCTGATTGGTATGATGAAACTTCCTCGGAGGAAGTGGAAAATTCGTTCATCAGTTATGAGTGGAGATATCCTCATACTCGGTTAGTATGATGGGTAGTTAAAATATATTTTTGTTGGAAGATCTCTTCCCTGACTATGTGCTATTGCTTAAACAATTTGGGAGACCTTCTTGATGGGAGCTCAAATAGCTCTGATAGGCCGGAGGCCTCAGTTTTGGAACTTGGGTGCTAATATGCCTAGTTTTAAAAATCTCGAGCAGTGGGCCATAGACCAGTTGGCAAGAGCAGAAGCTCGTAAACAAGCATGAGATATATGACATATAACTTTAATTAAATGAATTGTTTGGCCATGGTACCAAGACAGGACCGACATATTCAGTCAATTAGTGGCAGTGCGACATAACAGGTCTCCGTACTAGTCATGACAAATAGCTGCAGGTTGAGTTGAGGGTTGGGGCCGTTGGACCAGTGGCAGTACATATTATATGGCATGATGTAAAAATATTGATTGTGCATGCACTGTGTTTACGGGACCTTGGAGATGCCCAAGAGGGGTGGTGATGTGTCCTAGGGTCCTAGACGACCTGGTGGATATAAGGGCGGTTAGTTGTACTAGGAAGCCTTACGAAGCTCGACCTAACTTCAAGCGCATGAGACTAAGGTAGGGTCGGGATGAGGTCTCTGTCCTAGTACGGACACGAAGAATTTATTTCGATATTGAGGGTCGGATGTCACATACATCCACTCATTCTTAGGGTAAAAGTGGACATGCTTCTATCTAAGATGGCAAGCCAAAATAGTGGACAACTGAGCATAGTGTGGAATGTATGGAATAAAACCAATAATCGAAAGATACTCAGATAAAGAATAAGGGATGAAATGGAATTTTAAGATGAGGAAGGTTTTAAAGTAGGCAAATGCCTCAGTATAGAAGGAAATGTAAGGAAATGGAGGAAGAAACCTTCAAAGAATGGTAAGAAGGTCGAGCATGTAAATCCTAAGATGGAAGTCTCTATGGTGAGGAACATAGTAGAGAACAAAATCGGAAGAAGGGAACCTTCCCAAGCAAAGGAATCGACAGATTGACCGAAAGTGATTAATTTAAGAATGAAGAATCATGAAATGATCATGAGTAAGTAAAAGTGGATTAAGGAAAAAGTAAATAAAATCCTTGAATAAAGAATGCCAAAGACTAAAGAAGGAAGGAATCACAGCTTGTCGATAAACCATTGGTAAAAACATATAATTGGAATCGGAAAGAGTCAATAAGAAATTAGAGAAAGGACGAGTGGGTAAGGAGAATCGACAGTTATGTAAGCTGATTGGATAATGATAAAGGTACTTGAGGAATACTATCAAATGAAAAGAGGGATGAAGTTATACAATCCCAGAGAAGTTGCAAAGTTGGGAACAACCCTAAAGGAGGTGTTCTAGAAGTCTAATGGACATATAGACAAGATCTAGAGAATGTCATGCTATAAGGTGGCATGTAAACCCAACAGTCAAAAGGAAAACATGACTCAAAAATAAGGAAGAGTTAATTAGTAAGCATGACAAGGTCAAACATAAAATTTGGACTCAAATTGTAATGGACAACGGATGAAGGAATAGTCGAAATAGAATGAAAAGGTGATAACAAGAAAACCCATGAAAATAGGTACGTAATGTTCAAAAGTACATTGAGCTAAAGGTTTAATTGACCAAGAGGTTAACTAGGCACATAAATGGTTAGGTATCATGGAATTCCCAACCCTGAGCATGAAATCTCAAAGGGAAAAATGTTGCTCTAAGCAAATAAAGATGCGAATCTAAGGATATACCCGTATGTAAGATATGTATAGGTATGATAAACTCCATGTAGGGAGCAAATAATATGAAGGAAGAGAAATTCCTTTAGTGAATGATGTAAACAGGGTAAATTGAAAGAACAAGATAAGAGTTTACATGTTAAGAAAATACCAAATGGACATCAAAGGAATTGGTTCCTCATGGAAGGCTGATAATTAAGTTTTGGGGACAAAACTCCTAAAAGGAGGGGAGAGTTGTAAACCCCACCCTTTTGAGTTAAGGAAAACTGGAAAAGAAATGGTCAAACCGAGTAGGAAAACTGAACCGGTTCACAAACCCGATCATTTGGGAATGGGCAATTTAGAAATTTACAACTCCCAGATGATCCAAAGGGTTCATAAAACCTTGGAAAAGAACCTTATGACAAATTGAAGAGAAAAACCAGACCAGTTTTGATGAACCGGATCCAACTAAATTAAATCGGCTTGGCCTAGTTTGAACCACTATTGAACTAGATTCTAAATTAATTTTTCTAGGTGGCTTAAAAATTGAAATTTGAGATTTGAGGCCACCATTGGATAGAAAATGAATATATAAATTTATAGATTTGAAAAATTCAGTTGAATGGAGGAGGAGGATGTCTTTTGGCGAAGCTCCGTTTGAGGTCGTTCTGACTTTAAAACTTATGATTCAAAGTGCTGTTGAATCGTATGAACATGTAGAAACCCAATTTCAACAATTAGAAGTGTTTTATTGGTTAATTTGATACAATCATTTTCGGCTGTGTTAGGGAGTTGAAATTAGGGAAATTTGGGAAAATTAGGGATTTTTGAAACTTCGAAGGACCAAAATGAAATTTTCTAAAATTGAGGGTCAATAGCTCATGATAAAAATGTTAGAGGGGCAATTGAGCAATTTTAGAATTTTTGGAGTAAAACTTACCATTTTTGAAAAGGAAGGGCAAAATGGTAATTTTGGAAAATTTGGGGGACAAATTTGGAATTTAGAAAACTTGGACCCCTTTTTAAGAAATTCAAAAAATTGAACTCGCAAGAGGAATTTTAAAGGTTTAGGGACTCAATTTTAGGACAAAGCGATATTAGGGACCAAATTGCAAATAAATGAATAGTTTGATTTTCTCCTTCAATTGGGATGAATGAGGGTTGTTAGCCCAAAGAATATTGAACAAGAATGTTCATATCGTGTGGGAACACAAACTACAAAGAACGCTAACTGAGATGAATTCAAGTAAGGACAACAAAGTTGGCTGAGAGGAATTTCACTGCACAATCGGGTAAGTGGGATTTTTATATCATACCTGGTTGAGATGATAAGCACCTCGAAATGAAAACCCACTTCTTAGTGGTATTTTAGATATCACAACTTAGAGGAGTGGTTGAAAATAACGTGGAAAAACTACTTAAAAGTTGTAAGTATATCATACCCAATTGGTATGATGAAACTTACTCGGAGGAAGTGGAAAACCCGTTCTTCGGTTATGAACAGAGATATCCTCATATTCGGTTAGTATGATGGATAGTTAAAAATATATTTTTATCAAAAGTGCTCTCCCCTGACTATGTGACATTGCTTAAACAATTTGGGAGACCTTTTTGACGGAAGCTCGAATAGCTATGATAGGCTGGAGGCCTCGGTTTTGGAACTTGGGCGCTAATATGGCTAGTTTTAAAAATCTCGAGCAGTGTATCATAAGCCAGTTGGCATGAGTAGAAGCTCATAAACAAGCATGAGATATATACCATAAAACTTTAATTAAATGAATTATTTGGCCATAGTACCAATACAGGACCGACATATTCAATCAACTAATGGCAGTGCAACATGACAGTTCTTCGAACTAGTCAAGACAAATAGCTGCAGGTTGAGTTGAGGGTCGGGACCGTTGGACCAGTGGCACCATATTAAAATACTGATTGTGCATGCATTATGTGTATGGGACCTTCAAGACAGGACTGACACGACTCAATGGGCTAGTGGTTGTGTGCCTAGACTAGGTTGATAGGCCGGTCAAGGCAAACAGCTGCAAGCTAGGTCGAGTGTCGAGGTCGTTGACAGTTGGCACTAAAGAGCATGGTTAATGGTTAAAAATTGTTGCATGCATGCATGTTATGAAGCTTTGATATCTTCTTTCACACTGAGACCGAGGCAGTAGTGGAAACGAGGTCTCATCCCATATAGTGGAAATGATGAAGTACTGAGACCGAGGCAAGAGGGGAAATCAGGTCTTGTCCCACCAATCAGACATGATTAGGGTTTGAGGGTTGGAATATGTCCACTCAAACTCAGGGTAAAGGCAGTGCACATCTATTTGGGTGGATGATAAGGATGCATTCAACCACAAATGGAATGATCGATGACTGTTCTACGGATGTGTGATCCCTTTCTATGATAGAAAGGAAGTGTGAATGCTTGTAGAGGCACCTCCTAAGCAAAGGGAAATGTTAAAGAAGAGATAAACTCATATTACAATAAAAGCACAAAACTTTTCGATAGACTGATTGTTTTGAAAAACTCGCTTCCCACCCCTTATCCCCTCGTCCCCCCTCCCCCCACCCACCCCACCCCCCCACTCACTGAGTTGTTGAAACTCACCTCCTCCCATTATACTTTTTCTAGAGAAACCCCTCACTATTAGGAGCTGAGGCTAGAAGAGAAAGCAAAGGGCACCTCCATCATGTAACTTTTATGTTTTGTAAACTTTGTTACGGAAAATAGGTACTCCAACGCCTTTACCTTCCTTAGACTATCTAGTAGAAATACTATATTAGTATGAGAAAGGGTGGCGGGTTAATCACAGGACTCCAACCCAACTAGGTCGGGGCGTGAAAACTTAAGTGGTATCGGAGAAAGGTTTTGCAAACAAAGTTTCAAAACTAAAATCTCTAGAACCCTAACCCACGATAAAGTTCTGTCAAAAAGATATGACCACTCCTAGAGAAACCAAATGCACCCACGCTACCGCAGCCACCCTGTAACCATGAAGAAATCCTGCCCCACTCGAGGGAATTAGTTTGGGAGCTCAAGAGTCTTGGAGGACCCAACCCATGAGACCAAGGATTTCTCTTGAGCCAAGAAGACTTAATGAAGAGTTTGTCAAGGTATTCGGGGAACCTTGTTTCACACTTAGAGAGGGGATTGTTCCATAGGAAGTACTTCCCCGAGGATGGCAAAACGTAGAGGCCCCCAACAACCAAGAAGAAAAACTACCCAAGACCCGAGATGAAAAAGGGTCTATGATGATCCACTCAAGGAAATAACATGTTACAATTGTGGACAAAGGGGACACTACGCTTGAATGTACCTAAAGCCACTAAGGAATGTGGCACCCACTCTTTCGAGCACTACCACCATGGGCGGGGAAGGACATGAAGAAAGGAAAAGAAATGAAAAGAGGGCAAAGGAAGCCTATCCGCCACGTAAATACCGAAGAATCTATGTAGGAACCGCTGACAAGATAACCTACTATAGGTGTGGGGGAATAGGACACATGGACGAGGAGATGTCCCATGCGACAAGGATGGAAGGCAATACCTCCCAAGAGAAATATCTCCCTGACTAACTGAGTTTGAAGGGATGAAAGACAATAGGCCGCCCTGGGAGCCACAACTCCAAATGAGGAATTCAGACACATGCCGGAGAGAGTTCCTTAAGATTCTCGCATAGAGCTTCCCGACCTTTCTTTTAACTATCTCCCTCATATGGAAGAAGTACCCAACTGTATTCGTCCAAAGACATGGTATGTAAACCCTGCACTTTTGAGTTAAGGAAAACCGGAAAAAGAACCGGTCAAACCGAGTAAGAAAACTAATCCAGTTTACAAACCCGATCATTTGGGAATAAGCAATTTGGAAATTTACAACTTCTGGGTGATCCAAAGGGTTCATTAAACCTTGGAGAAGAAACTTAAGACAAATTAGAAGTGAAAAATCAAATTTTTTCAAGTGTATGGGATCCCGTAAGAACTCTAAAGTTAAGCGTGCCTACTCGAGAGTAGTGCGAGGATGGGTGACCTCCTGTATGGTAATATTAATACTAGTAATAAATTTCTCCCATTTAACACACGATTTTACACCTATATAAAGAGTTCATCCTCATTCATTCTCCTCACACCTGAACACTTCTCTCTCTCTCTCTCTCTCTCTCTCTCTCTACTTCTCCATTTCCCGTTGAAGGAGAGGTCGGGCTCTTTATAATTGGGGAGAAGTCAGCTATTTGATAGCAAACTCCAACCAATCAGAGAATCACTAGAGAAGCACCGGCATGATGGAACAGTGAAGTAGCTTCGACGGACCGAAGCCGCCCTATTTTGGCCAAGCTAAAATCAACTATTTCAAGCCCTTCTCAGGCCAAACCAAGCCCTCCCAACACTTTCTTAGCTCACCCACGGCCGAATTAAGACGGAAAGGTAAGCCAATTCGGCTCCCCTTTAAAATTTCTGATCATTGTTAGAGATAGAGTCGGCTGAATTTCAATGACGAAATTCTAATCCAATTCGGCATCAATTGATGCGATTCTAGAATATAGAATTAACCTCAGGATGAGAGCTATCTGCCTAGATTGAAAGCTTGGACCGTCGTGCCTTCACCGGTGACTAATCGAAGTTTTCTCTCTCTACAGTCTATTTTCCCACGAAGGTCCGTTTGAGCTCATTCCAGCGTTAAAACTCGTGATTCAAAGTTCTATGGAATTTTATGAAAATGGAGAAACTCAATTTCAACAATTAGCGATGTTTGATCGTTCAATTTGATGAAATCAAATTCGGTTATGTTAAAGAGTTGGAATTGGGGGAAAATTGGGGGAAATTCAGGATTTTCAAAAATTCGAGGGACTGAAATTCAATTTCCTAAAATTGAGGGTCAATTGCGCATGATAAAAATGTTAGAGGGCCAATTAAGGAATTTTAGAATTTTTGGGGTGAAATTTACCATTTTTTTAAAGGAAGGGCAAAATTGGAAATTTGGGAAATTAATCCCCTTTTTTGAAATGGAATAAATTGAGGTTCTATGATAAATTTTAAAAGTTTCAGGACTCAATTTGTGGAAAAACTGGCATTAGGGACTTAAAGTTAATGAGAAATAACTTGAGGGACCTAATTGCAGATAAATGAAAGTTTTACTTTCTCATTCATTTGGAATGAATGAAGGCTGTTACGCCAAAGGATAATGAATCGAGATATTCAAATCGTGTAGGAACACGAAGTACTGGGAACGTCAGCAAGGACAAGCTTGCACGAATACAAAGAACCGGTCTACTGGAATTCACGATATTAACGGGTGAGTGGGTTTACTAACATCATACTCGGTTGGGATGATGAGCACAACTTAAAAATAAAAACCAATTATCGGTTGTGCGTGGGATTATATATTATACCTGGTTGGGGATGATAAGTACCTCGATATAAAAACCCACTATTTACTTGTATTTTAATCATTACCACTTAGAGAATGTGATGTGAAAATTCTGTGGAAAAACTATTTATCGGTTGTAAGTAGATCATACCCGGTTGGTATGATGAGACTTCCTCGAAGGAAGTTGAAAACCCGTTCATCGGTTATAAACGAACATTGAAAACCTATTTTGTCGGAAGTGTTCTCCCCTGACTGTGTGCCAATGGTTAAACTATTTGGGAGACCTTCTTGACGGGAGCTCGAATAGCTCTTATAGCTTGGGGGCCTCGGTTTTGGAACTTAGGGGTTAATATGCCCGATTTTGAAAATCTCGTATAGTGGGCCCAAGGCCAGTTAGCACGAGTAGGAGCTCATAAACAAACATGAATTATATGCCATAAAACTTTAAATAAAGGAATTGTTTGGCCATGGTACGAAGATGGGACAGACATACTCAGTTAACTAGCGGTACTGCGACATGACAGGTCGATGGACCAGTCAAGACAAACAATTGCGGGTTGAGTTTATAGTTGGGGCTATTGGACCAGTGGCACCACATATTACATGGCTTGATAAGAAAACATTATTTTTACATGCACTATGAGTATGGGACCATCAACACACCCAAGAGGGGTAGTGATGCATCCTAAGGGCACCAGACGACTTGGTGAGTATTAGGGCAGTTTGTCGTACCAGGTGACCGTGCGAAATTTGGAGTAGCACTAAGCGCATGAGACCGGGGTGGGGATGGGATGAGATCTCTGTCCTCATATGGACACAAAGAATTTATTCCAAGAATGAGGGTTGGATGTCGCGAGCATCCACTCATTCTCAGGGTAGAAGTGGACGTACTTCTATCGGGGTAGCCGGTAAAGTCGCTCCGAAGCCACAAGTGGGTTCAATGGATGTACTGACCTGCAAATGTGTGTTTAACCTTCATGATGCAGGATGTGTGTTGGGTGATGACACACCGTGATTAAATAAGGAAATTGTGATAGAACCTGAGATTTTGAATGAAGAGATTTTTGAAAGAAAGGAGTCTGGCACACTCCAAAATAAATATTTTCTTAAAAGCCAGACCATTTGAAAACCCATTCACTGAGTAGTCATACTCACCCCTCCCTTATATCCCTTTCAGGAAATCCTAGAAAGCCTATCGTGAAAGACCATCAACTAAGAAGGCTATGAGATATGTATGATGCATTTAATATGTTATGCAGTTTTGATTATGTTATTCCAGGAAAAAGGTGCAGGTTTAAAGGATGCCTTACTCGTTACGATTTATAATAAGGGAAACCCTTTAATAAACCGGGAGAGTGGCGGATTGTTCATGGGGATTCGACCAAACCGGGTTGGGGCGTGACATAGTAGGATCATGTATAGAACTAAACCCAAAGAATGGGTAAATAAGGAGCCAACAACAAAGCAATCGATAACCCAATTAGGATAGGTAACCATAACCCAAAAACAAGGGAAGGAACTTCCGAAAGAGAGGAATGTTGGAAGAGGATGCCACTAACTAAGAAATGGTGAACACTAATCTATACCCATCTCTACTTGGGGGAAACTTAAGAACAGACTACGCGACATAATATGGAGTGCACAAGATAAGGACCGAGACTAGAAATTCCTAGGGTGCAAACATGCTGTTCGAGACAGCAAAGTATAACCTGCTTTGGAAGAGTAGAGGAGTCTAGTAGGACTACAAATGAACCTAGCAAAAGTAGGAAGATAGTATCCATGGGATAATCTGAGGAGTCTAAACGTTCCCTTAAGGGGGACTGAAAAAGTAGTGGCAACCACACCCTAAAGAAGGTGATAGGATGGGCATTATGGACTAAGTTAACCTTTTGTAAGGCGATCAACAGACATCGATGTAGAGAGGTTTTGGACTTTCCCAAAATCAAGTAAACTTGTAGCAATAAGGAAATGATACAAAGGAAGGGTAAGTAACAAAAGGACGACATCAATGGATGTCATGAGTTGGTTAAGGTTCTAATACCCCAAGGACGGATGCAAGGGAGAGTGTACCCAAATCCCAAAGAGAAAAGCAAAGTCGAAGGAACGGTTAGTAGAAAGATAACCTCAGATGATGACCTAACAAGTGGGGAAGGGTGGAAAAACCATAATGAAGAAACCTAGGTAAGGATACCCGATAGACCTTGGAGAATGCCCCCTTCAACTAAGAGATGATTAAGGGAAACATTCATGAAAGGATGAGAAGGATGAATGTGTTACTTCAAGAATGGAAAATCTTGACCTTGGAGTACGAGAGCAGGGGATTAAACCAATGAAGGGAACTCATTCAGGTGAAAGCAAGGAATGGGCAAGTAAACCATAAGGGGGCAACTCAAATTAAGGAACTGTGAAATGGTCACGAGCGAGTATGGATGGATATACGAAAAAGAAGTCCGTCAATAAGGGTGTCGTTGGATATGATGGGGGACGGAAAGGGAGAAACCCACAAGTTGAGGAGTGGATGGGAAACCCGATAATTGGGAAACGGAGAAACCAAACAAGAAATATATGTAAAAATGGAATAAAGGACCAACATAGGATTAGAAGGGAATAACACTGAAACTCAGAACACAAGTACGAAATGCTCAAATGCACACCGAGCTAAGGATTTCAATAGTCAAGAAAACAAATGGACACGGGGACGATCGGATGTTCCAGATTTCCAAATTCCAAATAAAACCCTTACGAGGAAAGGTCTAAACCAAACAACGAGGAGCATTAGACTTAAGAAATTACTTGGAGATGAGGGAAGGCACATCAATGGAACTAAGTCCAGGAGAGTAAATGAATAAACAAAAAATAGGAAACCATAGTGATAGGATGTCAAATCAAACCCCAAGTTGACCGCAACAGAATCTATTTCCGATGTAAATGAAGGGTGGCAAAGTTTTGAGGACAAAACTCCTAAAAGGAGGGGAGAGTTGTGAACCCGTCCCCCGAACCAAGTAAACTAGGAAAGAACCGATGGTTTTGAGAAAAATGAGTTGAAAAAGAAACTAAAAATGATAAATAAGGGTTAAAATGTGAAATTGGAAAATCCCAAGTGACCAAAAATTCATGAAAAACATGAGGAAGAACCAGGAAGTGGAATTGATGAGAGAACCTGTAAACCTCGTCCTTTATAGATAAGAAAACAGATAAAAGAACCAGTAGTTTCAACATAGAAAATTGATCTAGTTCATAAACCATAACTAATAAGGAAAGGATAAATTGGGGAATTGAAAACTCCCAAGTGAGTCAAAGAGTCATAAAAATCATGGAAAAGGACCTTGGGACTAATTGGAAGAGAAAACCAGACCAGTTCAGGTGAACCAGACCTAAACTGGTTTGAACCATACATGAACCGGTAGTTAAATTTATTTTTCTAGGTGGCTTAATATATTCAAATTGGGGGATTAAAGCCACCATTAGATAGAGAATGAATTTAGATGAATTTAGAAACTTTTAATTTTGAGAAAACTAGTTGAATCGGGCTTTAACTGATCGATTTATGCATTGATCACGGTCTGACTGGCCTAGTCCGGTTCGGAAGATTGTCATCTTCTTCCTCTAAATTACATCATTGTTCATTCAATGTAGAAATAAATAACATCAATGAAGGAAAAACAGCTCCGATTAGGCCATTTCAAGGCGAGGATAAGTTTGATCAAAAAGGAATGTTGTCGGATAGATGGTCCCCGAGTTGCATATATAAAGAGCTCCTCTACATTCATCCTCCACACACCTGAAATCTCCATTCTCTCAACCAGAGCTCCGATATAGGCATTTTTCTTAGCCTTAGAAGACAAGGTCGAGTCCAACAGACTTCAGGGGAAGTTAGCTACTTGATAGCATCTTCCTTTCGATCCAAAGACCACGGGATAAGCACTAGTGGAGTCAAACAGTGAAGCAGCTCCGACAGACTGAAGCTACTCTATTTTGGCCAGGCTAAATTTGCCCAATTTCAGCCCTCCTCTAGCCAAACAAAGCCTTCCAAACACCCCCACAACCCTCATACGACCTCAACTGAGCTGAAAGTTAAGCCAATTCGGCCCTCCTCAGTCATTGCAGGTTTGAGTTAGAGAGAGAAAGTGCTAAACTTTACTGACAAAATTCTTCCTCAATTCAATATCAATTGTAGCAATTCTTGATCCTAGAAGGAACCTCAGGACAGGAGTTACCTTCCTGATTGAGATCACGGACCGCCACACCTCCGACGATAAGATTTCAAAACTTTCTCTCTCTACTAGCAGTTTTCTAGCAAAGCTCCATTTGAGCTCAATTCGAACCCAAATGCTACGGTTCAAAGCTGAATTAAATCATATGGAAGTGGAGGAACTGATTCATACCTTCAATTTGAGCTAATAACCCTAATTGAATCGTCAATTTCAAGAAATCAAATTCTGTCAGTTTGAAGGGAAGAAATTGGGGGAAAACTTTTGGGGAAAATTGGGAATTTCAAAAAATTGAGGGACCTCTTTGCAATTTCCCAAAATGAAGGCCAATTTGCCATGAGAAAGATGTTGAGGGACTAATTGGTCAATTTTTTGAATAATTGGGGCCAAATTTCCATTTTTTGGAAAGTAGGGGCAAAATTGTAATTTTGGAAAAGTTAGAGACCAAATTGGAAATTTGGAAAACTTGAGCCCCTTATACAATTTTGAGTAAATTGAGGACTCAAAGGGAATTTTGCAAACCTTGGGACTCAGATTAGGGAAAATTAGTATTAGTGACTTAAAGTTAAGAAAAATGAACTTTAGGGACCTTAGTGCAATTTATTGATAAATTGTGAGCCTATGCTGTTATGCCGAACCGTAATTGATAATGATGCCCAAATCGTGTAGGGACACATGTGATCGAAACACAAGCAAGAGAAAGCTCGCTTAGACTTGGTAAACAGACCGAGGATGAACATGTCACTATCATTAGGTGAGTGGGCATATTTACATCATACCCGATTGGGATGGTGAGCACTTTAGAAATGAAAAACCACTTGTAGGTGGGATTTTAACATCATACCCGGATGGGGTAATGGGTGATTTAGGCTAAAACCTACTTACTAATTGTAATAAGAGGAAATCATACCCAGTTGGTATAATGTACTTCCTTGAATAAAGGAGAAACCCGTTTGTCGGTGGTAAGTGGAGATATCATCACACCGAGTTGGTGAGATGATGTGAAAAATATGTTTTTTGTCAGAAGTGTTCTCCCATGACGTATGTCAATGCTTAAACTATTTGGGAGACCTTCTTGATGGGAGCTAGAACAGCTCAGATAGGCCAAAGGCCCCGATTTTTGAACTTTATGGGGCTAAACACCTGATTTTGGAAAATCATGTGCAGTGGGCCCAAGGCTAGTGGGCATGAGCAGGAGCTTGTAAACAAACTTGAATTGAGAAAGCCATGAAATCTCTAATGAAACTAATGTGTGATTTTTCCATGGTACCAATTCAGGACTGATAGTATTCGATGGACTAGCGACGGTGCATCAGGGCCAGATCGACGGACCGGCCTAGACAAATAGCTACATGTTGGGTTGAGGGTTAGGGTCATTGGGTTAGTGGCACCAAAGATAAGTGGCCAAATTTGAAAACTACTATTTTGTGCATGCACTTAATCTACATGACCATCAAGACACCCAAGAGGGGTAGTGATGGACCCTAAGGGCTATTGGATGACATGGTGGAGATAAGGGTGGATCGTCGTGCTAGTCACTCGAGAAGCTCGGTGTAGCTTATTGCGCATGAAACTAGGGTGGGCTGGGATGAGGTCTCTATCCTCATATAGACACAAAGTGGCATTCGAGTTTGAAGGTCGGATGTCGAGAACATCCACATAGACCCCGGTAGAAGTGGGCAGACTTCTATCTTGGTGGCCAATAAAAATGCTCTTAGCCACAAGTGGGTGTAGTGGACAAGCTGCACCTACAAATGTGTGTTCCCTTCCTGAAGAAGGGTGTGTGTTGTTTGTGAAACACACCGAATATGGAAATGAGAAAGAGGATTTGAAAAACCAAATTATGAGAAAAGATCTTTCTTAAAGGAAATGATAATATTGGCGCACTTTGAAAAAAAGCTATCTCTTGAAAACTCACTCCCAACACCCGCTCACTGAGTTGTAGAACTCACTCCTCCCTTTTAACCCTTTTAGATAACCAAGGAAAAACCCTTGCTAAAGACCTTACAAATTTTTGAACAAGATAGGTATGTCCATTTTAAATTACTCAGTTTTGTATAATGCTATTCAAGGAACGATAGGTAGATAGGATTCCTTACTCATCACGGTCTAGCAAGGGGGAAACCCTTGATAGACCGTAGAGTGGTGGGTTGTTCACGAGGACCCGACCAAACCATGTCGGGGCTTGATAGAACCGGACCGGTTCGGGGTGAATCGGACCAGAACCAGACTAAAGTGTGATGAACCATAGTGAACCAGTTCAATGATTCATTTTTATAGGTGGCTTTAAAATGTCAATTTGGCAAATTAAGGCCACCATTAAATAGAAATAAATTTAGAAATATTTAAGTTTCAGAAAACTGGTTGAATCGAGTCCTAATCGGCTGATTTTTATTTTTGGATCACCAAACCAGGTTAGATTGGACTGGTAAATGCTCCGACCGGTCAACAAACCAGACTGCTTAACGGTCCAATTGGTCAACGGTCAACAGTGCCTAGTCAACAACCATGCAAACACGGGCAGCCAATGGGTGGCTGTCACAAGTATGGTCAACGGTCAACGGATGATCAGTCTGCATGCCATGTAGACACGGCATCCAATGGGAGGCTTCAACGTGTCTTGTCAACGGGTCAACAGCTGACGCAACGGGTCTGAAAATTGACCAATCATGGTGTGCCACATGGCACGCCCACCACGTCATCATCTTAAACCTTCTGCTGCTGACAGAGAGAATATTACAAAGAGAGAGACCGAAAATGTTGGAGTCTCTGGTGACTCGAAAAACTCTCCGGTCAGTTCACATGTGGCCAAGTCGGAGGTGAGTCTCATGACACGGGATAGCCTGAACAGTTGTTGAGCTCCCTATATAAAGAGCACCCCTCCATTCATTCTCAGCATCCCACAATCGACCGAATAAGACAAACTGCTCAATTTTCCAGCGAGCAGCAGACAATAGCTACGACATCAAGGCTTTTCTCCACCTCTGAAGCCACATTTGGTACCATTTGAATCAGGAGGAAGTCCTCTACATAGCTACACCCTTCCTTCACCCTGAGGGCCATAGTAGAAGAGCGAGGAAGCTCAAACAGTAACGTTGCTCCTCAGCTGTCAGCATTCCTAGATGCTCAAGCTCAACTCAAGCTATCCCTAGGCCAATTCCTGCCAAACCAAGTCCCTCAAGCTCCACCTACAGGTGCCCCGACCTTCCCTCGAGCTAATATGGTAAGCCCATCCATCGCCCCTTCATTGGAAAACACTGTTCACAGTGCATTTATGTGAAAACTAAAACTAAGAAATCCAAACTACTCAACCCACCAATTTAAGCAAAGTTTGATCTAGAGAGGATCCTTGGGAGGAGAGAAATTTAGAGAAAGCAAGATCTCATGTCGTCGGACCCTCACCAGTTAGATATCAAAGCTTTCTCTCTCTAGACTAAAATTTCTAGCTAAGCTCTGTTTAAGCTCATTTCCAAGCCAAATCGAGCAGTTTAAAGCTCAAAATGACGAGGGAGACATATGGAAGATATTTAGATCAAAATTGAGACAATTGACCATTTTAGGGGTTAATTGAATGAAATTGAGATTCGTGGTCCAAATTGCAATTTTGAGAAAAATTGGGCAATTTGGGGATTTTTGGAAAATTGGGGCAATTTCATGAAATTAACTTTCAATTTGGGTCTAATTGGGTAATTGGATGAAATGGAGGTCCAATTGACAATTTTTTTAAGTTCAAGGACCAATTTGTAATTTTTGGGAAGTTAAGGACCGATTGGCAATTTTGGAAAAATTGAGAACCAATTGGTAATTTTGGAAAAGCTAGGGACCTATGAAGGGTAATCGGAAGTGTCATGCCCAAACCCAGTTTGGTCGAATCCCCGTGAACAACCTGCCACTCTCCTGGTTTATTCATGGTTTTACCCTATTTTTAAATCGTGAGGAGTAAGGCATCATTTGTTCCTTTACCTTTCCTAGAATAACATTAATAAAAAATATATAATTAAATTTGCATACCTGTCTTGTAGGTTTAGCTAGAAGAAAGTTTTCAGGTAGGTTTTTCCCTCGGTTCCCTCGGTGAAGAAGAAACATTTCTGCTCAGTATGATACGGGCCATCAATGACTATAAAAAAGGTGACAAACGGACGACTGATAAGTCCCCAAGCTGCCTATATAAAGAGCCCCTCTCCATTCATCCTCTCCACACCTGAAAACCTCACTGTCTCTTAGCTGCTTAGTTTTTTAGGGATGCTCGAACCAGAGCTCCGATATAGGGACTTTTCTGAACCAAAGAAGGTGTGGTCGGGTTCCTTAGAACTGTGGAAAAGTTAGCTACACGGTGGAAACATCCATTTGCTCTGAGGGTCGTCGGAGAAGCGCCGTCGTGATGGAATAGTGAAGCAACTCCGGTGGACCGAAACTGTCATATTTTGGTTGAGCTTAAATCTGCCAATCCGAGAACTCCTTAGGCCAAATGAAGCACTCCTAACACCTCCTCAGTGATACTATGGCCGAATTAGAACTGAAAGATAAGTGAATTCGGCACCCATCTACAATTTCCAACCAGTGATAGAAAGAACCAGCAAAATTTTGATAATAGAATTCTCACCCAATTTGGCATTAATTTATGCATGTCTTGATCCTTGGTGAAACCTCAGGAGTAGAGCTATTTGCCCAGATTGGAAGCTCGGACCGCAGTACCCCCGACGGTGAGCAATTGAAGCTTTCTCTCTCTATGTTCTATTTTCTGGGGAAGCTCTATTTGAGCTCGTTCCAACATCAAAACTTACAATTCAAAGTGCAATTAAATCGTATAAAGATATAGAAACTCAAACTTAACTTCAATTTCAACAATTAGAAGTGTTTTATTGGTCAATTTGGTGAAATCAAATTCGGTTGTATTAGGAAGTTGAAATTGGGGGAAAATTGGGGATTTTTCAAAATTTGAGGGACCAAATTGCAATTTTATAAAATTGAGGGTCAATTGGGCATGATAAGTGTGGTAAGCGACCAAATGAGCTAATTTTAGAATTTTTGGGGTAAAACTTACCATTTTGTAAATGAAGGGCAAAATTGGGGACCAAATTGGGATTTTGGGAAATTTTTTTTTTGCACAAGAATATGGGAAACTTAAACTCCTTTCTATGAAATTGAATAAATTTAGGTCCCAAGGGGAATTTTTAAAGTTTCAAGACTCGATTTGGGGAAAAACCATCAATTGGGGCATAAAGTAAAAGGAAAAATAATTTTAGGGACCATATTGCAAATAGTTGAAAAGTTGAATATTTAGTCATTCATAATGAATGAAGGTGATCAGGTCAAATGATAATGAACAACAATGTCCATTTCATGTAGGAACATGAGATATCAGGAAGTCCAGCTAAGATCAAGCTTGTAACGGACGAAAACCGACTAAGAGGAATTTCAATCAATGATTGGGTGAGTGGGATTTTTATATCATACCCAGTTGGGATTATAAGCACCTCAAAAATGAAAACTCACTACTAAGTGGTATTTAAAACATCACACTGAGAGGAGTGATATGAAAATCACGCGGAAAAACTACTTATCGGTTGTAAGTAGATCATACCTTGTTGGTATGATGAAATTTTCTCAAAGGAAGTGGAAAATCCGTTCGTCAGTTATGAGCTTAGATGTCCTCATACTCGGTTGGTATGATGGTCAGTTGAAAATATATTTTGTCAGAAGTTCTCTCCCGTGACTATGTGCCACTACTTAAACAATTTGGGAGACCTTCTTGACGGGAGCTCGAATAACTTTGTTTGGCTAGTGGACCCTAGGTCGGTTGACAGGACCAGGAGCTCATAAACAAACATGATTTATATCCCATGAAAACTTAAGAAATTGAATTGTTTGGTCGTGGTACCAAGACAGGACTGACATACTCAGTCAACTAGGGATAGTGCTACATGATAGATCTCTGGACTAGTCAAGACAATCAAGCTGCATGTTGAGTTGAGGGTCATGGCCGTTTGACCTATAGAACCACAGATTATATAGCATCATGTGAAAATTGGTGATTGCACATGCAATGTATTTATGGGACCTTCAAGATGCCCACGAGGGGTAGTGATGCGTCCCACGGCTCTAGACGACCTGGTGAATATAAGGGCAGTTTGTTGTATAAGAAGTCTTGCGAAGCTCGACGTAGCTTCAAGCGCATGAGACCAAGGTGGGGTCAGGATGAGGTCTCTATACTCATACGGACATGGAGATTTGTTACAAGATTGAGGGTCAGATGTCACGAACATCCACTCATTCTTAGGGTAGAAGTGGACGTACTTCTATCTAGGTGGCCGGGAAAGTCGCTCCGACGCCACAAGTGGGTTCAGTGGACGGGCTAGCCTACGATTGTGTGTTTAACCTTCATGATGAAGGATGTGTGTTTGGTGATAACACACTGTGGTAATAAGAAATGAATTTGAAAACCAAGATTTGAAGATGAGAAAATTTAACTGAATTAAGGAGTCTGGCACAATCCAACTTGAAAACTATTTTTTTAGAAACTTAATTTTTAAAATACCCATTCACTGAGTTGTAGAAACTCACACCTCTTTTCTATCCCTTTTTAGGAAAAAGAGAAAATAACTAGGAATAACATTGAGCCTTACCCTCTGTCACGTATGCTTAATTACTTTTAAGCTTGCATTTTATTTGATATATGTCATTCCAAGGAACAATGTTGAAAATACGCCTAGCTCCTCTTTTGTTAAAGAAGGGTGAAACTCCTCTTGAATCGAGAGAGCGACTCGTTGTTCACAGGGATCTAACCAAACTGGGTTAGGGCATGACATGACTTCTCTCCGAATCTAAGGAACCCAACCTCACCTTCTTTGGCTTAGAAAAACCCCAATGTCGAAGCTCTGGTTCGAGCTTCATCGAAAAATGGACCAGTAGGGAGAGAGAGGAGTTTTTAGGTGAGAGGAGGATGGATGAGGAGGAGCTCTTTATATTGGAAGCTCGGGAACTTCTTGGTCATTCGATTGGGGCCTTTATGGCAATCATTCATTGTCTAAAACTCCTTGGCCAGAGACTTTTCATCTTCGCTAGTGCTACTCGATTTTTCAGCGAGTGAACAGTGCTGTCATCTAAAGGAAGATGATGACACTGTTCCGAACAGGACTGGATCGGTCCGAACAGTGTTCAATGTTTAAACCGATTGGTTCTGATTCGATTCGACCAAGTTTTTCAAAAATAAAAATTTGTAAATTCATCTAAATTCATTCTCTATCCAATGGTGGCTTCAATTCTCCAATTTGAATTTTCTACACCACCTAGAAAAATTAATTTAGAAACCAGTTCAATAGTGGTTCAAACGGGTTCAATAGTAGTTCAAACTGGTTCAGGTCCAGTTCACTTGAACCGGTTTGGTTTTCTCTTCCAATTCATCCTAAGGTTCTTTTCCATGACTTTTGTGACGCTTTATGTCACTCAGGATTTATAAATTTTCTGATTTACGCTTTCTCTAATGGTTGGGGTTAGTGAACCAGTTCGATTTTCTCACCCGGCTTGACTAGTTCTTTCCCTGGTTTCATTGTCTTTAAAGGATGGGATTGGAGACCCAAATGTATGGTTAAAAACGTTGAGGCACCTAAATGGAATTAATGCATAGTGTGAGGACCTATGCACAAATACTCGAAACTATGACATCCCTTATGACGATTCACCTGATAAAGGTACTCAAACCATGCAAGATTTGATTCTTCAAGTAGCGGCATGAGGAAGCGCAACACAACTCGAGAACTCATTGGGAAGACCACATCATTATTGTCGGGTGAGTGGGATTTCAGGCATCATACCCAGTTGTGGGTGATGAGAACCATTTTAAAGTTTGAAAAGTCACTTTTCTAGGAACGGTATCCCCTAACTCTGTGAAACTGCTTAAACATTTTGGGAGACGTTACTGATGGGAGCAGGAATCACTCTGGTAGGCTTGATGCCTCAGAGGATTGAAGGCCCTGTCATAGAAAACTCGTGAAGTGGGCCCAAGGCCAGTATGAACGTGTTGGACCGGTAGACAAATGTGAATTATAAGAACCATGAAAACTCTCAAAAAAACTAAAATTTTTGTGTGATTTGCCATGAGGCCAAGATAGGACTGACAAGGCACGACGGGCTAGTGGTAGTGCGCATAGACTAGGTCGACGAGCTAGTCAAGGCAAACAACTACAAGCCAGGTCGAGTGTAGGGTCGTTGGACCATTGGCACCAAAGAGGATGGTAATGGATCAAAACTATTGTATGCATGCATGTGGAATCCGGGAGAATCTAAACACCCGAGAGGGGTAGTCGATGGGTCCGAAGGGCTGTTGGACAACCTGGATGCAATAAGGGTGGGTCTGTCATTGCAATCAGTCATGAAGCACTAATAGCTTCCTGCGCACTAAGACCGAGGCAGTATGAGAAAGGAAGTATCGCCCATAAAGCGAATATGATGAAGTACTTAGATCGAGGCCGGAGGGGAAATGTGGTCTCGTCCCAGAAACTCACCCCTTCCCATTAAACTTTTTCAGGTGAAACACCTCGCTACGACAAGCTAAGGCTAGAAGAGAAAGCCAAGGGCACCACCATCAGGTAACTTTTTATGTTTTGTAAACTTTGTTTTGGAAAATAGGTACTCCAATGCCTTTATCTTCCTTGGAATATCTGGTAGAAATACTAGATTAGTATGAGGAAGGGTGGTGGGTTAATCATAGGACTCCGAACCAACTGGGCCGAGGTGTGACAATTACCCTAAAAAATATTGTGTCTAACTTCAAAATTTAAGTCCTTACATCGATTATTAGTATAACAATTTTTTTGGTCTTATGCGACCTTGAATCGCTATCTTGGTAGTCCTATTTTCTCAAAGGAATCTTCGATGAGCTCTACGAGCTCCAATTTATGTTCTCCCACTTTATCATAGTATAATGGGGTCCTATATATTCTCCCATACAAGGCCTCATACGAGGTCATTTGTCTTGTCACACCCTGACCTAGTTTGGTCAAATCCCCATGATCAGCCCGTCGCTCCCTTAGTTTAATAGGGATGTCCCTTTCTTTTATTCAAGAGGATCCAGGCATAAATTCAAACCTTGTTCCCTAGAATAGCATAAATCAATCTAATGCAAGCTTAAAAGGAATTTTAAGACTACTTGACTGAGGGTAAATCTTCATGCTTTCTATCTCTTTACTCCTTAAAAAGGGGTAAATAGAGGGGGTGAGTTTCTACAACTCAGTGAGCAGGTGTTGGGAGTAAGTTTTCCAAAATACATTAGTTTATCCAAACCATACTAAGGTTATCATTTCCTTTAATAGGATTTTCCTCAAATTTCGGTTTTCAAAAATTTTTCCACTACCATATTAGGTGTTTTTAGCTCTTTTAGCCCATCCCCTTGCCTCGGGAGGTGTTAGCAAACAGACACATGCCCTTCATTAGGAAGGGTACACACATTTGCAGGTGCAGCCCGTCCACTCCACCCATTTGTGGATCGGAGCGTTTTTACCATCCACCATGATAGAAGCCCCTCAACTTCTACCCTAGGTCTGAGTGGATGTCTTAGACATCTGACCCTCATACCCGAATGCCACTCTGTGTCCACATGAGGATAGACACCTCATCCTGACCCCACCTCGGTCTAATGCACAAGAAGCTTATAGAGCTTCAAGACTGATTGGCATGATGAACTGCCCTTATTACCACCCTGTCGTCTAGTTGCCCTTAGGACCCATCACTACCCCTTAGGGCGTCTTGATGGTTACGTACCATAAGTGCATGCACAAACAAGAGTTTTTCCTATCATAGGCATCATCATTGGATCCAATGGTCCAACAGCCCTAATGCTCAACCCGTCCTACATCTGTTTGTCTAGGCCGGTCCGTCGACCTGGCCCTAATGCACTACAGTGAGTCCAGTGAGTATTGTAGGTCCTGACTTGGTATCGTGGCAAGATCACACAACCAATTTCATTAAAAATTTATATGGCTTTTCTTAATCAAGTTTGTTTATGAGCTACTGCTCGTGCCCACTACACATATTTTTCCAAAACTGGGAATTTAGCCCATGAGTTCAAAAACCGAGTGATGCGAACCTTGCCAATATGCTGACGACACCCTACACCAAATATCCTACATTAATAACTACATTAAAAGTCTAAATTTTCTAATTAAAAATCTAATATTATTATTTAATATCCTAACATATTTTTTTATATTAATAAATCTCTCATTATTAATTAAATCTAGACCTTCCCTTGGGCTTTTCTTGGGCACTTTTATTATGCTTTTACTTGGATTTGCTACAATCTCTTTAATTAGCCCATATAACTTCATTAGATATTTTAGCCCCTTAACCTTGTGATAGGGCCCTCTTGAAGTCTCAAATGATCATTTATCCAATATGGTGACAAACTGTTAAGCTCCATTGTAGGTTCGGTTGATTGGACTTGTGAATTTATAGTTTGTTTAGTCAGATTCACATCATTCTCCCCCTCTTGAAAATGATTTGTCTTCAAATCATCTATTCCTTGATCACCTACATCAAAAGACATTAAATTAGAAATATTTATGCTATAGGTAACAGTATATTTGTTAGATAACTTCCTATTATAATCATTACTAATGAGTTTTAACACTTTAAAAAATCCCTCCAATCTAAGAAATTTTGATAGTTTTCTATCCATAAATCGCTTATTCCTGACATGTAAGCTAATCCAAATCCCTAGAAAAAAAGCAACCTTCTTGAAACTCTTGTTGGTTAGATTAATATTTTCTATAGACTGTCTTTTTCTATCCAATGAATTAAAACCACAAATAATCTCCAATGGTGATAACTTAGTCACTGAATAAATATAATGATTATAAGCAAAAATAACATGTGGTAAACATGCAGTTGAAATAGAAGTTTTGTATCCAAAAATGTATTCCAAGAAAAACTAAGCAATTTAGCATCAATGATTGTAAACAAAACATACCTTCCAGCCACTACATTTTTTAATTCATTGCTTACACTTGATCACATAATGAACTATTTTGATGAAATTCACCCACCTTGCATGACACTCGTTCAGCTTGAGGGCTACTCTGCTAAACTTTTCATTATAATATGCAATTAATCTTCTTTCCTAACTTACCAAATAAGGTGTTTGCCAATCTCGAAGTACCTTAATTTCCTTGTCAATGGCAATTTCTTTAGAACTTACTACATTTATAGCAAATACAAGCTTATCCGAAATTCTCAAACAACTTACATTTTCTTAAAACTTCTAACTTAATTTTCAAATATTCTGCAATTTCATGTTAGATCTTATCATATAATAGGATGTCATCAAAATATATATAGTCAAACATTAAAATGATAACATGCAAGATATGGTTCATTGATCTTGTGATAGTTCTAGAGTCATTAGTTAATCCAAAAATCACAACTAACCAATCATATAGACCTGGATTTGTTTCAAATAATGTTCTCAAATCATCTTTTTCTTTAATTTAAAATTGATGATATTTACACTTAAGATCAAGTTTTGAAAACAAATAGTATCCATGAAACTCAATAATAATTTCATATAAATGAGAAAGATGTCGTTGATACTTTACTGTGATATTGTTAATGGCTTGACAATTGGTGCATATTTTCCAAGTTTCATCCTTCATGGGTACGACAAATGCTCGCTTGCTCTTATGTATATATCTCTTTTCCATTAGTTTTTGGACTTGGTGTTAACTTTAATTGTCACATCATGCTTGCTCTTATATATCTCTTTTCCATCAGTTTTTGGACTTGGTGTTAACTTTAATTGTCACATCGTGTTTTTAGTTAAAAAAATATATTAGAACTAATGCATTGGATCCCATTAAAACTTCGACGTTAAGCGTGCTTAGGCGAGAGTAGTGCTAGGATGGGTGACCTCCTATAAAGTATTGAGGTTGCACCCCCTCAATAGTTGTCACATAAAATTTTTAGTAATCAGAAATTATAAAAAAAATACCACCACTAATGCATTGGACCTCATTTAAACTATGAAGTTAAGCGTGCTTTGGGAAGTATTCATGTTGCAACACCTCACTAATTATCACACTTTTTTTAGTAACCCAAAATTTCAATAAAAATTTTTTTATGGAATTGTGTTATAAGTTTAAAAGTCAATTGATATAATTGGAATAAATAAAATTAAAAGTGTTGTTTTGACCGAAACAAATAAATACCTAATAATTTCCTTTAGGTGAAAATAATAAGATAATTATGTGAATTTATTTTAATTAGTATTAATCCTAGGCCCCTATCATATATACTAATAAATTAGTACATGCATTTAATTATTGAAATTAATACTTATAATTTAATATCTATATTTAATTATTGGAACTAAAACTAATAAATACCCATAAATATTAATACCCTAAAAAATCTTCCCCATTTAAAAAACAATTTTACACCTATATAAAGAGCTCATACCCATTCATCCTCCTCACACCTGAAAACTCCACTCTTTCTCTCTACCGCTCCATTTTCCGATAAAGCTCAAACCAAAGCACTGACTTGGGCATTTTTCACAACCTCAGAAGGAGATGTCAGGCTTTTTAGACTCCGGGGGAAGTAATCTATCTGATAACAACCTTCATTCGATCTAAGGATCGTCGAAGAAGTGCCCGTGTAATCAAACAATGAAGTAGCTCCGACACACTGAAGCTGCCCTATTTCTGCATAGCTAAAAGTAGTTGAATTCAGCCCTACTCTAACAAAATCAAGCTCTCCCAACATTCACACAACCCTCATACGACCTCAACGAAGCTTAAAGGTCAATAGTAGGAATTTTTTTATCCTAGAAGGTACATTATGAAGAGAGCTACCTTTCCCGAAAGAAAGTTCGAACTGTTGCACCTCCAACAAGACAAGTGTGATCGGAACGCCAACAAGAGAAAGCTCGCGTCAACTTGGAAAACCAACCAAGGATGAAAACGTCACAGTTAACAGGTGAGTGGGCTTAATTATTCATCATACCCGGTTGGGAGGGTGAGTACTTTAGAAATGAAAAAATGACTTGTCAGTGGGCATATTTAACATCATACTTGGTTGTGGTGATGAGCACTTTTATTAATTGAAAACCTACTTAATGGTTGAGTGGGATTTTTATATCATACCTGATTGGGATGATATGCACCTGAAATGAAAACCCACTACTTAGTGGTATTTTAAATATCACAACTTCAAGGAGTGATGTGAAAATAATACGTAAAAACTACTTATAGGTTGTAAGTAGATTATACCCTGTTGATATGATGAAACTTTCTCAGAGGAAGTCAAAAACCCGTTCATCAGTTATGAGCAGAGATATCCATATACTCGGTTAGTATGATGGATAGTTAAAAATATATTTTTGTTGGAAGTACACTCCCCTCACTATGTGCCACTACTTAAACAATTTGGAAGACTTTCTTGACAAGAGCTCGAATAGCTCTAATAGGTCGATGGCCTTAGATTTGGAACATGGGGGCTAATATGCCAGGTTTTGAAAATCTCGAACAATGGGCCATGGCATGAGTAGAAGTTCATAAACAAACATAAGATATATGCCATAAAACATTAAATAAATGAATTGTTTGGCCATGCAACCAAGACAGGACCAATATATTCAGTCAACTAGCAGTAGTGCGACATGATAGGTCTCCAGACTAGTCAAGACAAACAACTGCATCTTGAGTTGTGGGTCGGGGATGTTGGACCAGTGGCACCACAAATTATATGGTATGATGTGAAAATATTGATTATGCATGCATTGTGTGTATAGAACCTTCAAAACGTCCAAGAGTGGTAGTGATGTGTCCTAGGGCCCTGGATGACCTGGTGGGTATAGGGGCAGTTCATCGGACTAGGTGACCTTGTGAAGCTCGATGTAGCTTCAAGCACACGAAGCCAGAGTGTGGTCGGGATGAGGTCTCTTTCCTCATATGGACACGAAGAGTTGTTACGAGATTGAGGGTCGGATGTTATGAACATTCACTCATTCTTAGTGTAGAAGTGAATGTGCTTCTATCTAGGTGGCTGATAAAGTTGCTTCAATGCCACAACTAGGTTCAGTGGATGGGCTGGCCTACAACTATGTGATTTACCTTCATAATGAAGGATGTTCTTTTGAAAATTGAGATTTTAAATTGGAGAAAAAAATTTAAAGGAATTAAGGAGTCTGGCACACTCCGATTAAAATTCATTTAGTGAAAACTCTCATCCAACACCCGCTCACTAAGTTGTAGAACTCACCCCCTCCGTTATATCCTTTTTTAGGTTACCAATGGAAAACCAATCTTAAAGACTTACCTGTATGGTCACTATAAAGACAAGTATGTCTGTTTTTTAGTTTTGTATAATGTTATTCTAGGAAAGGTATAGGTTTGAAGGACGTCTTACTCTTTACGGTTTATAAAAAGGGGAAACCCTTTAATAAGCCGGGAGAGTGGTGGGTTGATCACAGGGATCCAAAAAAATCGGGTCGGGCCGTGACAACTAGAATGGTATCAGAGTCTATTTCCTCGAATACATTATCAACACTATATAACATAGTAACTAAGAGAAGGTTTTAAAATTTTCAGATGGCTCCCAAGAGAGGAACCGAGATAACTAGGACTAATGTCACCAACATTACCCAACGATCT
This sequence comes from Trapa bicornis, assembly GCA_030064425.1. NCBI lineage: Eukaryota > Viridiplantae > Streptophyta > Magnoliopsida > Myrtales > Lythraceae > Trapa > Trapa bicornis. Next base: position 1,344,537 of record CM057756.1, on the reverse strand, counting down.
ATTCCTATAGGAAGACCACCTTAACAGTTCTCCAATGCCTAATGTGTAGTAGAAAGTTATTAAAAATGAAACCAAATAAGTGCACAAAAAAGGGGTAAGAAGTAGAGACTAATGTTGCATGAGTTTTAGGGACAAAACTCCTAAAAAGGTGAGGAGTAGTTGTCACACCGTGTTTTTAGTAACCCAATAAAAAAACATATTAGCTCTAATGCACTAGATCCCATTAGAACTTCGAAGTTAAGCGTGCTTGGGCGAGAGTAGTGCTAGGATGGGTGATCTCTGTGGAAGTATTCATGTTGCACCCTCTCAATAGTTGTCACATAGTATTTTTAGTAATAAAAAATTAAAAAAAACATACCACCAATAATGCACTAGATCCCATTTGAACTCCGAAGATAAGTGTGCTTGGGACGAGAGTAGTGCTAGGATGGGTGATCTCTGTGGAAGTATTCATGTTGCACCCCCTCAATAGTTGTCACATAGTATTTTTAGTAATAAAAAATAAAAAAAAAACATACCACCACTAATGCACTGGATCCCATTAGGACTCCAAAGTTAAGCGTGCTTGGGGAAGTATTTATGTTGCACCACCTAACTAGTTGTTACACAATTTTTTTTAGTAACCCGAAAATTTAGTAAAAAATTTATATGGAATTGTGTTATAAATTTAAAATTTAATTAATATAATTAGAATAAATAAAATAAAAAGTGTTGTTTTGACCGAAATAAATAAATACCTAGTAATTTCCTTTAGGTGAAAAATATAAGATAATTATGTGAATTTAGTTTAATTAGTAGTAATCCTATGCCCATATCATAAATACCCATAAATTAATACCTACATTTAATTATTGGAATTAATACTAATAAATACCCATCAATTACAAATTTAATGAGAATAATTGTAACATTAATACCCTAATAAATCTTCCCCATTTAATAACCAATTTTACACCTATATAAAGAGCCCATCCCCATTCATCCTCCTCACACATGAAAACTCCTCTCTTTCTCTCTATTACTACATTTTCCGGTGAAGCTCGAATCAGAGCTCCGACTTGGGTATTTTTTGCAACCTTAGAAGGAGAGGTCGGGCTCTTTAGACTCCGGGGGAAGTTAGCTATCTGATAGCAACCTCCATTCGATCCAAGGATCGTCGAAGAAGTGTCGACGTAATCAAACAATGAAGCAGCTCCGGCACACCGAAGCTGCCCTGTTTCGACCTTGCAAAAATTGGTTGAATTCAGCCCTACTCTAGCCAAACCAAGCTCTCTGAATATCCTCACAACCCTCATATGACCTCAACAAAGTTGAAAGGTCAATAGTAGGAATTTTTTATCCTAGATGGTACATTAGGAAGAGAGCTACCTTTCCCAATGGAAAGCTTGGACTGTCGCACCTTCGACAGAACAAGTGTGATCAGAATTCCAGTAAGAGAAAGCTCGTGTCAAATTGGAAAACCAATTAAGGACAAACACGTCAAGGTTAACAGGTGAGTGGGCTTATTTATACATCATACCCGATTGGGATGGTGAGTACTTTAGAAATGAAAAACCAATTTTGAGTGAGCATATTTAACGTCATACCTAGTTGGGTGATGAGCACTTTTATTAAATGAAAATCTACTTACCGGTTGTGAGTGAGATTTTTATATCATGCTCGGTTTTGATGATATGCACCTTAAAATGAAAACCCACTACTTAGTGGTATTTTAAACATCACAACTTAGAGGAGTGATGTGAAAATAACGCATAAAGTGGAAAACCCGTTCATCGGTTATGAGCGAAGATATCCTCATACTCGGTTAGTATGATGGATACTTAAAAAAATATTTTTGTCAAAAGTACTCTCCTCTAATGGTGTGCCACTGCTTAAACGATTTGGGAGACTTTCTTGATGGGAGCTCGAATCACTTAGATAGGCTAGAGGCCTTGGTTTTGAAACTTAGGGGCTAATATGCCCAATTTTGAAAATCTCGAACAGTGGGTCATAGGCAAGTCGGCATGAATAGAAGATCATAAACAAATATAAGATATATGCCATGAAACATTAAATAAATGAATTGTTTGGCCATGGTACCAACACAAGACCGACATATTCAGTCAACTAGTGGCAGTGTGACATGACAGGTCTCTGGACTAGTCAAGACAAATAGTTGTAGGTTGAGTTGAGGGTTGGGGCCGTTGGACTAGTGGCACCACAAATTATATGGCATGATGTGAAAATACTGATTATGCATGCACTATGTGTACGAGACCTTCAAGACACCAAAGAGGGGTAGTGATGTGTCCTAGGGACCTGGATGACCTGGTGGGTATAAAGGCAGTTCGTCGAACCAGGTGACCTTGCAAAGCTCGATGTAGCTTCAAGCACACGAGATTAGGGTGGGGTCGAAATGAGGTCTCTATCCTCATACAAACACGAAGAATTGTTATGGGATTGAGGGTCGGATGTCGCGAACATCCACTGATTCTCAACGTAGAAGTGGAGCTGCTTCTATCTAAGTGGCCAATAAAGTCGCTCCGATGCCACAAGTAGGTTTAGTGAATGGGCTGGCTTGTGACTATGTAATTGACCTTCATGATGAAGGATGTTCTGTCGAAAATAGAGATTGTAAAGTGGAGAAAAAAATTTAATGGAATGAAGGAGTCTGGCACACTCCGATTAAAATTAATTTAGTGAAAACTCTCACCCAACACCTGCTCACTGAGTTGTAGAACTCACTCCCTCGCTTGTATCCCATTTCAGGTTACCAAGGGAAAATCAATCTTAAAGACTTTCCTGTATGGGAACTATAAAGACAGGCGTGTCTAATTTTGAATGTTGTATAATGTTATTCCCGGAAATGTACAGGTTTAAAGGACGCCTTACTCTTTACGGTTTATAAGAAGGGGAAACCCTTTAATAAAACTAGAGAGTGGCAGGTTGATCAGGGGGATCTGACTAAATCGGGTCAGGTCATGACAACTAGAATGGTATCAGAGTCTGTTTCCTCGAATACATTATCAAGACTTTATAACATAGTAACTAAGAGAAAGTTTTAAAATTAGGATAGGTGACCTCTTGGGAAGTATTCATGTTGCAACCCCTCAATAGTTATCACATAGTATTTTTAGTAATAAAAAATTTAAAAATATATACCACCACTAATGCGCAGGATCCCATTAGAACTCTGAAGTTAAGCATGTTTGGAGAAGTATTCATGTAGCACCCCCTCAATAGTTGTCACAAAATTTTTTTAGTAACCTGAAATTTCAGTAAAAATTTTTTATGGAATTGTGTTATATGTTTAAAATTCAATTTATATAATTGGAATAAATAAAATGAAAAGTGTTGTTTTGGCCGAAATAAATAAATATCTAGTTATTTTCTTTAGGTGAAAATAATAAGATAGTTATGTGAATTTGGTTTAATTAGTATTAATCCTACGCCCCTATTATAAATACCCATAAATTAATATATACATTTAATTATTGGAATTATTACCCATAATTTAATACACACAATTAATTATTGGAATTAATATTAATAAATACCCATCAATTGCCAATTTAATGAGAATAATGGCAACATTAATACCCTAAAAAATCTTCCACATTTAATAAATAATTTTACACCTACATAAAGAGCTCATCACCATTCATCCTCCTCACACCTAAAAACTCAAGTCTTTCTCTCTACCGCTCCATTTTTTGGTAATGATCGAATCATAGTTCCGACTTGGGCATTTTTCTAAACCTTAGAAAGAGAGGTCGGGCTCTTTAGATTCCGGGGGAAGTTAGCTATCCGATAGCAACCTCCATTCGATTCGAGGATCACCGAAGAAGTTACGGTTTAATCAAACAAACAGAAGCTGCCCTATTTCAGACTAGCAAAATTTGGTCGAATTCTGCCCTCCTCTAGCCAAACCAAGCTCTTCCAACATCCCTACAACCCTCATACGACCTCAACGAAGCTGAAAGGTCAATAGTAGGAATTCTTAATCCTACAAGGTAGGACCCGACCTTGCTTGCTGGGGCTAAGCAAAATGCCCAAGTCAGAGCTCTGATATGAGCTTTACTAGAAAATGAAGTAGTTGAGAGAGAATAGCGATTTGTGGTAGTGTTGAGGATAAATGGAGTAAAGCTCTTTATATAGAGAGCTCGGGGACCCCCTCCCTGACCACTTTCCATTTTGGTCAAGCTTATTCTCGCCCAAAAATGCCTTGATCGTAGTGAATATTCCTTCGCCAGAGAAGGAAGGTTTCTGCATTGATGAACAGTGCTGTCATCCCGAGGAAGAAAACGACACTGTTCCGAACCGGATCGGACTAGTCTGACTAGGTTAAATGGTGAAAATTGACTCTTTGAGGCCCGGTTCGACAAATTTTCTCAAAATTAAAAATTTCTAAATTAATCTAAATTCATTTTCTATCTAATTGTGGCTTCAATTTCCCAATTTGAACATTTTAAGCCATGAAGAAAAATGAATTTAAAAACTGGTTCAAACCTCTTCAATCCGTTTCACCTTGAATCAGTCCGGTTTCCTCTTCCAATTTGCATCCATGGTTCCTTTCCATGATTTTTATGACTGTTTGTGTCATTTGGGATTTTCTAATTTTCCACTTTGCCCTTTCTTTATCGATTATGGTTCATTAACTAGCTCGGTTTTCTCTTTTGAAATGACCGGTTCTTTTTCGATTTTCCTTAATTCAAGATGACGGGTTTCACAACTATCCCCTCCTTTTAGGAGTTTTATCCCCAAAACATAATCAACATTCTTTGCATCGGGAATATATTTTCTCATGATGTTAACTTGGGGTTTCCTTGACATGCTACTACTTTGGTTGTTCCTTCACTTAACTCTTTAAACCACTTGCTCAAGGAATTTATTTTCCTTTCCCTTGTTTACTCGCTCCATGGAGTGGGTCCTAATTAGGTATGTTTTCCCCCACAAGTCCATAGGTACACCCTTAGGTCCACTTCTTACTCTGCTTTGGATAAGACACTTCTTTTTTAGGGTTCTTATCCATGTCATTTGGTTGGATGTTCCATATACATTCGATTGTCCCTATTTCCCATCATTCCCTTGATCGTTGATGCTCTTTTCTTAGCATCATTTCATACTTTTTTTGTAAACCCCATCACTTAAAGAAAAGAAAAATAGGGGAAAGAACCGGTCAACCCAAGGGAGAAAACCGAACTGGTTCACGAACCGCAACCATTAAAGAAAGGGAAAATTGGGAAATTTACAAATCCCAAGTGACCCAAAGAGTCATAAAAACCATGGAAAGGGACTTTGGTATAAATTGGAAGAGAAAACTAGACTGGTTCTAGTGAACCAGACCTAGACCGAATTGAACCAGTTTGAACAATCATTCAACCGGTTGTTAAATTCATTTTTCTAGGTGGCTTAAAATATTCAAATTGGGGAATTGAAACCACCATTGGATAGAGAATGTATTTAGAAATTTTTAATTTTGAAAAACTTAGTCGAATCAGGCCTGAACCGACCGGTTTAAGTGTTGAACCCGGTCGATCTGATCCTGTCACGCCCCGACCCGGATTGTCCAGGGTTTGTTGAATAATCCACCACTTCTCTCAAGCCTTCAGGAGGGGCTCCTCAGGGGACCAAGAGAGTCAGGTGTATTACCTATCATGTTTTCCCTGAATTACATTAAACAAAACATATACTTTGAAATTCGTGTACCTGGTTTTGGGTTTGGGGAGGAAGATATGGTGCAGTTGCGTTCCTTCCTGAAAATGTTCAGAGTGAAGGGGTGAGTTTGGCAACTTAGTGAGTAGGAGAAAACACTTCTATGAAGGCTAAGTTTAGCAATTTCAATTATTTGATAATTTGGCAATTTCTTCTTGGGTTTCTCAAATCAATAACAGCCCTCCTATCATAGGAGGGATCACACATTCGCAGAACCGTCCTCGACCGTGCCACTTGTGAACGGGAGCGCCTTTACCATCCACCCAGATAGATGAATACTGCTTCTACTCGAGGTTTGAGTGGACATCATTAGTCTAACACAATAAACCCCAATTACTTCACCATGTGCACTTAGTGGGATGAGACATCATTTCCCCTACTACCTCGGTCTCCATGTACGGGAAGCTCCTCGGCTTCATGACTTACTAAATGACGAAACCACCCTTATGCTCCCTGGGCCATCTAAGAGTCCTTGGGCTCCATTACTAACTCATGCTAGGTGTCCTGATGGATCGAATATCTTAGTGCATGCACAATCAACAATCTTTTCGAATTATAGCCTTTATCTTTAGCCTTCTTGCACAATGGCCTGTCGGCTTAGCTCTGGCCCAACACATGTACTCGTCCAACAAGTTCGACAGCCTGACTTTGGCAGAGTAGTGGTTTGGCCCAACAAGCTTGAAAACTTAGCTTGGCTCGATGGGTATCACACAATGTTCCCATTATTTAGATCTTTTAGCCTCATATACATGTATGATCTAGACGGGTCCACACCCGTATTCATTGGCCTTGAGCCCACGAGCATCTCAAGCGTAAGCCCGAAATTAGCTCCCAAATGTTTTAAACAGAATCACCTAATCAGGGGATGCTTATTTGGAGAAAATAGTTTTCAAAGCTGAACTGTTATTCCAACCAGAATGGATGTCATAGTAGTTCCCACTCACCCGGTGATTTTGGTAGGGTCACACCGGCGAAGTTTGGCCTCGCGGTCACTTTTCCAAAAGATGGCGCTCGTGTAGTATGTCCCTACATGGCACAAATGTCCTCGTAAGTGTATTAAACTAAGGACTTGAACGTCTTTGTGTATTTGCATATAGGATTCATATTTTTGCCTTAATTGCACTTTAGTCCCTATGATTTGTGCATTATATTTACATCCCCAATTGCCCCTTTTTCTTTAATTCACCCTTCTAGATTTTCCAATTATCCTTTTTGGTTCTTATTTTTTTTATCAACATTGCCCTTGGGTCCCTCTATTTTATGAAATGGCCATTTAGCCTCAAACTTCCTAAAATTACAATTTGACCCCAAATGATCAAATTTTGAAAATTGACCCTCAATTGGAAGGGAATTGCATAAAAATATCCTCAATTTTGTCAATTTGACATTCAGACCCTAATTTTTGAAAAATCCCCAATTTGCCCAAAATTTTCAAAAATTGCATTTTGGTCTCGAATCATAATTTCATTCAATTGACACATGAAACTTGGTTAATTGTTTTCATTCTTGATTTAAATCATCTCATCTGTGTTTTTCTCATCATTTCAAGCTTTGAATTGCTTGATATGGCTCGAAAATGCGCTCAAATGGAGCTTCGCTAGAAAATACATTCTAAAGAGAGAAAGCTTCGATATCTTACCGGTGAGGGTACGATGGTCGGAGCTTTGGCCACCACCGTGTTGCTCTCGTCCCAAGGTCCTTACTGGATCAAACCACGCTTCAATTGGTGACTTGAGAAGTGCAAATTTTAGTGCTAATTTTTTAGCTAAATTTGGTTGTGCACAATCTTTCTCGGCAAAGGGTGGCGAAGGGAGCTTACCTTTTTAGCTCAGGGGAAGGCCAGGACACCTCCAGGTCCCATAGGTGTCCTGGCCTAGTGGCCGAGTGAACGCTCTAAGTGAGTGGTAGCGGGCTGGTTGCTTTCTAGCCGAGGAGTGGCAACACTGTTTGAGCTCCCTCGTTCCTCCTCGGTGGCTCTTAAGTTGAATGGAAGGTGTGGTTAGGTAGAGGACTTCCTCTATAAACCTCACACTTTTGAGTTAAGGAAAACTGGGAAAAGAATCAGTCAAACCGAGTAAGAAAACTGAGCCGGTTTACATTTGAGAACACGCGATATGGAAATTCACAACTTTTGGGTGATCTAAAGGGTTCATTAAACATTAGAAAAGAAATTTAAGAAAATTTAGAAGACAAAAACCAAATTGGTTTAGGTGAACAAGATTCCATAAGAACTTTGAAGTTAAACGTGCTTGCACGGGAGTAGTGCGAGGATGGGTGACCTCTTGGGAAGTATGAATTTTTTTATAACCCAAAATTTCGGTAAAAAATTTTTATGTACACCTTATTATAAATAATCATAAATTAATATATATTTGATTATTGTAATTAATACCAATAATTTAATACCTAAATTAAATTATTGGAATTAATACCGAAATTAAATTATTGGAATTAATAGCAATAATTTATGGCAATATTAATACAAGTAATAAATCTCGCCCATTTAATACACGGGTTTTACGCCTATATAAAGAGGTCATCCCCATTTCATTCTCCTCACACTTGAACACTTCTCTCTCTCTCTCTACTGCTCCATTTCCCGGTAAAGCTCGAACTAGAGCTTTGATTTGAACAAAGGTCGGGCTCTTTAGAACCAGGGAGAAGATAGTTATCTAATAGCAAACTCTAGTCAATTCGAGAATGGATGGAGAAGCGTCGACATGATGGAATAGTGAAGCAACTCCGACGGACCGAGCTGCCCTAATTTGGCCAAGCTAAAATCGGCCATTTCAATCCCTCCTCAGGCCAAACCAAGCCCTCCCAACACTTCCTCAGCCTTTCCACGGCCGAATTAGGACCGAATTTTTGATTGGTGCTAGAGAGAGAGTCGACCGAATTTCGATGACGAAATTCTAATCCAATTTCGCATCAATTGATGCAATTCTTGATTCTAGGATGAACCTCAGGACGAGACCTATCTGCCCAGATCGAAAGATCGGACCGTCGTGCCTTCACTGGTGAGTAATCGAAGCTTTCTCTCTCTATAGTCTGTTTTTCAGCAAAGCTCCGTTTGAGCTCGTTCCAGCGTTAAAATCTGCGATTCAAAGTTTCTCAGAATCGTATGAACATGCAGGAACTCAATTTCAATAATTAGAAGTGTTTGATCGATCAATTTGATTAAATCAAATTCGGTAGTGTTGAAGAGTTGAAATTGGGGGAAATTTTGGGGATTTTCGAAATTAAAAGGGCCAAAATACAATTTTATGAAATTGAGGGTCAACTGGGCATGAAAATAATGTTGGAGGACCAATTGAGGAATTTTGGAATTTTTGGGGTAAAACTTACCATTTTTGTAAAAGAATGGCAAAATGGTAATTTTGAAAAAATTGGGGGACCAAATTGGAAATTTGGGAAATTAAACCCTTTTTTGGTGAAATTGAATAAATTGAGGTCCCAGGATAAATTTTAAAAGTTACGAGACTCAATTTGAGGAAAAATCGACATTAGGGATTTAAAGTTAAAGAGAAATAACTTTAGGGACCTAATTGCAAATAACTAAAAGTTTGGGTTTTCTAATTTATTGGAAATGAATGAAGGCTGTTATGCCGAGTAATAATGAACAAGTTTGTTCATATCGTGTAGGGATGTGAAACACCAGGAACGCCAGCAAGGACAAGCTCGCGTGAATATAAAGAACAAGTCTAATGGAATTCACGGCATTAATGGGTGAGTGGGTATACTAACATCATACCCGGTTGGGATGATGAGCACACCTTATAATTTAAAAACACTTACCGGTTGTGAGTGGGTTTACTAACATCATCTCGGTTGGGATGATGAGCACAACTTAAAGATAAAAACCACTTACCGGTTGTGAGTGGAAATTTTATATCATACCCGGTAGGGGATGATAAGTACCTCAGTATAAAAACCCACTATTTAGTGGTATTTTAATAATCACCACTTAGAGAAAGTGATGTGAAAATTATGCGTAAAAAAACTACTTACCGGTTGTAAGTAGATCATACCCAGTTTGTATAATGGACAGTGAAAACCTATTTTGTTGGAAGTGTTCTCCCCTGACTGTGTGCCAATGCTTAAACTATTTGGGAGACCTTGTCGACGGGAGCTCGAATAGCTCTGATAGGCTGGGGGTCTCGCTTTTGGAACTTGGGGGCTAAATGCCCAATTTTGAAAATCTCGTACAGTGGGCCCAAGGCTAGTTTGCATGAGCAGGAGCTCGTAAACGAACATGATATATGTGCCATAAAACTTAATAAGTGAATTGTTTGGCCATGGTACCAAGATAGGACCGACATGCTCAGTCAACTAGCGGCAGTGCGACATGACAGGTCAATGGACCAGTCAAGACAAACAACTACGGGTTGTGTTGAGAGTCGGGGCCGTTGGACCAGTGGCACCATAGATTACATGGAAATATGAGAAAACATTGTTTGTGCATGCAATGTGAGTACGAGATCATCAAGACGCCCATGAGGGGTAGTGATGCGTCCTAAGGGCACTGGACGACCTGGTGGCTATAAGGGCAGTTCGTCATTCCAGGTGTTTGTGTGAAATCTAGAGTAGCACCAAGCGCATGAGACCAGGGTGGGGATAGGATGAGGTCTCTATCCTCATACGGACATGAAGAAGTGATTTCGGAATTGTGGGTCGGATGTCACGTACATCCACTCATTCCCAGGTTAGAAGTGGTTGTACTTCTATCCAAGTGGCACAAAAAGTCGCTCTAAAGCCACTAGCGAGTTCAGTAGTGATACTGACTTGCAAATATGTGTAACCTTCATGATGAAGGATGTGTGTTGGGTGATGACACACCGGTAACTAAGAAATAATGGAAAAACCCAAATTTTTAAATGAAGGGATTTTTTTTAAAAAGAAAGAAATATGGCACACTCCATATAAATGTTTTTCTTAAAAGTTAAAAGTAGACCTTTGAAAACCCATTCACTGAGTAGTCGTACTCACCCCCTCCCTTATATCCCTTTTAGGAAATCCCGGAAAGCCTACCTTGAAAGACCATCAACTAAGATGCCTGTAAGACAGGTATGTAAAGTTTAAAATTTCATGCAGTTTTGATTATGCTATTCTAGGAAATGGTGTAGGTTTAAAGGACGCCTTACTCTTTACGGATTATAATAAGGGGAAACCCTTTAATAAACCAGGAGAGTGGCGGGTTGTTCATGGGGATCCGACCAAACTGGGTCGAGGCGTGACATCCTCCATATTCCAAAGCACTCAATGTGCTGTCAGAGGTTGAGAAAAGTCCCGTTTTTGGAGCTCTAGTTCACAGCTCACCGAAAAACTCACTCTTTTTGTTCTACGCTCGATTGTGCAATGCTGAGAATGAATGAGGGGGTGCTCTTTATATAGGGAGCTCAACAATCGTTCAGGCAACCCATCGGCATAAGACTCGGCCTCTGACTCAGCCACTGTCGTCTTGACCGTAGCATTTTCCGAGTCATCGGAGACTCCAACTTTTCTGACGAATCCTTCTCTCTCCCTCTCCTCTATCAGTGTCTAAATGTTGAAGATGATGACATGGTAGTCGTGCCACATGGCGCACTGTGATTGGTCAGTTTTTTTGATGTGGAGTGCCAACTCAACCATACGTCAGCTATTGACCGTTGACCAGACATGTGGCAGCCTCTCATTGGCTACTCGAGTTGACCGGACACATGGTAGCCTCTCATTGGCTACTCATGTCTGCATGTCAAGTTGTCCGTTGACCAAACACGTGGCAGCTTCCCATTGGTTGCCTGTGTCTGCATGGCAGCTAACGTGGCACCATCTGGACATTGATCATTGATTGGTCCGGTCCAACCGGGTTCACTGTCCAAAATTCAAAAATCGATCGGTTCGGACCCTATTCGACCATTTTTCTCAAATTTAAAAATTTTTAAATTCATCAAAATTCATTTCCTATCTAATGGTGGTCTAATTTTCTAATTTGACATTTTTAAGCCACCTAGAAAAATGAATTTGTGAATCAGTTCACTATGGTTCATGTTAGTTTGGTTCGGTTCACCCTGAAATGATTTGGTTCTCTCCTCAATTTCACTTTTTGATTCTTCCTTGAAATATGTGTGGATTTTTGGTCACTTTGGATTTTCCAATTTCCGTTGTTAGCTATTTTTTTGTTTATTAAACAACTCATTTCTTCATGTATAAACCTATACCGGTTCTTTTCCTGGTTTTCTTTGATTCTAAGGGACAGGTTTTATAGGTTTAGTCATGTTCAGAATAATGTCATCTTCCTCCTTCAGATGTCGACACTATTCATTCAATGGATGAACGGACAACACCAAAGAAGATGAAATGCCTCCCTTTAGTGCATTTCAGATCTTGAATGAGTTTGACCAAGATGCCAAATGGTTGGGCAGAGAATCCCTGCATTCACTATATAAAGAGCCATTATCCATTCATTCTTTTCACACCTGAAATCTCTATTCTCTCTCAACTACTCAATTTTTCGGTGAAGCTCGAACTAGAGCTTTGAGATAGGGGTTTTTCTGATCCTTAGAAGGTGAGGCTTGGTTCTTTAGATTCCAGGAAAAGTTAAATTGATGGCAATCTCTGTTCAATTCGAGTACCGTTGGAGAAGCGCTAGTAGAATCAAACAATGAAACAGCTTTGACAGACTAAAGTTGCTCTATTTCGGCCAAGCTAAAATCAGTTGAATTCAGCCTTCCTCAAGCCAAACCAAGCCCTCTTGACACTTCCACGACCCTCACACAATCATAATAGAGTTGAAAGGTAAGCCAATTTGGCCCCCTCTATCATTTCCGATCGGCATTAGAGATAGTCAAATTCTCCCTTGATTCGATATGAATTGTATCGATTCTTGATCCTGGGAGGAACCTCAAAACGAGAGCTATCTACCCAGATAGAAAGCTTGGACTACCGCACCTTTGACGTAAACTTTAGAAGCTTTCTCTCTCTACGCATTATTTTGTGGTGAAGCTCCCTTTGAGCTTGTTTCGGTCTCAATTCATGCGATTCAAAGCTCAATTGAATCATATGGATGTGTAGGAATTGAATTACACCTCCAATTGAAGCAATTAATCATGATTGAATGGTCAATTTGATTAAATCAAATTTGGCCAGTTTAAAAGGGGGAAATAGGGGAAAAAGTTTGGTGAAATTTGGCAAACATCAACTCGGAAGGAATACACCATGGTTATCGAGTGATTTGGTTTATTTACATAATACACGGTTGGGATGGTGAACACTATGGAAAAGAAAAACCACTTCTCTATGGGATTTTAACATCACAACCAATTGGAGTGATCTGAAAACTATGGTAAAAACTACTTACCAATTGTAAGTAGATGAAATCACACCCGGTTGGTATGATGGACTTCCTTAAAGGAATGAGAAACTCGCTTGCCGGTTGTAAGCAGAGATATCATCACGCCTGATTGGTGTGATGAAGTGAAAGATGTTTTTGTGAGAAGTGTTCTCCCCTAACTATGTGCCAATTCTAAAATTTTTGGGAGACCTTCTTGACAGGAGCTAGATTAGCTCAAATAGGCCAAAGGCCTCAGTTTTGTAACTTGTGGGGCTAAATGCCCGATTTTTTGAAAATCACGTGAAGTGGGCCCAAGGCCAGTTGCCACGAGCAGTAGATCGTAAACAAACATGTGATATGAAAGCCATGAAAAATCTTAATGAATTAATTATGTGATTTCGCCATGATACCAAGGCAGGACCTTCATACTCGATGGACTGGTGGTAGTGCGTTAGGGCCAGGTCGATGGACTAGCCTATGCAAACAGCTGCATGTCAAGTTGAGGGTTGGAGCTGTTGGACTAGTGGCACCAAAGATAAATGGCTTTGTGCATGCACTTGAGGTTCACAACCATTAAGACGCCCAAGAGGGGTAGTGATGTGTCCTAAGGGCTACTAGATGATATGGTGAAGATAAGGGCAATTTATCGTACTAGCAATGAGGGAAGCTCAATGTAGCTTCATGCGCATGAGACCGGGGTGGGGTTGGGATGAGGTCTCTGTCCTCGTACAGAAGTGAAGTTGTTTTCGGGTTTGAGGGTTGGATGTCGCGGACATCCACTCAGACCTAGGGTAGAAGTGGACGGGCTTCTATCTTGTTGGACGATAAAGTCGCTCCGAGCCACATGTGGGTGTAGTGGACGGGCTGCCTTGCAAATGTGTAATCCCTTCCTGATGAAGGGCATGTGTTGACTGTTAATCACACCTAATGTGGAAAATGAGGAAAAGGGTATTTTGAAAATCGAAAATTGAGGAAAGATTATTCTTATCATTCATACATGAGTAACGAAGGCAGTTATGTCAAATATTAATAGATAAGGATGTCTAAATCATGTAGGAACATGAGGGAATGGAACACCAACAAGGATAAGCTAGCGTGGATGTAGAAACCGACTAAAGAGGAGTACACTTCATTTATCAGATGAGTGGAGTTATTTACACTTCATACCCGATTGGAATGATCAGCACCATTTCTAAATTGTAAGCTACCGTGAGTGGGGTTATTCACATCACACCCGGTTGGGATGATGAGCACTTCTTAAACGAAAATCCACTTATATGTGAAAATTTAACATCACACTCGGTCTGAGTGATGTGAGAACTACGTGGAAAAACAACTTACCAGTTGTAAGTACAGAGATCATACCTGATTGGTATGATAGACTTCCTAGAAGGAAGGAGAAAACACCCCTACCGGTTGTATGAGTAAATGTCATCACACCCGGTTGGTGTGATGAGTTGAAAGTTTATTTTTGTCAGAAGTGTTCTCTCCTGACTATGTGCCAATGCTTAAAATTTTTGGGAGACCTTCTTGACGAGAGCTAGAACCGCTCAGATAGGCCAGAGGCCTCGATTTTGGAACTTATGGCCTAAAATATGCGATTGTTTTTGGAAAATCATGTACAGTGGGCCCAAGACTAGTTGGCACGAGGAGGAACTCGTAAACAAACATGATGTATAAGCCATGAAATTTTCTAATAAATGGATTATGTGATTTCGCCATTTAACCAAGACAGGACCGACATACTCGATGGGCTGGTGGCAGTGCGACATGACAGGTCGATAGACCAGTCGAGATAAACAGCTACAAGTCGAGTTGAGAGTCAGGATAATTGGACCAGTGGCACCAAAGATAAATGGTTTTGTGGAAAAATATTTTTTGTACATGCAATTCAGGTTCAGGACCATTAAGACTCCTAAGAGGGGTAGTGATTCATCATAAGGGCTACTAGATGACACGGTGGAGATGAGAGCAGTTTGTCGTGCCAGCGATCAAAGAAGCTTGACATAGTTTCATGTGCATGAGATCGAGTTAGGGTCGGGATGAGATATCTATCCTCATATAGACACGTACTTGATTTCGGATTTGAGGGTTGGATGTCGCGAACATCCACTCACCACCAAGGTAAAAGTAGACGAGCTTCTATCTAGGTGGCCGGTAAAGTCGCTTTGATGACACAAGTGGGTGCAGTGGACAGGCTGCCCTATGAATGTGGGATCCCTTCCTGATGAAGGGCATGTAATGAATTTTAAACACACCTAATATGGAAAATGAGGAAAATGGGTTTTGAAAACCGGAACTTGAGGAAAGATTGTTTTTAAAGGAAATAAGGAGTCTGACACACTCCGAATAAATATATCTTGTTTTTGGAAACTCTCTCCCAACACACATTCACTAAGTTGTCGAACTCATCCCCTCCATTTTAACTCTTTCAGGTAACCAAGGGAATGACCAAACTTAAAAAGCTCCTTGTATGAGAACTATAAAGACAAGTATGTATGTTTAAAAGATTTTCAGTTTTTTATAATGTTATTCTATGAAAGATATGAAAAAGGATGTCTTTCTCCTCACATTTTAGAAAAGGGCGAAACCTTTCATTAAACAAAGGGAGTGGCAGGTTACTCACGGGGATCTGACCAAACCGGATTGAGGCATGACAAATTGAGTGGTATCAGAACATGTTTACTTGAATATATTATCAAGACTATATAACATTGTAACTAAGAGAAATTTTTAAAATTTTCAGATTTCTCCCAAGAGAGTTACCTAGAAAACTAGGACTAATGTCGCCAACATTACCCAACAATCTATCCCCGTAGGAAGACCACCCTAAAATCTCTCCAATGCCTGAGGTGGAGTAGAAGTCACAAAGGACCAAAAGGCATTATGGGGAAGTACCAAATGCCACCAAGGAATGTGGTGCCTGCACCTATTGAGGTCACATCCATTACTAAGAGGAGAGCCAACCTAACATCAAGGACACCATAAGGGACTTATAACCAAGAAGGATGATTACTAAGAATCTAGTATAGTATCTCCACAAGCTGAAACTACTTCTTGTAATAGGGATAATGCCTAAAACGTATTGTATCCCTTATTAATAAAAGTCTAATTTTTCATAAATTTTGTCCCCTAAACAAAGTCATGGTTCTCATACCTCAGCTATATGAGGAGGGGTCATAGAAGATATGAAGGACTAGAGGAAATACAACGAAGTAAGATATAGATAAAAGAAAAGGAGAAGTAGGAGGAATGTCTTGGGTGAGAAATACAAGGATCAAGGAAGGATCGGTGACCAAAACCATGGATTAGGTTAATTAAGTCATTCATAAGGAGGTCAAGAAATAGCTTGATTAAAAAAATTCAAACATCTTTTTAAGAAGGTCAAACAAGGGAGGAATACCATAAGAATTGAGGTAAGATACATGCGAAGTACACCTAGAACCACCTCAGAAAGGGAAAACGTGAAAAACATCCTCCGACATCTTTAGGGTAGGATACGAAAAGAATGAAGCAGGAAGAAATGTGCTAGGAAAGGGAACTCTAGAAGGGATGAAGTATACAACTAAGTACCCCTTGAAGGGACCATTGATGGGCAAGACATAATGTGGAGTGCAAGGAACCAACCCATAATTAGGAACTCCCCGAAGGAAGGATAAGGAATAAAAAGGAATTTGGAGGACAGTGAAGGATTAAGGGTGAATGACTGATGGGTGTAAGAAAGGAAATAAGAAAAGGCATTCAAAGAGTGTTAGGGAGGTTGAATATGAAACTCAAAGGACAAAAGTCCCTAGGTAGAAGGATAAAGGTAGGGATGAGGCAGTTAAAGAACTAATGTTCGGGAAGGTCATAAATTTAAACTTCAGCAAAGAAGGGAGAGGTGGAAAGGCCAAATATTTGGTAAATAAGGATGAAGGAAATCCTTAAAGAGATCAATGGCCAAGACCAAACTCAAGCCATGCGAAGGTTAAGCCTCTCATAGGATGATCAAGAGATTTTGAAATAAGGAGAATTTGAGCTCTCCCTAAAAGAAATAAATGTGTACTGGGGTACAAGTGGGAATGAGAATTGGGTACAAAAGACGTGCCCACAAGGCTTCAAGAGTCAAGCTAAGCAGCAGAGGATGGCATTAAAGGATGTCTTTTAAGATTGGATGTCCTTCAGGGTGAATGGAAAGGGATGTTGGGAAACCTATAGTGGGAAAACATCCACAAGGGTAACATGAGTGTTATTAAGAATGTGATAAGTGGATTTTAGGGAGAAATAAAAAAATATCTTTGTAAAGGATTCATCAAAAGTTTGAAAAGCTGAAAAGATATACAAGAAACATTATGAATGATACTCAGTAAAGGAGCCAAAATTGAGGGACCAAAATGCAGTTTCCCATAATTGAAGGCCAGTTGGGCATGGAAAAGATGTTAGAGGACTAATTGTCATTTTTTAGAGCATTTGGGGTCAAATTGCCATTTTTGTAAAGTAGGGACAAAATGGTAATTTTTTAAAAGTTGGGGACCAAATTGGAAATTATGAAAAATTGATTGCCTTAAACAATTTTGAGTAAATGGAGGATCCAAAGTGAATTTTTGGAAGTTTCGAGACTCAATTTGGTGAAAAGTTAGCATTAGGGACCTAAAGTCAAAGAAAATGAGCTTTAAGGACCTCAGTGCAATTATCTGGAAATTTTGAGCCTAGTCGTTCATACGTGAGTAATGAAGGTTGTTATGCCAAATATTAAAAGTTAAGGATGTCCAAATTGTGTAGGAACACAAGGGACTAGAACACCAGCAAGGACAAGCTAGCGTGGACGTGGAAACTAACTAAAGAAGAGTACACTTCCATTATCGGGTGAGTGGGCTAATTTACACGTTATACCCGATTGGGATGATGAGCAACTTTTCTAAATTGGGAGCCACGGTGAGTGTGTTTATTCACATCATTCCTGTTGGGATGATGAGCACTTCGTAAACAAAAACCAACTTTTATGTGGGATTTTAACATCACACCTAGTAGGAGTGACGTGAGAACTACGTGGAAAAACTACTTACCGGTTGCAAGTAAGGAGATCATACCTGGTTGGTATGATAAACTTCCTAGAAGGAAGGAGAAAACCCGCCTTCCGGTTGGTATGATCATACCTGGTTGGTCTGTTGAGTTGAAAGGTTTTTTTTTATCAGAATTGTTCTCCCATGACTGTGTGCCAATACTTAAAATTTTTTGAAGTCCTTCTTCACGAGAGCTAGAATAGCTCAGATAGGCCAGAGGCCTCGATTTTGGAACTTATGGGCTAAAATACTCGATTGTTTTTGGAAAATCACATATAATGCGCCCAAGGCCAATTGGCACGAGCAGGAGCTCGTAAAAAAATATGATGTATAAACCCTGAAAATTCCTAATAAATAGATAATGTGATTTCACCAGGAGCTCGTAAAAAAATAGACAGGACCGACATACTGGATGGGCTGGTAGTAGTGCATTAGGACTAGGTCGATGGATCGGTCTAGACAAATAGCTGCAGGTCGAGTTGAGGGTCGGGACCGTTAGACCAGTGGCACCAAAGATATATATTTTTGTGGAAAACTATTGTTAGTGCATGCACTTGAGGTTCGAGACCATTAAGATGCCCAAGAGAGGTAGTGATGCATCCTAAGGGCTACTAGATGACATGGTGGAGATAAGGGCAGTTTGTCATGCCAACAGTCATGGAAGCTCGATGTAGCTTCATGCACATGAAACCAGGGTGGGGTCGGGATGAGGTCACTATCCTCATATGGATAGGGAATTGATTTCGGGTTTGAGGGTTGGATGTCATGAACATCCATCCAGTATGTTCGTGACATCTATCTAGGTGGTCGGTAAAGTCGCTCCAATGCCACAAGTACATGAAGTGCATGGGCTGTCCTACGAATGTGTGATCCCTTCCTAATAAAGGGTGTGTGTTGAATGTTAAACACACCTAATGTGGAAAATGAGGAAAAAGGGTTTTGAAAACCGAAACTTGAGAAAAGATTGTTTTTAAAGGAAATAAAGAGTTTGGCACACTCCGAATAATGATATCTTATTTTTGGAAACTCTCTCCCAACACCCATTCACTGAGTTGTTGAACTCAGCCCCTCCCTTTTACCCCTTTTAGGAACTATAAAGACAAGTATGTCTGTTTAAAATATTTTTAGTTTTGTAAAATGTTATTCCAGAAAAAATGGGAAAAAGGACGCCTTACTACTCGCGGTTTAGAAAGGTGTGAAACACTTCATGAACGAAAGGGAGCGGCGGGTTGCTCACGAGGATCTGACCAAAATGAGTCGGGGCATGATAGGATGGCATCAAAGAATGTCATTTAAGGTTAGATGTCCTCAATGGCAATACTAGAAGAGAATTATGGGAGAAAAGTGAATAAAACCTACCAAGGAAGGAAACCTTGGAAAGACATACATGTCCCAATTAAGAGGTAATGGAACCAACAGAAGTGGAAAGAAGATAAGCTCATCAAAGATATGCTAGTTGAGATGGAAAGATCAAGTACAAAGGAAAAGTACTCATGAGGGCCCAAAGAGTAAGTTAAACCAAGTAATGGGTAAGTAGGAAGAAAACATCAAAAGATGTCGTACAAATAAGAAAGGGGTGGATTACCCATAAAAAGGAAATAGAGGAAAGCACATTTAAGAACCCTTGGAAAAGTAATCTCATGCCCCAACCCAATTTAGTCGAATCCTCATGATCAACCCCCCAATCTCCCGATTTACTTAGGGTTTTCCCTGTTTATAAACCATGAGGAGTAAGGCATCCTTTAAACATGCACCATTCCTAGAATAACAAAAATCAAAATTGCACAAAATATTAAACTATTCATATGTCATGCCCCAACCTGATTTTGTTGGATAACCGTGAACAACCCACCGCTCTTTCGGTTCAAGAGGAGTTTCCTCCTTCTTTAACTCAAGATGAGCCAGGCGTAATTTCGACAATGTTTCCTGGAAAGACATATATCAAATAAAATGCAAGTTTAAGGAAAATTAAGCATACCTGACAGAGGGTAAGGCTCGATGTTATTCCTAGTCATTTTCTCTTTTCTGGAAAAAGAGATAGAAAAGAGGGGTGAGTTTCTATAACTCACTGTCCGAGATTTTCAAAACCGGGCATATTAGCCCCAAAGTTCCAAAACCGGGGCCCCCAGCCTATAAGAGCTATTTGAGCTCTCGTAAAGAAGGTCTCCCAAATCGTTTAAGCATTGGAATCTAGTCATGGGAGAGCACTTCCAACAAAAATATGTTTTCAACTGTCCATCATACCAACCGAGTATGAGGACATCTGCTCTCATAACTGATTAACGGGTTTTCCACTTCCTTCGAGGAAATTTAATCATACCAACTAGGTATGATCTACTTACAACCAATAAGTAGTTTTTTCGCGTGATGTTCACATCACTTCTCTGATTTCTGATGTTTAAAATACCACTAAATAGTGCGTTTTCATTTCGAGGTACTTATCATTCCCAACCGGGTATGATATAAAATCCCACTCACCCGAACGTGTAGTGAAATTCCACTTAGTCGATTTCCATTCCTAGCAAGCCTAACTTCAATTGTCTTTCCCTCTATCATTCTTATCATGCCCAATTGACCCTCAATTTTAGAAAATTTCATTTTGGTCCTTCAAATTTTTGAAAATACCCAATGTCCCCAAAATTTTCCCCAATTTCAACTCACTAACATAACCGAATTTGATTTCATCAAATTGACCGATCAAACACTTCTAATTGTTGAAATTGAAGTTGAAATAGAGTTTCTACATGTTCATATAATTCCATAGTATTTTGAATCGTAAGTTTTAATGTCGGAACGAGCTCAAACGGAGCTTTGCCGGAAAACAGACTGTAGAGAGAGAAAGCTTCGGTTCCTCACCTGTAAGGGCATGACGGTCTAAGCTTTCTATCTGGACAGGTAGTTCTTCTCCTGAGGTTCCTCCAAGGGTCATGAATAAAATCAATTGATGTCAAATTGGATTGGAATATTATCATTGAAATTCTATCGAGTCTCTCTCTAACACCGATCGGAAATTGCACAGGGGAGCCGAATTGGCTTAGCTTTTGGTCCTAATTCGGTCGTGGGAAAGCTGAGAAAGTGTTAGGGGGTTTGGTTTGGCCTGAGGAGGGCTCAAATTGGCCAATTTTAGATTAGCCGAAACAAGGTAGCTTCAGTCCGCCAGAGCTGCTTTACTATTCGATCACGCTGATGCTTCTCCAGCAACTCTTAGAAGGAGTGGATGTCACCATTGTGTAGCTAACTTCTCCCTAGTTCTAAGAAACCTAACTTCACCTTCTTTGACTTAGAAATGACCCTATATTGGAGCTCTTGTTCAAGCTTCACTGAAAAACTAAATAACTGAGAGAGAGTGAGCTTTTCAGTTGTGGAGAGGATGAATGGAAAGTGGCTCTTTATATAGGGAGCTTGAGGACTTGTCTACAGTCCGCTTGACACCTTTATAATAGACATTGATAGCCTGAAATGTACTGAGTGGGAATGTTTCTTCTTTGCCAACACTACTTCAATTATCCGGCGAGTGAACAGTGTTGTCATCTGAAGGATGAAGACGACACTGTTCCGAGCCAGACTAGACTGGTCCGAACCAAGTTCAAAGCTTAAACCAGCAGGTTCACCCCCAATTCGAACAAATTTTTCAAATCTAAAAATTTCTAATTTCATTTTCTATCCAATGGTGGCCTCAAATCTCAAATTTGGATTAATTAAGCCACCTAGAAAAGTGAATTTATCATGCGGTTCAATAGTGGTTCAAACTAGTTCAATCTGGTTTGGATTTGGTTCACCTGAACCGGTTTGGTTTTTATCTCCAACTCATCCTAAAGTCATTTTTCATGACTTTTATGACTCCTTAGGTCATTCAGGGTCTTTAAATTTCCCAGTTTGCCCCTTCTCTATGGGTTTCGATTCATAAACCAACTTGGTTTCTTTAGCCGATTCACATATAGTTCACCCAACCGGTTTAGTTTCTCTCTCTCTCAAATTGTCCTAAAGTTCCTTTCCAAGGTTTAGGAACCTTTTTGGGTCACTTGGGAGTTAAAATTACTCCAACTTGCAAATTCCCCAATAATGGGCTTATGAATCGGTTCGATTTTCTCACTCAGTAAGACCATTTCTTTTCCTGGTTTTTCTTAACTCCAAGGAGCGGGGTTTACAACTCTCCCCTCCTTTTAGGACTTTTGTCCCCAAAACTTATTTAACATTATTCGCATGTTGGCTTAAACTTTTTATTGTTATAAAATTTTCTATTCTTTCGTCCTACATTCTTCTCGATTATTTTCGTTCATCTCTTTCGTCATGTATTTAGTATTCTCATATCATTCCCATCCTTTCCTCATTCTATGAAATTTACCTTAGCCGAGAGTATTTCCTTTGAACATCTATGATCATTCTCTTTTGTTACATCCTTCTTTCGTAAGGCACCCTTTCACATCCGAGGCTTCTATCACCCATAATTTTAGAACTAGAATTCCTAGTCATTTTTCTTCCACGGATTCTAGAATTTATTGTCTTTTCATCCTACATGGAGTTCTTCCTCAATCCTTGGTTATCACCTTTTATGCTTGACTTTGTTATGTCTTACTTATAGACCATTCCTTGTGTAAGTCGTATTTCTCAGGGTCAGTTGGATTTACCCATCCCTCTTACCGCATGACGTTCTTCTTGATGTTATAACTTTACATCTCTATGACAGTATAGGTTTCCATACTTCTCGTCTATTCCAAATTTCATTATTCATTCATTGCACCTTCAAAACCTTAAATTTCCCGATACGTACTGGCATATTAAAACTTTTGCTCTTTTACTTCACTTTGCCTTCCCTCTGGTGTCCTTCCCCCCTTAAGATCTATTCCCTTTCCAATTCCATCCTTTCCTTTATCAATGTTTCTCCCAGTATTATTCATTCTGAGTTTAGTTCATTTCTTACTCGTATGGAATCTATTGATGTCATCTTCCTTTCTATATATCACTTGGGTTGATTTATCCCCTAATTTCTTTACGATTTCCTTCTCTTTGTACGTGATTCTTTCTTTTCCATTATCTTGTTCTTGAGGAGTTATTCTCTTCCTTATTTCATTGGTTTCACATTATTTCCTTGGTACACCAATGTCTTCCCAAGATTTCTTTCTCTCACGAGCTTCACATTCTCTTTCCCTCAGTATTTCCTTCTAGTTCTACCACTAGAATCCTTAAATTTCTAGTGTATCTTTTTGCCGATATTTTCCCCAACTTACTCTTACTCTTTGAATCCATGAGTACCTTATGTTGATCTTGCTTCATTTCCACTCGCTTCAATATTCGTTTATTCCTTTGAGGTGGATCTCTCATCCTCATCGTGTCCAAACCTTTCGTACCTTCATATCCTTAGTATTTCCCTTTTTGCCTTGGTTAGGGTGTATTCTTCTACTATTCCCTATCTCTGGTTAGACTTCGTTTACTCCTCCAAATAATTTGGTCCAAATAAGTTATTTCCTTATATAGGATTCTTCTAAAGTTCCTATTTTGAGTTTTCCAGGCCTTCTTGTAGTAGATCATGCTCAACCTCCCAATACTCTCACTTAACCACTCATACTTCTTACTAAGGACCTCATCATGGCCTTGGTGTTGCAACCCTCATTCGATCAACCGTTTTTGACCTAAAGCTTTCTCCTTCCCCGATCCAACTTCCTATTTTCCATCCTCCTTCTAGTGTCTTCCAATTTGAGATTCCTGTGTTCGGTCGCCCTATCTTTTGAAAAATTTTCTTTTAAATTTTCTCCTAAACATAAGGACCTAGTATGATTCATCTACTCTTGTTTTTCTTCTTTCTTTGATCCATACTTTACCTTCCACATGTCTTATACCCTTTGGAATTCCTAAGGAATCTGTATCTTAGATCTTTAATAGTAATTTGTTACACCTAGGACTTCCTGTTGTTGTACTTTCTCTCCATCTTCCCTGATGGACTCTATACCTAATTTCTTTTTCTTCTTGATCAGCTTCTATTCTTGTGGTTACTTTGGGATGTTATACTTTTTCCTGGATTTTTCCTTAACCTAAATTCTCAGTGTTTAGTTTTAACTTCTTGGTCTCTCAAAAAAAATTTGTACTCTTGGACGGTTGCTCCTCCAACTACCTTTTCCTTTTCTTAGGATCTCCTTCTGATAAATTTCTCCTTATCGTGTTTCTAAGTGTAAGTTTTAAGGGTTGAGTCTAACTATCAATAACTTATTCTTCCTTAGGGAAATTTCTACCCATTTATTTAAACTTTTATTATCATACTCTTAAAGTTTTTCAAGGAAACTCAGGAGTTTTAATAATTTGGCTTATTACAAGAATTCTCTACCCCCTAATACCTTGGGGTCGTAGGGCTAGAGTTAGCCCTAGAATAATTATGGGACTCTTGATCAAAAGGCTCTGAAGAACCGATTGGGGTCCACTCGTGCTCCTTAATAGGATGAATTTCATGTATGGCCTCCAATCCATACCACTTTAGTACTTCCACCTCACACTCATAAGTCCACTTCACCCATTGAGATGGATTGAAGCCAGTGGCTGGAGGTACTTGGTGGACCTTCATGAAGGTGGCATATGCATCCCAATAGTTATCCCATGCTTCCTTCTTGGTGTGATTCCCTTTCGGTTGTTGTGGCATTAGAGGAGGAGGGGTTGGACTTCTAGGAGGTGATGTTGGTTCCTCTTGTATGGGAAGAAGGTATATGATACCTTCTGGTTCTAGTAAGGCTCTAACTAGTTTCTGATAGTCTTCCACCATGTCCTTGGGCACCCTTTTTTCGCCCCTTAGAAACCATTGCACGGCTTCCTCTCTTGGATTGGATGTCTTTTTCACAATTATAGGGGAAGGATTGGATTTTTCAGCGAATTTCCTAGGGACTCTTCTTCCTACACGTTAGTTTAGAGTTAGGTTAATATTAGGGCATAATATTGATAATGTTTCAATGCAACTAGGCTAAAATACCAATCTAGTTGTCTTGCCCCAACCAGGTTTGGTTGGATCCCTGTGAACAACCCGCCGCTCTCTCCGTTCAAGAGGAGTTTCATCCTTCTTTAACTCGAGATGAGCCATGCGTAATTTCGACCTTGTTCCTTTTAAAGACATATAACAAATAAAATGCAAGCTTAAGGAAAATTAAGCATACTTGACAGAGGGTAGACTCGGTATTATTCCTAGTCATTTTCTCTTTTCCTTAAAAAGGGATAGAAAAGTGGGTTGAGTTTCTACAAATTAGTGAATGCGTTTCAAAAATTAATTTTAAGAAAAAGATTAATATTAGAGTGTGCGAGACTCCTTATTTTCTTGCAAAAAGCATTTTATTTCAAATCTCTATTTTTGTCACCATTTCTTATTAATCACGGTGTGTCATCACCCAACACACACATCCTTCATCATGAAGGTCAAACACACATTCGCGGGCCAATACGTCCACTAAACCCACTTGTGGCATCGGGGCGACATTACTGGCCACCTAGATAGAATCACGTCCACTTCTACCCTAAGAATGAGTGGATGATCATGACATTCGACCCTCAATCACATAATCAATTCTTCGTGTCTGTATGAGGATAGAGACCTCATCCTATCCCCACCCCAATCTCATGCACTAGATGCAATTCCAAATTTCACATGGTCACCTGGTTCGACGAACTACCCTTATATCCGCCAGGTCGTCCAAGGTCCTTAGGACACATCCCTACCCCTCTTGGGTGTCAAGAAGGTCTTATAATCACAGTGCATGCACAATTAGTATTTTTAAATCATGCCTTATAATCTATGGTGCCACTGGTCCAACGGCCCCGACCCTCAACTAAACCTGTCATGTCGTACTGCCGCTAGTTGACTGAATATGTCAATCTTGTCTTGGTACAATGGCCAAACAATTCATTTATTAAAGTTTTATGGCACATATCTCATGTTTGTTTACTAGCTCCTACTCGTGCCCACTGGCCTATGGCCCACTATTCGAGATTTTCAAAACTGGGCATATTAGCCCCCAAGTTCCAAAACCGAGGCCTCCGACCTATAAGAGCTATTCGGGCTCCCGTCAAGAAGGTCTCCCAAATTGTTTAAGCATTGGCACAAAGCCATGAGAGAACACTTCTGACAAAAATATGTTTTCAACTCTCCATTATACCAACCGAGTATGAGGACATCTGTGCTCATAACCGATGAACGGGTTTTCCACATTCTTCGAGGAAGTTTTGTCATAACAACCGGGTATAATCTACTTACAACCGGTAAGTAATTTTTCCGCATGATTTTCACATCACTTCTCTAAGTTGTGATGTTTAAAATCCCACTCACCCAATTGTACAGTGAAATTCCACTTAGTCGGTTTCCATCCCTAGCATGCTTAACATCAGTTGGCGTTCCCGATGTCTCATTTTCCTACATGAAATGAAATAGTTGTTCATTATTCTTTGACCTAATAGCCATCATTCGTTCCAAATGAATGAGAAAAACCAATTTTTCCTTTATTTGCATTTAGGTCCCAAAATATATTTTTCTTTAATTTTAAGTCCCAAATGTCATTTTTTCTCAAATTGAGTCATGAAACTTTTAAAATTTATCTTAGGACCTCAATTTATTCAAATTCTCAAAAAGGGGTTTAATTTCCCAAATTTCCAATTTGGTCCACCAACTTTTCCATAATTACCATTTTGCCCTTCCTTCACAAAAATACTATGTTTTACCCCAAAATTTCTAAAATTCCTCAATTGGCCCTCTATCATTCTTATCATGCCAATTGACCCTCAATTTTAGAAAATTTCATTTTGGTCCTTCGAATTTTTTAAAATCCCAAATTTCCCCAATTTTTCCCGCAATTTCAACTCTCTAACACAACCAAATTTGATTTCATCAAATTGACCAATCAAACACTTGTAATTGTTGAAATTGAAGTTGAAATTGGGTTTCTAAATGTTCATATGATTCCATAATCCTTTGAATTGTAAGTTTTAACGCCGGAACGAGCTCAAACCGAGCTTCTCTAGAAAATAGATTGTAGAGAGAGAAAGCTTCGGTTGCTCACCAGTGAGGGTGCGACAGTCTGAGCTTTCTATCTGAGCAGGTAGCTCTCCTCCTAAGGTTCCTCCTAGGATCAAGAATGACATCAATTAATGTTGAATTGGATTAGAATTCTGCATTGAAATTTTGCCGACTCTCTCTCTCTAACACAAGTTCAAAATTGTAGAGGGGAGTCGAATTGGCTTACCTTTTGGTCCTAATTCGGCCATGGGAGGGCTGAAGAAATGTTGGAGGGCTTGGTTTTACCTGAGGATGGCTTGAATTGGTCAATTTCAGCTTCGATGAAATAGGGCAACTTCGGTCCGCCAGAACTTCTTCACAGTTCGAACACACCGGTGCTTCTCCAGCGACTCTTGGAACAAGTGGATGTCACCACCGTGTAGGTAACTTCTCCCCAATTCTAAGGAACCTGACCTCACCTTTTTGGCTCAGAAATGACCCTATATCAAAGCTCTGGTTTGAGCTTCACCGAAAAACTAAGCAACTGAGAGAGAGTGAGCTTTTCAGTTGTGGAGAGGATGAATGGAGAGGGGCTCTTTATATAGGGAGCTCAGGGACTCGTCCGTCATCCGTTTGGCACCCTTATGATAGACATTGATGCCCTGAAATGTACTGAACAGATATCTTTCTTCTTCTCCAATGCTGCTTTAATTTACCGGTGAGTGAACTATGTTGTCATCTGAAGGAAGAATACGACACTTTTCTGAATTGGGTTCAAAGCAAAAACTAGCTGGTTCACCACCGATTCGACTGAATCTTTCAAATCTAAAAATTTCTAAATTCATCTACATTCATTTTCTATCCAATGGTGGCCTCAAATCTCAAATTTGAATTTTTTAAGCCATCTAGAAAAATGAATTTATCATCTAGTTCAATAGTGGTTCAAACCGGTTCAATCTGGTTCGGATTCGGTTGACTTGAACCGGTTTGTTTTTCATCTCCAGCTCATCTTGAAGTCTTTTTTCATGAGTTCCATGACTTCTTAGGTCATTTAGGGTCCCTAAATATCCTGGTTTCCCTCCTTTCTATGGGTTTCGGTTCATAAATAGGCTTGGTTTCATAAACCGGTTCAATCCGATTTGGGTATGGTTCACCCAAACCGGTTTGGTTTCTCTCTGTCAATTTGTCCTAAAGTTCCTTTCTAATGATTAGGAACCTCTTTGGGTCACTTGGGAGTTAAAATTACTCTAACCTGCCCATTCCCCAATAATGGGCTTATGAACCACTTCGGTTTTCTCTCTCAGTAAGACCGGTTTTTTTCCTGGTTTTCCTTAACTACAAGGAGCAGAGTTTACATCATACCTATCTTACAAATGTGTTAGCTGGTAGCCTTTATGGTAAGCTTTTTGAGTTTACCTGAAAGGGATATAAGGGAGGGGGTGTGAGTACAACGACTTAGTGAATGGATTTTCAAAATTTAACTTTTAGGAAAAATGTTTGATTCGGAGTGTGCTAGACTCCTTATTCTTTTTTAAAAACCTTTCATTTTCAATTTCAGTTTTTATCACCATTTCATATTACCATGGTGTGTCATCACCCAACACACTCCTTCATCATGAAGGTAAAATAAATAATCCTAGGCCAGCCTGTCCACTGAACCCACTTGTGGCGTCGGAGCGACTTTACCAGCCACCTATATAGAAGTATGTCCACTTCTACCTTGAGAATGAGTGGATGTTCGTAACATTCGACCCTCAATCTCGTAACCAATATTCGTGTATGTATGAGGAAAGAGACCTCATCCTGTCCCCACCCTGGTCTCATGCGCTTGAAGCTACTCCAAGCTTCGCAAGAGTTCTGGTACTACTAACTGCCCTTATATCCACTAGGTCGTCCAGAGCCTTGGGACGCATCACTACCCCTCTTGGCCATCTTGAAGGTCCTGTAACATAGTGCATGCACAATCAACAGTTTTTCACATAATTCCATATAATCTATGGTGCCATTGGTCCAAATGCCCCGACCCTCAACTCGACCTACAGTTGTTTGTCTTTACTAGTCTAAATGCCAATTATGTCGCACTACTGCTAGTTGATTGAGTATGTCGATCCTGTCTCGATACCATAGCTAAACAATTAATTTACATAAGTTTTCATGACATATTGATCATGTTTGTTTATGAGCTCTTACTCGTGACAACTTCAAAATCGGGCATATTAGCCTTAAGTTCCAAAACCGAGGCCACCAGCCTAACAGAGCAATTTGAGCTCCTGTCAAGATGGTCTCCCAAAATGTTTAAGTAGTGTGGTACACAGTCAGGGGATAGCTCTTGCGACAAAATACTTTTCAACTGTCCATCATACTAACTGAGTATGGGGACATCTCCGCTCATAACCGATCAATGGGTTTTCCACTTCCTTCGAGTAAGTTTCATCATACCAACCAAGTATGATCTAATTACAACCGATAAATAGTTATTCCGCTTGATTTCCACATCACTCCTCTTAGGTGTGATGATTAAAATACCACTTAGCAGTGGGTTTTTATTTTTGAGGTGGTTATCATCCCAATCCGGTATGATATAAAAATCTCACTAACCCATTAATGCATTGAATTCCTCTTGACCGGTTCTTTGTATACACGCGAGCTTTCCCAGTTCTTCGTGTTCCTACATGATATGAACATCCTTGTTTATTATCCCTCGGCCTAATAGCTTTTATTCAATTCAAATGAATGAGAAAACCAAAATTTTCATTTATTTGCAATTAGGCCCCTAAAGTTATTTTCCTTTAACTTTAAGTCCCTAATGTTGGTTTTTCCTCAAATTCAGTCCCGAAATATTCAAAATTTATCCTAGGACCTCAATTTATTCAAATTCACAAAAAGGACTTTGGGATAAATTGGAAGAGAAAACCTGACCGGTTCAGGTGAACTAGAACTAAAACACATTGAACCGGTTTGAACCATCATTGAACCTGTTGCTAAATTCATTTTTCTAGATGGCTTAAAATATTAAAATTGCAGAATTGAAGCCACCATTGGATAGAGAATGAATTTAGAAAATTTTTAATTTTGAAAAACTCGGTCGAATAGGGCCTGAACCGGCCAGTTTAAGCATTGAACCTGGTCGGACCGGTCTAGTCTAGTTCGGAATAGTGTCATCTTCTTCCTTCAAATGATGATATTATTCATTCAATAGATGAACGAACAATGGTAGTGAAGATGAAACACCTCCGTTCAGGGCATTTTAGACCATGAATGAACTTGACCAAGATGCCAAACAGTCATGCAGAGAGTCCTCCAGCTCCCAATAAAAAGAGTCCCACTCTATTCATCATCCTCACACTTGATGTCACCCCCCGACCCAGTTTGGTCAGATCCCCGTGAATAACCCGCGGCTCTCTTGGTTCAAGAGGGGTTCCCCCTTCTTTAATTCAAGAGGAGCCAGGCATAATCATAACTTTGTTCAATGGAATAACATATATCAAATAAAATGCAAGCATAAGAAAAATTAAGCATATTTGAGAGAGGGTAAGGCTTCGTTTTATCCTTAGTCATTTCTCTAAATGCTGAAAAGGGATAAAATGGGTGGGTGAGTTTCTACAACTCAGCGAATGGGTATTTTAAAAAAAATGAAGTTTTAATAAAATATTTTTTTAATTGGTGTATGTCAGACTCCTTATTTTCTTCTAAAATTATCTCATCCTCAAATCTCGGTTTTCATTGCCATTTCTCATCATTAATCACAAACGATGTGTTTATCAACCAACACACGCCCTTCATCATAAAGGGAACACACATTTGCAGGGCAGCACACCCACTTGTGGCATCGGAGCGACTTTACCGGCTACCTATATAGAAGCTCCTCCAATTCTACCCTGAGAATGAGTGGATGTACGCAACATCCGACCCTCAATCTTGTAAAGAAAACTCTGTGTCCATATGAGGATAAAGAGTTGTCTGTGTGATGATAGAGACCTCATCCCGAACCACTCCAGTCTCATGCACAAGAAGCTACGTCGAGCTTCTCTAACTATTGGTACGTTAAACTACCCTCATCTCCACCTTGTCGTCTAGTAGCCCCTATGATGCATCACTACCCCTCTTGGGCATCTTGATGGTCCTGAACCACATTGCATACATAAAACAATAGTTTTCCTCATAATCTATTTAATCTTTGGTGCCACTGGTCCAATGGCCGTTAGCCTCAACTCGACCTGCAGCTATTTGTATCGATTGGTCCGTCAACCTGTCCTGACCCACTACCGCCAGCCCATCGAGTATGTCAATCCTATCATGGTATCATGGCCAAACACATCATTCATTAAAGTTTTCATGGCTTTATCTCATGTTTGTTTACGAGCTCCTGCTTGTGCCAATTGGCCTTAGGCCCACTGTACGAGATTTTTAAAATCGAGCATATTAGCCCCCAAGTTCCAAAACTGAGGCCTCTAGCCTATCTGAGCCATTTGAGCTCCTATCAAGAAGGTCTCCTAAAAAGTTTAAGTAGTGGCACACATTTAGAGAGAGCTCACTTGCGAAAAGAATAATCTTTCAGCTATCCATCACACCAACCGGGAGTGAGAACATCTCCACTCATAACCGATGAACGGGTTTTCTACTTCTTTTAAGGAAGTTCATCATACCAACCTGGTATAAACAACTTACAACCGATAAGTAGTTTTTTTGTGTGTTTTCTCATGTCACCCCATCCAGGTGTGATGTTAAAATCCCACATTGTAGCGGGTTTTCATTACCGAGGTGCTCTTCATTCCAACCAGGTATGATGAAAAAAAATCCCACTCACCCATGAATTCCGTGAATTCATCTTAATCGGCTTTCATCTCCTCATGAGCTTTGTCTTATCTGGCATTCCTGATACCTTGTATTCCTACACGGTATGAACATCCTTGTTCATTATCCTTTTGCTTGATAGCCTTCATTTATTATGAATGAATAAAATACCCAACTTTTCAAATATTTGCAATTTCCCTAAAGTTCTTTTTCCTTTACTTTTAGGGCCCAAATGTAAATTTTCCCCCAAATTAAGTCCCAAAACTTCAAAATTTTATTTTGAGATGTCAATTTATTCAAAGTTACATAAGGGGATTCAAGTTTCCAAAATTCCCAATTCGGTTCCCAATTTTTTCAAAATTACCATTTTGCCCCTACTTTACAAAATGGTAAGTTTTGCACCAAAAATTGACCAATTGGTCCTCCAACATCTTTATCATTCCCAATTGTCCATTAATTTTTTGGAAATTGCACTTTAGTCCCTCAAATTTTTTAAATCCCCAATTTCAACCTTCCAACTCAATCAAAATTGATTTCATCATATTGACCAATCAAATCAGTTTAATTGTTTGAAGTTAGATTTGAGTTCCTGCATCTCCATACGATCCAATTGCACTTTAAATCGCACGATTTCATGCCAGAATGAGCTCAAACGGAGCTTCACCGACAAACTAAATGTAGAGAGAGAAAGTTTCGAAAGCTTATCGTTGGGGGCGCAACAGTCTGAGCTTTCAATCTTCGCAGATAACTATCGTCTAAGGTTACTCCTAGAATCAAGAATCACCTCAATTCATGTCGAATTGTGGGAGAATTTGGTCAGTAAATATTTATTGGTTCTCTCTCTAGCACCCATTGGAATTCACAGAGCCTGGTGTCCGTCGTGATTCATTTAAATCACGTTTGAACTGGAGTACATCCTTTCCCTAGGCTTTACTTCCTTCGGAATTCATTTCCTTGTTCTTTCATTTGGGTCATGCCACCCATTCCCACTTATTACTGCATCATTTGATGTTATTCTACCACTTACCCAATCCTTGAGTTTAACTTACTCCTTGGGTCCTTATGAGTATGCTTCCTTTGTACTTGATCTTTTCACCTCAACTTGCATTGCATTTGCGAGCCTATCTTCTTTTCCCAATTTAATTAAGTCCATCACCTTTTCATTGGGCCATATACTTCCATGGGACTTCTTTCCTTGATTGGCTTCTTCCTTTCTTCACCCTTACATGTATCCAACCTTAATGCAACTTTATGACATCCTTTGCTTTCATCCTTCATGTGTACCCTTCCTTAGAAATCTTGCGGTACGTCCTTGTACCCTTTCCTTAATCCTACTTGTACCCCATACAAGTTTTCTTCCTTAGGAAGGGATCAGACACTGTTTGTTCCAAGATTTCTTGACCTCTGTCTACGAGGCTTTAGTGTGGTCACCAATTTGTTTTTGTCCATTGATTTCTTTAAGGATTTCCTTCATCCTTCTTTACTCATGTTTGGCCTTTCCAATTATCCCTTCTTCACTAGGGTTTGAGTTCATGATTTTTACAAGGGTCGGTTCATTAACTACCTCGTCCCTACTACTCTCATTGTCTAATTGTCTTGAGACAGTTGTCTCTCGAGTCTATTTGTCCTTAATGTCCATTCTATTGCCCTTTTGTCATCATTTCTTCTCCTTGAAATCTCTTGTTGGAACTATGGTTCTTGAGGTGATATTTTGCCTTCCATCACTTTGGACTCTGGTAGTCTGTTACACCCCGACCCAGTTTGGTCGAATCCCCGTGATCAACCCGCCACTCTCCCGATTTACTAAAGGGTTTCCCTTTATATTATAAACCATAAAGTGTAAGGCGTTCTTTAGACCTGCACCTTTTTCCAGGAATATTATAAATAAAAACTGCATAGTAATTTAAATTAATCGTAACTATCTTGCATACGTTTAATTGCACAAGTCTTTTAAGGTTCAGCTTTCCGGGACTTTCGAAAAGGGGTATAAAGGACGGGGTGAGTACAACTACTTAGTGAATGGGATTCAAATCTTTTGAATTTAAAAAAAACATTTATATGGAGTGTGCAAGATATCTTTCTTTTCAAAAATCCCTTCATTAAAAAAATTCATGTTTTTCCATTATTTCTTAATTACCGGTGTGTCATCACCCAACACACATCCTTCATCATGAAGGTTACACACATTCGCAAGTCAGTATCACTACTGAACCCTCTAGTGGCTTCGGAGCGACTTTTCCTGCCACCCAGATAGAAGTACGACCACTTCTACCCTAGGAATGAGTGGATGTACGCGACATCTGACCCACAATCCTGAAATCACTTCTTCGTGTCTGTATGAGGACAGAGACCTCATCTTGTCCCCACCCCGGTCTCATGCACTTGGTGCTACTCCAAATTTCACACAGACACCTGGAACGACGAACTGCCCTTATAGCCATCAGGTCGTCTAGTGCCCTTAGGACGCATCATTACCCCTCATGGGCGTCTTGATGATCCCGTACTCATAGTGCATGCACAAACAATATTTTTTTCATATTGCCATGTAATATGTGGTGCCACTGGTCCAACGGCCCCGACTCTCAACTCAACCAGTAGTTGTTTGTCTTGACTAGGCCGTCGACCTGTCATGTCGCACTGCTGCTAGTTGACTGAGCATGTTGGTCCTATCTTGGTACCATGGCCAAACAATTCACTTATTAAGTTTTATGGCACATATATCATGTTCATTTACAAGCTCCTGCTCGTGCCAACTGGCCTTGGGCCCACTGTACGAGATTTTCAAAATCGGGCATTTAGCCCCAAAGTTCTAAAACCGAGCCTCCGGCCTATCACAGCTATTCGAGCTCCCATCTAAAAGGTCTCCCAAATTGTTTAAGCATTGGCACACAGTCAGGGGAGAGCACTTCCGACAAAACATATGTTTCCTCTATCCATTATACCGTCCAGTATAAGGACACCTCCGTTCATAATCGATGAATGGGTTTTCAACTTCCTTCAAGGAAGTCTCATCATACCAACCAGGTATGATCTACTTACAACCGGTAAGTAGTTTTTTCGCATGATTTTCACATCACTTCCTCTAAGTAGTGATGTTTAAAATACCACTAAATAGTGGGTTTTCATACTGAGGTACCTATCATTTCCAGCCGAGTATGATATAAAATTTCCCCTCACAACCGGTAAGTGGTTTTAAAATTTTAAGTTGTGCTCATCATCCCAACCAGGTATGATGTTAGTAAACCCACTCACCTGTTAACGCAGTGAATTCTACTTGATCGGTTCTTTGTATTCACGCGAGCTCGTCCATACTGGCGTTCCCGGTATTTTGCGTTCCTACACAGTATGAACATCCTTATTCATTATTACTCAGCATAACAGCCCTCATTCATTTGCAATGAATGAGAAAACCCAAACTTTTCGTTATTTGATATTAGGTCCCTAAAGTTATTTCTCTTCAACTTTAAGTCCCAAATCTCGGTTTTTCCTCAAATTGAGTCTCATAACTTTTAAAATTTATCTTGGGACTTCAATTTATTCAATTTCACCAAAAAGGGGTTTAATTTCCCAAATTTCCAATTTGGTCCCCCAATTTTTCCAAAATTAACATTTTGCCCTTCCTTTACAAAAATGGTAAGTTTTGGCCCAAAAATTCCAAAATTCCTCAATTGATCCTCCAACATTATTTTCATGCCCAATTGACCCTCAATTTCATAAAATTGCATTTTGGCCATTTGAATTTCGAAAATCCCCAAATTTTCCCCAATTTCAACTCTTCAACACTACCAAATTTGATTTCATCAAATTGACCGATCAAACACTTCTAATTATTGAAATTGGAGTTGAAATTGAGTTTCTACATGTTCATATGATTCTAAGAAGCTTTGAATCACAGATTTTAATGCCGGAATGAGCTCAAACGGAGCTTCGCAGGAAAACAGACTGTAGAGAGAGAAAGCTTCGATTTCTCACTAGTGAGGGCACGACAGTCTGAGCTTTCAATCTAGGCAGATAGCTCTTATCTTGAGGTTCATCCTAGAATCAAGAATCGCATCAATTGATGCCAAATTGAGTTAGAATTTCATTATTGAAATTCTACCGGTTCTCTCTCTAGCACCAACCGGAAATTGTAGAGGGGAGCCGAATTGGTTTACTTTTCAATCGTAATTCGGCCGTGGAAGGGCTGAGGAAGTGTTAGGAAGGCTTGGTTTGGCCTGAGGAGGGTTGAAGTGGCCGATTTCAGCTTGGTTAAAATAGAGCAGCTTCGGTCCGCTAGAGCTGGTTCACTATTCCATCATTCCGGCGCTTTTCCAACGATTCTCGGACTGACTGGAGTTTGCTACCAGATAGTTGTTTTCTCCTCGGTTCTAAAGAGCCCGACCTTTGTTCAAGTCGAAGCTCTAGTTCGAGCTTCACTAGGAAATGGAGTAGTACAGAGAGAGAGAAGTGTTCGGATGTTAGGAGAATGAATGGGAATGACCTCTTTATATAGGTGTAAAACCGTGTATTAAATGGGAGAGATTTATTACTAGTATTAATATGGCCATAAATTATTGGTATTAATTCCAATAATTTAATTTCGATATTAAATTATTTGTATTAATTCTAATAATTTAATTTGGGTATTAAATTATTTGTATTAATTTCAATAATTAAATATATATTAATTTATGGCTATTTATTATAAGTTGTACGTTCGCATAAAAATTCAAAATTTCGGGTTACAAAAAAATTCATACTTCCCACGATCTCGGGCAAGCACACTTAACATTAAAGTTCTTATGGAATCTAGTTCACCTGAACCAATTTGGCTTTATTTTCTAATTTGTCTTAAGCTTCTTTTCCAAGGTTTAATAAACTTTTTGGATTACCCGAGTGTTGTAAATTCCCAACTTGCCCGTTCAGAAATGATCGGGTTTGTGAATCGGTTCTGAATCCTCACTTGGTTTGACCGGTTCTTTTCCTGGTTTTCCTTAGCTCAAAAGGGTAGGTTTTACATAGTCGATGTGGTTCTTAGGAGGTATTGCCCTAAATCCATGGGGTGTGGGACAGTCCTTCATCTTATGTCCTATTCCTATAACATGATATCTTAGTACCTGTCCTCAATAGTGTTGGGTACTTTCTTATGTAGTGTCCCCAATTTCCACACCTAAAGTAAGTCATTTCCTTGTTTGGACCTTTGTTGTCACGCCCCAACCTGGTTTGGTCGGATCCCCGTGATCAACCCGCCACTCTCCCGGTTTAATAAATGGTTTCCCCTTATCGTAAACCGTAAAGAGTAAGGCATCCTTTAACTTGCACCTTTTTCCTTGAATAGCATAATCAAAACTGTATGAAATTTAAAACTTTACATACCTGTCTTATAGCCACCTTAGTTAACGGTCTTTAAGGGGAGGCTTTTCGGGATTTCCTAAAAGGGATATAAGGGAGGGGGTGAGTACGACTACTCAGTGAATGGGTTTCTAAAAGCTTTTAACTTTTAAGAAAAACATTTATATGGAGTGTGCCAGACTCCTTTGTTTTCAAAAATCCCATCATTTAAAATTTTGGATTTTTCCATTATTTCTTAGTTACCACGGTGTGTCATCACCCAACACACATCCTTCATCATGAAGGTTACACACATTCGCAAGTGAGTATCACTACTGAACCCGCTAGTGGCTTCGGAGCAACTTTTCCTGCCACCCGGATAGAAGTACGACCACTTCTACCCTGGGAATGAGTGGATGTACGTGACATCCTACCCACAATCCTGAAATCACTTCTTGATGTCCATATGAGGACAGAGACCTCATCCTGTCCCCACCCCGGTCTCATGCGCTTCGTGCTACTCCAAATTTTGCACAGACACTTGGAACGACGATCTGCCCTTATACTCACCGGGTCGTCCAGGGCCCTTAGGACAGATCACTACCCCTCATGGGTGTCTTGATGATCCCGTAATCATAGTGCATGCACAAACAATGTTTTCTTATCAAGCCATGTAATATGTGGTGCTAGTGGTCCAATGGCCCCAACTCTCAACTCAACTCGTAGTTGTTTGTCTTGACTGGTCCGTCGACTTGTCACGTCGCACTGCTGCTAGTTGACTGAGCATGTCGGTCCTATGTTGGTACCATGGCCAAGCAATTCACTTTATTAAGTTTTATGGCACATATATGATATTCATTTACGAGCTCCTGCTCGTGCCAACTGGCCTTGGGCCCACTGTATGAGATTTTGAAAAATTTGGGCATTCTAGCCCTCAAGTTCAAAAACCAAGGCCCATGGCCTATAAGAGCTATTCGAGCTCCCATCAAGAAGGTCTCCCAAATAGTTTAAGCATTAGCACACAGTCAGGGGAGAACACTTCAGACAAAATAGGTTTTTACTGTCCATTATACCGACTGGCATAAGGACATCTCCGTTCATAACCGATGAACGGGTTTTCAACTTCCTTCGAGGAAGTCTCATCATACCAATCGGGTATGATCTACTTACAACCAGTAAGTAGTTTTTCCGCATAATTTTCACATCACTTTCTTTAAGTGGTGATGATTAAAATACCACTAAACAGTGGGTTTTTATACCGAGCTACTTATCATCCCTACCGGGTATGATATAAAATTTCCACTCACAACCGGTAAGTGGTTTTTATCTTTAAGTTGTGCTCATCATCCCAACAGGGTATGATGTTAGTAAACCCACTCACAACTGGTAAGTGGTTTTTAACTTTAAGTTGTGCTCATCATCCCAACCTGGTATGATGTTAGTAAACCCACTCACAACCGGTAAGTGGTTTTTAACTTTAAGTTGTGCTCATCATCCCAACCGGGTATGATGTTAGTAAACCCACTCACAACCGGTAAGTGGTTTTTAACTTTAAGTTGTGCTCATCATCCCAACCGGGTATGATGTTAGTAAACCCACTCACAACCGGTAAGTAGTTTTTAACTTTAAGTTGTGCTCATCATCCCAACCGGGTATGATGTTAGTAAACCCACTCACAACCGGTAAGTGTCGTGTATTCCACTAGACTGGTTCTTTTTATTCACGCGAGCTTGTCCTTGCTGGCGTTCCTGGTATTTAACGTTCCTACACGATATGAACAACCTTGTTCATTATTACTCGGCATAACAGCCTTCATTCATTAATGAATGAGAAAACCCAAACTTTTAGTTATTTGCAATTAGGCCCCTAAAGTTATTTCTCTTTAACTTTAAGTTCCTAATGTCGGTTTTTCCTCAAATTGAGTCCCGTAACTTTTAAAATTTATCGTGGCACCTCAATTTATTCAATTTCACCAAAAAGGGGTTTAATTTTCCAATTTTCCAATTTGGTTCCCCAATTTTTCCAAAATTACCATTTTGCCCTTCTTTCACAAAAATGGTAAGTTTTTCCCCAAAATTTCCAAAATTCCTCAATTGGTCCTCCAACATTATTTTCATGCCCAATTGACCCTCAATTTCATAAAATTTCATTTTGGTCCTTTGAATTTCGAAAATCCCCAATTTTCCCCCAATTCCAACTTCTTAACACAGCCGGATTTTATTTCATCAAATTAAGCCATCAAACGTTTCTAATTGTTGAAATTGAAGTTGAAATTGAGTTTCTACATGTTCATATGATTCTTCAGAAATGTGAATTGCAAGTTTTAATGCCGGGACAAGCTCAAACGGAGCTTCGCCGAAAAATGAACTATAGAGAGAGAAAGCTTTGATTACTCACCGATGAAGGCACGACGGTTCGAGCTTTCGATCTGGACACATAGCTTTCATCTGGAGGTTCATCCTAGAGTTAAGAATTGCATCAATTGATGCAAAATTGGATTAGAATTTTGTCATTGAAATTCGGTCGACTCTCTCTCTAGCACCAATCGAAAATTATAAAGTGGAGGCGAATTGGCTTACCTTTCGATCCTAATTCGGCCGTGGAAAGGCTGAGGAAGTGTTGGGAGGGCTTGGATTGGCCTGAGCAGGGCTTGAAATGGCTGATTTCAGCTTGGCCGAAATAGGGCAGCTTCGGTCCGCCGGAGCTGCTTCACTATTCTATCACGCCGGCACTTCTCCAACGATTCTCGTATTGACTGGAGTTTGCTATCAGATAGCTGTCTTCTCCCCGATTCTAAAGAAAAACATAAAAATTTCAATAATTAAATATATATTAATTTATGGCTATTTATGATAAGCCGCATAAAAATTTTTGACCGAAATTTCGGGTTACAAAAAATCATACTTCCCAAGAGGTCACCCATCTTCACACTACTCTTAGATAAGCACGCTTAACTTTGAAGTTCTTATAGAATCTAGTTCAACTGAACCAATTTGGTTTTTGTTTTCTATTTTGTTTTAAGTTTCTTTTCCAATGTTTAATGAACCTGTTGTAAATTTCGATATTGCTTATTCCCAAATGTAAACCAATTTGGTTTTCTTATTCAGTTTGACCGGTTCTTTTCCCTGTTTTCCTTAACTCAAATGTGCGGGGTTTACAACTCTCCCCTCCTTTTAGGAGTTTTGACCCCAAAACTTAGTTAACATCCTTGCATGAGCAATCATTTCCTTTGATGCCCCTTTGGTGTTTGCTTAAGATGCAATGTCTTCTCTTATTCTTTTAATTAGTCCTTTTTACATCCTTCACTTTAGGAATTTCTTTTCCTTTATATTATCTACTCCCTTCAAGGTATATTCATAGATTTATATCTTTATTTACTTAGAGCACATTCTTCCCTTTGAGATTCTGTACTCAAGATTGGAAATTCCAATATACCTAACCATTCCCATGTCTAGTTAACCCCTTAGTCGTCGAAACCTTTAACTCAATGTTCTTTTGGGTGTTACGTACTGGTTGCCACGGTTTTCTTTATTCTCACTTTTTCATCCCATTTTGACCCTTCCTCCATTCGTTGTTTATTATAACTTTAGTCCAAATTTTTATATTCGACCTCGTCATGCTTATTAGCCGACTCTTCCTTACTTTGAGTCATATTCTCCTCGGGATTGTTGGGCTTACATACCCCTTACAGCATGGCATTTTCTAGGACCTGTCTTTGTCCATTAGATTTCTAGAACATCTCCTGGAGGGTCTCTCTTAGCTTTTTTTTTTTGACCTTTTAGGGATCATATAACTTCATCCCTCTTTTCTTTTGATAGCATTCCTCAACTATCCTTTTTACCATTATCCTCTCATCCATCATGCCTTTGAAGTTATGTCTCACATAACCGCATGGATTTCTCTTACCTACTCATCCTTTCCAAACGTTTTTATTAGGTCCTTTCAATTCCAATCGTTGGGTTTCCTGATAATTATTGACATACAAGCATTTTTTTCCCTTCTTATATCCTTTCTCTTCTTTAGTGACATCCCTTATTCAATAACTTCCTTTTTCCTTAATCCACTTTTACTTCCTCATAAATCACTTCATGATTCTTCATTCTACAATAATTGCTTTCGATCTATGTGTTGACTACTTTGCTTGGGAAGGTTCACTCCATCCAGTTTTGTTCATTATCTTTGGCTGTCCGCCATTACTAGTTTTCCTCTTTCTACATGGTTCTCCTATTCTCTCCAAACAGATCATAATGGACCATTACAATAATTCCTTCCTTGGAAAACATCTCCTAAATATAGGTTGGTTCCATTTCCTCTTAATTGGGATACACATGTCTTTTCGGGGCTTCCTTCCTTGGTAGGATTCTTTGCCTTTCCCTTGACATTCTTTTCTTACATTTGTTCTATGGGATTTCTACCCTTAAATGACATCCCTTGATGTCATCTTCTCCTATTTACCTTTACTCCTCAAATCTTTTAGGCACATCTTTTATGCTCTATTTGCATCCTTATTTGTACCCAGTACCTGTCTATTTCTTTAGGGAGCGTACAAATCTTCCTTATTTCAGGATCATTGTGGGAGAGGCTTGCCTATTCCTTTCTTGGCTTGAGTTTAGTCGTTAATTGGCCCTTGGTCCTTTTAAGG
This sequence comes from Trapa bicornis, assembly GCA_030064425.1. Lineage (NCBI taxonomy): Eukaryota > Viridiplantae > Streptophyta > Magnoliopsida > Myrtales > Lythraceae > Trapa > Trapa bicornis. The sequence goes on along the minus strand of CM057756.1, from coordinate 1,302,787 downwards.
ATTTCTTGTATTCTTCTTTTCCCGAGTATTTGACCTTTCTGCCTCTCTCTTCTTTGTCGGAACTTACATTATGGCTTTCCTGAGTATTTGTTCGTTAACTGCTTTGCCTCCACCATTTGTTTGGTCTAAGTTTCTTAGCAGCTGTTTCTTGAGTCCTGCTGTCCTTAACATCCATTTCACTAACCTTTTTAGGGTGTAGTCCCTTCTACTTCCCAGTCTTCCTTAGGGTGTCATTTGTTCCCTCTGACTATCTTGTTGTAACGACTTGCTTTCTCTTGTCCTGTTGGTCCGAACTTCCTATTTGACGTAGTTGCTTTTTCCAAGGTGATTTATTCCTGTAATCCCAATACGTCCCGTTTGTCATCAAATGTTCGTCTTGTCTTCTCTTATGGATGCACTCCTTTCTTTGCTCCTAAATTATTTGGATTTTCTTCTTAAAGGGGGAATTCTCTTCAACAATCCTTTGTTCCATTTGTGGTTTTATTGATGTCCTACCTTTACCCCTTTTTCTTTCTTACCACTTTGCTAAGATTTTGAAGAGTTTCCTCTTATCTATGGTTGCAAATGGAATCACGTTTCTTGGGATGGTAATCCTTTCAGATTTCCTATAGTTGTGGGTTGTTTATTCTTGGAAAATATTGTCCTGACTCCTGGCGATGTGGGACAGTTTTTCACTTTGTGTCCTATTACCCTCTAGGTTAACTTGATTCCTGTCCTTTGTTGGGTTAGACACTTCTCCACGAGTGTCCCTATCATTCATGTTTGTAATTACATGAACATAAGTGGTTCCTCCTGGCGTTTTCTTGGGAATTGTTAGTTTTGGTGCTCCTTCGTCCTTAAGTTTGGATACCGTGGGAGTTTTTTTTTTTCCTTTTTGGAGTCTTCCTTGAAGATCACATCATTTGAGGGACAGGGATTTTTAGAAATTTGGAGTATTTCATTAATAGAGTAGTACAGTATGTTGGAGATTTTGGCCCTATTACAGAATATGGTCACCAAATAACTAGGGAGCTACGAGATTCTTGATAATCATCCTCCAATGTAAGGTTATATGCCTCATTTTATGGCTTCACGCTTGGCTTCCTTTATACTTAGAGTGGTGACCTCAATAGGTCTTGTCACCATTCTCTGGGATACTTTCTCATTTGCTCTTTTGAGATTCCTGCCATGCTTTAGGCATTTGGGAAGCATCTAGGGTTGTCTTCCTACAAAGATAAGGTGTTGAGTAAAGCCATTCCTAGTTTTCTTGGTTCCTCTCCTGGGAGCCATCTGAAAATTTTAGCATAAATCCTATTAGTTACAATATTTTATAGTCTTGATTATGTATTCGAGAAAACAGGCTCTGATACCATTCTAGTTGTCACGCCCCGACCCGATTTGGTCGGATCCCCGTGATCAACCCGCCACTCTCCCGGTTTATTAAAGGGTTTCCCCTTATCGTAAACTGTAAAGAGTAAGGCGTCCTTTAACTTGCACCTTTTTCCTTGAATAGCATAATCAAAACTGTATGAAATTTAAAACTTTACATACCTGTCTTATAGCCACCTTAGTTGACGGTCTTTAAGGGGAGGCTTTTCGGGATTTCCTGAAAGGGATATAAGGGAGGGGGTGAGTACGACTACTCAGTGAATGGGTTTCTAAAAGCTTTTAACTTTTAAGAAAAACATTTATATGGAGTGTGCCAGACTCCTTTGTTTTCAAAAATCCCATCATTTAAAATTTTGGATTTTTCCATTATTTCTTAGTTACCACGGTGTGTCATCACCCAACACACATCCTTCATCATGAAGGTTACACACATTCGCAAGTCAGTATCACTACTGAACCCGCTAGTGGCTTCAGAGCGACTTTTCCTGCCACTAGCGGGTGTTTGGCACTTTTAGCTCATCATCCCCTTGCCTCGGGAGGCATTTAGGAAACAAACATACGTCGTTTATCATAAAGGGTACAAACAGTCACAAGGCAATCCTAGACTGCACCCTCTTGGGGATCAGTGTGACTTTGTTGTCCACCTTGATAGATGTAAACCTCGCCTTTGGAGTTAAGGAAAATCGGGAAACAATTGGTCAAACTAAGGGAGAAAAGTGACCGGTTCACAAACCCCGACCACTAGAGAATAGGAAAATTGGGGAATTTACAACTACCGAGTGACCCAAAGAGTAATAAAAAACCTTGGAAAAGGAATATAGGACAATTTGGAAAAGAAAATCAGACCAGTTCAGGTGAACCGGATCCGAAAAGGATTGAATCAGTTTGGACCGATTTGAACCATCATTGAACCGAATACTAAATTCATTTTTCTAGGTAGGTTAGATAATTCAAATTGTAGAATTGAGGCCACTATTGGATAGAGAATGAATTTAGATAAATTTAAAAATTTTTATTTAGAAAAACTTGGTCGAATCGGGCTTGAACTAGCCTGTTTAAGCTTTGAAACTGGTTCGGACAAGTCTGGTCCAGTTTGGAACAGTGTCTTCTTCTTCCTACAAATGACAACACTATTCACTCATTAGAAAATAGAGTAGTAACAGCGAAGATGAAAAGTCTCTGGCCAGAGAGTTTCAGGCAATGAATGACCGCTACAAAGATGCCAATCAGATGGCCAAAAGTCCCTGAGCTTCCTATATAAAGAACTCCTCCTCATTCATCCACCTCACAACTGAAAACTTCACTCTCTCCCTATTGATATATTTTCCATTAAAGCTCAAACCAGAGCTCTGAGTTGGGAACTTTTCTGAGCCAAATAAGGTGAGGTCGGGTTCTTTAAATTTGGGGAGAAGTTAGATACTCGATAGAAGTCTCCATTTGCTCCGAGTATCGCTAGAGAAACACCGACATTATTGAATAGTGAAGCAGCTTTAGCGGAACAAAGCTGTCATTTTTGGCTGAGCTGAAAACAGCCAATTTGAGCCATTCTCAAGCTAAACCAAGCTCCCTGAACACTTCCACGGCCCTCATATGATTGAATTAGAGCTAAAAGGTAAGTTAATTTGGCTGCTCTCTATAATTTCTGATCAATGCTAGAGAGAGAATAGATGAAATTTCACTAACCAAATTCTCCCTTATTTTGGCATCAATTGATGCAATTCTTAATCCTAGAAAAAATCTTAGGACGAGAGCTATATGCCATAATCGAAAGCTCGGACTGCTGCACCTTCGACGATAAGTTTTTGAAGCTTTCTCTCTCTAACTTCAGTTTTCGGACGTAGCTCCCTTTGAGCTCAATTCGGATCCCGATGACGCAATTTAAAGTTCCTTTGAGCTAAATTTTACATTCCATTTTAACAATTAACCTCAATTGATCAGTCAATTTGATAAAATCAAGTTTGGTCGGGTTGAAAGGGGGAAATTGGGGGAAAATTGGGGATTTCAAAAATTCGAGGGACTAATGTGCAATTTTAAAAAATTGAGGGCCAATTGAGCATGGAAATGGTGTTGGAGGGACATTGGTCAATTTTTGGAATTATTGGGGTCAAATTTATCATTGTTGTAAAGTAGGGGCAAAATGGTAATTTTGGAAATGTTAGGGACCAAATTGAGAATTTGGGAAACTTGAACCCCTTTTCATGATTTTGAATAAATTGAGGTCCCAATGTGAATTTTAGAAGTGTCGAGACTCAATTTGGGGAAAAATTGCCATTTAGGTACCTAAAGTTAAAGAAAAATAACTTTAGGGACGTAAGTGCAAATAATTGAAAAGTTTCGGTATTTTATTCATTCATGATGATTGAAGGCTATTAGGCCAAATGATAATGAACAAGGATGTTCATTTCATGTAGGAACACGAAGTACCGAAAACTCCAGCCAAGACAAGTTCCCATGGATGAGTGGGATTTTATATCATACCCCGTTGGGATGATAGTACCTCGGAAATGAAAACCCGCTACAAATGTGGGATTTTTAACATCACACCTGGATGGGATGATGTGAGAAAACACATGGAAAAACAACTTATTGGTTGTAAGTAGATCATTCCCGGTTGGTATGATGAACTTCCTAGAAGGAAGTACAAAGCCCGTTCATCGATTATGAATGGAGATGTCCTAACACCCAGTTGGTATGATGGATAGATGAAATATTATTTTTGTCGGAAGTGCTCTCCCCTGACTATGTGCCATTGCTTAAATCTTTTGGGAGACCTTCTTGACAGGAGCTCGAACAACTCAAATAGGCCAGAGGCCTCAGTTTTGGAACTTGGGGGCTAATATGCCCTATTTTGAAAATTTCCTACAGTGGGCCCAAGGCCAGTTGGCACGAGTAAGAGCACGTAAACAAACATTAGTTTAAGTCATGAAAATTTTAAATGAGTGATATGTTTGGCCATGGTACCAAGACAGGACCGACATATTTGATGGACTGACGGTAGTGCGACAAGACAGGTCAATGGACCAGTTGAGACAAATAGCTATAGGTCGAGTTAAGGGTCGGGGCCATTGGACCAATGACACCAAATATTAAATGGCTTATGAGGAAAATTATTGTTTTGTGCATGCACTGAGGTAGGGGACCATAAGATTTCCAAGAGGGGTAGTGATGCATCCTAAGAGCTACTGGACGACATTGAAGAGATAAGGGCAAATTGTCGTGCCAACAATCAGGGAAGCTTGATGTAGCTCCATACACATGAGACCGAGGTGAGGTCAGGATGAGGGCTCTATCCTCATATGGACACGAAGTATTTTTGGCCTAAGGGTAGGTCGTCCGAGACGTTCAGTCAGACTTCGGGTAGAAGTTAGAGACTTCTATCAGGGTGGATAGTAAAGACGCTCCGATCCACAAGTGGGTGTAGTCAGCGTAACTGCATCTTGCAAATGTGTGTGATCCCTTCATGATGAAGGATGTATGTTGTTTGTGAAACATGCCAAATATGGAAATGGGAAAGAGGTTATGAAAATCGTGGAAAGGATTTTTGATAATCCTTGGAAATGAATTGGGAAACCTTGGAAAAAGTTTTTGATAAACCGAAATATGAAGAAAAGTATTTTTAATGAAATGAGGAGTCTGGCACACTCTGATTAAAATTAATTTTTGTGAAAACTCTCACCCAACACCCATTCACTAAGTTGTCGAACTCACCCCCTACCTTACCCCTTTTCAAGAAACCAAGGGAAAAACAACCTTAAAGATTTATGAGTAGCTGAACCATAAGGCAGGTATGTAAAATTTATATTCGGTTTTTATCAATGTTATTCCAAGAAAAGTACAAGTAAGAAGGACACCTTACTCGCCATGGTTTATAAGAAGGGAAAACCCTTAATAAATAGGGATTGTGGCGGTTTGTTCACGGTGATCCGACCAAATCAGGTCGGGGCGTGACAATAGATGTCTAGGACTTCTACCCTGAGTCTGAGTGGACATCCCAGATTTCTGACCCTTAGACCCAAAATTCACTTCTTGTCTGTATGAGCACGGAGACATCATCCTGACCCCACCCTAGTCTCATGTGCAAGAAGCTACATGAGCTTCTTGACTAGCTAGCACGACGAACTACCCTTATCTTCACCATGTCGTCCAGTAGCCCTTGGAACCCATCACTACCCCCTTGGGCGTCTTGATGGTCCTGAATCCATAAGTGCATTCACAAACAAAAATTTTCATATTATTAGTCATTCTCTTTGGTGTTGATGGTCCAACGGCCCTAGCACTCAACCTAGCATGTAGCTATTAGTGTGGCCAGTATGTCATCCTCACCCTTTCGCACTACCACTAGCCCATCGAGCTTTGTCAGTCTTGACTTGGTACCATAGCGAATCACACAATCGTTTATATTTTCAATGAGAGTTTTAATGGCTATTCCTATTCATTTTTGTTTACTATCTTTAGCCCGTGCACACTGGCATTGGGCCCACTGCACATATTTTTCAAAATTAGGCGTTGAGCCCTATGAGTTCAAAACTAAGGCCCCTAGCCTTTTAGAGTTGTTCAAGCTGTTATCAAGAAGTTCTTCCAAATAGGTTAAGCAATGGCACATAGTCAGGGGAGAACACTTCCGATAAAATCTTCATTTTAACTCATCACACCAACCGGGTTTGATGATAGATCCGCTTACAATTGGTAAGCGGGTTTTTCCTTTCAGCAAAGAAGCTCACCATACTAACCGGTTATAATGTTTAAATAATCCCACTTATAACCGTTAAGTAGGTTTTCCTTTAATAAAGTATGCTCATCACCCCAACCGAGTATGATATTTAAAAGGTCCCACTCACAGTGGTTTTTCAATTTGCAAAAAGGTGCTCATCACCCCAACCGAGTATGACGTTAGTAAACTCACTCACCCAATGACTGTGATGTGTTCGTCCCTAGTCAATTTTCCAAGTCCACGTTAGCTATCTTGCTTACATTTCGGTCCCAAGTATCCCTACACGGTTTGGGCATTTTTATTAGGAAGGGTTTTGGAGGACAACCTTCTTTTTCTCGCGTATGGGCGACTAGGCCCAAATCTTGGTATATTGCACTTGAGTCCCTAAAGTTCTTACATTTTGACTTTAGGTCCATAGTGTTAATTTTCCCAAATCAAGTCCCAAGAGCGTCCAACATCCTCCTTATGTCCTTAATTTACATAAAATTTTGAAGAGGCTCAAGTTTTCCAAATTGCCAATTTGGTCCCCAATTTTTCTAAAATTACCATTTTGCCCGTAAGTTCCAAAAATGACCAATTGGTCCCAATTCTTTCACAAATTGACCAATTGGTCCTCCAACATTTTTCTCATTGCAAATTGACCTTCAATTTTGATAAATTGCATGGAAGTCCCTCAATTTTCCAAAATCCCCAAAATTTCATGAATTTCTACCTCTATCTACTGACCGCATTTGATTTCCTCAAATTGGCCATTCAAATGGTGTTAATTGCTCCAATTGATGGTATGGATCAGTTCCTACACTTCCATATGATTCAATTAAGCGTTGAATTGCAGCATTTGGGTCTGAAATGAGCTCGAACGAAGCTTCGCAAGAGTTCATAGAGAGAGAAAGCATCGAAACTTTCCGTCGTATGTGTGGTGGTCCGAGCTCTTGATCTGGAGAGGTAGCTCTCATCATTAGGGTCATCCTAGGATCAAGAATTGCTACAATTGACGTCCATATCAATGAGAATTTAGTTAGTGAAATTTGGCATGGGGCTCTCGTCCTTTGTAGAATTGATGTCCAACGACGAAGTTGGGTCGAATTGGCTTACATTTCACCTCTATGGAGGTAGTGTGATGGTCATGGGGACTATGGGAAGGCTTGGTTTGGCTAGAGGAAATCTGAATTGGTCGAATTCAAATTGGCCAAAATAGGGCAGCTTCGAACCGACAGTGTTGCTTCATTGTTCAATCCCACGAGCGTTTCTCCGTCGATTCTTGTGTTGTAGGGAGGTTGCTCTTAGGTAGTTGACTTCCCCCGAAGTCTGTAGGACCAGAGTTTGCCTTCTAAGGATGAGAATAGTGCCCAAGTCAGAGCTCTAGTTGGAGCTTCATAGGAAAATGGAGCACCTTGGAGAGGGAGGCGATTTGAAGTCTGTGGAGGATGAATGGAGGGGAGCTCTTTATATAGGGAGCTTAGATACCCTCTACTCTTCCAGTTTCTATATTGGTCGAGCTTATCCTCTTCAAAAAATGCCCAAATCGGAGGGAATATTCCATCGCCAGAAAAGGAAGGTTTTTCTGCCCATATGAACAGTGTTGACATCCCAAGGAAGAAGATGATAATGTTATGGACAGGACCGGACTAGTCTGACTGGGTTCAGTGACGAAAATCAACCGGTTCATGCCCAATTTAACTGGTTTTCTAAAAATTAAAAATTTCTAAATTAATCTAAATTCATTTTCTATCAAACGGGGGCCTCAATTTTTTAATTTGAGATTTTCAAGCTACCTAGAAAAATGAATTAAACAATCGGTTCATCCATGGGTCAACTCAGTTCAATCCGGTTCAATCTAGTTCATCTCCGGTTCACCCTGAACCGATCCGATTTTCCCATCCAATTTACTTTGTTGTTCTTCCGTATGATGTTCATAACTTTTTGGTCACTTGGGATTTTCCAATTTCCCATTTTAACCCTTGTTTATCATTTTCGATTCCTTAAGTGGTTTGTATTTCTCATTAAATTGACTCGTTCTTTCCTAATTTTCTTTGATCTGAGATGACGGGTTTCACATGCTTGGAAACCCCTTTGATTCCAGGTGAATGCTCCTTGCGTTCTCTATAAGGTATAGCAACATTATGGTCAGTCTTTCTACTGACTACTTATAGGTTTCCGATCACATTCCTCCTACAATCACTACACCTATAAGGTTCTTCTTTCCGGGACCTCAGACTTTCCTTAATTCTTTCTGTCACACCCCAACCCGGTTTGGTTGGATCCCCATGAACAACCCACCGCTCTTTCTCGGTTCAAGAGGAGTTTTCCCCTTCTTTTAGTCGAGAGGAGCCAGGAGAAATTCCAACCTTGTTCCCTAGAAGACATATATCAAATAAAATGCAAGCTTAAAGACAAATTTAAGTATACCTGACAAAGGGTAAGGCTCGGTGTTACTTCTAGTCATTTTCTCTTTTCCTGAAAAGGGGTAGAAAAGAGGGGTGAGTTTCTACAACTCAGTGAATGGGATTTTCAAGGTCTACTTTTAACATTTTTTTAAAAATATATTTATATGGAGTGTGCCAGACTCCTTTCATTTAAAAAATCCCTTCATTTAAAAATTTTAGTTTTTCCATTATTTCTTAGTTTCCGGTGTGTAATCACCCAACACACATCCTTCATCATGAAGGTTACCCACATTCGCAAGTCAGTATCACTACTGAACCCGCTAGTGGCTTCAGAGCGACTTTTCCTACCACCCGGATAGAAGTACGACCACTTCTACCATGGGAATGAGTGGATGTACGTTACATCTGACCCACAATCCCGAAATCACTTCTTCGTGTCCGTATGAGAACAGAGACCTCATCCCATCCCCACCCCGGTCTCATGCGGTTGGTGCTACTCCAAATTTTGCACAGACACCTGGAACGACGATCTACCCTTATACTCACCGAGTCGTCCAGGGCCCTTAGGACACATCACTACCCCTCATGGGCGTCTTGATGATCTCGTCTCATGGTGCATGCACAAGAAAAGTTTTCTTAAATTTGTCATCTAATATGTGGTGCCATTTGTCCCAACGGTCTCGACCTTCAAGTCAACATGTAGCTATTTATCTCGACTGGTCCGGAGATCTATCATGTCGCACTGCTACTAGTAAACTGAGTATGTTGGACCTGCCTTAGTACCATGAAAAAACACTTCAATTATTAAGTTTTAATGGCATATCATGGTCTTTTACGAGCTCCTGCTCGTGTCCATTGGCCTATGGCCCACTGTTCGAGTTTTCAAAAAACTGGCATTTTAGCCCTCAAGTTCCAAAACTGAGGCCCCCAGTCTATAAGAGCTATTCGAGCTCCCATCAAGAAGGTCTCCCAAATTGTTTAAGCATTGGCAAATAGTCAGGAGAGAACACTTCCGACAAAAATAGGTTTTCACTATTTATTATACCGACCGGCATAAGGACATCTCCGTTCATAACCGATGAATGGGTTTTCAACTTCCTTCGAGGAAGTCTCATCATACCAATCGAGTATGATCTACTTACAACCTGTAAGTAGTTTTTCCGCATAACTTTCACATCACTTTCTCTAAGTACTAATGATTAAAAAATACCACTAATCAGTGGGTTTTTATATCAAGGTACCTATCATCCCCAACCGGGTATGATACATAATCCCACTCACCCGATAGTGTAGAGAAATTCCACTTAGTCGGGTTCCGTCCTTAGCAAGCTGGACCTCGACTAGCATTCCTGATGTCTTGTTCTCCTACATGAAATGAACATAATTGATCATTATTCATTGGCTTAATAGCCCTCATTCGTTCCAAATGAATGAGAAAACCCAACTTTACATATATTTGCAATTAGGTCCCTAAAGTTATTTTTCTTTAACTTTAAGTCCCTATTGCCGGGTTTTTCCTAAATTTGAGTCCCAAAACTTTTAAAATTTATCGTAGGACCTCAAATCATTTGATTTCACACAAAGGGGTTTAATTTACCAAATTTCCAATTTGGTCCTTCAATTTTCCAAAAATTACCATTTTACCCTTTCTTTGGAAAAATGGTAAATTTTGCCCCAAAAATTCTAAAATTTCTCAATTGGACCTCTAATATTCTTATCATGACCAATTGAACCTCAATTTTAGAAAATTACAATTTAGTCCTTCGAATTTTTGAAAATCCCCAAATTTCCACAAAATTTTCCCCCAATTTCAACTCTTCAACACTACCGAATTTGATTTATCAAATTGATCAATCAAACACCTCTAATTGTTGAAATTGGGGTTGGAATTGAGTTTTTACATGTTCATACGAATTTAAGGAACTTTGAATCGTATATTTTAATGCCGAAACGAGCTCAAATGGAGCTTCGCCAGAAAATAGATTGTAGAGAGAGAAAGCTTCGATTTCTCACCAGTGAGGGTGCGGCGGTCGAAGCTCTCTATCTAGGTAGGTAGCTCTCCCCCAGAGGATCTTCCTACGATCAAGAATGACATCAATTGATGTCGAATTGGATTAGAATTTCTCCATCGAAATTTGGCCGACTAAAATGGTAAAGGGGAGCCGAATTGGCCTACCTTTCGATCCTAATTTGACCGTGGAAGGGTTGAGGTGGTGTCGAGAGAGCTTCATTTAGCCTGAAGAGGGCTCGAATTGGCCGATTTCAACTTGGCCAAAATAGGGCAGCTTCGGTCCGCCGGAGCTGCTTCATTGTTTGATTATGTTGGCGCTTCTCCAGCGACTCTCGGGACAAATGGATGCTACCACCATGTAGCTGACTTCTCCCCAGTTCAAATGAACACGACCTCGCCTTATTTGGCTCAGAATTGACCCTATATCATAGCTCTTGTTCGAGCTTTGCCGGAAAACTAAGCAACTCAGAGAGAGAGAGAGCTTTTCAAGTATGGAGAGGATGAATGGAGAGGAGCTCTTTATATAGGGAGCTTAGGGACCCGTTGGTCGTACGTTTGGCACCGTTATGACAGGAATTGATGACCTAAAACATACAAAACGAAGACGTTTCTTCAGTTTCCTGGCGAGTGAACAGTGCTGTCATCCAGAGGAATAAGATGACACTGTTCAAAACTGGACCGACCGGTCCGAACCGAGTTCCAAGCTTAAACCGGCCGGTTCACCCCTCATTCGACCAAGTTTTTCAAATCTAAAAATTTCTAAATTCATCTAAATTCATTCTCTATCCAATGGTGGCCTCAAATCTCTAATTTGAATTATTTAAACCACTTAGAAAAATGAATTTAGGATTTGGTTCATTAGTGGTTCAAACCGGTCCGAACTGGTTCAGATTCGGTTCACCTAAACCGGATTGGTTTTCATCCCCTATTTCTTCACAATTCTATTTCCATGTCTTTTGTGACTCTTTGGATCACTTAGGGTCCATAAGTTTCCCGGTTTACCATCTCTTTATCGATTTTGGTTCATAAACCGGCTTGGTCCTTAAACCGGTTCGATCCGGTTCGGGTCCGGTTCACCTGAATCGATCTAGTTTTTCTCTCCCACTTTGTTCAAAGGTTCCTTCCCAAGGTTTATAAATTTCTTTGGGGCACAAGGGAGTTGAATTTCTCTATTTTGCCCATTCTCTATCGGTTCGAGTTCATGAACCGGTTCAATCCACTTTGATTCAGCTCATCTAAGCTGGTCTAGTATTTCTCTTCCAATTCATACTAAGGTTCTTTTCCATGGTATTATGAACTCTTTGGATCACCTGGGAGTTGTAAATTCCCAAATTACTCGTTCACAATGATCGGGTTTGTGAACCGATTCTGTATCCTCACTTAATTTGACTAGTTCTTTTCCCGGTTTTCCTTAGCTCGAAAGGGCAAGTTTTATACTTTCAATTTGATCCCTATAGTTTTCCTTGGGTCTCTTTTATGTCCTAATAGACATTAGAACGATCCCAGACTCATTTTCTTTTATTTTCCAAAAAGCTCCTTTATTTTTGAAAATTTACTATTATGCCCCTCTACTTGAGGGCTTAGGTTTTCAATATCAATTTGACCCCCAAAATTTCCCACATTGGCCAATAAACTTTTTTTTATTATGCTTATGTCCTTGGACTTCCCAAAAGTCCACTTTGGCAATACAAAAGTTCATATTTTCACTTTGGTACCAAAATTTGTTTTTATGGCAAAAAGGTCCCTAAATCGTTCCCAATAAGCAAAATTCGTCCGGACACTTCACTAAACTTCCCAATCAGCCATAAAACTTTATTTGGATTGTTAGCAAGATTGCATAAAATGCTTATTTCAAATTAGGTCCCCTAACTTTCAAATCTTTACATTTTAACCATGACCTTTGACCTATAACTCAAGCGCCTCTAAACATTCTCAAATTAAGTGGGGAGGTCCCCCTAGGCTCCTGATGCGAACCCCGCCAATATACTAACAGCACCCTACACCAAATATTGAATAAACCCCTAGACTTTCACGACGCAAGTAAAAAGGATGGAACATACCTTGTTTGATTAAGAAACAAGGTACGGATAGATGTAGATGCCACACCAAACTCTTCTAAGAAGAGCTCCTAGAAAACCCTGGTGATAAGTTCGATTGCTTGAACGCCACAAGTAAAAACCTGGTAACTTCAAAAGTTCTCTCAAAAGAGAAAGAAGACATAATCCTCACAATAAAATTAAAATCAAAGATCTGTCTTTACAATGCTCTAAAGTTAGCCTTTTATAGGCACTTGAGAATATTAGCTATTATCTAAATAAGGAAATAAAATATTGTGGTTGACATGCCAACCATATAACTATTGATATAGAAAATATTCTTAATATATTATTTTATTCTGCAATCTTCTAGAAGATTTATTATGTTAATAAATCTCCCACTTGAAATTTAAATTTGAATTTCAAATTTGAATTATCTTCTGGAGATCTTATTGGGCTCTTCTTTTGGGCTTGAGATCTTATTGGGCTCTTTCTTTGGGCTTGAGATCTTATTGGGCTCTTTGTTTGGGCTTGAGATCTTATTGGACTCTTCCTTTGGGCTTCCACTTGGGTTTCTTCAATTGCTCCAATTAGTCCATTCAATGCTTCTTCAAATCTTTTGGCCCTTAACTTGTGAATCACATTGTCCCCAATTTGATTCACATCATTCTCCCCCTCTTGAAAATAATTTGTCCTCAAATTATAGATCTCCTTGTCACCTACATAAAAAAATATTAAATTAGGAATATTAAAAAAATGTAATTGATTAGCTTCAACACTCCAATAGATAAATCTACTCTAGGAATAAGTTTAACACAAATTCCTGTATCAAAAACAATTTTCTTGAAGCCTTGATTAACTTGATTTTCATATGTTATTTTCTAAACAACCCGCCACTTCCTTTGGTCTAAGAAGGATCACTCCCTATTAAGGCAGCGGGGAGTCCAGCGTAATTTATGACATTGTTTCCTGGAATAACATTATACAAAACTCAATAGCATAAAAGAAGAATTTTAAACATACCTAACTTAGGGTTCATCTTCGTGGATTCTCTAGGTTTGGTCTCCTTTTTCTGGAAAAAGGGTGGGAGTTTTTACAACTTAGTGAGCGAGTAGTGGGGTGAGTTTTTCAAAAACAATTAGTTTATCAAAACATTTTATTTTTTAAGTGCTCTCCCCTGATTGTGTGCCAATGCTTAAATGATTTGGGAGACCTTCTTGACGGGTGCTCGAATAGGGGGCCTCGGTTTTGGAACTTGGGGGCTATTAGGCTTAGTTTTGAAAAATCTCGAACAAGTGGGCCATAGGTCAGTGGGCACGAGCAGGAGCTCATAAACAAACATGAGATATGTGCCATAAAACTTTAATAAATGAATTGTTTGGTCATGGTACCAAACTGGACTGACATATTCAGTCAACTAGTGGCAGTGAGACATGACAGGTCTTTGGACCAGTTAAGACAAACAGCTGCAGGTTGAGTTGATGGTCGGGGCCGTTGGACCTATGGCACCATAGATTATATGGCATAATAAGAAAATACTGTTTGTGCATGCATTATGATTACGGGGTCATCAAGACGCCCATGAGGGGTAGTGATGTGTCTTAAGGGCCCTAGACGACCTGTTGAGTATACGGGTAGTTCGTTGTACCGGGTGACTGTGCAAAATTTAGAGGAGTACCAAGTGCATGAGACCGGGGTGGGGACAGGATAAGGTCTCTGTCCTCATACGGACACGAAGAATTAATTTTGAGATTGAGGGTCAGATGTCACGTACATCCACTCATTCTTAGGGTAGAAGTCGACGTGCTTCTATCTAGGTGGCCGATAAAGTCACTCCGACGCCACAAGTGGGTTTAGTGGATGTACTGGCCTACAAATGTGTATTTTACCTTCATGATGAATGATGTGTTTTGGGTGATGACACACCATGATTAATAAGGAAATGTCGGTAAAAACCGAGATTTGATATAAAAGGATTTTTGAAAGAAATGAGTCTAGCACACTCCAATACAAATCTTTTTCCTAAAAGTTAAAAGTTTTGAAAATCCATTTACTAAGTAGTCATACTTACCACCTCCCTTATATCCCTTTCAAGAAATTTCGAAAAGCCTACCCTTAAAGACTATCAACTAAGATGTCTGTGAGACAAGTATGATAAATTTAAAATATTATGCAGTTTTGATTTATGTTATTTTAGGAAAAGGTGCAGGTTTAAAGGATGTCTTACTCTTTACAGTTTATAATAAGGGGAAACCGTTTAATAAACTGGGAGAGTGGCAAGTTGATCACTAGGATTCGACCAAATCGGGTCGACGTGTGACCCATTCACACCCCCTTTATCACAAAGGGTACAAAGATTCACAGGGCATTCATTCCAAGAATACACCTACTTGGGTATTAGCACGACTTTGTCATCCTCCCTAATAAAAGTCCGACCACTTCTACCAAGAATCTAAGTAGATGCCATAGGCATCTGACCCTTAGATCCACAAAATTTCTTTGTGTCTGTATGAGGATGAAGACCTCATCCTGCCCCCACCTTTATCTCATGCGCAAGAAGCTTTGTCGAGCTTCATGAGTAATTGGCACAACAAACCTGCCCTTCGCAACCAGGTCCCAAATTAAAGTGCATCTCGATGGTCCCAAAGTGCATCACTACCACTCACGGGCATCTCGATGGTCCCAAATTAAAGTGCATGCACAAACAATATTCTTAGCATATTAGTCATCATCTTTGGTGGCAACGGTCTAACGGCCCCAATACTCGACTCGACCAATGGTTGTTTGCCTAACCAATCCATTGACCTAGTCCTAGCGCACTGCCACTTAGCCCATAAAGTCTTATCAGTTTTGATTTGGTATCGTGGCAAGTCACACAAAATTTCTAGTTTTATGAAATTTTTTCATTACTCTTATACTCATTTTTGTCTATAGGCTCTAGCCCATGCCCACTAGCCTTGGCCCACTTCACGAGTTTTTCAAAATTGGGCCTTGAGCCCTTATAAGTTTAAAATCGAGGCTTCTAGTCTATTGGTGTTGTCCCAGCTCTCATTAGAAAAATCTCCCAAATAGTTTAAGCATTGACACACGATTAAGGGAGAACATTTCTGGAAAATGGTTTTTATGTTAAAAATGCACTCATCATACCAACCGGGTATGATGATAGAAAATTCCCACTCATAGTGGTTTTTCATATCAAAATGGTGCTCACCACCCCTATGATGTGTAAATAAGCCCACTCACAAGTGGTAAGTAGGTTTTTAGCTTTAAAATGTGCTCATCACCCCCAATCGAGTATGATGTAAATGTGCCCACTCACCCAATGATAGTGACGTGTTCGCCCCCAGTCGACTTTCCAAGTCTAAGTCGTGCTCCACTTAGCTCATATTCTAGTCCAAAGTGTCCCTACACGGTTTGAATATCCCTATAAGGAAAGGTTCGGCATGAAAGCCTTCTTATTCTCACATAATGGCAACTAGGCACTGATATTTGGTTTTATTGCACTTAGGTCCTTAAAGTTCATACTCCTTGACTTTAGGTTTCTAATGCTAACCTTTCTTACATCAAGTCCCAAGGATTTCCAATATCCTCGTTGGGTCCTTAATTTTCTCAGAATTCTAATCAGGACTCAATCTTTTCCACATTTCCAATAGGACCCTAAATTTTTCAAAAATTACTGATTGGCCCCAAACTTTCCAAAAATGGCCAATTGGTCCCAATTCTTTTAAAAATGACCAATTAGTCCTCTAATACCTTCCTCTTTTCCAATTGACCCACAATTTTAGAAAAATTGCACTATGGTCTTTCAATTTTTTGAAATCCCCAATTTTTCCCTAATTTCACCCCTTTCTACTAACAGAATTTGATTTCTTCAAATTGGCCTTTCAAATGGGGTTAATTGATCCAATTCATGATGTCAATCGGTCCCTTCATTATATAGGGAGCTCTTTATATAGGGAGCTCGAGTACCCTCTGCTCTACCAATTTTCATACTGATCAAGCTTATCCCCATAAAAAATTGCCCATATAGGAGGGAATATTCCCTCACTGGAAAAGGAAAGAAAAATATTGCCTCGATGAACAGTGTCATTGGACAAAGCTCACACGTGCGGACCTACCACGAGGCGACACGTGATTGGTCAATTCAGTTGACATGGCGATCCTACCTAGCTGCCATGTATGCTATTGACTGGTTGACCAGACACGTGGTAGCCTCTCATTGGTTGCTCCTGTCTACATGGTTATTGACCGACTAGACCATTAACTGGTCCGGTCCAACTGGCTTCAGTGACCTGAAAATGAAAATCCGCTTGTTTAGACTTAATTCGACTGGTTTTCTAAAAATTAAAAATTTTAAATTAATTTTCTACCAAATGATGGTCTTAATTTCCCAAATTGCTCTTTTTTAGCTACCTATAAAAATAAATTATTGAACCGGTTCAATCTGGTTCAGGTTCGGGTTCACCTCGAACCGGTCTAATTTTCTTATCCAATTTCCTTCCTCGTTCTTCATCATGATTTTTATGACTTCTTGGTAATTTTGGATTTTTAATTTTCCCCTTGTTAACTCTTCTTTACTATTTTTGGCTCACTAAATGGTTCAATTTTCTCATAAAAATTTCTCGGTTCTTGTCTCAGTTTCATTGGTACGAGAGGTCGGGTTTCACATGGTGGATCAACGGATGAAGTGTGTTGCAAAACTAGGGCAACTCTAGTAAGCTATTGGGAGGAGAAGATGACACACGTGGATGGTTGGTGCATTCATGCGCCCAACTTCTTTGCTGACCAATTCAACACTGTAGCAAACCATTTTTCGAAGTATTTTTTGGTCAGTTTAGCAGTTTTTTGGCCGGTTCAGCCACTTCCCAGTCGGTTCTTGAGAAAATAAAAATTATAAATTAAATTTTCTATTGAATGGACTGCACCATTGATAGATCCAGTCTAACCATGTCTAGTGACGAGAAAACGAAAATCGGCAGTTTCACGATTCGACTGATTTTCTCAAAATTAAAATTTTATAAATTAGTTTAAATTCATTTTCTATTCAATGGTGGCCTCAATTTCCCAAATTGATATTTTTAAACCACCTAGAAAAATAAATTAAGAAATTGGTACATTCATGATTCTACTCGGTTCAATCCAATTCAAGTTGGGTTCACCCTAAACCGATCTAGTTTTCCCATCCAATTTACTTTATAGTCCTTACCCATGATTTTTATAACTTTTTAGTTACTTGGAATTTTCAAATTTCTCATTTTAACCCATTTTTGTCATTTTTTTGTTTCTTACGTGGATCGATTTCTCGGTTTCCTTGATAGGAGATGTTGGGTTTCATAAATCTCATACATGTGTAGAATGTAATACAATTAAGATAAAATAAGATGGTTTCTCCTTCCAAAATTATTAATAGGTTATTAGAGTAATTGGGAAATTAAATTATATTGAGAATGTAACAGTTAATTAATTAATTGGATGCTATGAGCCTCTTCCAAGTATAGTTTCAAGGGCATGTAAATAAATACGTTTTTGTTTATAGATGTCAAAATCTTGTATTGCAAAGGTGGCAATGCCATTCGAGCAAAAAAAGGAGGTGACAATGCCATGGTAACATTATTGCAAAAGTACTACAACCTTGTGAGGATGAATTGCATTTAACCATTAATGCGGTTAATGGCATTAATGCCGTGATACTGAAGTGGAGGGTGAATCCATATTTACCTAATACGAGTGTATGTAAATATAAGCATAATATTGATATTGATTTTATTACAAATGGAACTTAAATATATTTATTACAAATATAATAGTTTGGGCGGTAATTATTAAAGCTAAGTTGAATTATATTGGAAGGTGATAATTTTCATTTGTGAAATTTAGATAAGAAATATATACATATGTAATTATTGAAAATGGATTATGTGAATGACTAAATTATATTGAATTATTATTTTTATATCTAGAATTTGTATTGCATGAATGTAATAAGACTATAAAGGTCGTAGAGGGGGATTTTGATATTATGAATTGACCTTTACTATATTTATAGGAAATAAATTTGACAATTATACATTTCTTCATTAAATTACGGCACGAGGTTTTATGTCCATAACATTGAAACATATTCCTAAATTTCATACATTTTTGAAAATTAGAAGATAAAGAAATCAATGACAATTGTAGAATATTATAAAAATCCATTAAGATGATGTCATTCAAATAAGATGTTTATCCGGAAAAAATAGTCACTTACACACAAAATATGACTCAATTATAATGTTAACGTAGGAATCAAAAGATATAATGTGGCCAAAAAGCCTTTTAAAACTATAAACTAGGAGGGTCCAATAGATATGAGTCCTCTTTATTTAGAAGGTGATTATTTCCATTCTTGGAATTGATATAAGAAATATATACATATATGATAATTAAAAAATGGACTACGTGAACGACTAATTTATATTAAATTATTATCTTAAAAAATTATACTGTGTTTTAGCCTACTACTGCAAATAATCTCATGCTGTAAAGGTAATATAGGAAGTTTTTATATATTAGTAATTGTCATTTACTCTATTTATAAGAAATATAATTTGTGGTTATACATTTCTCTGATTAGTTGTAGCACGAAGTTTTATATACATATCATGCACAAGAGTCGTAGGAAGCAAGAATTACAAATTTCTAAACTTCAAACTTTGAGTACTTATTAATAAAGGAGAAATTAATAACAGCTATAGAATGCTATAAATATAAATCAATTAACGGGAAAAAATACAATTTCTTGCACAGAAATGTATCACTCCATTATTACGATAATTTAGAACATAAAAGATATAAAAAGTATATAGCCCCAAAATTAACGTAATCACATGAGTTTCCAGCTATTTTTCGTGTAAATGTATAAATAACAAAATAAATAAGTAACTCAAGTACAATTAATGATTGGTAATATGCTAATAACTTACCATGGTTTTCAATGTAATTCTTAGGTCAACATATATGATTCAATCGATGAAAAGTATAAGGTGTTGTATGATTGATTCCATCAATTCCCCAAACTCGACCCTATAAAAATAAAAAATAAAAGTACTAATAAATAGAGCACTACTAAAGAGGAGACGGAGATTTTCTCTTTTTGGGTTGATGGAGCTTTCAAAAATAATTTTATTTATTACATTAAATTTATATAATATTATCAAACCTATTATATATTTTTTGTGTATCCTAAATAAGCTTGTAATTTATTTCACTTACTGGATTTAGTGTTATGTCACGTCTATACAAATTTATATACGTGATATAATGAAAATTATATCTTTCCCATGCTTAATATGTCAAAATATTTTTTTAAATAGATACGTTATATTATATAATAAAAATTATGATTGTGATAGTTGATCATATTATATATACTCAAATTTTAATGATGTAATTTGTAAATTTTATATCATATATATTTGTAATTATATATACTATAAAATAATAATATTTATATAAATATTAATAACTATACTATTTGAAAAAAATGTTGAAATATTATAATATATTGTTATAATAGTATTTTTATTAGTTATGATAAATATATTTAATTAATTAAGTTATTTATTAATAAAATATGAGTTCTTGGCTTTTTCTTATGGCCTACTACATTTATTTTTTAATATCGTATTCTAATTTATTTTAAATTTTTATTTGATATCTGAGTTATTGTATAACAACTTTTCTATTTATCAAGATACTAAAATACTTTGGCTTACTTAGGTGCAACCTACAAATTAATCAGGAGAATAAAAGTTGTCATGTTAAAAAATAACGCTAGTCTTCACAAGAATCCTTTAATTAGAAACGAGGTAACTTTATTTCATTTATACTTCAAATCTACTTTTATTTATACTTTATTTCATTTAACACATCGATTTCTTTCCAATAATATATATTATATTTTTTAAAATTTTTTTAATTTACTCTATTTTGCCAATTTATTAAAGATAATACCTACTATTTTAAATTTTCCTTTACTCATTTTCTTACCAAAAAAAAACAGTAGAACACCCCATCCCATTTTGTTTAATTGCAACCTCTAAACAATCCATCACAACTTCAGATACTACAATAGCGATTACTATTACTATTGTACTATCAACGGGAATAACACTTAAAATAGTATTATAACATATTAGTTTACTTTCAAAACTTTTATTTAAAATAATATCCTCAAACAAATATATGGTTATTTACTATCCATAAATATGTAATTATTTTATGAGTACTAAACTAGTATATCAGCGTAAAAGTTTATTTTCATTATTTTTTTTGTCTAAAAAAGTATTAAATTAGTATATTAGCGTAAAAGTTTATTTTTATTATTTTTTTATGTCTAAAAAAGGTAATGGAGTAGGTGAGTTTAACCAGTCAATGAGTATGAATTTTCTTAATTTATCACAATTGAAATTTAAATGGGGTTTATAATTGGGCAAACATATCATACAACACATCCACCTGTTCTATTATAGAAGGGATCACTCATTTCTATAACAAAAGTTTCATCTATTTCACTTGTGATTCGAAACGAATTTATTAACCATTATGATATAATGCTACTATGAGAAGGAGCTCATGTCTACTTAAAAGTCATAAATTGTAAATAATGGAACCCTTCCAACCTTATAAACCTACAACACTTCTCTATTTTATCCAATTTAGGATTTTATTCTCAACATCCGCCCTCACGTGCAACGTGGATATACTTGCCACTGTATACGAGTCATGTATTATTCTTCCAGTCTCGAACGAGGGGAACAATGGCCTTGAGTTGGGTATTTTTTTCCTCCACCATACTTGGGTAGACCACGAGTCAGGTTTCTAGTCTCGTTTCAGGTATGGGTGCTAGCCAACTGGCTCTGATACCATGTGAGAAGGTATTGTGAACCGATAAGGGGTCATACCCATGTCTACTTTAAAGTCATGACTTATAAGTAGTGGAACCCTTCCAATCTTATTAACCCACAACACTTCATTATTTTATCTCATTTGGGATTTTATTCTCAACAGCTACAATATCGTCCATTTGTCTCATAAGATGACATTGTTTGAGTGGGCACATAGGGCTCCGAGAGCCCGTGACGTACAGGGCGGGTGATAGCTTCCCTTGTACAAAATCTTACTAGACAACAACACTCAAAACTATCACTACCCCGTACTAGGCATCTTATGGTCTTGTTTATAAACAAACACAAACATGTGTTTTAACTTAAGATCGTTGTCTTTGTACCATATGTCATATGAGACAAAACTTGCTTCCATCTCGATAGTAATTAATTCACACAATCAATAGAATTTTTTATTCATATAACATAATCAAATTATTTACAGAACAAGGTATGTCCCTCTCATTTCACAAGTTTTCAAGACATGGCCTTGGGATCACTCTTTTCAAAACTCTATCAATGGGCCCACTTAAACAAAATATCAATCCAATCATTCTCATTTACCTTGAGTTCGACCCATTTTCTGCATTGATATATGTATCTAGATTCTGCTTTTCAAAAGAATTTTATCACAAGCATATGGCATCAAGGAAATTCTCTAAACAAGATTCATACTTCTATAAGGATTATTTTTCAAAAAGGTTTTACGCATAGAGCATGATATCAGTAGAATATATATCTTGATAAATACTTTTAAGTTGGATATGTTATCAGTTTGTGTAAGTAACTTTGCATCATTGGTCCAATCAAACTCGATATTAGAAATTTCACTCACCCATGGTCCTTAACTTATTCGTCCCGGATGTATTTTCAAATTCTTGTGCCTTTATTCGCACATGTACATAGGTAATCAATTCATACATCATTTCGAACAATTAAGTTTATAAAAAGTATGAATTTACACATATGTTTCTATACTTTTCATTATTTACATATATGTACATAAGCTTACTTTATTTCCAATTAGCTCCCTAATATTCTAATCTTCCCTTTAGGTCTCTAATGATTCTTTATTTCCATTTGGATCCTTAATTTACCAATATTTGTATTTAAAACCCTACCTATTTAAAATTTTAATTTGGTACCCAACTTTCTAAAATTTACATTTTCGCCCCTAAAACTTTCATCTTCAAGAAATCATGTCAAACCTTTTAAATTATGTCCTAACATGATACTAATTGTCCTCCAGGTGTACCTATAACCATTAGAAGATTTGTTTCACTCAATTTGGCTTAGAAATAACAATAAACAAAGCAACACTGAAAAAATCATTCTAGAGAGAAAATTCTTCATTTTCTTACTAGCGAGGATGCAATGGCTGGAGTTCCTGGTGTGGGATGCTAGCTCTCTTCAAGGGGACCATTACATGATCAAATGGTGCATTATTTAGTGGCCCGAGCGATTAGAATAAGATTTAGTAATTTTTTAGTGAAATCACTCTAAAATTTGAATTTTCTAGCAAAGAGCAACGGTAAAGAATTACCACTAAGGTGTAGGGAGGGCGTGGCTTGACTAGGGATGATCGGAGATGATTGGCTCGATCATGGGTGGCCTGGAGGTTTTAACACTGAAATTTTCGAAAACAAAATTTAAGACACTTGGACTAGAAAGGGAGATCGAGTCGGGAATGTAATTCCAAACTAGGAATTCCAATGAGAAGTGGGAATGGAACCCTAAAACAAGAATGAGAGTCGAACTATATCGAGAACCCAGGTTAAAATATGAATGGAATCCCGAATTGAGGATGTAAACCTAAGTCGAGAAGGAAAACTGTGTTGTGATTTGAAAGTCAAACCAAATCATAACCTAATGTGGTAAGTGGGAATAGAAACCCAATGTTGGGAATAGGGAATTCGATTGGAATAGAGTTTAGATTCCTGAGCATAAAAATGTAGAGTCTTGGAGGAAGCCCGTTTTCACCCGAATAGGCTAGGATTTTGGATTAAATTACCAAGGGGATTAAAGAGGGCAATAAAGTAATTTTGGATTTTGGAAAGTTAGAAAATGAGGAGGGACTAAGTCGGGTCGGATTTAACTCGACTTTGGTTGACCCAGCCCAACTCATGGTCATACATCCAAATTAACCTCTCTACCTACTTCCTATAGTTTCTATAGATGCCAAGTTATGGAAACACACTTAATTGACTAATTTATTCATCAAATTGCATGCAATCAGACTTGGCATTGCAATGACAACTCCTTGAGCAGCCTACAGGTGAATTTAATTGCATTTCTATTTCCCCATTAGATCGAATTTGATATGAGATGTTTGAAAATACGTCCTTAAAATCTCTCTTGACATCTAATGGTTCCTACACAAAAGTCTCTCTCACCTGACCACCAAATGGAGTGATTGTGATGTCAAAATAATGGTAAGAGACTCCTCTTGAATTCTATCGTGTGGTCGTGACATGTTAGTGGCTGAAAAATGTTGAATAAGGGTTGTTTGGCCAAATTTGACTTAGGATAGGAAATCACTGCCACACCACCACATTTTTGTGGCCAAATTTGGCCACATCTGGCTACCTCCCATCTACCTCTCCATGGGAAGGGTCAATCTCCAGAAAGGGGAAAATTGACCACCATGAGCATTTTAACCGATGGGTATGTCGGGTTCTGCCCAATCGCAATTAGTTGATGACCAAGTCTCCCAACTCTGACAACCACTTGGCTGACCACCATTGTTGAAAGTTTCACATGGACGTTGGATACAAAATGCCTAATGTCCTTTCACCTCTTCGGCCAACTCCGGTGATAATTTCTAACAACTCCTTAAGTAGCTCAATTTTAGGTAGTTTTGGTACTTGGCAGATTTCAGCTGAATGCAGTTGAGGTAAGACCCCTGCTCCACCTATGAGCCATTAGGCATATAATGATGGTATTTGGGAGGGATTAATGGAAATGGAACATGTTTTAATTAATATTAAAATTTTGGGGACTGATTTGAAAAAAAGGGAAAACTTGTGGAAATAGTCTCAAGGGATAGCCTAATGGACTATGTCACGCCTCGACCCGATTCGGTTGGCTGAGGACACATGCCCCTCTGCCTGTCCCTGTTGATAACCACTATGGTAGGTACCTTCACCATAATAAGAATTAGAGGGACTAGGGCTTCTTAAGAAGCACATGTAAAACGCGACAGAAATTTGAGACTTTTCTATCAAAGCTTCACATGGGAACCCTCAAAACACTTTATCAATTATCCCGGGAATCATAGTATCACACTAAATTAAAATTAACCTTTGTGAGTAGGATACAAGGTTACCTAGGAGAATGTGTGCCTCGGGAAGTCCCTTCCCTTCCCTACCTCGTGCATTCAAGGCTTAGTCTACAACTCAGTGAATGAGACACTAACATCGTAACACTACATAACTTATGACACAAACGTCCCCGTAAACTACCTCACATGATTTTCTATAGTTATCACTCGCACCTCCAATATGAGTACCATAGTTTACTTCACCCCATGGAGAGAGCAAGTCTCGAGCCTTCACCCCATGGATATGCTCAGTTTCCCCCTTTAGTTCCCTCAAACTAATAATGCACTATTACTATATGTGACACACCGAGAACTCATGTCCCGCACACAAGGGATAGCTTACACTCGGCTAACATTCTCGGGCTATTCATAGCATATGACTCATCATGGGCTACACAAGCCATGTTCACGTCGGGCTACTCGACCCTTAACACAAACAACACACTAGAGGGTGTACTAATGCTTAGACGATACCAAACTAAAAAACTAGATCATGGGAGCCACCCAAGGTGCTCGAACCACAATCGACACTTTAGGTGTCATCTCGCAGTTGGGTTGTAAACTCCGCTCTTTTGAGTTAAGCACAACCGAGAAAAGAACCGGTCAAATCGAGTAAGAAAATTGAACCGGTTCACAAACATGATCATTTGGAAACGAGAAATTTTGGAAATTTGCAACTCCTAGGTGATCCAAAGGGTTCATAAAACCTTGGAAAAGAACCTTAGAACAAATTGAAGAGAAAAACCAGACTAGTTTAGATAAACTGGATCCAACTGGATTGAACCGGTTTATAAATAGAGTCCGTTCATGAATAGGAACCGATAAAGAAAGGGAAAACTGAGAAATTTTTGGATCCTGAGTGACCCAAAGAGTCCCAAAAGTCATGGAAATGGACTTGAGAATGAATTGGAGATGAAAACCAAATTGGTTCAGGGTTGAACCACTATTAAACTGGATTCTAAATTTATTTTTCTAGGTGGATTAAAAAAAATTCAAATTTGAGATTTTAGGCTGAAAATGAATTTAGATGAATTTAGAAATTTTTAGATTTGAAAAACTCGGTCGAATGGAGGGTAAACCAGCCGGTTTAAGCTTTGAACCTGGTTCGAACCGATCCGGGCCGGTTCGGAATAGTGTCATCTTCTTCCTTCAGATGATATCACTGTTCACCATTGGAAAATCGAAGCAGCACCAGCAAAGAAGAAATATCTCCATTCAATACATTTCTGGCCATCAATGTCTGTCACAAAGATGCCAATCGAATGACCAAGAAGTCCCTGGGCTTCCTATATAAAGACCCCCTCCCCATTCATCCTCTCCGCACCTGAAAAGCTCACTCTCTCTCAACAGCTTAGTTTTCTGATAAATCTCGAATAAGAGATCTAATATAGGGTCATTTCTAAGCCAAATAATGCGATTTCGGGCTCTTTAGAATTAGGGAGAAGTCAGCTACAAGCCTGTAGTATCTGTTTGCTCTGAGGGTCGCCGGAGAAATGCCGACGTGATGGAACTGTGAATCAGCTCCGGCGACTGAAGCTACCCTATTTTGGTCGAGTTGAAATTGGCCATTTTGAGCCCTCCTCAGCCAAACCAAGCCTTCCCAAAACTTCCTCTGCCCTCCCACAGCCGAATTAGGACTGAAAGTTAAGCCAATTCCGCTCCTGTCACGCCCCGACCCGGTTTGGTCAGATCCCCGTGAACAACCCGCCACTCTCCCGGTTTATTAAAGGGTTTCCCCTTATTATAATCCGTAAAGAGTAAGGCGTCCTTTAAACCTGCACCATTTCCTGGAATAGCATAATCAAAACTGCATGAAATTTTAAACTTTACATACCTGTCTTACAGGCATCTTAGTTGATGGTCTTTTAAGGTAGGCTTTTCGGGATTTCCTGAAAGGGATATAAGGGAGGGGGTGAGTACGACTACTCAGTGAATGGGTTTTTAAAAGCTTTTGACTTTTAAGAAAAATATTTATATGGAGTGTGCCAGACTCCTTTGTTTTCAAAAATCCCTTCATTTAAAAATTCGGGTTTTTCCATTATTTCTTAGTTACCACGGTGTGTCATCACCCAACACACATCCTTCATCATGAAGGTTACACACATTCGCAAGTCAGTATCACTACTGAACCCGCTAGTGGCTTCGGAGCGACTTTTCCTGCCACCTGGATAGAAGTACGACCACTTCTACCCTGGGAATGAGTGGATGTACGTGACTTCCGACCCACAATCCCGAAATCACTTCTTCGTGTCCGTATGAGGACAGAGACCTCATCCTGTCCCCACCCCGGTCTCATGCGCTTCGTGCTACTCCAGATTTCGCACAAACACCTGGAACGACGAACTGCCCTTATAGCCACCAGGTCGTCCAGTGCCCTTAGGACGCATCACTACCCCTCATGGGCGTCTTGATGATCTCGTACTCACAGTGCATGCACAAACAATGTTTTCTTATATTGCCATGTAATCTGTGGTGCCACTAGTCCAATGGCCCCGACTCTCAACTCAACCCGCAGCTGTTTGTCTTGACTAGTCCGTCGACCTGTCATGTCGCACTGCCACTAGTTGACTGAGCATGTCAGTCCTATCTTGGTACCATGGCCAAACAATTCACTTATTAAGTTTTATGGCACATATATCAGGTTCATTTACGAGCTCCTGCTCGTGCCAACTGGCCTTGGGCCCACTGTACGAGATTTTCAAAATCGGGCATTTAGCCCCCAAGTTCCAAAATTGAGGCCCCCGGCCTATTAGAGCTATTCGAGCTCCCGTCGAGAAGGTCTCCCAAATTGTTTAAGCATTAGCACACAGTTAGGGGAGAGCACTTCTGACAAAAATAGGTTTTTACTGTCCATCATACCGACCGGTACAAGGACATCTCCGTTCATAACCGATGATCGGGTTTTCAACTTCCTTCGAGGAAGTCTCATCATACCAACCGGGTATGATCTACTTACAACTCGTAAGTAGTTTTTTTTTTTCGCATAACTTTCACATCACTTTCTCTAAGTAGTGATGATTAAAATACCACTAAACAGTGGGTTTTTTATATCGAGACACTTATCATCCCCAACCGGGTATGATGTTAGTAAACCCACTCACAACCGGTAAGTGATTTTTAACTTTAAACTGTGCTCATTATCCCAACTGGGTATGATGTGAATAACCCACTCACTCGTTAATGCCGTGAATTCCACTAGACCGATTCTTGGTATTCACGCGAGCTTGTCCTTGCTGGCGTTCCCGGTACTTCGTGTTCCGGTGAAGGCACGACGGTCCGAGCTTTCGATCTGGGCAGATAGGTCTCATCCTGAGGTTCATCCTTTCGGTCCTAATTCGGCCGTGGAAAGGTTGAGAAAGTGTTGGGAGGGCTTGGTTTGGCCTGAGGAGGGCTTGAAATGGCCGATTTCAGCTTGGCCGAAATAGGGCAGCTTCGGTCCGCCGGAGTTGCTTCACTATTCCATCATGTCGGCGCTTCTCCAACGATTCTCGGATTGATTGGAGTTTGCTATCAGATAGCTGTCTTCTCCCCGGTTCTAAAGAGCTTGACCTTTGTTCAAGTCGAAGCTCTCGTTCGAGCTTTACCGGGAAATGGAGCAGTAGAGAGAGAGAGAAGTGTTCAGGTGTGAGGAGAATGAAATGGGGATGACCTCTTTATATAGTCGTAAAACCCGTGTATTAAATAGGCGAGATTTATTACTGGTATTAATATGGCCATAAATTTTTGGTATTAATTCCAATAATTTAATTTTGGTATTAATTCTAATAAATTAAATTTCAGTATTAATTTCAATAATTTAATTTTGATATTTAATTATTTGTATTAATTCCAATAATTTAATTTAGGTATTAAATTATGATAAGGCGTACGACCGAAATTTCGGGTTACAAAAAAATTTATACTTCCCAGGAGGTCACCCATCCTCACTTTACTCTTAGGTAAGCACGCTTAACTTTAAAGTTTTTATGAAATTTAGTTCACCTGAACCAATTTGGTTTTTATTTTCTAATTTGTCTTAAGTTTATTTTCCAAGGTTTAATGAACCATTTGGATCACCCGAGAGTTGTAAATTCCCAACTTGCCCGTTCAGAAATAATCGGGTTTGTGAACCGGTTCTAAATCCTCACTTGGTTTGATTAGTTTTTTTTTCCTGGTTTTCCTTAGCTCAAAAGGGCGGGTTTTACAGCTCCCCTGTACAATTTTCGACCGGTGCTAGAGAGAGAACCTACAAAATTTTGATGTTGAAATTCTAACTCAATTCAACATCAATTAATGCAATTCTTGTTTCTAGGATGAACCTTAGGACGAGAGCTATCTACCCAGATTGAAAACTTGAACTGTCGTGCCCCCAACAGTGAGTAATTGAAGCTTTCTCTCTCTATAGTTTGTTTTTCAGCGAAGCTCCGTTTGAGCTCATTCCGGCTTCAAAACTTGCGACTCAAAGTGCTATTGAATCATATGAAGATGTAGGATCTCAATTTTAACTTCAATTTCAACAATTTAATGAGTTTGATTGGTCAATTTGATGAAACCAAATTCGGCTGTTTTAAGGAGTTGAAATTAGGGGGTGAAACTTGCCATTTTTGTAAAGGAAGGGCAAAATGGTAATTTTGGAAAAGTTGGGGGACCAAATTGGAAATTTGGGGAATTAAACCCCTTTTTGTGAAATTGAATAAATTGAGGTCCCAAGGTGAATTTTAAAAGTTTTGGGACTCAATTTGAGAAAAAACCGGCATTAGGGACTTAAAGTTAAAGAAAAATAACTTTAGAGACCTAATTATAAATAAATAAAAAGTTTGAATTTCTCATTCATTTGTAATGAATGAAGGCTATTAGGCCGAGGGATAATGAACAAGGATGTTCATATTGTTCCAAAACACGAATTACCAGGAACCCCAACAAGGACAACCTCGCGTGAATACAAAGAAACGGTCGAGTGAAATTCACTACATTAACGGGTGAGTGGGATGTTATATTATACTCGGTTGGGGATGATAAGTACCTCAAAATGAAAACCCACTATTAAGTGGTATTTTTAAACGTCACAACTTAGAAGAGTGATGTGAAAATTACACGGAAAAGCTACTTATCAATTGTAAGTAGATCATACCCGGATGGTGTTATGAAACTTCCTCGGAGGATGTGGAAAACTCATTCATCTATTATGAGCGGAGAAATCCTTATACCCGGTTGGTATGATGGATAGTTGAAAATATGTTTTTTCGGAAGTGCTCTCCTCTGACTGTGTGCCACTGCTTAAACATTTTGGGAGACCTTCTTGACAGGAGCTCGAAATGCTCAGATATGTCGGCGGCCTTGATTTTGAAACTTGGTGGCTAATATACCCATTTTTCAAAATCTCATAGAGTGAGCCAAAGCCGGTTGGCACGAGCAGGAGCTAGTAAACAAACATGAGTTTTATGCCATAAAACTTTAAATAAATGAATTGTTTGGGCATGGTACTAAGACAGGACCGACATACTCAGTCAACTAGTGGCAATGCAACATGACAGGTCGACGGACCAGTTAAGATAAACAACTGCTGGTTGAGTTGAGGGTTAGTGCCGTTGGATCAGTGGCGCCATAGATTATATGGCATGATGAGAAAATATTGATTGTGCATATGCTGTGATTACGGAACCTTCAAGATGCCCAAGAGGGGTAGTGATGTGTCCTAGGGCCCTCGACGACCTGATGGGTATAAGGGCAGATCGTTGGACCAGGTGAACTTGCGAACCTCAATGTAGCTTCAAGCGCTTGAGACCAAGGTGGGGTTAGGATGAGGTCTCTATCCTCATACAGACACGGAGGATTGATTTTGGGATTGAGGGTCGGATGTCACATACATCCACTCATTCTTTGGGTAGAAGTGGACATGCTTCTATTTAGGTGGCCAGTAAAGTCGCTCTGACGCCACAAGTGGTTTCAGTGGATGGGTCGGCCTGTGATTGTGTGTTTTGACCTTCATGATGAAGGATGTGTGTTGGATGATGACACACCGTGATTAATAAGAAATGGTGATGAAAACAAAGATTTGAAATGAAAGGATTTTTGAAAGAAAATAAAGAGTGTGGCACACTCCAATACAAATCTTTTTCCTAAAAGTTAAATTTTGAAAACCCATTTATTGAGTAGTTGTACTCATCCCCTCCCTTATATCCCTTTTAGGAAATCCCAGAAAGCCTACCCTTAAGGACCACTAATTAATACACTTGTGGGACAGGTATGATAGATTTAAAACTTTATGCAGTTTTGATTTATCATATTCTATGAAAGGTACAGGTTTAAATGATGTCTTACTCCTCTCGAGTTTAAAGGAGGAGAAGACCCTTAATAAACTCAGAAGAGTGGTGGGTTGCTCAAGGGGATCCGACCAATCCGGGTCGGGGCGTGACAACTAGAGTGGTATCAGAGCATGTTTCCTTGAATACATAATCAAGACTAGAAAATATAATAACTAATAGGATTGATCTTAAAATTTTCAGATGGCTCCTAGGAGAGAAACCAAGAAAACTAGGAATGACTCTACTCAACACCCTGTCCTCGTAGGAAGACTCCTACAATGACCATTTAGCAAAGAATACTTAACAAGAAAACTCTCAAGGTAATCACACTCAAGTACGGCGAAGCACCAAACTACCAGTAACCCCTAGCAAGGCCCCACAATACCTGGAGGAAAGGAGGAACCACAATGGTCCACGCAAGAGAATAACCTATTAAAGGTGTGAAGAATGGGGACACTATGTGAAAAAGTACCCAACACTACTAAGGACAAGTACCAAACCTGTCATAAGTGTAAGGGAATAGGACAGGTAACGAAGAACTATTCCACACCTCATAGATTTAGGACAATACCTCCTCAAGGGTCATGAAAGACATGAAGGGCAATAGGATGGGCATGAAGGACGAGTGATACAACTACCTAGACGATTGGACCAGAAAAATAGTGAGAACGAGGCAGTTAACAAACTGACCTTCGGGAGAACCATGGATTTAACCCATGACAAGGAAGGGAGATGTGAAAAGGCTAAAATGTTAAAAAATGGATAAAGGAAATCCTTAAAGAAATCAATGACCAAGACCAGATTTATGATAAAAAAACATGAGATGGTTAAGTGAGCCTCTCGAAGGATGATCAAGGGATTTTAAAACTAGGTGGATGTGAGCTCTCCCGAGAAAGAAATAGACATGTACTGAGGTACGAGTGAGAATGAGGATGGAGTACGAAGGACGTACCTGTAGGATCTCAAGAGTAAAGGTAAGCACGAAAGAATGGCATCAAGGGATATCACTTAATGTTATGTGCCTTCAAAGGTGAATGGAAAAGAAATTACGGGAGAAAAGGGTAAGAATCCTCCCAAATAAGAAAATCCTAAGAAAGGATACATGACCTAATAAAGAAGAAATGGAACCAGGTGACAAGAGGTTCGGAGACGAATTTGCAAATAAAATACATGTTGAGGTAAAAGAAACCTAGGGAAGCATATTATGAGAATCTAAGGAGTAAGTTAAACAAAAAAAAGGGTAAGTAGGATGTTAACATCATGAGATGCTGTGACAAGTGAGAATGAGTGGACTACCCATATTAAGGTAATAAAGAAAAGAACGTCTGAAAAACGTTGGGAAAGTAAGTTCTTTAAATAAGATGTGGCTAAGGAAAAATAACCACAATTTGCAAGACAAGTCATAGTCCACACACGCATGTGAAGCCTAGACGACGGAGCATAGTGTGGAATGCACGGAATAAGACTGAGAATCGAAAGTATCTCCAGTAAGGAATAAGGGATGAAATAGAAGTTGTAGATAAAGAAGGATCCAATACGGGCAAATGCCTAAACATAGATAGGGGTGGGAAGAAAAGAAGAAAGAACACTACAAGGAATAATAAGATGGTTGGGTATGTAACTCATAAGTGGGAAGTCTCTCTTGTGAGGGACATAGTAGAGAACGAAACCGAAAGAAGGGAACCTTCCCAAGCAAAGGAATCGATACATAGATCAACAGTGATTATTTTAGAATGAATAATCATGAAATGATTACGAGTAAGTAAAAGTGGATTAAGGAATAAGGAAAAATCCTTGGATAAAGAGCGCCAAGGACTTAAGAAGGAAAGAATCTCAACTTGTAGGTAAATTATTGGGAAATCAAATCACTAGAACCAGAAAGACTCAATAAGGAAGTGGGGAAAGGACGAGTGGGTAAGATGAACCGACACAGTTTTGTAAGTTGATTGGATAACGGTAAAGGTAGTTTAGAAATACTACCAAAAGAAAATAGGGATGAAGTTATACAATCTCTATGAGGTTGGAAAGTTAGGATTAACCTTAAAGGAGGTGTTCTGGAAATCTAATGGACATAGAGATAAGACCTAAAAAATGTTATGTTGTAAGGAGCATGTAAACCCAATAGTCCCAAGGAAAACATGACTCAAAATAAGGAAGAGTTAGTTAGTAAGCATGACAAGGTCAAACATAAAAATTTGGATAGAATTGTAATGGACAACGGGTGAAGGAAAGTCGAAATAGGACGAAAATAGGTATGTAATAATCTAAAGGATTTCAACAACCAAGAGGTTAACTAGACACAAGAATTGTTAGTTATCTTGGAACTCCCAATCCTAAATATAGGACCTCCATGAAAAAAAACAGTATTGCATTAAGCAAAGCAAGATGTGAATCTATGGATATACCCTTGAGTAAGGTATGTCTAGTTATGATAAACTCCACGGAGGGAGTAAATAATACAAAGGAAAAGAAATTCCTTAAGTGAAGGATGTAAAAAGAGTTAGTTGAAAGAGCAAAAGAGGAGTTTGCATGTTGAGCAAACACCAAATGGACATCAAAGGAAATGATTCCTCACGCAAGGTTGTTAATTAAGTTTTGGGAACAAAAACTCCTAAAAGGAGAGGAGAGTTGTAAACCCCGCTCTTTTGAGTTAAGGACAACCAGGAAAAGAACTGGCCAAACCGAGTAAGAAAAACAAACAGGTTCACAAACC
Organism: Trapa bicornis; assembly: GCA_030064425.1. Taxonomy (NCBI): domain Eukaryota; kingdom Viridiplantae; phylum Streptophyta; class Magnoliopsida; order Myrtales; family Lythraceae; genus Trapa; species Trapa bicornis. The sequence continues at coordinate 1,269,031 of CM057756.1, read as the reverse complement.
CGATCATTTGGAAATGGAAAATTTTGGAAATTTATAACTCCCGGGTGATCCAAAGGGTTCATAAAAACTTGGAAAAGAACCTTAGGACAAATTGGAAGAGAAAAACCAGACCGGTCTAGATAAATCGAATCCAACTGGATTGAACCGGTTTATGTACCGAGTCGGTTCATCAATCGAAACTGATAGAGAAAGGGCAAACCGGGAAATTTATGGATCCTGAGGGACCCAAAGAGTCCCAAAAGTAATGGAAATGGACTTGAGAATGAATTGGAGATCAAAACCAAACCGGTTTAGGTGAATCGGATCTGAACCAGTTTGATTGGTTTGAACCACTATTGAATCGGATTCTAAATTCATTTTTCTAGGCAGCTTAAAAATTCAAATTTGAGATTTGAGGCCACCATTCAATAGAATTCATTTTTCCATTTTAAGTCACCCCGTGAAAGAAATATTTAAACCAGTTCATTTCAGTTTTATCCTATTCGATCTAGTTCAAGTCTAGTTTAACTTGATTTCATTCGGTTCTTACTTCCAATTTCTAATTGGATCAATTTCCTTTGATATTTGGTAAAATATAGTCTCACATGGATCATTTTCAATCCCATTTTAACCTCTATTTGTGATTCCGGTTCAAACTGAAACTCTATTTTTCATGAAAATTTTCAATCCTTCTTCAGAAAAGTAGTAAAAAATGATTGTATTGTCTCCGTATATGTAATAAATCTTATGTTTTATCTCTAGTTTCTTGTTTTAGTTGTAGTAAGCCTATTTTATTATTGTATCAACATTTAGGATATCACAATCTTTTTATTGTCATATGTGCTATACGAACATTTATCAATTAATGTTAACTCGATTTTATCATTATATGATTAATGTTATTTTGGAAAAAAATTTTTGCATTATTTTATAATTATTTTTATAATCTAAATTTTATAGTGCATATAAAATTATATTTTCATAATTTAATAATTAAAATAATTTTATATTAAATAATATATAATCTTATATATTTACTCAAAATAATAAAGTTTAAATTGAGTTAAAATGACGATTGTTCGATATTCTATTGAAAATGGATTATGTGAATTACTAAATTATATTTAATTACGTTTGTTTTTAGATTTTGTAATACACCCTTACTCGCTCAAATATTCTTACCATTCATAAATGGGCGTCAAAGACTATAAATGCAATAGAGGAAGGTTTTTTAATATGGGGAATTTGCCTTTATTTAAAGAAACAAAATTTTGTAATTGGATTGTCATTCAGTAAATTACTACGTGAAATTTTTTGTGCATTACAATTATAGTAGTTCCCAAGAAGATGTAAAATCTTGTTGATTTATAAATTAATAGGAATTCCCTTTTGCAAGCTAGCTAGGAGTTTTAAACACATCACACCCCATCCCCATCCCATCACCATCACCATATGCCATCTTTGACAATGGAATCACCTATAGCCAGTGAGGAGAAGGATGTGTGTGTTGTCATCATAGGGGCAGGGCCGGCTGGCCTAGCAACGGCGGCCTCTCTGAACTACGCCAATGTACCGAACATAGTCCTAGAGAAGGATAACGTGTGCGCCCCTCTTTGGAAGCGCAGGGCGTACGACAGGCTGAAGCTCCACCTGGCCAAGGAATTCTGCAGCCTCCCTCACATGTCCCTCCCTTGGAAGCTGCCCAAGTACGTTCCACGCGCCGCCTTCGTCAGCTACCTCGACACCTATGCATCCCACTTCCACGTGGATCCCCTCTACAACCGCACTGTCCTGTCGGCCTCCTACGATGAGGCGGCAGCGAGGTGGCGGGTCGAAGCGAGGAACACGACCACGGTAGTGGAGGTCGATGATCATCATGGACCCCTCCTAGAAACCTACTTGGCCAGGTACCTGGTGGTGGCCACAGGCCAGAACTGCGAAGGGATCATACCGGACGTGCCTGGGCTCGAGGGCTTCTCCGGCGAGTGGATGCACTCCAGCGAGTACCAGAACGGGCTGGGCCTCACTGGAAAGAACGTCCTCGTCGTTGGCTGCGGGAACTCCGGGATGGAGATCTCTTACGACCTCTCTAACTATGATGCCAAGGCATCCATAGTCGTTCGTCACCCGGTAGTTAATCGGAATAATCTTCGCAACGAAGCTAGCTTGCTAACTATATATATTGTTCTTTTATTTATTGAGGTAGATTAAAAATGCTAAATATTTTATCTATTGAAAATCCTCATTGACGTGTAGATCAAATATTTAGGTATTATTTAGTCAACTAAAATAACAAATTGGATAGTAAGAATATATTCTTTTAAAATTTTAGAACATCTAAAAAAATCTAAATAATCATAAATATTATAAAGTAATTTCTCATTTAATTAATGACACACACACAGTGAATAATACCAACTTAATATCTATTGAGTGTATTTAACTTATCATCTTTTTCATGTATATTTGGTGTAAGAATGATATTGCTGTTCCTATAATTTTTTTTTATTTTTTGCCACTTAAATTCTATATTTTATAAATTGGTTTATTATTATTATATGTTTGAATGAAATGATAATTTATATGTTTGAAAAATAATTTTTTATGTTCTATATATTTGAAAATGCAAGTAAAGGATTTCCTCATATATTGTAGGTATGTGTAATATTATTGATGACTGGTGCGTGCTCTTAATTATTACAGGTTCACGTGCTGACAACAGGGATCGTTTACATCGGGATGAAGATGTTGAAGTTTCTGCCGACGTCCATGGTAGACAAGGTGGTCGTGTTCCTTAGCAGGCTCAAGTACGGCCGCGTCGCTAAGAAGCACGGTATCAGGAGGCCCGACGAAGGCCCCTTCTTCCTCAAAGAGAAAACCGGAAAGACTCCTACCATTGATGTGGGCGCCATGAGGATGATCAAGATGGGCAAGATCAAGGTATGAATTAAGCCCGATCAACTTTCTGAAAAATATAGACGATCAGTGAAACTACTCGCGCAGGTTCGCCCCGGCTTGACGAGGATCGAGGGTGATACCATTGAGTTCGAAGACGGCAAGAAGGCTCGCTTCGATGCCATCATCTTCGCCACAGGCTATAGAAGCACCGTCCGGAAATGGCTCAAGGGAGGAGAGGATCTGTTCAACGCTAATGGAATGCCCGTAGTTGGCTTCTCGAAAGGCTGGAAAGGAGACCACGGGTTGTACTGTGCTGGCTTCTCCCAGATGGGCTTGGCCGGAATATCTATGGACGCCATGAACATCGCAAATGACATCATCCTGAGCCTCTCACCACTGAAATGATCGAAGGGTTCACTTCGAAGAATTCATAATAATCCTCAGTCTGGTGATTACATATGGTTGATAAGAACATGTAAGCGTATATGTGTCGCTTCTGTCTTACTGCGCTGACAAGCGCCAAAGTTAAATGCAAAATTACTAGACTTCAGATTATATATGCATGCTATAATCAAATGCTTAAATCATACACTATAAAACATTTGTGAGGGTGAAGCGGTCTCGAATGTTTAATTGTACTTAAAATAAGCAATAACTCACACACCTGAATGTTAATCCATACCACTTTTCCATAAATTTTTATTAGTTGGGATTATAAGTCACCACTTCTTTGTTATTTCAAACGATCTTAAGTTATCCTTTTATATTACGTTTTAAATTTATCACACACACAATTGTACGCCCTTTATAATAAAAGAAATCACACTTTCGCAGAACAGTCCTCGACTATTTAACTTTTTCGCATAATAGTCCTCGACTATTTAACTTATATAGCGATATGTCTTTACCATCCACCCAATAGTTTGAGTGTGCATCAATTATCCGACCCTCAGATCCTAGCCATACTTCGTGTTCGTTTTGTGGGACGAGACCTCTTCCCCCTCCGACCTTGGTCTCAGTGCGAAAGAAGCTCCTAGAGCCCCTCGACATATTGGATGATGGACCGCCCTTATGGTCTCTGGGTGGTATAGCAGCCCTTGGAACCACCACTACCCCATACTGGGAGTCTCGATGGCTCCATATCTCATACATACTAAGTCAACAGTTTTGTTTTGTTATAGCCATCGTCTTTGGTGTTACTGGCCCAACGAACCTGACAACCCAACTTCGGCTTCTCAACTGCTAGCCCAACGAGTTCAATGACCCGATTTCGGCTCAACAGCTACTAACCTAACGAGTTCGTCTGTCCGAATTCGGCATTGTAACTAGATCACACACAATTCACTACTTTATATAAGAGTTTTCAAGCACAAAAGCCTTATCTTGTTAACGGGCCTATGCCCGTGTCCATTAGCCTTGGGCTCACTTTCAACGAGATTTCCAAATCATGGACTTGGGCCCACTTCTCTTTAAAAACCATGGTCTTGGGCCCACTTCTCTATGAAAACTATGGCCTTCGGCCCATTGGGACATTATAATCCCCATACAAAATATATTTCCCAAAATAATTTTTTAGCTTGATTAACACAATCAAGGGGAAATATGTTATCAAAATGTTTTACTTAACAAATAATAGAAAACTGAGAGTATTATTGCATCATCTTTCCAATAAGTACTAATATCACAAATCCCACTCTCCATTATTTAGGGACATGATCTGTCACATCCCGACCCGGTTTGGTCGGATTCCTGTGAGCAACCCGCCACTCTCTTAGTTTATTAAGAGTTTTCCCTTTTCTAAACTGTGAGGAGTAAGTCATCCTTTTCACATGTACCTTTCTTAGAATAACATAAATCAAAACTATATAAAATTTAAACTTTTCATACCTGTCTTACAGGTGTAGTTTAACTCGTAGGTCTTTAGGTAGGTTTTCCTCAAGTTACCTAAAAAGGATATAAGGGAGGGGGTGAGTTCAACGACTCAGTGAATTGGTGTTTTAAAGTATGACTTTCAGAAAATAGTTTGAATTGAAGTGTGCCAGATTCCTTGTCATGCCCCAACCCGGTTTGGTCGGATCCCCGTGAGCAACTCGCCACTCTCTTGGTTTATTAAGTGTTTCCCCTTCTTTAAACCATGAGGAGTAAGGTGTTCTTTATACCTTCACCTTTACTGAAATAACATTAATCAAAACTGAATAATTTAAACTTTACATACCTGTCTTGCATGTGTAGTTATCTAGGGTCTTTGGGTAGGTTTTCCTTGGTTTACTTAAAAATAGATATAAGGGAGGGGGTGAGTACAACGAGTTAGTGAATGGGTTTTTTAAATTTACTTTTTGGAAAAATGTTTGAATCGGAGTGTGCCAGACTCCTTATTTTCTTTTTAAAAAGTTTCATTTTCAAATTAGTTTTTATAACCATTTCTTATTACATGGTGTGTTTATCACCCAACACACATCCTTCATCATTAAGGTAAAACACACAATCGCAGGCCAACCCATTCACTGTACCCACTTGTGGCATCAGGGCAACTTTACTGACCACCTAGATAGAAGCACGTCCACTTCTACCCTAAGAATGAGTGGATGTTCGCGACATCCGATCCCAATCCTATAACAAAACTTCATGTTCGTATGAGGACAGAGACCTCATCCTGTCCCTACCTCGGTCTCATGCGCTTGAAGCTACATCGAGTTCGCAAAACTTCTAGTACGACCAACTACCCTTATACCCACCAGGTCATCCAAAGTAGTAGGACACATCAATCTCTTGGGCGTCTTGAAGATCCCGTAACACAGTGCATGCACAATCAATAGTTTTTCACAAAATGCCACATAATCTGTGGTGCCACTGGTCTGACGGCCCCGACCCTCAACTCGACCTACAGCTGTGTCTCTTGACTAAATTGGAGATCTGTCATGTCGCACTTCCTCTAGTTGACTCAGTATGTCGGTTCTGTCTTGGTACCATGGCCAAACAACTCATTCCTTAAGTTTTCATGACATATTAATTATGTTTGTTTACGAGCTCCTTCTCGTGCCAACTAGCCTAGGGCCCACTGTTCGAGATTTTAAAAAAAACAGGCAAATTGGTGCCCAAGTTCAAAAACCGAGGCCTCCAGCCTTTATGAGCTATTCGACCTCCCGTAAAAAAGGTCTCCAAAAAATTTTAAGCAGTGGCACACAGTCAGGGGAGAGCACTTCCGACAAAATAAAATTTTCTACTATCCATCATACCGACCGAATATGAGGATATCTCCACTCATAACCGATGTGTAAACCCCATCTTTTAATAATGAGGAAACCGGGAAAGAACCGATCAATTTCAAATTTTAAAATCGAATCGGTCTACAAGCTCGATTATTAGGAAACGGACAAATTGAGAATTTACAACTCCCATGTGACTCAAAATGGTTCATAAATCTTGGAAAAGAACCTTAGGACGAATTGGGGAAGAAAAAAAATGGACCGGTTCAAATGAACCGGGTCCGAACTAGATAGAACCAGTTTATGAACCGAATTGACTCATGAATAGGAATCGATAGAGAGAGGGTAGACTAGAAAATTTATGGATCCCAAGTGACCCAAAGAGTTCCAAAAGTTAGGGAAATGGACTTGAGAAGGAATTGGAGATGAAAACCAAACCGGTTCAGGTGAACTGGATTTGAACCGGAGTGAACTGGTTTGGATCTGTTTGAATCCCTATTGAACCGGATTTTAAATTCAATTTTCTAGGTGGCTTAAAGAATCAAATTCAATATTTAAAGCCACCGTTAGATAAAAAAATGAACTTAGAAATTTTTAGATTTGAAAAATTCTGTCAAATGAGGGGTGAACTAGCTGGTTTAATCTTTGAACTCGGTTCGGACCGGTCCGATCTGGTTCGGAACAGTGTCATCTTCTTCCTCCAGATAACAACACTGTTCACTCGCCAGAAAATTGAAGCAGCACCAGTGAAAAAGAAACATTTTCATTCATATGTTTCAGGCCATCAATGTCTGTCATAAAGGTGCCAAATGGATGGCCGATGAGTCCCCGAGTTCCCTATATAAAGAGCCACTCTCCATTCATCCTCTCCACACCTGTAAAGCTCACTCTGTCTCAGTTGCTTAGTTTTTTGGTGAAGCTCGAATCAGAGCTTCGATAGAGGGTCATTTTTTAGCCAAAGAAGGCAAGGTCAGGTTCTTTAGAACCGATGAGAAGTCAACTACACGGTGGTGACATCCATTTGTTCTAAGAGTCACCGGAGAAGCGTCGCATGATCGAACATTGAAGCAGCTCCAGCAGACTAAAGCTGCCCTATTTCGGTCAAGTTAATATCGACCAATTTGAGCTCTCCTTAGGCCAAACGAGCCCTCCCAACACTTCCTCAACCCTCCCACGGCCGAATTAGGATGGAAAGGTAAGCTAATTTAGCTCCCCTATGCAATTTCCAATCGGTGTTAGAGCGAGAGTTGGCAGAATTTCAATGACATAATTCTAATCCAATTCTACATCAATTGATGTCATTCTTGATCCTAGGAAGAACCTTAAGAGGAGACCTACATGTGCATATAGAAAGCTCAGACCGTCGCGCCCTCACCGGTGAGTAATCGAAGCTTTCACTCTCTATAGTCCATTTTTTGGCGAAGCTCTGTTTCAACTTTCTAGAGAATTGTATGAACATGTACAAACTTGTGATTCAAATTGCTAGAGAATCATATGAACATGTAGAAATTTAATTTCAACTTCAATTTCAACAATTGGAAATGGTTGATCAGTCAATTTGATGAAATCAAATTCGGCTGTGTTAAGAAGTTGGAATTGGGGGCAAATTTGGGGATTTTAAAAAATTCGAAGGACAAAAATGTAATTTTATAGAATTGAGGGTCAATTGGGCGTGATAAAAATCTTAGAGGGACAATTGATGAATTTTAGAATTTTTGGGGTAAATTTTACCATTTTTGTAAAGAAAGGGCAAAATGTTAATTTTGGAAAAGTTGGGGGACCAAATTGGAAATTTGGAGAATTAAACCCCTTTTTGTGAAATTGAATAAATTGTGGTCCCAAGAGGAATTTTAACAGTTTTGGGAGTCATTTGAGGAAAAATCGGCATTAGGGACTTAAAGTTATAGAAAAAAAAACTTTATGGACCTAATTGTAAATAAATAAAAGTTAGGCCGAGAGATAATGTACCAAGATGTTCATATCGTGTAGGAACACGAAGTATCGGGAATGCCAGCAAGGACAAGCTCGTATGAATACAAGGAATCGGTCTTGTGGAATTCACTGCATTAACGAGTGAGTGGGATTTTATATCATTCTCGGTTGGGGATGATAAGTACCTCGAAATGAAAACCCACTACTAAGTGGTATTTTAAACATCACAACTTAGAGGAGTGATGTGAAAATCATACGAAAAAACTACTTACTGGTTATAAGTAGATCGTACCCGGTTGGTATGATGAAACTTCCCCGAAGGAAGTTGAAAACCCATTCATCATTTATGAGCGGAGATGTCCTTATACCCAGTCGGTATAATGGACAGTTGAAAACTTATTTTTGTCGGAAGTGCTCTCCCTTGACTGTGTGCCAATGCTTAAACGATTTGGGAGACCTTCTTGACAGGAGCTCGAATAGCTCTTATAGGCTGGGGGCCTCGGTTTTGGAACTTTGAGGCTATTATGCCCAGTTTTGAAAATCTAGAACAAGTGGGCCATAGGCTAGTGAGCACGAGCAAGAGCTCATAAACAAACACGAGATATGTACAATAAAACTCTAATAAATGAATTGTTTGGCCATGGTACTAAGATAGGACCGACATATTCGGTCAACTATTGGCAGTGCGACATGACAAGTCTCTGGACCAGTCAAGACAAATAGCTGCAGGTTGAGTTGAGGATTGGGGCCGTTGGACGAGTGGCACCACAGAATATATGGCATGATAAGAAAATACTGTTTGTGCATGCACTATGATTATAGGACCATCAAGATGCCCAAGATGGGTAGTGATGCGTCCTAAGGGCCCTAGATGACCTGGTGAGTATAAGGGCAGTTCGTCGTACCAGGTGATCGTGCGAAATTTGGAGTAGCACCAAGCGCATGAGACTAGGGTGGGGACGAGATGAGGTATTTGTTCTCATACGGACACGAAGAATTGATTTCAAGATTGAGGGTTGCATGTCACGTAGATCCACTCATTCTCAGGGTAGAAGTGAACGTGTTTCTTTCTAGGTGGTTGGTAAAGTCGCTCCGATTCCACATGTGGGTTCAGTGGATGTACTGGCCTGCGAATGTATGTTTGACCTTCATGATGAAGGATGTGTGTTGGGTAATGACACACCATGATTAAATAAGGAAATTGTGGTAAAGCCCGATATTTTAAAATGAAAGGATTTTTGAAAGAAAGAAGTCTAGCACACTCCAATACAAATCTTTTTCCGCAAAGTTAATTTTTGAAAACCCGTTCACTGAGTTGTTGAAACTCACCCCTATTTTCTATCCTTTTTTCAGGAAAAGAGATAATGACTAGGAATAACACCGAGCCTTACCCACCATCAAGTATGCTTAATTTTCCTTAAACGTGCATTTTATTTGATATATGTCTTTCCAGGGAACAAGGTTGAAATTACGCCTGGCTCATCTTGAGTTAAAGGAGGAGGAAACTCCTCTTGAACCGAGAGAGTGACGGGTTGTTCACGGTGATTCAACCAAACCGGGTTCGGGCGTGACAACTCATTACTTATGTTGACTCAATATGTCGGTCCTGTCTTGGTACCATAGCCAAACAAGTCATTACTTAAGTTTTCATGGCATATTAATCAGGTTTGTTATGAGCTCCTGCTTGTGCCAACTAGCCTAGGGCCCACTATTCGAGATTTTAAAAAAAATCGGGCAAATTGGCCTCCAAGTTCCAAAATTGAGGCCTATAGCCTTTATGAGCTATTCGAGATCCCGTAAAAAAGGTTTCCCAAAAATTTTAAGTAGTGGCACACAATTAGGGGAGAGCACTTCCAACAAAATAAAATTTTCTATTGTCCATCATACCGATCGAATATGAGGATATCTCCACTCATAACCAATGAATGGTTTTCTACTTCCTTCGAGGAAGTTTCATGATACCAACCGAGTATGATCTACTTACAATCGCTAAGTAGTTTTTTCGCTTGCTTTCCACATCACTCCTACTAGGTGTGATGGTTAAAATACCACTTAGTAGTGGATTTTTATTTTCGAGGTGCTTATTATCCCAACTGGGTATGATATAAAATTCCACTCACCCGATAGTGTAGTGAATTTCCTTTAAATCCGCTTGTTGCCTTTATGCGAACTTGTCTTAGCTGGCTTTCTCGGTGCTTTAGATTTCTACACGATATGAATATCCTTGTTAATTATCCTTTGTCCTAATAGCCTTCATTTATTCCAAATCAATGAGAAAACTAAACTTTTCATTTATTTACAATTAGGTGCCTAAAATTATTTTTCTTTAACTTTAAGTCCCTAATGCCGGTTTTTCCTCAAATTGAGTCTCGAAACTTTCAAAATTCACCTTGGGACCTCAATTTATTCAAATTCACAAAAAAGGGGTTAAATTTCTCAAATTTCCAATTTGGTTCCCAACTTTTCCAAAATTAACATTTTTCCACTACATTACAAAAATGGTTTGTTTTGCCCCAAATATTCCAAAAATTGCCCAATTGGTTCTCAAACATCTTTATCATGCCCAATTGGCTGTCAATTTTATGAAATTACACTTTAGTCCCTCAAATTTTTGAAATTCCCAAATTTCCCACAATTTCAACCCGCTAACTTATCCGAATTTGATTTCATCAAATTGACCTATCAAATGAGTTTTATTGTTAAAATTGAAGTTAGATTGGAGTTCCTACACCTTCATACGATTCAATTGCACTTTGAATCGCACGATTTGATGCCGGGAGGAGCTCGAATGTAACTTTGCCAGAAAACTAATCGTAGAGAGAGAAAACTTCGAAAGCTTACTGTTAGAGGTGTGACGGTCCGAGCTTTCGATCTAGGTAGATAGCTCTTGTCATGAGGTTCCTCCTAGGATCAAAAATTGCATCAATTGATGCCAAAATTAAGGGAGAATTTAGTCAGCGAAGTTTTGTGGGTTCTCTCTCTAGCACTGATCGAAATCTACGGAGGGGAGCCAAATTGGCTCACCTTTCCACTCTAATTCAACTCTAGGAGGGTTGTGTAGGTGATGGGAGGGATTGATATGGCATGAGGAGGGCTCGAATTGGCTGTTTTCAGCTCTGCCAAAATAGGGCAGCTTCGGTCCGCTGGAGCTGCTTTAGCATTCTATCACGTCGACGTTTCTCCGGCGACCCTCGAAGTAAATGTAGACTACAGGCATGTAGATGACTTCTCCCTGAATCCAAAGAACCCGACCATGCCTTCTTTGACTCAGAAAAATGCCCAAGTTGGAGCTCTGGTTTGAGCTTCACCAGAAAATGGAGTAGTTGAGAGAGAATGTAGTTTTCGGGTTTGAGGAGGATGAATGAGGAGGAGCTCTTTATATAGGAAGCTTAGGGACTTCTTGGCCATTTGATTGTTGCCTTAATGGCGGTCATTCATTTCCTAAAACTCCCTAGCTGGAGACTTTTCATCTTCGCCAGCGCTGCTCGATTTTCCGACGAGTGAATAGTGCTATAATCTAAAGGAAGAAGATGACAATGTTTCGAACCAGACCTGATCAGTCCGAGCCAGGTTCAAAGCTTAAACTGCCCAGTTCAGACCTGATTCGACCGAGTTTTTCAAAATTGAAAATTTCTAAATTCATTCTCTATCCATTGATGCCCTCAATTCTCCAATTTGAATTTTTAAGCCTCCTAGAAAAATGAATTTAACATCCGATTCAATAGTGGTTCAAACCAGTTCTATTTGGTTTCGATCCGATTCATATGAACCAGTATGGTTTCCATCTCTAATTCATCATAAAGTCCCTTTTCATGACATTTGTGACTGTTTAGGTCACTTGGAATCCATAAATTTCCCGGTTTGCCCTTCTCTATCGATTCCGGTTCATAAACCGGTTCAATCCTACTCGGATCCAGTTCACCTAAACTGGTCTATTTTTCTCTCCTAAATTGTCTTAAGGTCCTTTTCCATTGTTTTTATGAACTTTTTGGGTCACTTGGGAGTTGTAAATTTCCCAAATTGCCCTTTCTCTAATGATTAGGTTTGTGAATCGATTTGGTTTTCTCACTCGGTTTGACCAGTTCTTTTCTCGGTTTCTTTAACACCAAAAGGGCGAGATTTACAACTCTCCCCTCCTTTTAGGAGTTTTGTCCCAAAACTTATTTAACGTTCTTTGCATTGGAAAGAACTTCCCTTCGATATCAACTTGTAGTTTATCGACATACAACCATCTCGGTTATTTCCATCTATCCTTATATCACATGGACTTAAGGTTTTCTTTTCCTTTCCATCACTTTCTTTAGCTAAGCACATCTTACTGGAATGTTTAAGGTCATTTCCTTAAATTCACATCCTTCATTCCTTAAAGTATAATTTCTCCATCCCAAGATTCTTTACTTAAGATTTCAGAATAGGGAGTTCCAAAATACCTAATTGTTCTCGTGTCTAGTTATTCTCTTGGTTGTTAAGACCCTTAGCTTGGTGTTCTTTAGAGTATTACGTACTTGTGTTCACATGTTTCTATATTATCACTTTCTTTTATCTTATTTTGACCCTTCCTTCATCCGTTACTTATTACATCTTTGGTCCAAATTCGATATTGACCTTATTATGCTTAACTAACTGACTCTTCCTTAGTTGAGTCATATCCTTCCCTGGGGTGTTGGGCTTGCGTGTCCCTTATAGCATGACAATGCTCTAGAATCTATCCTTGACCATTAAAATTTTTGAACACTTCCTTACTGGGTGTTCCCCACCTTCCAACCTTCTAGGGGTTGTATAACTCCATTTGGTAGTACATTCCCGATTACCTCTACCATTTATTCGCTCATCCATCTTGCCTTTGAGGTCATATCTTACATAACCGTGTCTATTTCCCTTACCTGCTCGTCGTTCCCCAACTTCTTTATTGGGTCTTTCTGGTTCCAATTATTGGGTTTTTCCCCATGACTTACTGACACTCAAGGATTCTTTCCTTCTTATGCACTTCCTTATTTCTAGTGGAGTCCCTTCCTTTTTCCTTAATCCATTCTTACTCGCAAGTGATCATTTTCACGATTCTTTATTCTGGGTTATTCTCTTTCGGTCTATGTGTCGATTACTTTGTTTGGGAAAATTCCCTTTTTACGGATTTTGTTCTTTATTATGTCCCTCATAGTGGAGGCTTACAATCTGGGAGCTACTTGCTCCACCTTCTTACCATTCCTTGAAAGTTTCTTTCTTCCTTTCCTCGCACTCTTTTCTATATTGGGTATTTTCCTGCCCGCCCTTAATCCTCCATTGTCTAAAGATTCCCATTTCTTCCCTCATTCCTTATGTGAGGAACTTTCGATTATTGGTCTTATTTAATCTACTTTACTTTATGCTTAAAAGTACTCTTTTTAGGCCACATCAAGTGAGCGTAGACCACAACTAGTCTTGATGTTAGTAATCATTTACTTTAGTCACATCTTAACTGGAGTACTTACCCCTCCTAGATTTCTTAGATTTACTTTATATTATTCCCTTTTTATGGGCAGTATACCTCTTTCTTACTCATACAACATCTTTTGATGATATCTTCCAACTCACCTGTTCCTTGGGTTTAACTTACTGCCTCGGTCTCAGTGCGTTGGAAGCTCCCCGAGCTTCTCGACATACTAGATGATAGATCGCCCTTATGCTCCCTAGGTCGATTGGCAACCCTACCTCATACCAAATGTCCTGATGATTACACATCACATTCCGCTTGAACAATCAAGAGTCTTTTCATTCTTAGCCATCATCTTTGGCCCTCCATCTCAAGGTTCTATACGCTTGGCTTCGGCCCACGTGCACTAACCCAACAGGTTCGACGACCTGACTTCGGCTTAGTAGCTATATGGCCCAACAAGCCCAACATCTTAGCCTTGGCTTGGTGGGTATCACACACAATTTCCCTTTTTTAGGTTTTTTGGCAGTTCATAATATGCTAGTTCTGAACGGGTCCATACCTATGTCCATGGGCCTTGGGCTTACTTGTAGTACTGAGTGTAAACCCTAGAATTAGCACCCAAATGTTTTAAACATAGTCACCCAGTCACGGGATGCTAATTCTGAGAAAAAATATTTTAAAGTTAAGCCATTGTTCCAATAAGAATCTATGTGGTAGAGTTCCAACTCACCCGGTAATCATGAAGTGTCCGTTTGACCGGATCAACAATCTAGCAAGCGTTATGGCGTAAGCTCCTGTGGGGCCTGCTTCACCTGATTTGAGCTTCGAAACACCCCGTAACTGAATTTTGGACTTTAATTTCATAAAAATCTCATAGTTTGTCCCGATATATCAATTTACAAATTTTCTCCCAAAGTTTTCCAAAATTACCAAAATGCCCTTGTTTCATAAAAATCGGAAAATCAGTACTCCGGTTCCAAAACATCGCCAATTGGCACTATATTTCTTCATTTTTGCTAATTGGCCCTTGAATTTTGAATAATTGCACAAAAGCCCCCTTATTTTGAAAAATCCCCGAATGGCTCCACTTCTCCCTTGAATTGAACATTTGGATTTTTTGTATCTTAACTCATCCAATTTACTGCATTTAGGTCCTCAAGTCCTTCATCTCTTACTATTATTCACCTCATTCAGCTCCCCTCGATCGTCCTACACTTCAAATTTCTAAATTTGGATAAGTTTTGAGCTTTGTCGGAGCTTCATTGGCAAACAACAATAGAAAGAGAAAGCTTACAAGCTTATCGATGGAGGGGCGGTGGCTAGAGCTTGAGGTGTGGGTAGCTAGTGTTCATTGAGATGGCCCTACCAGGATTGGATCCCGCTGCAATTCACCGCTACATTGTGCGAATTTGAAGAGAGAAGTTTTTGGGAGGTGGATTTCAAAAACTTAGACAATATGAGGAGGAGAGATGGAATTGAGCTTTCTGGGTGTTTGAGAGGGGCTAGAAAGTGTCTCAGGAGGTCGGAGGTGGCCAATTTTGGCCGTCGGAGGTCTGAGGGGGTCGAGGTTGGGTCGGTCAGGAGCTCGCTGATTTAGACCTTCGGAGTGGCTTCATGGTGCGATTACTCCGTCACTTCTCCGGACACTCCTTCTCGGTTCTGATACCACTGACCAAAGCTCCTTTGGTTGTGAAATGGTCTATCCTCAGAGCCTTGATCGACACTTTGTCGGAAAAGGAGTAGTCTATCTTTAGAGGGTGCCTAAGTGGTGAGGAGGCTGAGTGGGAGGGTACTCTATTTATATGGAGCTCAACAACTATCTGCGCTACTAGCTGGCATGAGACTTGTCCCTTGCCTCGCTCGCTGGCGACCGGATCAGAGCATTTTTTGAGTCACCGGAGACTTCCTTCTCCGTTGTTCTCACTCTCCCTCTCTCTATCAGCCGACTAAGGAAGACGATGTTGATGTGGCAGTTGTGCCACATGGTACACTGTGATTGGTTGGTTTTTCTAACCTGTTCCAATTCAATCTTCGTGTTAGCCATTAACTGGTTGACCAGACACGTGGCAGCCTCACATTGGCTGCTCTGTCTACGTGGCAGCCCCACATTGGCCACTCATATCTATTTGGCAAGCTGACTCGACATCCTCTAACCATTGATTGGACATGTGGCAGCCTCCTGTTGGCTGCTCATTTTTGCGTGGCAGCTGATTGGTGCCATTGATCGGTTCAGTCTGTTGATCGGTTGGTGCATTGATAGGTCCAGTTTGTTGACTGGCTGGACTATTGACCAATCTAATTTGACTTGGTTCGCTAACCAGAATTCAAAAATTGGTTGGTTCAGGACTGATTCGACCAGTTTTCTAAAATTTAAAAATTTTTAAATTCATTTTCTATCTAATGGTGGCCTCAATGTTCCAAATTGACATTTTTAAGCCACCTAGAAAAATGAATCATTTAACCGATTAGGGTTTGAGTTAATACATTACCACTTTGGTTACCTCTTTTTGATTCAATCCCTTACTCCCTTAGTTTTAATTATTTTGACTTGTCTTACCCGTTGTGTCCATGAAATTCCTTAGGTCCAATACTTCCTGCCGTTTGGGGTTGAACTTTTCCTCTAGATGGTTTTGTCTTGAAATGGGGAGTTCCAACATGTCAGCCGTATCTGGGTCTATTTATTCCCTTGGTCGTTGGAAATCCTTAGCTTGTTTTCCCTTCGAGCTTTTGCACTTACTTTTCATGGGTTTCAGGGTTATCCTCCTTTTTGGTCCTTTGATCCGTTCTTTCATACAAGAGTCCCCCTTTTTGTCGGGGCTGTTGGACTTACATATCAGTAGTAGTATGACTCTTGCATTCTGTTATTTCTCCTTGGATATGAAATCCTGCTTACCTTGCACTTTAGACCGCGTTCTTCCACTCTCTTCTTTAGAGCGTACGCCCTTTGTCCTTCCTCTTGCGTCGTCAACATACTTCATTACTTGATTCCGACTCATCCATCAGTTACAATTCATACTTCTCTTGCATGCTCCAAATGTCCTTTGGATGATGACATTGGGCCCTATGTGAATGTTTGGGTTTCCCATATTTATTCGTATTGGGTTTTGCTGCCTCCAACTATCAATTTTACCATCCCCTTCTGAACTTATCAGCATACAGGGGTTCTCTTCCCTCAGTCCGTTCTCACGACCAATGGCGCCCTCCGACTAGTGAGGGGTTCTTCTCTTTCCTCATTCCTCTCTTCTTCCCCTATTTCTAAGCCATTATGCCTGTTGGCCCTTGGTAACCGAACCTCCTTGGGGCTTATTCTTTTCCCTTGTTCCAGACGGTAGGGTTTGGTGTTCACCCAATGATTACTTCCTTGATTAGTCCTTATTTATTTTGCCCTCAAGGGACTTCTCCTCCCTTTGGACGTCTACCTATCCCGTGAGACTCACTGATTTCTTGAGGTTTCCAAATTGTACTAAAATACGGTCTTGGATCCCGTTCTTCTATGGCTTGGAGTAGGTTTCCCACTTTATCCTCAGTCGCTCCTTTATGTCATTTTTCCCTTCTTGTTTATCGGGTCCATCCACTCTCTTACTTGATTTTTCCATGCTTGGAGGGGCAACTTTTCTTTCCCTAAGTCGTACCCCTTTTTGGGGGCTCGTGGCCCACATGTCCCTAGTGGGGTAACATGTTCAAGACCTGCACTTTCTTTTTGGAATATCATTCCCACAAACCCCTAATTTATTTGGGATCTTGGGCTCCGCCCTTCATTATAACTTGGTAGTGTTTCTTCACTACCCTGGGGGACATTTGGTTATCTAACACATATTAACATGGTTTGGTCACTTCTTTCTAACACCATAAGTGTCCATTTTCTTGAAATTCCTGGTTCTAGTAGAGGATGTCCTCCCACGCTTTCCTCCTTACGGGGTAGGATAACATCGTGTCTCGAGTTTTTCTTGTGTATCGAACTCCTCCGCATTGTTTTCCCTATATAGCACCCTAACCGAGTTTATTTCAAGCTCCATGCTTGTTCACCCAATTCTCCTCGCTGTTTCACTTTTCCAAATTCCTAGTGCTATGTTTCCTTATCACTTTTCCATCGGCTCGTCTCTCATTCATCCATTCATGTTTCTATTTCATGATCATCCTAGCTACCACTCACTAGGGTTCCTCTAGGACAGGTAGGCCCCCTGCCCCTTTTTTACGTCCTGGAGGGGTCATTGGCCTATCCTAGTTTCTATTTGTGCATGCTAAGCTAGGGCTTCCACCTTCATGACAAGGCATTTATCCTATTGTCATTTTTTGTTAGTGTTCTTCCCTCTTCCTTTACCACCCTCTTTTTTGGTCGCCTTATTAGTTCCCACCATGGTATCCTCGACCTCTACATGATTTTCTGACCATGCCTTATCACTTTGGTTGACCGCGTTTCTTAGGGTTCTCGTCCTTCGGTACATGGTGGTTATGTTGGCGTTCATTGATGGCACCCTACTTTATCTTATCTCATACAGTTTCCCATATGACTTTCTGGGCTCACTAGGGGGTTTACTCCGCTGGTTGCCTTATCATTGGGTTCGAACCTCCATTGTCCCATCTTGGGGGTCTCTTTCCAGGTCCTTTGTCCTAGCCTTATTATTCTTAGGGTTTATTGTTCTGGCATCTTTCTTTGGGGTAGTTGGTACTAACTCCGGGAAGCTTGTGGCTAATTTTGTTATCCCGCCTCTTAAGGTTTCTTGACACCCCATGCTTTCTTCGTATGTTGTTGTACTCCCTTTCTTCCTACTTCTAGTGTCCCTATAGTTATAAGGTTTCCTAATTCACGAGGGCTAAGTAGGCCAAGAACTTTCCCTTCGTCCTTTCCCGGGTAATTTTAACTTTCCGAGG
Source organism: Trapa bicornis (assembly GCA_030064425.1). NCBI lineage: Eukaryota > Viridiplantae > Streptophyta > Magnoliopsida > Myrtales > Lythraceae > Trapa > Trapa bicornis. The sequence continues at coordinate 1,250,731 of CM057756.1, read as the reverse complement.
GTTTCTAGGCTAGGGGTTATTTCCATCCTTCACATTTGGCATTGCACGAGAGTAAAATGGGAACCCTTTATTCATTCACCGGTGAAGCCTCGATTATGGCTTATTACAGCAATCAACTTCAAGTAATTTATTGCTACGTCTCTAGCCTCTACAATTAACGGACCTAGAGTTGAATCCAAGTGGGTTGTGAGACTCAACGTTGGCTGCCCTAGTGCATCTCCTCCTCTTAGGTGGACAGTTGCTATCACGCCTCGACCCTGTTTGGTCGGATCCCTGTGATCAACCCGTCACTCTCTGGTTTATTAAAGTGTTTCCCCTTATTATAGACCGTAAAGAGTAAGGCGTCCTTTAGATCTGTACCTTTTCCAGTAATAACATAAACAAAACTACATAATAATTTAGATTTATCATATCTGTATCACAGGCGTCTTAGTTGATGGTCTTTTAAGGGTAGGCTTTCCAAAATCTCCTAAAAGGGATATAAGGAGGGGGTAAATACGACTACTCAGTGAATGGGTTCTAAATCTTTTAACTTTCAAGAAAAACATTTATATTGGAGTGTGCCAGACTTCTTTCTTTCAAAAATCATTTCATTTAAAAATTCGGATTTATCACCATTTCTTTTTAACCGCGGTGTGTGATCACCCAACACACATCCTTCATCATGAAGGTTACACACATTCGCAGGTCAGCATGACCACTGAACCCACTTGTGGCTTTGGAGCGACTTTACCGGCCACCCGGATGGAAGTACGTCCACTTCTACCCTAAGAATGAGTGGATGTTCACGACATCCGACTCTCATTCCTAAAATAAATTTTTCGTGTCCATATGAGGACAGAGACCTCATCCTGTCCCCACCCTGGTCTCATGCGCTTGGTTCTACTCCAAATTTCGCGCGGTCACCTAGAACGATGAACTGCCCTTATACTCATCGGGTCGTCCAGGGCCCTTAGGACGCATCACTACCCCTTATGGGCATCTTGATGATCCCATACTCATAGTGCATGCACAAACAATGTTTTCTTATTATGCCGTGTAATTTGTGGTGTCATTAGTCCAACGGTCCCGACTTTCAACCCAACCTGCAGCTATTTCTCTTGACTAGTCCGGAGACAGGCCATGTCACACTGCTACTAGTTGACTGAATATGTCAGGCCTGTCTTGGTACCATGGCCAAACAATTCATTTATTAAAGTTTTATGGCACATATCTCATGTTTGTTTACGAGCTCCTGCTCGTGCCCACTGGCCTATGGCCCACTAGTTCGAGATTTTCAAAACCAGGCATAATAACCCCCATATTCAAAAACCAAGGCGCTCGACTTATAAGAGCTAATTGAGCTCCCGTCGAGAAGGTCTCCCAAATTGTTTAAGCATTTGCACACAGTTAGGGGAGAGCACTTCCAACAAAAATATATTTTTAACTGTCCATTATACTGACAGGGCATAAGGACATCTTCTCTCATAACCGATGAACGGGTTTTCAACTTCCTTTGAGGAAGTTTCATCATACCAACCGGGTATGATCTACTTACAACTGGTAAGTAGTTTTTCCGCATGGTTTTCACATCACTACTCTAAGTCGTGATATTTAAAATGGCACATAGTAGTGGGTTTTCATTACGATGTGCTTATTATCCCCAACCAGGTATGATATGAAATCCCACTCACAACCGGTAAGTGTTTTTTAACTTTAAGTTGTGCTCATCATCCCAACCGTGTACGATGTTAGTAAACCCACTCACCTGTTAATGCCGAGAATTCCACTAGATCGGTTCTTTGTATTCACGCGAGCTTGTCCTTACTGATGTTCCCGACACTTCATGTTCCAACACGATATGAACATCTTGGTTCATTATCCTTCGGTCTAATAGCCTTCATTCATTCCAAATGAATGAGTAAGTCAAAATTTCATTTATTTGCAATTAGGTCCCTAAAGTTATTTCTCTTTAGCTTTAAATCCCTAATGCCAGTTTTTCCTCAAATTAACACCGGAAACTTTTTAAATTTATCATAGGACCTCAATTTATTCCATTTCACAAAAAGGGGATTAATTTCCCAAATTTCCAATTTGGTCCCCCAACTTTTCCAAAATTACCATTTTACCCATCCATTACAAAAATGGTAAGTTTCACCCCAAAAATTCTAAAATTCATCAATTAGCCCTCTAAAATTCATCAATTAGAGAGGATGAATGGGGAGGTGCTCCTTATATAGGGAGCTCGGGGACCCGTTGACCGTCCGTTTGCACCTTTATGACAGCCATTGATGACCTGAAATGTATTGAACGGAAACGTTTCTTCTTCGCCAGTGCTGCTTCGATTTTTCGACGAGTGAACAGTGCTGTTATCATGACGAAGAAGATGACACTATTGCGAACCGGACCACACCGATCTAAATCGGATTTGAAGCTTAAACCGGTCGGTTCACCCCTCATCCAACTGAGTTTTTCAAATGTAAAAATTTCTAAATTTATCTAAATTCATTTTCTATCCAATAGTGGCCTTAAATCTCAAATTTGAATAATTTAAGCTACCTAGAAAAATGAATTTAGGATTTGGTTCAATAGTTATTCAAACCAGTCCAAACCGGTTCGAATCCGGTTTAGCTGAACTGGTTTGGTTTTCATCCCCAAATTCCTTCACAAGTCCATTTCCGTGTCTTTTGTGACTTCTTGGGTCACTTAGGGTCCATAAAATTCCTGGTTTGCCATCTCTTTATCAATTCCGATTCGTAAACCGACTTGATTCTTAAATTGATTTAATCCAGTTCGGGCCCGGTTCACTCGAACCGGTATGGTTTTTCTCTCCCACTTTGTTCTAAGGTTCCTTCCCAATGTTTATAAATTTCTTTGGGGTACAAGGGAGTTGAATTTCTCTTATTTGCCCGTTCTCTATCGGTTCGGGTTCATAAACCAGTTTAATCCAGTTGGATCCAGTTCATCTAAACCGGTATGATTTTTCTCTTTCAATTCATCCTAAGGTTCTTTTCCATGGTATTATGAACCCTTTGGATCACCCGGGAGTTGTAAATTCCCAAATTGCCCATTCACAAATGATTGGGTTTGTGAACTGGTTCGGTTTTCTCACTCGGATTGATCGGTTCTTTTCCTGGTTTTCCTTAGCTCAAAAGGGCAGGGTTTACAGTTGCCTCTCTGGTACCTCTCACATTGTGGGCACAAGTTCATGCTGGGTTATTCAAATTCCGAGGATGACAACATTTTGGGAGCCCACATAGCTTGTACCTCCGATGTGATGTCCATCCCATATCGGTTCAGGACAGCGGCCACATAGGTGTGGCCGTGCTACATAGTATTTGCCATGCATGCACTATTGTGTATCGAAGGAAGTCGATAGAAGACCCTCTCATAGTAAGCATACACTTCCTAGAAATTTCTCTTAGCTTCCTCTCAGATCTGGGCCTGATTCGGTTCTCTAGGTGGGGAAGTTTCATCTTCCATCGAGTAGGGAGAGGTTCTCTCCCGAGGTGCTCTCCATGGGATGGGCTACTCTAGTTCCTCTATTCATTGCTCCATGGCATGTATCCTGGGAATATGCTCTTCATTGGCATTTTTGTTCATGTTTTTCTGCATGGTTTTTGAGGATAAAAAATTAGGGTTGGTGAGGACTTATAAGGAAAGTTATGCTATGATACCACTCAAGTTGTCACGTCCCGACCTGGTTTGGTCAGAGTCCGGTTATCAACCTACCACCCTTCCATGCTTCATCCTAGTATTCCTACTACAATGATACTGGAAAGTTAATGGCGTGCCTACGTTCAATACCTTACAATGAGTTTTAGATAAGGAACGTACCTTGAGGGCCCGAGCTTTTCCATGGAGTTTTATGTCTCCTTGGTCCTTATCCTCTTCAAGTTTCCTAAAAGTTTAAGAGGAGGGGAATGACTATATACATATAAACCCAGTGAGGGGAAATTTCTATGTCGATCGATTTAATTTGTTATTTAATTCATTATCCATCATAATGTTCACACATCTCCCGCCCTCCTATCATAGGAGGGATCACACTTTCACATAACAGTCCCCGACAGTTCCACTTGTGGACCGCCTGATAGGATTTTTGGCAGTTCATAACACGCTGATTCTGAACGGGTCCATATCCATGTTCATCAGCCTCGGGCCCACTTGTAGTACCTTGTCTAAACCCAAGAATTAGCTCCCAAATATTTTAAGCAGAGTCACCAGTCACAAGAGGCTAATTCTGAGAAAAATCATTTTTATGGCAAGCGATCGTTCCAATCGCAATTGATGTGGTAGAGTTTCCACTGGTCGGTAGTCGTGAAGCGTCCATTTGACTAGGATCCACTTCCGGGCATGTGTTTTTGTGTAAGCTCCTGTGGGGCCTACTTCACTCGATCCGAGCTTCCGAACTTCCCGTAACTGAATTTTGGACTTTAATTTCATAAAAATCTCATAGTTTGTCTCGATGTATCAATTTACAAATTTGACCCCAAAGTTTTCCAAAATTACTAAAATGCCCTTGTTTCATAAAAATAGGAAATTCATGCCCCTGTTTCCGAAACATCGCCAATTGGCCCTATATTTCTTCAATTTTGCCAATTGGCCCTCGAATTTTGAATAATTGCAAAAAAGCCCCTTATTTTAAAAAATCCCCAAATTGCTCCCACTTCTCCCCCAAATTGAACCTTTGGATTTCCCAAATCTTACCTCGTCCAATTGACTGTATGAAAGCTCTCAATTCCTTCATCTCTTGCGGTTATTCACCTCCTCCAGCTCCCTCGATCATCCCACACATTGAATTTCTAAATTTGGATAAGTTTTAATCTTTGTCGGAGCTTTGTTGAAAAATAATAGTAGAGAGAGAAAGATTGTTGAGCTTTCCGATGAAGGGGTGATGGTCAGAGCTTGAGGAGTATGTAGCTAGTGTTTATCAAGGGGATCCTACCAGGATTGAATCTCACTGCAATTCGCTGCCACACTTCAGGAATTCGAAGAGAGAAGTTTTGGGGAGGTGGAGTTTTAAAACTTAGACAATCCAATAGGGATAGGTGGAATAAAGCTTACCAGATGTTCGAGAGGGGCTAGAAAGTGTGTCAGGAGGTCAAAGGTGGTCAATTACAATGGTGAGAGGTCTGAGAGGGTCAATGTTGGATCGGTTGGGAGCTCGCTGATTTGGACCTCCGGAGTGACTTCACTATGCGATTACTCCGACACTTCTTCGGCTATCCTCTGGTCGAGCTGAGGGTTCCCCAAGCTAGGGGACTCCTTCCCAGTTCTGATGCCACCCACCGGAGCTACTTTGGTTGCCAAATGGTCTGTTGTCGAAGCCTTGATCAACACTTCATCAGAAAAGGAGTAGCTTGTCTTAAGATAATGCCTAAGTGGAGGGGAGGCTGAGTGGAAGGGTGCTCAATTTATAGGGAGCTTGGGAACTGTCTGGGCTACCAGCCAGCATGAGACTTGACCCCTACCTCACTCACCGATGACTAGCTCAAAGCATTTTGTGAGTTGTGGGAGACTTACTCCTTCATTGTTCTCTCTCTCTCTCTATCAGCCGACTAGGGAAGATGACTCTCTGTCAGCCGACTAGGGAAGATGATGATGATGTGGCGGGTGTACCACGTGGTGCACTGTGATTAGCAGGTTTTTCTAACATGGCGTTCCAACTCAATTGCAGCATCAATTGTTGATCGGTTCATCGAACATGTGGTAGCATCACAGTGACTTCTCGTGTCTGCATGGTCCTCTAACCATTGACCGGACATGTGGCAGCCACCCATTGGTTGCTCGTGTCTACGTGGCAACTGATTGGCATTGTTGACCATTGACTTGTTTGGTCTGTTGACCGGTACGGTTTGTTGACCGGCTGGACCGTTGACCGGTCCGGTTTGACTAGGTTCGGTGACCCAAATTCCAAAATCGGCCGGTTCAGGCTCGATTCGACCAATTTTCTAAAATTTAAAGATTTTTAAATTAATCTAAATCAATTTTCTATCTAATGATGGCCTCAATTTTCCAAATTGACATTTTTAAGCCACCTAGAAAAATGAATCATTTAACCGATTCACTATGGTTCAATCCGGTTTGGGTCCAGTTCACCCCAACCAGTTTGGTTCTCCTATCCAATTTACTTAATGGTTCTTCACCACGATTTTTGTGAATTTTTGGTCAGTTGAGATTTTCCAATCTCCCATGTTAACCCTTCTTTACTATTTTAGGTTCATTAATTATCTTGTTTTTTCATATGAAAATTTATCGGTTCTTTTCCTGGTTTTCCTTGGTTAGAGAGTATATTTTACAAAAGTTGTTAGCCTCAAAGGAATTTGTGTTTTTTTTATCACCATGGTGGCCATCTCAAATTCTCAGGTGGTCATATTTAACTTTCCTAGTACATATGCATTTCTCATGGAGTTTTGGAGCTTCTGTCCGCTTAAAGCCGTTGTATTGTAAACCTAGTTCCTTTAAAGATAAGAAAACTGGGAAAATAATTGGTCGATTCAAAAGAGAAAGCAAAGCCATTTAACAAAACGAAACTGGTAAAGAAGGGGTAAAATGGGAAATTGGAAAATCCCAAGTAACTCAAAGAGTCATAAAAATCATGGAGAACAAGCATAGAACAAATTGAAAGAGAAAATCGGACTGGTTCAAGGTGAACCAGACCTGAAACATATCGAATCGAATGGAACCTGTTTGAACTATACATGAACTGGTTTCTAAATTCATTTTTCTTGATGGCTTAAAATGATCAAATTGGAAAATTGTAGCCACCATTAAATAGGAAATGTGTAAACCCCGCACTTTTGAGTAAAGGAAAACCGGTCAAACCAAGTGAGAAAACCAAATCGATTCACAAACCCAATAATTGTGAATGGTCAATTTAGGAATTTACAACTCCCGGGTGTTCCAAAGGGTTCAAAATACTATGGAAAAGAACCTTAGGATGAATTGGAAGATGAAAATTAGACCGGTTTGGATGAACCAGGTCCAACAGGATTGAACCAATTTATGAACCGAAACCGATAGAGATCGGGCAAAACAAAGGAATTTAACTCCATTGTACTCCAAAGAAATTCATAAACCTTGGGATGGAACCTTAGAACAAAGTGGGAGAGAAAAACCAGACCAGTTCGAGTAAACCGGACCTAAACCGAATTGAACGGATTTAAGGACCGAGTCAGTTTATGAACCGGAATCAACAAAGACATGGTAAACCAGGAATTTTATGGACCCTAAGTGACCCAAGGAGTCACAAAGGACATGGAAATGGACTTGTGAAGGAATTGGGGATGAAAACCAAACCGATTCAGGTGAACCAATAAAGAAGAGGAACCGATTCGTTTGTTGGTTACCTGAGCTTGGAACTACCTCATTCCACAGTGCTACTTCCTATCCTTATCCTTCTTCTAGGGACTTCTATTCTGGGATTTTCATGTTCAATCTCTCTACTACTCCTTGAAAGTTCTTCCTTTATACTTTTCTTATACTTTCTGACCTTTGTATGGTTATTCATTATGGATTTCTTCCCTATCTTCTATTCCTTTTTGTTCCATATCCTTACCTCATAAAGTCCCTTTATTATTATTGGGTACCTAAGAATTTGTGTCCTAACTCTTTCCAAGTACTAGTATTATTCCTGGTTTGTTTTCCTAACGTACTTCTCTCCTTTCTCCCTCTCTTATCTCAATTGACTTAACATCTTTAGTGCTCCCATATCTTTCTTACTTTCTTCTTGGTCAGCTTCTATTCCATTGCTTTTCCTTGGGATAGTTTAATCCTTCTTGTTTCCTCACTTTTATCCATAGAGTCTCTCCTTAACTCCTTAGACTTCCAATAGTTCCGTATTTTTTGGTGCTTAATTCCCTTGCTCCAGACTTCTTCTTCCTTTCCTTAGTTAGGATTTGTCTTCCTTGGGTGAACTCTAGTAGTCTCTTCTTTGCCAAGTCTTATTGTCTTATTTTTCCCTTCTCTAGATGGTGAACTTACTTTTAAAAAGTTTGGGTTAACTAGTAATGACACATTATTTTTCCTTCCCTTCTCTGATCCTTTTTGGCATACTCTCATTGTTTGAATTAATCAAAGAGACCCAAAATTTTTATCAGGAAAAAATGAATTTTTATTCATTTAAGAAATAGTTTCTTGCCATACTTGGCTTATTACAGAGATTTTCTACCCCATAGTCCCTTGGGGTCATAGGTCGGGAGTTAGCCTTAGAACGATTGTGGGATTCATGATCATATAGCTCTAAGGAACTGGTTGAAGTCCATCCATATTCCCTTATGGGGCGAACTTCATGTATGGCCTCCAGTCCGTACCGCCTCAATTCCTCAGCCTCACACTCATATATCCACTTCATCCATTGAGAGGGATTAAAGCTGGATTGTGTAGGTGGGGGTACTTGGTGGACTTTCATGAAAGTGGAATAAGCATCCTAGTAGTTGTCCCAAGCCTCCTTCTTAGTGGGATTTCTCTCTGGTTGTTGTGGGGTTGGAGGAGGTGTTGGGCATCTAGAGGAAAGAACATGTTCCTCTTGCCTTGGAGGAGGGTATGTAATACCTTCTAGTTCTAGTAAGGCTCCAACTAATTTTCGATAATCCTCCACCATATCTTTGGGCACTCTCTTCTTGCCCTTTAGGAACTGTTTGAACAGTTGGCCTCCCTGGGGTAGAAGTTTTTTCAGGGTCAGGTGTGGACGATTGGATTTCATGGTGAACATTCTAGGAATTCTCCTTCCTATACGGAAATTAAAGTTTTATTAGTGTCAAGGCATCGTATTCATAATGTTTCAAGGGAACTTAGCTCTGATACCACTCAAGTTGTCATGCCAGGACCCAGTTTTGTCGGATCCCCGTGATCAACCCGTCGCTCCCTTGGTTCAAGAATGGTTTCCCCTTTTCTTTAATCAAGAAGAGTCATGCAAAATTTTAATTGTGTTCCTTGGAATAACATATATCAATAAAAATGCAAGCTTAAAAAGAAATAAAGCATGCCTAACAGAGGGTAAATCCTGGTGTTATCCCTAGTCATTTCTCTACTCCTAAAAAGTGATAGAAAAGGTGGGTGAGTTTCTACAACTCAATGAATGGGTGTTTAAAAAAGGGTTTTAATAAAATAGTTTTTAATTAGAGTGTGTCAAACTCCTTATTTCCTTTAAGATTATTTCTTACTCAAATTCTCAGTTTTCAAAAACATAATTCCTCATTATCCACAATTGATGTGCTTATCAATCAACACATGCCCTTCATCATGAAGGGATCACACATTCGCAAGGCAGCTCATCCACTGCACCTATTTGTGGCGTCGAAGCGACTTTACTGGCCATCTAGATAGAAGCCCATCCACTTCTACCCTGGGAATGAGTAGATATTCACGACATTTGACCCACAAACTTGAAATCATCTTTGTGTCTATATGATGACAGAGAGCTCATCCCAACCCCACCTCGGTCTCATGCGCATGAAGCTACGTTGAGCTTCCATGACTAATGGCACGACAAACTGCCCTTATCTCTACCGTGTCATATATTAGCCCTTAGGACGCATCACTACCCCCTATTAGGCATCTTAATGGTCCCAAACCTCAAGTGCATGCATAAACAAAGTTTTCCATAAAACCATTAAACTTTGGTGCCACTGGTCCAATGGCCTCAACCCTCAACTCGACCTGCAGCTATTTGTCTAGACCAATTTGTTGAGTTATTCCTGTCGGACTACCGCCAGTCCATAGAGTATGCCAGTCCTATCTTGGTACCATGTCCAAATCACATAATCATTCATTTAGAAATTTTCATGGCTTATCAACATATTTGTTTACGAGATCCTACTCGTGCCAATTGGTCTTGGGCCCACTGTACGAGATTTTCAAAACCGGCATTTTAGCCCCCAAGTTCCAAAACTGAGGCCTCTAGCTTATATGAGCTACTCGAGCTCTCTTCAAGAAGGTCTCCCGAAATTTTTAAGCATTGGCACACAGTCAGGGGAGAACAGTTCTTACAAAATAAATTTCAACTCGTCCCTCACACCAATCAGTTGTGATGACATCTCCACTTACAATCGGTAAGCAGGTTTTCTACTTCCTTCTAGGAAGTTCATCATACCAACTGGGTATGATCTACTTACAACCTTTAAGTAGTTTTTCCGCGTAGTTCTTACATCACCCCAACCAGGTGTGATGTTAAAATTCCACATAGTAGTGATTTTTCATTTCCAAGGTACTCATCATCCCAACTGGGTATGATGTGAAAAATCTCACTCACTCGACATTTGTAGTGTATTTTCCTCTTAATCAGCTTTTTGCCTCCACACGAGGTTATCCTTGCTAGCGTTCTCGATCCTTCCTATTCCTACATGATTTGAACATCTTTATTCATTAACATCTGGCCTAATAGCCTTCATTACTCACAAATGAAAAAATGCCCAAACTTTTTAATAATTTGCATTTAGGTCCCTAAAGTTCTTTTTCCTTAACTTTAGGTCTCTAATGCTAATTTTCCCCAAATTGAGTCCCAAAACTTCTAAAATCCACTTTGGGTCCTCAATTTATTCAAAATCACAAAAAGGGGTTCAAGTTTCCCAAATTACCAATTTGGTCCCCAACTTTTCAAAAATTACCATTTTGCTCCTACTTTACAAAAATGGTAATTTGACCCCAATAAATTTCAAAAATCGACCAATAGGTCCTCCAACATCTTTTTCATTGGCAATTTAAAATTTTCTAAATTTATCTAAATTCTTTCTCTATCCAATGGTAGCTTCAATTCTCCAATTTGAATATCTTAAGCCACCTAGAAAAATGAATTTAGCATCTGTTTCAATGATGGTTCAAACACTTCCAAACAGGTTCAATCCGGTTAAGATATAATTCACATGAATCAGTCTTGTTTTCTCTCCCAAATTATCCTAAAGTCCCTTTCCAAGGTTTTTATGATTCTTTGGGGCACTCGAGACTTGTAAATTTCCCAATTTGCATGTTCTCTATTGGTTGGGTTTCGTGAACCAGTTTGATTTTTCTCACTTGGGTTGACCGGTTCTTTCCTGGTTTTCCTTAACTCCAAAGGACTGGGTTTACACACAGTCCGCACCTTAACCCAACAACTGAGGCATTATCACAAAAAAGGGGCACTCATGGCCCAAAACACACAAGCACAAATCCATAGAAATGGATAATCATTCGGTCAATCCTAGACTAGGAGCTCGAGTGTGGGAAGCACTATAGCTCTCATCCCCATCACCTAGCACTTAACATGTGTTGTCTTTCCAACTCAGTGCCTTAGCACCCTAGGGTCCTCGCGGAACTTATGTCACACACCTTGGGCTCTCAGGCCCACACATATCTAGCCTGCTCGTGCCCCACATAAACAAACAAATACTCCATAATTCACTACCTCGCATGACGACACCAGACATGAACTAGAGTGAAGGGGTTTCAAACCTTCCTCGCACTTATAGCTGGTCTTCTATGCACTAGGTCATAGCTGCATTCCTGCATCTCGTCAGCCTATAATTGTACACTTACAACTCATCCCGCCGACCTATCCATCATAGTAGTGTACTAGGACAATACACATACGTGTTCCAGGTGTCTCGGGAAAGCATGGAAACCACACATGATATCTCCCCTAATCACCTCTCCATTTTTCCCTCGAGTGACGGTGCAACCCATTAGGTGCTCCTTTGTCACCCCCTTCCCCAAATGCCAGTATAAATAATAAAATTCACAACTCAGGACATGGCACTCAAGGACATTCCTAATAACGGTGCCACTCGCATAACATTACCGAGAGCATGTGCAACACATGCTATCTCCCCATCTATTCACATACCGAATGCATTTCATAATTTTCATGCTAAAACATTCTTTAAGCACTAGAGGTCGAACCTCTCCAGATGTCTTTCCTTTTCTTTTTATGATTGTACAAAAACTAGAAACTTAATTCTACGTGATTCGACTTCTCTTCTCAAGTAATCGGCCCAACGACCCCGAGCTCAGGTTTCACCTCTTAATCCAGCCCGCACAAAACCCCAACAAGCATAGCACACACAGCAGGAGTCTAGCCCTCAGCCCCCCTCCTCAAATTCCACACAAGGCACAAGTCAATTCAAGGCCTTTCCTCAATTTCTCAAGAAAATTGGAATTTATCTAGCCATCCGTTCTCATAATCGGTCCCTTTCTTTACTTTGAAAATAATCTTTGATTTAGTGGGCATGCTTATTATTGATTCACATTTCTTATATTAGTTATAAAAGTGTAACTTAAATAACATACACAAGGCCACAAAACAATCACATAAGAGCTTGGTCGATCCAATAAGTCGTGCCATCAATAAGCGGTATTTAACTGAAACACACTCACATTTTCATTGGGACTTGTTCGTCCCAACCATTATTTCCTTTATCTCTGGTTGTGCAATCCTCATGCAATTTGCTACAGAACTCATTCTACATTAATAAAATTCCACAATCGAGTCATTTTAGAGGCCTACTAAATACTAATAACTATCATCTCGTAAATTTCCACAATTTACAATTTTGCTCTTCGAGCTAGGTTCTCTTGACTAATGTGTCGATAACCTTTTATGATTAATAACTCCACCTATGATTTCCTTCAAAATCAATATTAGAATACATTAGGTCCTATTTACCAAAATGCCTCAAATGTTTCTAAGTCCCCCACTTAGATAACCCAACTTTTCCAAAAATTGTATTTTGGTCCTTTAGTTGGGCAATATTACCATTTTGCCCCTACTCATCAAAATTTACTCAATATGGTCCCAAGACTTCTCAGGTCTCTCACTTGAGTACTCATAATTCCATTAAACACACTTGGGCCCCAAAAATGTATTAATTACATTTTGGTCCCTAAAATGGGCAAAATTACCATTTTTCCCCTTCTTTATCCCTTATTTATAATTTTGCCCTTGGATTCCTAACAATCACTTTAGACATCCCCATATGTCTTAAAATCACTTCTAAGCCTCTTAGGCTACTCTTAGGGATATTTTCCATATTTTCAATTTGGTTCCCAAATTTTCCATAATTGTCATTTAGTCCCTAAACATTGGAATTCAAATCAAATGATCTTCTAAAATCACAATCTACCCCCAATCACTCTTATCATACTCCTAATGTCTCGTGGAAGCAGTGGGGGCCCTACCCCAACCAACCACGACTAAATTTGATCGTTTTCCAAAATTAGCAAAAACCGAGCAATAGAGGATGTTAATAGAAATTCTCACAGAAGGTGGCCGGAGAGCTGACCATACCTTAGGCTTTTTTATCCAAGGGGCAGGCAAAACGTTATGTAGGGGTGGTTGGCTAAGTGGTAGCCAGAGTTGGGAGGAATTGTTAATTGACTCGTCGCGATCGGGCTGAACTACACATACCCACCAACAAAGATTAGCTCCTACTGGTCAATTTCACCCTAAGATTCATACAACTCATCTACCATATTATCTAAATCAGGAAAAGGGGGTCAATACATTACCATGCTACTATTGATAGTTCGGTAATCAACAAACATTCGCCAAGTTTTATCCTTCTTGGATATTTTCACAACAAATGTATTAATTCTCTTTTGTACGCTTCTCTTTTCCATTAAATTTAGGACTTGGTGTTGAGTTTGATGCTTGATCCCTCAAGTTGACGATAAAACATGAGATATCTACTTAGGAACATGCTTGAATTCCTATAAAAAGGATAATATTACTCAACAAATATCTGACAATGGAATTAGTATTCAAAAATATATCCTTATAGATAGGTACTGTAAGGACATGTTGTAAAATTATATCTTTCTTAATCTCACTTTTCTCGCAATAAAATTATTTTTGCTCTTTTTTTTTCAATCCTGACTTTTCTCTCTTCTTTTTCAACTCTGGTTATTCTCTCTTCTTTTGAATTTTACATTTTCTCTCATTATTTCCAATTCTGACTTTTCTTTCTTCCTTTTTAGCTATGCCTTTTATCTCTTCCTTTTTAATTTTAACTTTTATGTATTCTTTTTTTCAAACTTGACTGGATCATAGTAATCTCAATCTCTTTGAATAAGTTATCAATACATTTATTGGATAATTCCCAATAGTAGTTGTTTGGAACAAATTGTCAGTGCATAATTACTTTCATCTCACTCCATGATGCCATGGCGCTTTCATGGTTGCATCTTCTATCTTTCACCGATTGATCCCACGATGTAATTCCATAATCTGAAAATGCAAAGAATGCAACTCGTACCTTTTTTTATTCATAGTATTTGTGATATTCAAAAAACTTGTCCATCTTCTTTTCCCATTCAAGATATTCTTCTAAGTCCTCATTTCCTTGGAAAGATAGTATATTCAAATCATTCAGGTTATCATCTATTGGTCTTTTCTGGTTTTATATAGCTATTGGTTCCATCATTACTCTAAACAATCCAATCGAGTGTGTAATGGCTTAGCTCCAAACTTCACCATCTATCTCATTTTACTCATCATGTTTGAATGGGATGAGGGGAACTAACTTATTTCCATGAGTTTCCTTATTGTTTGGAATTGTAATATTGCCAATTTGTTAGAAATAAAAGAAGACCACAATTCTCCCTCACATGTTTCTCTCAAACACTCATGTTTCACACTCAAAATATTTTTTCTTATATATTTAAAAACATTCTTGCCTTTTTCACTCATGTATCTTGTTTCAATCTTAATTGAACTTAAAAACAAATCAATTTTTTTATGAAACGGTTCAACTGGAGAAATAATAAAGACAGATCAACAAGGTTTCAAAAAGTAATTTCAAAAGAATTTAAGTGAGAGGTACAATATAATCAAAGGGATATAGAAAAAAAAGAATGAAAATATAATGAATTATAATGAATAAGATAATGAGTATATATTTTTGTGCATCTTTTTTTTCCTTTTTGCCTTTTTTTATTCTTTTTTTGGCAGAATTTTTGTTTTTTTGCAAGTTTTCATTGGGATTTTTTTAAATGATTTTTTGGCTTTTTTGCACGTTTTATTTTTGCTCTTTTTCTAATGTAAAAAAATTAAATAAAAAAAGATAAGATTTTTTTATATAGACTAGAAATAGAAATAAGATAATGAAAATAGAACTAGATAGAAGAAAATAGAGATTTTTTTTGTTGGTTTTTGTATAATAAATATAAATAGGTAGAAGATAAGAAAAATAGAACTAAATCTAAAATGATAGTATGGAACTTGTTGTGTATATTTTGATAATAACTAATGCGACCCTCGCCAATATACTAACAACGCCCTACACCAAATATGAAAAAAACCCCAAGACTTTCATAACAAAAGTAATAAAAAGATAGGTAAGAAACAATGTATGGGGTAGATGTAGACGCCACACTCAAATCCTCTAAGAAGAGCTCTTCAAAAACCATGGTGATAAGTCTGATTACTTGAACGTCATAAGCAAAAACCTGATAAGTTCAAAAATTTTCTTAAAAGAGAAATAAGACATAAATCTCATAATATTATTAAAATCAAAGATATGTCTTTATAATACTATGATGTGAGCCTTTTATAGTCACTTATGAATACTAGCTTTCCTATAAATAAGAAAATAAAATATTATGTTTAACATGTCAATCACTAATTATTCATATAGAAAATATTGCTAAGATATTTGCTGTATATTTGTTTAGATATATCTAATATAATAAATATTCAATATTTGGCTTGTCATCTTAGAGATATCTAGTAAATATATTATATTATCTCCCAATATTCTTAAAGATTTATTATGTTAATAAATCTCCCCTTGAAATTTGAATTTGAATTATCTTCTTGAGGTGTTGCTGTACTCTTCTTTTGGCTTCCATTTGGGGTCTTTCAATTGCTCCAATCATCTCATGCAATGCTTCTTTAAATTTTTTAGCCTATAACTTGTAACTTACAGAATACCCAATTTGATTCACATCACAGGGGGAACCTCTCCACTTAATTTCATAATTTTTAGAGATAGTTTGTTAGTGGGTCAAAGGTCGAGGACTAAATTACAAAGATTTGATAGTTAGGGGAACCAATTGCTGTTAAGCTTTTTATGAGGTCTTCCTAAGTGGCAAAATAAAGTATTGGGACTAATTGGAAAGCTTAGTGAAGGTTGGGGGTTAGGTTTGCCTATTGTGAAAAGCTTAGGGACCTATTTGTTATAAAGACAAAGTTAAGGACTAAAGTGTAAATACAAGTATTTGTGTAGCCAAAGGATGACCTTTGGGCAGTCCAATGACCTAAACTTAATTTAAAGAAGCTTAGGACACAAAATCTGAAATTTGGGGGTCAAATGAATCTTGAAGCCCAAGTGCTTAAGTAGAGGGGCAAAATGGTAATTTTGACAAAACTTAAGGGCATGTTAGGAATTCATGGAAAATAGGGCTTAGAATTGTTCTAATGCCTATTTGGGACCATAATGGAACTCAAGCAAACTTGAGGGACCCAATTGAAATACTAGGGAAAGTCTAGGGTCAAAATTAAGGAAATTGTAAAGTAAAATGGCAAAATAGTAATTTTGCCCAAAGTAAGGACCAAATGGTAATTTGGAAAAAATGGAACCACTAGGTGGTGTGTAAAGGAATTTTAGCACTTCATTAACTACTAAGCAAAAAGAGAATGACCTTAGGCCTAAGAGGTTAGCCTTAGACAAGGATAGACTAAAGTCGAGTTACCAGCTATTATGTCGGGTGATTAAGACCGAAAGGGCTAGATCACAGAGTCGTTGAAAGAGTACGGTCGGTGAAATAGTGAAAAGGTCAAAAGTTGATATGACTCTATTATTGCAATCCTTGTATAGAATGCAAGAAGCACACTAGAATAATCAAAAGCGGATTTTGGAAACCTTGCATAACTAGTGAGTTTCGTGTTGTGAGGTGAGTGGGCATTGACGGCGAGTCCAATTTGACATACCAAAGCATTTAATACATGCTTGAATTGATTGAGTGCTTATGAGTAAAAAGCTAGTCTTAGAACTCATATAAAAATTGTAAAACAGCTAATATCATGCACATTAAAACAAATGTGATTTTAATGGTAAAAAAGGAATTAATCCTAAAACTAGGGTAAATGGCATGATTTTGGTTTCAAAGAACAAAAAAAATATTTTTGGCTTTGAGCCTTGTTGTGACTTGGGGGAGATGGTCGAGTGACCAGTCGAGCTCCCCAACAAGTGTTATTTCTAGGTTTTGCACTAACTTAGTGACCGAGGCATGGAGTATGTCTTGTGACCCCAGGTAAGGACCTCATGCCCACATTGTGATGTGAGGAGACAGTCGAGAGACTGGTCAAACTCTTGAGATTGATTGAATTGTATGGGGAGTTGGTCTAGTGAAGGAATGGACTCCTAATTAAATCCATATTTTAAACATATTGATTGTGCAAGATTATGCCATGTAAATACGGGAGTCGGGCAAGTGACGCACTGAATTCCTAGGTAATGAGATGTATTAAGCACCATTAGGTGACATGACCATGAGTGCCAAGGGTATTACCAAGAGTTATGAGATTGCTTATTGTGAATACTAGTATAGGAGAGGGGGACGATGGATGGACACCTATGTGATTGTGTCATCGCCTGAGGGAAAAATGATTAGATGAGATTTATTAGATAATAAATCATCTCTCGAATGATTAAAACAACTTGTATATATTTATTATGGACGAGATCATGAGACGCTAGGTATGGTGAAGTAATGATCCCGATAACTGATGGATAGTGAGGCAAGAATAAAGGGAGTGAATACTCATCCGATACATCGAGTACTTTAGGAGTACTATGTGCATTAGACCTAATGAATGAGAAATGTATCATCCATCTATAGCGAACAAAATATCAATATGTATGGGGATGGGGCAAACTATGCTCACACAAACGGTTTGACAAATACACTATAGTCGGTTCAGATGTGTGGTCGGATATATATTCTCGTACAAGGGTGGTTAGTAAAGTCGGTTTGAACAACAAGTGGAATGTAGTGAAACTTCATTCTGCAACCATGTGATCCTTTAATGGTGGAATAGGTGTGATGATTGCTTGTATGATACAAGATATTGATATGTTCATAATATTAAATTTTCAAAATCACAAGATGATTTCTTAACTAAAAGGTTTGAGAAATCTATGTTAATATTCTAACATATATAATTTAGAGTATGCAATGAATTGTACATATGATCATATGATATCCAAGTGTTAATCAATCTTATTCATTGTATATGATATTCAGGTGTCAATCAATCTTATTCATTGTATTTTATAACTCACACATTCCAACACCCGTCTTCAAGATACCAAAGCATGGAATAGATATAATTATGATTATGGGAGCATTGATAATTTAAATAAAGATACACATTTTATTTAATATTTAGTTTTAATATCATTTATTGAATTTTTTTTCGTATTTTAAAATGATTTATTTGAAAAACGTTGTATCGATAAATTTATATTTTAAAACTTAATTAATATCAAGTTTACAATTATAAATATGTCAATCATTATAAAATCGAAAAGATGTGGCAAGGTAATTATAAATTTGACAATATAACCGGGTCGTATAACAAGTAACATAGGAGGATCCCTCACTTGAATTTTGGGTAGATCACTCGACTTGAATCATACCTCAATTTTTTAAAAAAATTATTAATTTACCAATTCAATCCTCAAAATAAAGTGTCATATTTGGTCAATTCAAAGTAATTATTCCAATTAATTTCATTATAATTTATACAACTATATATGAAATATGAGTGCTATAAGTTATCCATATTTTAATAAAGTTTGTTATCAAAACTTTAATATACTAGAAAGTGTATGAATATTTTTATTTTATTTCTTCCTCAAATTATATAATCACCGTGGTTATTTTCTTTCTTATCAAGCAAAAAGGGAAAAAAAATTAAGAAATGGTCTAGTCCCATGCTTCAATAATAGGCAAAAGAACCCAACTTGCATGGACAATCTGCATCACATAAGCTCTCTCCTATCCTGTATTTACCCGCATATAATCTCAACCAAAGCGAGAAAAAGGCTCCTATTTTACAGACAAACTATGTCAAAATAAACAGACAGAACAATTCTCCCTGGAGGACTGTTTGATCTGATCCTTGCATCACTCGTTTGTCAAGTCAAAGCTTCCCACTGTGCTTGCCCGCTTCTTCTCCCTCCAATTCTCACCCCACACTTTAGCCTCAGCCACTGCCCTCTCCCGGTTGAGATCCCGGTTCCTAGAAGTTGTCTCCCTTACCTTCCCTGCACTCACAGGGCTGTCCCTCTGTGAATCCTGCAACTCCAATTCATCCAGACCCCACTTCCATCCTGAGCCCCCTCCTGATTCATTCCTCCCAACCCCAATCCCTGCACTGCTCAAATCTCGCCCATGATGTCTCCTGAAATCTGGCGAATTCCTGTAAGTTGAAGGAGACCCATGACGAGTACCACTTTCTGGGCTGTCTAAACAACCATCTGCCAGGCTTCTCTTGTCATCTCTCATTCTGGGAGTTAATGAGCCAACCCTCATATTCTGGGCTGCAGCTGCCACTGGGTCATAGGCTTGTGATGCCAGGTAAGTTAGAGCAGTGACAACATCTCCTATCAGAGGCCTTGTGGCTGCCTGTTCCTGTAAGCACATGGCTGCAACTGCAAGGGCCTGGTAGAGTCCTCTCATCGGATATTGCCCATGCAGCAATGGATCAGCCATTTTCGGGAACTTCCTCCGGTCTTTGAAAAGTGGCCTTGCCTACAGCAAACAACATTTGACAAGCATAAAACAAACAATACAATTAAAGAGATAATTAATCAAAATTCTTATTTAGCATTAGTTTCCCAGATCCTGGTCATTCAACCACAGAGTGGGTTGTGGGACCTTGTCTAGAAGCTTCTGGGAGAGATTTATACTTGGCTTCTTCCACAACTATTCTGGACTATTTATATCCAGTCCAGTTGATAAAACTGACACAGGAAAGTGAGGTTGTTTAGATGCCAATTGAATCTAACACCTTTCTCTTCATTATCAAGCTTCAAATATGATCCTCCTGTGGCAACATGAACAGTTTCCTCTGATTTCTACTTCCATCCTTCTAATTTAACAGCATCAAGTTTCATTAACCTTCCAACCTTGCTATGGAAACTAGATTAGTTATAGGATAAGAATATTAAAATATGCAATTCCTTGGAAATCAATAAATTAATTTAAAAAACAATTCTAAACATTAAGGCTAGGGCATTTTGAATGATGCCAATAGCCTCACAGGTTAACATATAATGACTTATATACATCTTTTGAAATATAGATTTACTATGTTGGAGGCAGATGATCATGCATAGGGCTTCCCAGATTTTGTTTGTCAAGATTCCAAGTGTTTAGTGGCAGAGAGGTCCACAGTTCCAAGTTCAACTGCAGTCTGATCCAGTCCTATCTGAAGCATGGTATAATGGTTGATTAAAGATCTAAGGTAGTTTCTAAAGGAGCAGATCCGAGAAAGGGCAATAAGAGCTACAAGAACGTACCCAAGCTACAAGATTGTATTCCCCTGGGGCCCTTGTGTTATCAATAGCCTTGCGACCTGTGATAAGCTCCAAAAAGACAACTCCGAAGCTGTAAACATCAGACTTCAGGGTCAGCTGGCCCGTCATGGCATATTCGGGAGCACAGTACCCATATGTGCCCATAACACGAGTAGATACATGGGTCTTATCGCCTACAGGTCCCAACTTTGCAAGTCCAAAATCCGATAATTTCGGGTTGTAGCCCTCGTCGAGAAGGATGTTGGATGATTTCAGATCCCTATATATGACTGGAGGGTTGGCCTTGTCGTGCAAGTACTCCAAGCCCTTTGCTGCTCCCGCTGCTATCTTCATCCTTGTGTTCCAGTCTAGTGGCTCCTTGTCAGGTGGAAGGTCTGAAAACAAGGCAAACCCCAAAAAAATAAAGCAGTACTCAAAGAGCTACATCACACATAATGTCAAAAGAGAGAATAATTTTTCAAGTTTCAAATGGAATGTTTGAGTGAAATTAAATTACACATGCAAACGTGGGGTCTTGGTGCAACTGGCATGTACTTTTATGACCAAGACCCCCTAATATTATTCTGGTCAGTGACTTTTATGTAATTATTCTTCTATTCCTCCCATATCTTCATCGACCCATTGGTCCTCTATTTCAAAAAGAAAAAAAGTTTAGCATGGAAAGTGTATGAAGTAGATGATTTAATAAGTCATTAATAAATGATACTTCAAAGTAAGATGATAATACAGTTCCATTGCTTTCCTCAAGATGCATCAGCCAAAAATATGAAATCATTCATTATATGTTCAGTTTTGACAGATCTTTAAATTGAAGGCACTAGCAACCAGATCATCAATGTTGGAAGCAAAATGACATAAAAATTGCAGTTATGGCATGCAAAGCAACACAGTAAATAGATGGGACGATTTTCACTTTCCATAATTTTATTAATTCT
The DNA here is from genome assembly GCA_030064425.1 of Trapa bicornis. Taxonomy (NCBI): domain Eukaryota; kingdom Viridiplantae; phylum Streptophyta; class Magnoliopsida; order Myrtales; family Lythraceae; genus Trapa; species Trapa bicornis. The sequence continues at coordinate 1,229,298 of CM057756.1, read as the reverse complement.
CCTTATATCCCATAAGCTCTTATTTTGTTGCGTACTTAATAATAATGCAACAAATACAATCCCTTCTTTTTTATTGAGACAAATACAATCCCTTATCTTCTCAAGAAATACTCATGCTATTCTTAACTGATATATTATCCACCCCCAACCTAAAATTTCATAAGAATAGGATATTCAATTTATTTCCATTCTAAAGAACCAAATTCACATTAAGAATGACATATCGTGATTTGTAAGGTTGATCCTCCTCTCTTTCAAATTAGTCATGAAGAATACGCACCATTGTCATGTAACTCTAAGGCCAGGTCTCACTCCACATATGCAAAAGACCAAAGATCTGGATATCTTCCAATATCTTCAAATGGCAAAGCTGCAATATATAGCACCGAAAGCCTAATGCTTTTTTCTTTGAATAAATATCCAGATTCCATAAAGAAAGCTAATTTGATAACAGTAGTTTCCGCTATAGTATGAAGATTGACTTGCAAGCGAGCGCCAGCACAATTATCAGTTAATCAGTGTTCAAACCATCACTAGGGTGAAAAAGCAAATATGATTCTCAACACAAAAGGCCTAGCAAAAAACAAAATCATTCATATCCCACAATGAACAGAACAGATGAGTAGCCCTTAGTACATCTGCTAGCACAGAAAACATTAATTAAATCAAAATATAGACCTACCATGCAAGTGATCCTCCAATGATCCCAGTGGCATAAACTCATAAACAAGGAGTCTCTGGTCCCCATCAGCACAGTAACCTATCAAATTGACAAGATTTGAGTGGTGTAGTAAGCTAAGCATGAGAACTTCCACCAGAAATTCTCTGTTTCCTTGAAGTCCATTGCGATCAAGTTGCTTAACAGCCACCACCTATAAAGATAAATTTTGATTGGAACAGAGACCGCAAAGTCATAAAGTAGTCAACACAATTTAATTGAAATCAACAACCAGAAATACTCTCAATTGGCAGCAGATGGTCATAGAATAATTAAAGCAAATTAATCCTAATTCAATGGATTACTGCATAGAAAAGTTGGAATATTCAGATAGAGATGAAAAAAAGTTTTATGGTGTGTAAAGAGAAATATTCCGGAACCAGGATAATATCCAGAAGAAAATAGTCTACCATAAACTTGTTCACAAGGGATTAATTATCATAACGCACAATGGTCTTTTATGACATAAAAAAATTAAATATGGCTTCCATTACATAACACAGTGCATATCTTCCCATTACAAAAAATTGCTACCACTTCACACTATAAAAACCCTTAAGGTAATACCAAGGTGATTGCTACATATTGCCTTTATATCCTGCTCTAAGAAATATTTCATTTTGATGTGTGCTAGATTGAGCATTGATAAAGTCAAATTGAATTATCGACCCAATTATACATTCCTTTCTCGTATCCTCCTGGCTTGACTACAATGACAATCTTACCTTTGCCCAGTGTCCATTGTTTCATCACATACCATGAAATCCCAAAGTTTCCTTCTGTGCATCAGTGACCACATAACAAAGATACAAAAAATATGAAATTGTGGTTCCTTAAATGTGATTAGTTACCTGTCCAGTGCTCTCTAGGCAGCCCTTATATACACGGCCAAATCCTCCTTCACCCAACAGGCAGTCAGGACGGAAATTCTTTGTAGCAGCAGCAAGCTCTCGAAAAGTGAATGTCTGGGCTGCAATATGGGCAGTGGGTCCCTCCTTTAGAACAGAGAGTTCCTTCTTTGGATTTAAACCACCTCGAGGTTTCGATTTATCTGGGACGAAGTTGAGACAGACAAATTAGATACTATTTTCACCAAAAATCGAAAAAAAGATTTCAACCAGGTTAGCATTCATGATCATTATTAGAATCCTGAAAACACTCTGCATCCGTTAATGTAGATGAAAAAAATTCAACTGTGGTTCATAATGATATAGTGAAAGTCAATTATAACATCCTCACATAACTTAATTAGGGGGAAATTTCATAATCAGAACTCCAATAGACATTTTGGGTATTCTTTTGCAATTTTGAGCATGTTTAGTGACTCTTCCGACAGATGTTTTGCTTTCACTAAAAACGTATTTCAAAGTATCATTTATTAGATAGGATTACATTGTTCAACCTGTGGCTTTAACAATACATGGATACAGAAACCATGAAACTGGCAATAATTCCCACAATTTCAGTTTTTGCCCCTTCTCAGAAAAAAAATCGTTACAATCTACCTCAATAATTCACACCAACTAATTTGTTCCACTTTAATTAAATTAATATGTACTCCCATTACCGTGTTCCTATTCAGCAATTAGTTCTCAATGCAATCCGAAATTCCCAGGTAAACTGCATCATCCAAACTCAAAGTAAGCAAAGTCATCAAGAAAAGAAGCATGATTTGCCCCCTAGAGTATGCTCCCTGCAGCAACTTTCAGAATTTTTACTAGATTGGCACTATGTACCCCCAATTTACACTTGCATTATCTGACCAAACCCCAAATATAGTAAAAGACAGCCGTGAACCTATCAAACTTGTATGGGATCCTAAAAGAGGAGGTTAATTAACAAGTAATTCTCCTGATTTATCATTTCATAATCAGTGAGGAAAAAACATAAAACACCACCATTCAGCAAAAAGAAACAAGAGTAAATCAAATCAAAGGAACAACTTATTTTCAAAATGAACCCAAATCCCCACCCATAAGGACACAACCCAAGAAACCCAAAATTAGAATATCATAGTTGACGACAAAATCAAGGAAGAAAACAAACCATATTCATTTTCCAAGCAAGTAAATCAAGCTCTGCTACAGTTTTAGGTCGTTTACCTGAATTCACTCTGCTCACACGGTGATGAGACTGAGCAGCAGCAGCTGCAGCAGACCCATCTTTGAAAGAAAAAGAATCCTTCTTACTTCTTACTTCCTTCTTCACTTCCCCACCACCCTCGTTATTGGATGATCCCAAACAAGGAAAGCAACCACCCATACCAGAATTACCCACGAATCAAATCAACCACAAAACTCTAGAACCAGAGTTCCCGAGTCATAGAACCCTCTCGGCAAGCTTCAAATTTTAGTGGTTATTACAAAGAGTCAGACGAACCTACCAGATAATTCTCATCAATGCCACTGATGCTCTTCCTGGGGGCGATTTACCCGAGAATCCTCAGGGAAAGATCCAGACCAACAAGCAGATCATGGAGCAAAGACAGTGCTGAACTGATGATGTGATGGGAGAGAAGTAAAGAAAAAGGTCTGGAAGAATGGGAAAATACAAAATAAATGAATTCAAATGGGTTTTGAGGGAAGTGTATGGTGAAGAAAAGGGTTCTTGGAAATTAAAGAGGAAAAAACTATTTAAAGCAGTAGGAAAATCTTGTATGACGTTTTTGGAATGGGGGGTTTGAAGAATTTGAACAGTAATGAATTGGTAATATTAATGAATGATGGTGTGTTTGGTAGAATCTTGTTTAATTTCTCTAAAATCTATCAAACTCTTTTATTAAACGGAAAGTTAATTTCCTATTTTTGGGATTCAGATAAATTTTAACTTTTTATTTAAAATAATATAAATTGTGTATATTCATTTTCTTCCCCTTCTTAATTTCATGATTATTTAATTGTTATTTTTTTATTTATATACATATATTTAGAGAGTATATATTTAAATTGATAAATAATCCAAATTTATATAAAGTATTTTTCTAGGTTTTAATTTCTGATTATTTATCAATTTGAATATACACTTTTTGCTTTTTGCTTATGCTTAGTTATAAATAATTAATACTTGACATTTGTAAAATTTGTAATTTATAATTTATTATTTCTTTTTAAAAATATGTTAAGATTTGGTAGTTATAATCTATTGATAATAAACAAAACAAATATAATTAGAAAATGAAGGTTACTTTCAAATTAATACAAGTTATGGGTAAAAACTATGTACACTTATTTTTATTTGATCATTTTATACCTATATCACATATGTATTTTTTATTATTTTCTCTCAATATTTTAATTTTTATATAATAATGTTAATAAAATATATTCTAAAATTTTATTATATGATATAATTTTATAATAAAAATGTTATATATATAATGTATTATATATAATATATTTTACCATATAAAATATATTGATAATAAGCATAACAAATATAATTACAAAATGAAGGTAACTTTCAAATTAATATAAGTTTATGGGTAAAAAAATATGTACACTTATTTTTATTTGATCATTTTATACCTATATCACTTATGTATTTTTTATTATTTTCTTTCAAAATTTTAATTTTTATATAATAATGTTGCTAAAATATATTCTAAAAATTTATTATATGATATAATTTTATAATAAAAATGTTTTATATATAATGTATTTATATAATATATTTTACCATATAAATATATTACTTTTTACAATATTTATATATAAATATTATTAAACAATTAATATCTATGGTAATAATAACTCATTTAATTTATAAAGTTTTATCATAAAAAATTATTAGTAATGTATTGTTTTTATATTTAGATATACAATTTATTATATACAAAAAATTTTAATTATATTATTTTTATTATAAATATATAATGTAATTTTATATTTTTATTTATACTAATGTTTTATTAGGCATATTTTATTTTATAATAATCTTTTATTATATACTATAGAATATTGGCTTTAGAGGTTCAAATAACCCATATGAACCCTCTATTTTACTTCCCTAGTAATCTCTTCAAACATATCCAAAAAAGTTCTATGAAATTTACCCTAAATAATGCAAAATTTGCATATGATTTTTATGGAAGTGGTAAAAATGGGGTGTTCCATTGATCACATCTATTCACATACATTATTCATCAACATATTACCTTTATTTGAATTTAAGTTTTTTCGATATAAACTAAATTATTCTTGAATTTAAGAAAATCACTCATCTATATGTACATATAATAATATATGTACTTAATATTTGTAAATTATCATATATTATAAATTTATAACAATTTTATCAATGTAACATATTTGAAAATCAATATATAATTTAATATATTTTTCTATTTTTTATGATATTAGAGTTATATAGCTTTACAATACCTTATTACAAGCTACCATCAAATGCCAATAAAATACTAACATTAAATCAAGAAAGTTAAATAATTTATATTGACACCAAACTTATAGCCCCTACTCTAGAAGTTATTTATAATTGTCTCAAGTACATTTCATGTAAATTGTGTACCTGCAACATTTGTGATTTGAAGTCCCCGTAAGATAATTCACCTATTTCTCTTTTCCATTTACGGAATCAATCATCTCCCATGTATTTGCATCAGATATGAGTTCACCAATTATTATTTTTCTAGAAAATATCCTCCTATGCTAATTAAATTGAGTGTGATCAACTATTTATTATTGGATAACAATATGACGTAATTGTTGGAAACATATCAATTATTAGGGTATACTAATTGTACAATCCCATCACCTTCATCGAACCTTTCTGACCATAAAGAAAGTGATTCAACCACCATCATCAATATTAATTGTACTTCTTGGAAGATCTATGGTCACCTTTGCTTGTCACCACTTGACCTAATTCATAGATTGGACCGACATAACAATTGTCACGTGCTATCGACACTATGATAGTGAGTATTTCACTACAATAGAACCAACATGCTAAACAACTTAGATTAAGTACAATATACCAAAATTCACTCATAATTAAAACTTTTATAATAATATCTTTCAAATTGCATAGAGTCATAAAACAAGACTCGGCAAATGAGTAGTTGTAAAACTAAGGAAAGATCCCGACTTCATAATCGAACCGAACAAAATCAGGAAGTAAGATTTAATTAGGAATTGATGTGTAACTGGATAATATATCAAACTAGAAGGAGGAAAGAGGTTAATAAGAGGCCATGAGGGATGATAAATGGTTATGAGAAACCCTTAAGAGGATTGAGGGACTTAGAATCAAGTATTGGAGAAAATTGAGAAGAAACAAGTTTGAACGAGATTCAAGCCAGGTGGAGTCACAAAACACTCCCTAATTTTTTGAGTGATCAAAACAAATTCAAATTTAGAGGTCCTTTAGTCCATTCAATAGGAAATTAAATATACAATTTTTAGGTAATTTTATTTTCTCAAGAACTGATAGGGAAAAGGGTGGACCGGGCCAAAAAATCACTGAATCGACCAAGAAATTCATCGAAAACTGGTTTGCTCTAGTGTTGAACTGGTCAGCAGGGAAGTTGGGCACACACACGTGCTTCATGCACGGCCACACATGTGCATGTCATCTTCTTCGCTTGACTCACCGACCCGGATCCCCTATTTTACTCGTCACCTCATCAGTTGACCCACTAACTCCACCGCTTGGGGCAATTACTTCATTGCTAGCACCCTAAGCTATGCATTAATGAAAGGAAGCCATGAATAGATTACCACAGAGATCTAGAACACAACCATATAAATTGGTGTTGTTACCTCACCGACAATTGCTTAGAATTCTCTCACAACCACCGATTGCTCCTAACTAAAGCAACCACACTACCATAAACCATAAATTCGTTGTCCGACCACCTCTAGTGATATTGTTTGTATCATTGGAAAGCTAACGACCTCAGCTTTCCATCGCCATTCGTCTCGAACTCCAATTCTTCCTCTACCGGCACCAGCGAGATCGCACAATAATCAATCTTCGATGAACCAAAATAATGCACATGTTTTTAGGGCCAATTTCAACGGCTTCAATGGCGCTTGTGAGCTAAGGAACATTAAGAGAGTCCCTGACACCATAAGCTTTTCATAACCACCAGATTTGTCCGAAATGTTTTGGAAATGGGTTTGAATTAAATTTCAGAATTATTAGATCATGGGTAGAGAGCCCCATATGACTAAAATGTAAATTGCAGGAGCTACATACCACCAATTGAGTTAGTTTAAGTGGTTGTAAACTATTGGGAGTGTCAGCTTTCCAACACATTGGCCTTGACGACTGACGTGCCACCTCCGGTGAGTTGTCGACGTTAACCCAATTTACTACAAGATAGGTTGACTTTCTTGATTGAGCTCAATCGGAGGAATTTTTGCCAACGATGGCCAAACCAATCATACAATGGGGTAGGGGGAGGCCAGAGGGACTTGCCCACTTAATTTGAGAATTTTTGGAGATACTTGAAATTTAGGTCAAAGGTAGGGGACCAAATTGTAAAGATTTGAAAGTTTGGGGACCTAATTGGGAATAAGCTATTTATGGGGTCTTTCTAATGGTCCAAATAATGTGGTGGGGCTGATTGGGAAGTTTGGTGAAGTTTGGGGACTAGTTTTACCTATTGGGGAAAGGTTTAGGGACCTTTTTACAATAAAGGTAAAGTTTGGGGCAAAAGTGCAAATATAAACTTTTGCATGTCCTGAGTGGACTTTTGGGAAGTCCAATGACCTAAATGAAATAAAAAGAAGTTTAGGGACCTATATGAGAAATTTGGGGGTCAAAGGGACCATAGAACCTAAGTGCTCAAATTGAGGGGCAAAATTGTAAATTTGCCAAAACTTAGGGTCTTTTAGCAATAAAAGTGAAAGGAACTTTAGGGACCAATTTGAGAAGACTTAAGAAAAGTATTAGGTCTGGAAAGAGTAATTTTAAAAAGGGTAGGGACCATAGGTAGAGTACGATTGAAGTATGTATAGGGGACTAGTAGAAAGACTGATCATGGGTTATTATACCTTGTAGAGGAGACAAGGAGCATCAAACTAGAATTATAGTAAATTATAGGTGCATCACTAAACGAATAAGTTCTATGAACTATGTGAGTGGGTTTTGATTTAATGCCATCATTGACAACGCTTTCTATTTGGCCGACTGAACTGATTGTTTGATTGTGTGTGGCACTTTGTGCTTAACATTTTAGTTGTACTTTGATAACTGATATAAAAAGTGTGAACCAGTAATGAACATGCCCACTAAATCAAAGATCACTTTGAAAGTAAAGAAAGGAACCGATCATGAGAAACGAAGGCTAGATGAATGCTAATTTTTTTAGAAATTGAGAGAAAGACATAGTTTTTGGCTTAGGGACTTGTGTGAGATTGGGGAGAGGGCTGTTGAGGGTCGGACTCCTAACATGTGTGCTATGCTTGATGTGATTGTGATCGGGTTGGGTTTATGCTGTGAAACCTAAGCCCAAGGCCATTGGGCTGATTGCTTGAAAAAGGGATGTCGGCTCATGTAGAGTTGAGCTTTCCATGTTTGTGCATTCATCAAAAGAAAAGGAGGAGAAGTTAGGAGAGGTCTAGCCTTCCATGTAAACACATATTTAGCAAGAAAACTGTGGAATGCATTTTGTATGCTAAGTGATGGGTGGGGGGGGGGGGGATAACTTGTGTTGCACAAGCTCCCGATAACGTTATGCGTGCGGCACCATTACAAGAAATGGCCTTGAGTGCCATCATATGATTGTGAGTCATATTGTTTAAACCGACATTGGTGGATGAGGTTGATGGGGGTGCCTATGTGGTGATGCCATCATCCTAGGGAAAAATGGAAAGGAGATGGTGGGAGGTACAATGTGATTATTTTCATATTTTCCCGGACACCCAGAACACGTATGGGTACCATCCCAGTACACCTCCACGATAGGTAGATGGTGGGATGAGTTGTAAGTGTAAGGGCCATAGGTGGTGGTATGCCTAGGTGGTTAGAACACCAGCTACAAGTGTGATGAAAGTTCGCAACCCTTTCACTCGAGTCCATGTCTAGTGTCGTCCCGCAAGGCAGTGCATTCAAGAGTGCTTTACATTTCTGATGTGGGGTCCGAGTAGCCCACTGGTGTGCGGGTGAGCAGCATGAGTTCCACCAGGACCCCGGGGTGCTAAGACACCAAGTTGCAAAAGGTGACACATGTGAAGTATCAAGTGATGGGGATGAGAGTCTTAGTGTCTCTCACACTCCAGCTCTTAGTTGGGATAGGCCGAATAGCTATCCATTCTAGGTGGATTTGTCCTTATGTGTTTAGGGTCATGAGTACCCCTTGTTTGTCTTGCTTGCCTTAAGTGGTCAAGCTAGGGCACATGTTAAGATAGCCCAGGAGTGTCGCCCGAGCGGAGACCATATGATTATGCAGGATCATATCCCTTTTTTGAATTACGTGAATTAGATACAAGAATATCTAGTAAAGATGATACCAAGAATACCCGACTGTAAGACGGAAGCAGATTAGATGACTCGATACTATGTCTCAAAGGGGAGAAAGTAAACTATGGCACTCATATGGGTGATACGAGGAGTAGGAATAGATCATGTATTCTATGTGGTTTATGGGAAAGGTCTGGGTTATGAGCCATGTAGTGGCACGATGTCGGCATCCCACTCGGTGAGTTGTGAGCTCACCCCCTCCCTTAATCAACTGTGCAAATAAGCCAAGGAAGCCATCAACAAGTGGAAGGGAAAGTCAAAATCGAAATCCTTACTACGAGGTGAGCGCACCTCGGGTTACGAAGGTTTGAACTCCCTATCATATCATGAATTTTCTATTCCCATTATTTTTAACCATGCTTTTAAGGAGCACTACGCGGGACTTACTATCAAAAGTTTAAAATTTTTCCACTACATGTTTTTATGATTTCAAAGTTCGGAGCCTTGGTCCCACTGGTGTTACCTTTGTCACGCCGGGTCAGGGACCCTGTGATCAACCTACCACCCTTCCTTGAACCATCCTAGTACTCCCACCTTGATGATTTAAGGAAGGTAAAGACTTATCTATACATGTTTTCTATAACAAGTTAAAATAATTGGGTATCATAGTATGAGGCTTACCTTGAGGGTTCGAGCCTTCGCTTTGTCTTCAATTATACTTGACTCAACCCTCTTTTTAGTTTCCTTGAAAGGGGTGAAAGGCGAGAAATGAGTATACAACTTAATGAGGGGAAAATTTTTCTACAATAATCAATTATATGTAATTTATTTCTTTTCCTTTTCCATGATCCACATAGGTTCCATACATCAACTACCCTTTTTATCAAAAAATGGTGTCACACGATCGTAGTCCCATCCTCGACGGTAATACTTGTGGACCGGAGCACTTTTACCATCCACCTCAATAGAAGTTCATAAATTCTATCTTAAGTCTGAGTGTACATCCATCGTTTGACCCTCAGACCCAAGCCATACATCGTATCCGCAATGTGTGAATAGACCTCTTCCCCCTCCGACCTCAGTTTCAGTGTGCGGGAAGCTCCTAGAGTTTCTCAACATACTAGATGATGGACTGCCGTTATGCTACCTGGGTCGTCCAACAGCCCTTTGAACCACCACTACCCCATACAGGACGACTCAGTGGTTCCACATCTCATGCATACACAATCAAAGTCTTATCAATTAAGGCCATTATCTTTGGCCTACCAACCCCATGGGTCTGTTGACTTGGCTTCAGCCCCTTGCTTACCAGCCCAGCGGGTTCGACGACCCGACTTCGACCTAGCAGCTGTTTGGCCCAACAAACCAACATTCTGACCTTGGATCAGTAGGTTTCACACACAATTATCAATTATAGAAAGTTTAATGTCTCATTACTTGCTAGTTTACAACGGGCCTGCACCCATGCCCAACAGCCTTGGGCCCACGTGCATCATCTAGCCCTCCACTAGAATTAGCTCCAAAATCATTTAAGTAGAGTCACACAGTCAGAGGAGGCAAATTCTAGGAAAACATATTTCAATTTTGAGAGCATGGCCAATGTCCCAATCGGGATCAATGTTGGAAATTCCCACTCACCCGATAGTTGCAATGTGTTCGCCCGGCTAGGTTCAAACCCGTGGTGTGCTCCTCGGCACAAGTCCTCGTATGGTCCATCCTAAATGATTCGTGTAAACCTCGTCACTTAAAGACAAGGAAACCGGGGAAAGAACCAGTCAACTCAGGTGAGAAAACTAAACCGGTTCACAAATCGCAACCATTAGAGAAAGGGCAAATTGGGAAATTTATAAATCTCGAGTAACCTAAAGAGTCACAAAAGTCATGGAAAAGGGCTTTAGGTTGAATTGGAAAAGAAAACCAAACCGGTTCAGGTGAATTGGAGTTGAACCGGTTTGAACTAGTTTGAACGACTATTGAACTGATTTCTAAATCCATTTTTCTAGGTGGCTTAAAAAATTCAAATAGGAGAATTAAAGCCACCATTGGATAGAGAATGAAAGTAGATGAATTTACAAATTTTTAATTTTGAAAAATTTGATCGAATCTGGCCTGAACCAGTTGGTTTAAGCATTGAACTCGATTCGGATTGGTCCAGTCCGGTTTGGGATAGTGTCATCTTCTATCTTTAGATGACAACACTGTTCACAAGCTGGAAAATCGAGCGGCACCGGTGAAGATGAAAAGTCTCCAGCTAGGGAGTTTTAGGCCATGAATGATCATTATAAATGCGCCAATCAGATGGCCAAGAAGTCCTCGAGCGTCCTATATAAAAAGCCCCTCCTCATTCATCCTCCTCACACCTGAAAACTCCACTCTCTCCCTACTACTCCATTTTCCGGTGAAGCTCGAAAAAGAGCTCCGACTTGGGCATTTTACTAAGCAAAAGAAGGTGAGATCGAGTTCATTAGATTCAAGGAGAAGTTAGCTACCCAACGGTAGTCTCCATTTGCTTCAAGGATCGCTGGAGAAGCGTCGGTGTGATAAAATAGTGAAGTAGCTCCGACGGACTAAAGCTGCCCTATTTCAGCCTAGCTAAAAATGGCCAAATTGAGCCCTTCTTAGAATAAACCAAGCTCTCCCAATACTTCCACAGCTAATTAGAGCTAAAAGGTAAGCCAATTTGGCTCCCCTTTGTAATTTGCCATCAATGTTAGAGAGAGAATTGACGAAACTTCACTAACCAAATTCTCCCTCAATTCAGAATGAATTGATGCAATTCTTAATCCTAAGAGTAACCTTAGGACGAGAGCTATCTGCTCAGATTGAAAGCTCAGACTGCCACACCCCGATGGTAAGCTTTCAAAGCTTTCTCTCTCTATGTCCAATTTTCCGACAAATCTCCATTTGAGCTTAAATCAGATCCAAATGACACAATTCAAAGTTCCATTGAATTGTGTGGAAGTGTAGGAACTCAATTTTACCTTCAATTTTAACAATTAACCTTGATTGATTGGTTAATTTGATGAAATCAAATTCAGCCAGTGTGAAAGGGGCAATTTAGGGGAAAATTTTAGGGAATATTGGGTATTTCAAAAATTTGCGGAACTGAAGTGCAATTTTCCAAAATTAAGGGTCAATTGGGCATGTAAAAGATGTTGGCGAACCAATTGGTCAATTTTTGGAACTATTGCGGTCAAAATTGCCATTTTTGTAAAGTAGGGGTAAAATGGTAAATTTTGGAAAGTTGGGGAATAAATTGGTAATTTGGGAAACTTGAACCCCTTTTGGTGATTTTGAATTAGTTGAGGTCCCAAAGTAAATTTTAGAAGTTTTGGTACTTAATTTGGGGGAAAATTGGCATTAGGGACCTAAAGTTAAATAAAAAGAACTTTAGGGACCTAAATATAAATAACTAAAATTTGGGCATTTTATTCATTTGTAATGAATGAAGGCTATTATGCCAAAGGATAATGAACAAGGATATTCATATCATGTAGGAACACAAAGTATCGGGAACACCAGCAAATACAAGCCCGCGTGGAAGCAAGGAGCCACATAAGAAGAATTCACTGCACTATCGGGTGAATGTGAATTTTCACATCATACCCGGTTGGGATGATGAGTACATCAGAATTGAAAACCCACTATTATGTAGAATTTTAAACATCACACCTGGTTAGGGTGATGTGAGAAGAAAACATGGAAAAACTTCTTATCGGTTGTAAGTAGATCATACCCGGTTGGTATGTTAAACTTCTTGGAAGGAAACAGAAAACTCGCTTATTGGTTATGAGCGGAGATGGCGTCATACCCGATTGGTGTGATGGACAACTGAAAAGTTTTTTTTGTCAGAAGTGCTCTCCCCCGACTGTGTGCCACTTCTTAAACATTTTGGGACACCTTCTTGATGGGAGCTTGAATAACTTAGATAGGCTGAAGGCCTCAGTTGTGGAACTTGGGGGCTAAAATGCCTAGTTTTAGAAAATCATATACAGTGGGCCCAATGCCAGTTGGGGGGGAGGGGGTGCTAAAATGCCTTGGAGTAACCCCATGTCAAATAGGACTCAGCGAGGAAGCCTCCAAGGTGTTAAGGCTTAAGGACAGCAAATCATCGAACTATTAGCAATCACTTAGAAAGGTCCCACAATGCTCAAAGTATAGGAGGAACCACAAAGGTCCACGCAAGGAGATGACCTGTGATAGATGTGGGTAATGGGGACACTACATTAGAAGATGCCCAACATTACAGAGGACAAGACCCAATATGATCTATTATGAGTGTAAGAGGGTGGGAAATATAGCAAAGAACTGTCCTACACTACAAGGAATCCAAGTGATACCTTCCAATAAGGACACCTCCACTCCTACAGAAGCCCGAAGGGATAACATTACAAGAACCACAATTGCGGCTAGGGAACCTAATCTCATACAGGAAGAAATCCTTCTAGATGATTGGCTTAGTACTGAGTATTCCCCAAGCCATCATTGTAACAATCTCCCTTAAAAGAAGTTAAAACCCCAAATTGTATTCTTACTTTGATTAATAAGATTATGAGTTCCTAAAAAGTTTTTGTCCCTCAATAATACAATCATCTGCTTTAATTACATGAGGAAGGATCATGAGAAGAAGACCAAGGATAGGACCTTAAGAAAACCTAGACAAAGTAGAATGTGGACAAAAGGGGATTTTCCCTAAAAGGGGAAAGTGGTCGAGTAGAGGGTCCCCGAGCTCCCTATATAAAGAGCTCCTTTCCATTCGTCCTCCACACACGTCAAATCGCCATTCACTTTCAAGTACTCCATTTTCCATAGAAGCTCAAACTAGAGCTCTGACTTGGGCATTTTTCTCAACCTCAGAATGAAAGGTTGAGTCGTATAGACTCCTTGGGAAGTCAGCTATCACACAGCAACCTCCTTTCGACCCGAGTACCACTGGAGAAGCGCCGGCAGAATCAAACAATGAAGCAGCTCTGACGGACCGAAGCTGCCCTATTATGGTCGAGCTGAATTGCCAAATTCAGACCTCCTCCGGCCAAACCAAATCTCCCCAACACCCCCATGACCACAACAAAGCTGAAAGGCATGCCAATTCGGTCCTCCTTCATCATTATAGATCGGTGTTAGAAAGAGAAAGTGTTGAATTTCACTTATAAAATTCACCCTCAAATGGACTTCAATTATAGCAATTCTTGATCCTAGAAGGAACCTCCGGATGAGAGCTACCTCCATAGATCAAAAGAACAGATCACTGCACCTCTGACAGAAATCTTTTGAAGCTTTCTATATGTACGAACTATTTTCCAGCAAAGCTCTGTTTGACCTCATTTTAGATCAAAATGTTGTGGTTCAAAGCTTAATAGAATCATATGGAAGTGTAGGAACTGATCCATACCATCAATTGGAGCAATTAACCTTGATTGAATGGCCAATTTTTGAAGAAATCAAATTTGGTTAGTTTGAAAGGGAGAAATTGGGGAAAACTTTTGGGGAAAATTGTGGATTTCAAAAAATTGATGGACATCCATGCAATTTCTCAAAATTGAAGGCCAATTGGCAATGAGAAAGATGTTGGGGGACAAATTGGTCAATTTTTAAAATATTTAGCAACCAAATTGCTATTTTTGGAAAGTCGGGGAAAATTCATAATTTTTAGAAAATTGGGACCAAATTAGAAATTTGGGAAACTTGAGCCCCTTACACAATTTAAATTAAATTAAGGGCCCAATGAGGATATTAGAAGTCCTCAGGACTTAATTTGAGGAAATTTAACACTAGGGACCTAAAGTCAAAAAGTTTGAACTTTTGGGACCTAAGTGCAACAAATAAAAAGGTTGTGCCTATTCGCCCATACGTGAGAAAACGAAGGCTATTATTCCGAACACTCATTGATGATGATATCCAACTCGTGTAGGGACATGTGTGATTAGAACGCCAGCAGGAGAAAGCTCTCGTGGAGTTGAAAGCCTACTAGGACTTGAAAGCTCGCCAACAAGTGAGTGGGACATTTTAAATGTCATACTCAGTTGGGGTGATGAGCAATTTTAAGCTAAAAACCACTTACTGGTTGTGAGTTGGCTTAATTATACATCATACCCAGTTGGGATGCTGAGTACTTTAGAAATGAAAAACCACTTGTAAGTGGGATTATTTCACATCATAGCCGGTTGGTATGATGAGTTTCCTTGTGGAAAGGAGAAACCCGCCTACCAATTATAAGAGGAGATATCATCACACCCAGTTAGTGTCATGAGTTAAAAATAAATTTTTGTCAGAAGTGTTCTCCCTGACTATGTGTCAATGCTTAAAACATTTGGAAGACCTTCTTGATGGTAGCTAAAATAACTCAAATAGGCCAGAGGCCTTGGTTTTTGAACTTCTATGGCTAAATGCCCAGTTTTGGGAAAACACGTGCAGTGGGCCCATAACTTTTCCAAAATTATCATTTTACCCCTATTTTACAAAAATGGTAATTTTTACCCCCAAAAATTCCAAAAATTGACCAATTGGTCCTCCAACATCTTTATCATGCCCAATGGGCCCTCCATTTTATGAAATTGCACTTTAGTCCATTGAATTTTTGAAATCCCCAAATTTTCCCCGAATTTCAATGTAAACCCCGCACTTTTGAGTTGAGGAAAACCGGGAAAGAACTGGTCAACCCAAGTAAGAAAACTGAGCCGTTTACAAACCCGATCATTTGGGAACAAGCAATTTGGAAATTTACATCTTCCGGGTGATCCAAAGGGTTCATTAAACCTTGGAAAAAAATTTAAGACAAATTAGAAGAGAAAAACCAAATTGGTTCAAGTGAACAAGAATCCATAAGAACTTTGAACGTGCTTTCCTAAGAGTAGTGTGAGGATGGGGGACCTCCTGGGAAGTATGATTTTTTTTGTAACCTGAAATTTCGGTCAAAACTTTTTATAAGAACGTCTTATCATAAATAGCCATAAATTAATATATATTTAATTATTGTAATTAATACCAATAATTTTATACCTAAATTAAATTATTGGAATTAATACAAATAATTTAATAATGAAATTAAATTATTGGAATTAATACCAATAATTTATGGCAATATTAATACTAGTAATAAATCTCTCCCAGTTAATATACTGTTTTACACCTATATAAAGAGGTCATCCCCATTCATTCTCCTCACACCCGAACACTTCTCTCTCTCTCTCTCTCTCTCTACTGCTCTATTTCCCGGTAAAGCTTAAACCAGAGCTTCGACTTGAAAATCTTTCTCAACCTCGGAAGGAGAGGTCAGGCTCTTTAGAATCGGAGAGAAGTCAACTATCTGATAGAAAACTCCAGTCAATCTGAGAATCACTAAAGAAGCACCGACATGACGGAATAGTGAAGCAGCTCTAGTGGACCAAAGTTGCCCTGTTTCGGCTGAGTTGAAATTGGCCATTTTGAGCCATACTTAGGCCAAACCAAGCCTTCCCAACACTTCCTCTGCCCTCCCACGTTCGAATTAGGACTGAAAGGTAAGCCAATTCGGCTCCACTCTACAATTTCCTGCCAGTGTTAGATAGAGAACTGGTAGAATTTCAATAATGAAATTCTAACTCAATTCGATATCAGTTGATGTGATTCTTGATTCTAGGATGAACCTCAAGATGAGAGCTATCTGCCTAGATCAAAAGCTCGAACCGTCATGCCCTCACCGGTGAGAAATCGAAGCTTTCTCTCTCTATAGTCTATTTTCCGGCGAAGCTCCGTTTGAGCTCGTTCCGGCGTTAAAATCTGTGATTCAAAGTTTCTTAGAATCGTATGAACATGCAGGAACTCAATTTCAACTCCAATTTCAATAATTAGAAGTGTTTGATTGGTCAATTTGATGAAATCAAATTCGGTAGTGTTGAAGAGTTGAAATTGGGGATTTTCGAAATTCAAAGGGCCAAAATGTAATTTTATGAAATTGAGGGTCAATTGGGCATGAAAATAATGTTGGAGGATCAATTGAGGAATTTTGTAATTTTTGGGGCAAAACTTACCAGTTTTGTAAAGGAAGGGCAAAATGGTAATTTTGGAAAAATTAGGGAACCAAATTGGAAATTTGGGAAATTTAACCCCTTTTTGGTGAAATTGAATAAATTGAGGTCCCAAGATAAATTTTAAAAGTTACGGGACTCAATTTGAGGAAAAACCGACATTAGGGACTTAAAGTTAAAGAGAAATAGCTTTATGGACCTAATTGCAAATAACTAAAAGTTTGGGTTTTCTCATTCATTGGAAATGAATAAAGGCTGTTATGCCGAGTAATAATGAACAAGAATGTTCATATCATGTAGGAACGCGAAATATCGGGAACGCCAGCATGGACGAGCTCGCGTGAATACAAAGAATCGGTCAAGTGGAATTCACTGCAACGGGTGAGTGTGTTTACTAATATCATACTCAGTTGGGATGATGAGCACTACTTAAAGATAAAAATCGCTTACTGGTTGTGAGTGGAAATTTTATATCATACCCGGTAGGGGATGATAAGTACCTCGGTATAAAAACCCACTGTTTAGTGGTATTTTAATCATCACCACTTAGAGAAAGTAATGTGAAAATTATGCGAAAAAACTACTTACTGGTTGTAAGTAGATCATACCTGGTTGGTATGATGAGACTTCCTCGAAGGAAGTTGAAAACCCATTCATCGGTTATGAATGGAGATGTCCTTATACTAGTTGGTATAATAGACAGTGAAAACCTATTTTGTCGGAAGTGTTCTCCCCTTACTGTGTGCCAATGCTTAAACTATTTGGGAGACCTTCTTGATGGGAGCTCGAATAGCTCTTATAGGCCGGTGCCTCGATTTTGGAACTTGAGGACTAAAATGCCCAATTTTTTTAAAATCTCGTACAGTGGGCCCAAGGCTAGTTGGCACAAGTAGGAGCTCGTAAACGAACATGATATATGTGCCATAAAACTTAATAAGTGAATTGTTCGGCCATGGTACCAAGATAGGACCGACATGCTCAGTCAACTAGCGGCAGTGCAACATGATAGGTCGACGGACTAGTCAAGACAAACAACTGCGGGTTGAGTTGAGAGTCGGGGCAGTTGGACCAGTGGCACCACATATTACATGGCTTGATAAGAAAACATTGTTTGTGCTTGCACTATGATTACAGGATCATCAAGACGCCCATGAGGGGTAGTGATGTGTCCTAAGGGCCCTAGACGACCTGGTGAGTATAAGGGCAGATCGTCGTTCCAGGTGTCTATGCGAAATTTGGAGTAGCACCAAGCGCATGAGACCAGGGTGGGGATGGGATGAGGTCTCTGTCCTCATATGGACACAAAGAAGTGATTTTGGGATTGTGGGTCGGATGTCGCGTACATCTACTCATTCCCAGGGTAGAAGTTGTCGTACTTCTATCCGGGTGATAGGAAAAGTCGCTCCGAAGCCACTAGCGGTTTCAGTAGTGATACTGACTTGCGAATGTGTGTAACCTTTATGATAAAGGACATGTGTTGGGTGATGACACACCGGTAACTAAGAAATAATTGGAAAACCCAAATTTTTAAATGAAGGGATTTTTGAAAAGAAAGGAGTCTGGCACACTCCATATAAATGTTTTTCTTAAAATTTAAAATTAGACCGTTAAAAACCCATTCACTGAGTAGTTGTACTCACTCCCTCCCTTATATCCCTTTTAGGAAATCCTGGAAAGCCTACCCTGACAATCAACTAAGATGCATGTAAGACAGATATATAAAGTTTAAAATTTCATGCAGATTTGATTATGCTATTCTTGGAAATGGTGCAGGTTTAAAGGATGCCTTACTCTTTACGGATTATAATAAGGGGACACCCTTTATTAAACTGGGAGAGTGGCGGGTTGTTCACGGGGATCCGACCAAACCGGGTCAGGGAGTGACATTCAACCTTCCAACTTAGTCGAATTTGATTTCATCAAATTGACATATCAAATGAGTTTAATTGTTGGAATTGGAGTTAGATTGGAGTTCGTACACCTCCATACAATTAAATTGCACTTTGAATCACACGATTTGATGCCAAAATGAGCTCAAATGAAGCTTCACAGAAAAACTAAATGTAGAGAGAGAAAGCTTCGAAAGATTACCAGGGGCGCGGCAGTCGAAGCTTTCAATCTGGGCAGATAGCTCTTGTCCTGAGGTTTTTCCTAGGATCAATAATCACCTCAATTCATGTCGAATTTAGGGAGAATTTGGTCAGTAAAGTTCTGTTGGTTCTCTCTCTAGCACCTATCAAAATTTATAGTGGAGAGCCTAATTGGCTTATCTTTCCGCACTAATTCAGTTGTACGAGGGCTCTGAAGGTGTTGGGAGGGCTTGGTTTGGCCTAAGGAGGGCTCGAATTGGCCATTTTCAGCTCGGCCAAAATAGGGTAGCTTCGGTTTGCTGGAGCTGCTTTACTATTCTATCATGTCCGCGTTTCTCTAATGATCCTCAGAGTAAATGGAGACTACAGGCGTGTAGCTAACTTCTCCCTAAATCCAAAGAACCTGGCCATGCCTTCTTTGGGTTAGAAAAATGCACAAGTCGGAGCTCTAGTTTGAGCTTCATCGAAAAATGGAGCAGTAGGGAGAGAGTGGAGGTTTCAGGTGTGAGGAGGATGAATGAGGAGGGGCTCATTATATAGGAAGCTCGGGGACTTCTTGGTTGTCCGATTGGTGCCTTAATGGCGATCATTTATTACCTAACACTTCCTAGCTAGAGACTTTTCATCTTCGCTGACACTGCTTGATTTTTCGATGAGTGAAAAGTGTTGTAATTTGAAGTAAGAAGACGACACTGTTTCGAACCGGATCGAACCAGGTTCAACACTTAAACCGGTCGGTTTAGGCCTAATTCAATTGAGTTATTCAAAATAAAAAATTTCTAAATTCATCTAAATTCATTCTCTATCCAATGGTGGCCCCAAATCTCAAATTTGAATTTTCTAAGCTGCCTAGAAAAATAAATTTAGCATCTAGTTCAATATTGGTTCAAACCAGTCCAAACCGATTCAATGTGTTTCGGATCCGTTTCACCTGAACCGGTCTGGTTTTCTTCCCCAAATTATCCTAAAGTCCTTTTCCAAGGTCAGAGTTGTAAATTTCCCAATTTTCCCATTCTCTAATGATCGAGTTTGTGAACCATTTCGATTTTTCTCACTCGGTTTGACTAGTTTTTTCCCCGATTTTTCCTTTTCTCTAAAGAGCGAGGTTTACAACTACATGAGGACTTTTCTACACCAGGACCTAAAACAGGTATAATATTAAATTCCAGTTTTGTTTAATGTTGTTCCAAGAAAACATGATAGGTACTACACCTGACTCTTCTTGATCCCGGGGAGGAATCCCTCCTTGAGGTACGAGAGAGTGGCAGGTTGATCTCAAGGCTCCAACTAAACCGGGTCGGGGTGTGACATACGTTGTTGAGAGATTTCCTTTTCTCTATCTACTCTCTCTTTCTTTCTCCTCATTTCTTCATGTCCTTTCTCGCAAGTGGTGGTAGTGCCCCTAAGTGTTGGGGCCACATCCCTTAGTGGTTTTGGGCACTTTCGTGCATAGTGTCCCCATCCACAACTATAACATGTTACTTCCTTACGTGGACATGTATAGCTTCTTCTCCATCTCATACCTTGGGGATTTTTTCTTGGTGGTTGCTGTTGGTCTCTATGTTTCACCATCCTTTGGTGTGTACTTCTTATGGGACAGTCCCCCTTGCTTTGCATGAAGTAAGGTCTCCCAAATACCTTGACAAATTCCTCGTAAAGTCTCATCAGCTCATGAGTTATCCTTGGTATTACGGGTGGGGTCCTCCTAGACTCTTGAGCTCCCAAGCTAACTTCCTCACTCGAGGTAGGATTTCTTCCTAATTTTGTGGTAGTCGTGGCAGCGCGGGTTTTTTTGGTTCCTCTAGGATGGGTCATATCTATTTGATAGAAGTTCACTATTGGTTAAGGTTCTAGGACTTTTAGTTTTGGAAACTTTTTTTGGAAAACCATGCTTTGATACTACTTAAGTTGTCATGCCCCATCCTAGTTTTGTTGGAATCCTTGTGATCAACCTGCTACCCTTCCCCGTACTAACTTAGTATTTCTACCAAATAGACCGAGGAAAGTAAGGGCGTAGAAATATATATATATTTTTATTAACAAAATTTACAAAAGATTTAAATAATTGTTTACCTATTCATGGTACCTTTGACTTGCTCTCCTAGCTTCTGCTTTTCTAGACGAGTGGTTTTTCTTGAAAAGGGTTTATGGGAGGTGGTGAGTTTTACAACTCGGTGAGCGAGTGTTAGGGTGACCTTTTGTAAGGACAAAAGAGGTTTTTAAAATACTTTTGTTTTTATTTACGAATTTAGTGGATTTAACCCTTCATTGGAACAATATTTTAACTGTTCCCCTTGCTTAGGTTGGTTTAGCACACAATCACTTTCACCCTTTATCAAAAAGGATCACATGCTCCCAGAATAGTCCATGACTACTCCACTTGTGGACCTCACCATCTTTACCGTCCACCCTGGTAGAAGTCCCAGACCTCTACCCTGAGTTTGAGTGGACATCAATTGTCCGACCCTCAAACCCTACCCAAACTTCATGTCCACTTTATGGGATGAGACATCCTTCCCCCTGCTACCTCGGTCTTAGTGTGTAAGAAGCTCCCAGAGCCTCTCGGCTAAATGAATGACAAACTGCCCTTGGAACCAACACTATCCCATGTCGGGTGCCTCGATGGTTCCATATCTCATAGCATGCACAAACATAAGTCTTTTAACTTAGACTTTTTTTTATCTTTGGTGCCACTCGCCCAATGAATTCGCTACCCAACTGCAGCTCAATAACTACCAGCCCAACGAGTTCGTTCACTTAGCTTCGGCTCGTTAACTACTAGCCAATCGAGTATTTTGATCCAGCTTCAGCTGGGTGGCTATATCACAATCAACTAATTATGAGAATATTTCTTAAGTCTTAAGCCTACTTATCTACAGACATCAGCCCGTTTCCATCGACCTTGGGCCCACTTAATGAGTTTTTTCCAAAATTAGGCCTTAGGCCCTATTATTTTCAAAAATTGAGGCCCAAGGCCTATTTGAGCATTCTAGCTCTCATCAAGAATGTCTCTCAAAATGTTTAAGTAGTTTCACGCAATTTGTGGAGACTATTCCTGGAAAATGGTTTGTTAAAATCGAAAACGATCCTAATCACCCTAACTGGGTAGGACACTGAAAATCCCACTCACAGTAACAATGACATGGTCATCCCGGTGAGATCTCGATTCATGGTGTGCTCCTTTGCACAAGTATTGGGACATCCAGCTCCTACATGGTTCGAGTATCCACATTAGGAGAATTGACATAAGGGACCTCATACATTCATGTATTTACGCATAGGACCTCACATTATGCCTCAATTTCATTTATGTCCCTTAAAGTTTATAACTTTGCATTTATGTCCCTAATCTTCATTTAATCTCAATTAAGTCCCTAGGACTTCCAATTATCATTCATGGTTCCTTAGTTTTTTCCAAAATCACCAATTAGCCCTCAATTTTTCCAAAATTGCCAATTGGTCCATAAATTTCCAAAAATTGCCAATTAGTCCTTAAATTTCTAAAAATTACCAATTGGCCCTCCATTTCATCTAATTCCCCAATTGAGCGTTAATTGGGAGTTAATTTCATAAAAATAACCCAATTTTTCTTAAATTACTATCTAGACCCCAATTTTCCAAAAATCCCTAAATTTCTCAATTTTTCCAAATATGCAATTTGGTCCCCAAAACATCATTTCGTTAAATTGATCACCAAAACATGGTTAATTTTCCCATTCGTGATATGAATCATCTTCCATATGTATCACTTATCATTTCAAGCTTTGAAACACTTCATTTGACTAAAAAATGAGCTCAAATGATTCTTTGCCGGAAAACATAGTCTAAAGAGAGAAAGCTTCGATATCTTATCTGTGAGGGTGAAACCTCACCTCGATTGGTGGCCCGAGTAGTTTCAATTTCTCAATTTAAATTTTAGCATAAATGCATTGTTAATAGTATTTTTTGGCAAAGGGCGACTAAGGGGACTCACCATTTTAGCTCAGGGAAGGTCGGGTCAAGTTTAGGTGTGGTCCAAGGAGCTTGGTTTGGCTAGGATTGGTCTAAGGATGCCACGAATTTAGCTCAAGCAGCTTGGGTTGCTGACCGTTGTGGAGCAGCGGTAATGTGTGAGCTTCCTAGCTCTTCTTCGGTGGTCCTCAGGCTGAAGGGAGGGTGCAACTCGATAGAGAACTTCCTTCTGGTTCTAGGGACACCATTTACAGCTTTAGAGGTCAAAGAAAGCCCCGCTGTTGGAGCTCTGGTTTGTTGCTTGTTGAGAAATGAAACACTTCCCCTTCTTCACTCGTTTGTGGAATGGTGATGACGAGTGGAGGGGTTCTTTTTATATAGGAAGCTCAACAACTGACCGAGCTACTGGCCAGCATAGAACTCGGTCGTCGATGATCATACTGAAGTTTTTCTTTGGTCACCGGAGGACTAGCCTTCACCTTCTTTCTCTCCTTTCTTTCGGTTGACTTAACATGTGGGATGTGCCATGTGTCACACTATGATTGGTTAGTTTTTCTAACATGGCCTTCCCACTCAACAGCCGTGTCAACCGTTGATCGATTGACCAAACACGTTGTAGCCTCACATGGGCTGCTCATGTCTGTGTGGCTGCTGATCCGCCATATGCTGACCATTGATCGGTTGACTGGTTCAGCCCGTTGACCAGCTGGACTGTTGATTAGTATGGTCCGACTAGGTTAAGTGACCCGAATTCGAAAATTGGTCAATTTAGGCCCGATTTGGCCGGTTTTCTAAAAATTAAAATATTTCAAATTAAACTAAATTTATTTTATATATAATGGTGGCCTCAATTTTCCAAATATGAATCATTGAATTGGTTCACCAAGGTTCAATCCAATCCATGTCTGGTTCACCCCGAACCAGTCAAGTTTTCCCATCCAATTCACTTCATGGTTCTTCCCCGTGATTCTTATGACTTTATGGTCACTTGGGATTTTCCAATTGCTCATTTTAATCCTTCTTTATCATTTTTTGTTCACTTAATGGCTTGATTTGCTCATGAATATCGTTGGTTCTTCTTCCAGTTTCCCTAGTCCAAGAGGACGGATTTCACAAAACATATACTAGTCAAGAGTTTGGTCGATTTCTTTGGCAAATTTTTTTTGGGGCCATGTTTCCTACAAGTGAAGGGCATTCATTAGTTGGTGTTTTAGGGATAGGTTTTTTATACTTGCTTTGAAAACACATTGTCTGATTTCACTCAAGTTGTCATTCCCAGCCCCGGTTTGGTGTGAACCCCATTAGTAACCCACCACATCTTCTTATACCACCACGTTATCCCCACCAGGTTGGGACAAAAAACATAAATGCAAACTATCATGCCCTGACCCAGTTTGGTCAGATCCCTATGAGCAGTGTGCTACTCCCTTTGGTCCATGAAGATTTTCACCCGTTTCTAAACCGCGAGGAGTAAGGCATCCTATTTCCTATCTTTCCTAGGATAGCATTATACAAAACTAAATATATTAAAACAGACATACATGTCTTACAAATCCAATAAGGGAGGTCTTTAAGTTTGGTTATTCCTCAATTTTCTAAAAGGAGTAAAAGGGAGGGGTGAGTTCTACAACTCAGTGAGTGGGTGTTGGGAGTGAATTTTCAAAACATCTTTAGTTTACCCTGCCAAGGGTAACATTTTCATTTAAAAGGTTGTTTCTCAAATTCAATTTCTTTTCCAAAACGTTTTTCCAAGGTTTACCATTCCTTTTTCTAATAATTCTCAAATCATGAAACCTTTTTCCCATTTCCATATTAGGTGTGTTTAGCTTTCTTAGCCCATCCCCTTGTCTCGGGAGGCGTTTAACAAAGAACACACGCCCTTCATCAGGAAGGGTACACACATTCGAAATATGTAATTACGACGATTGCACCCACTTATGGATTGGAGTGCCTTTATCATCCTCCCTGATAGAAGTCCCTAACTTCTACCCAAAGTATGGGTGAACATCCTAGATATTTGACCCTCAGATCCAAAATACTTCATGTTTATGTTAGGAGAGAGATGTCACGCCCTGACCCGGTTTGGTCAGATCCCCGTGAGCAGCCCGCCACTCTCCTGGTTTAATTATGGTTTTCCCCTTCTTTAAATCGTGAGGAGTAAGGAATCCTTTAAATATGTACCTTTCTTGGAATAACATTAATCAAAACTACATGAAATTACAAAAAGGGTTCAATTTTCCCAAATTCCCATTTTGGTCCCCAACTTTTCCAAAATTACCATTTTGCCCATACATTGAAAAATGGTAAATTTCACCCCAAAAATTTCAAAAAATGACCAATTGGTCCTCCAACATCTTTTCCATGCCTAATTGGCCCTCAATTTTGGGAAATTTCACTTTACACCATCGAATTTTCAAAAATCCCAAACGGAGCTTTGTTGAAATATTGGACGTAGAGAGAGAAAGCTTCGAAAGCGTAACATCGGGGGTATGGCGGTCCGAGCTTTTGATCTGGACTGATAGCTCTTGTCTTGATGTTTTTCCTAGGATCAAGAATTGCATCAATTCATGTCAAATTGATGGAGAATTTGGTCAGTGAAAATTCGTCAGTTCTCTCTCTAACACTAATCAGAATTTATAGAGGGGAGCCAAATTAGCTTACCTTTTTGCTCTAATTCGATTGTATGAGGGATGAGGAAGTGCTAGGAGAGCTTGGTTTAGCCTAAGAAGGGCTTGAATTGGCCATTTTCAGCTCGGCCGAAATTGGGAAGCTTCGGTCCATCAAAGCTGCTTCACTATTTTATCACGCCAGCGTCTCTCTACGATCCTCAAAGCAAATGGAGGCTACCGTCATGTAGCTGACTTCTCCTCGAATCTAAAGAACCTAATTTCACCTTCTTTGGCTTAGAAAAATGCCCAAGTCAGAGCTTTGGTTCGAGCTTCACTAGAAAATGGAGTAGTAGGGAGAGAGTGGAGTTTTCTGGTGTGAGGAGGATCAATGAGGAGGGGCTCTTAATATAGGAAGCTCGGGGACTTCTTGGTCGTCCAATCAACACATTAATGGCAATCATTCATTGCCTAAAACTCCCTGGCTGGACACTTTTCATCTTTGTCGGTGCTGCTCAATTTTCCAGCAAGTGAACAGTGTTGTCATCTGAAGGAAGAAGATGACACTATTCTGAACCGAACCGGACTGATCTGAACTGGACCGAACAGATCCGTACTAGACCGGGTTCAATGCTTAAACCAACCGGTTTAGGCCTAATTCCACTGAGTTTTTCAAAATTAAAAATTTGTAAATTCATCTAAATCTATTATCTATCAGATGGTGGCCTCAATTCCCAAATTTGAATTTCTAAGCCACCAAGAAAAATGAATTTAGAAACCTGTTCAATAGTTGTTCAAACCGGTTTAAATTGGTTCAATTCGGTTCAGATCCAGTTCACCTAAACCGTTTAGTTTTCACCTCTAATTCACACTAAAAGTCCTTTCTCATGACTTTTGTGACTATTTAGGTCGCTCGGGATCCATAAATTTTCCAATTTACCCTTTCTCTATCGGTTTCAGTTTAAAAACCAACTCTATTTTCTCTTTGGAAATGACCGGTTCTATTCTTAGTTTTCTTATTATCAAAGGATGGGGTTTACAGGACACCTCATTCCGATCCCACCCCGATCTCATGTGCAAAAAGCTAATAGAGCTTCATGACTAATTGGCCGACAATCTGCCCTTATCGCCCATCGTGTCGTCCAACAACCCTTGGCACCCATCACCACCCCTAAGAGCATCTTGATGGTCCCAAACCACAAGTGCATGCACAAATAAGAGTTTTTCATATCATAGCCATCATCTTTTGTGCCAACAGTCCAATGACCATGACGCTCAACTCGACTTGCAACTTTTTGTCTAGGTCGGTCCGTTGACTTGGCCCTAACGCACTATTACCAATTTTATTAGTAATTTTCATGGCTCTTCTTAATCAAGTTTGTTTAAGAGCTCCTGCTCATGGCCACTAGCCTTGGGCCCGTTGCATTTATATTTCCAAAATTGGGCATTTATCCCAATGAGTTAAAAAATTGAGGCCCCTGGCCTATCTAAGCTATTCTAGCTCCCATCAAGAACGTCTCCCAAATGTTTTAAGCATTGGCACATAGTCAGGGGAGAACACTTCTAACAAAAATTCATTTTCAACGCATCACACCAATCAGGTGTAATGATATCTTTGCTTACAATCGGTAGGCGGGTTTCTCCTTTCCTCAAGGAAACCCATCATACCAACTAGGTATAATTATCTCTACTTACAACCCATAATTAGGTTTTATCATTTAAAGATAGTGCTCATCATTCCAACTTATATGATGTGTAAGTTAGCCCACTCACCCACTGATTGTAACGTGTTCATCCCCAATCAGCTTACAAGTCCATGTAAGCTTTCTCTTGTTGGCGTTCTAGTCACACGTGTCCCTAGACAATGTGGGTATCATTATCAATGAGTGTTGGGCATAACAGCCTTCATTTTTCTCATGTATGGGCGATTAGGCCCAACTTTTCGTGTCACACCCCGACCTGGTTTGATCGGATCCCCATGAACAACCCGTTATTCCCTTGGTTCAAGAGGGGTTTCCCCCTTCTTTAATTCAAGAGGAGCCAAGTGTAATCTCAACCTTGTTCTCAGGAATAACATAAATCAATAATAATGTAAGCTTAAGAGGAAATTAAGTATACCTATCAGGGGGTAAATCCTAGTGTTATCCCTAGCCATTCTCTAAACTTGAAAAGCAATAGAAAAAGGGCAGGTGAGTTTCTACAACTCATTGAATGGGTATTTAAAACTTGATTTTTAGAAAAATAATTTGAATTGGAGTGTGTCAAACTCCTTATTTTCTTAAAACTATTTCCTTAATTTCTAGATTTTCAAAACCATTATTTCTTCATTAACCACAAGTGGTGTGTTTAGCAACCAACACATGCCCTTCATCATGAAGGCATTACACATTCGTAGGGCAGTCCGTCCACTGCATCCTCATGTGGTGTCGGAGTGACTTTACCAGCCACCTAGATAGAAGCTCATCCACTTATACCTTGGGGATGAGTGGATGTACGCGACATCTGACCCTTACACTCGAAAAGAAATCTTTGTGTCCATGTGAGGACAAAGACCTCATCCTAACCCCACCCTCGTCTCATGCGCATGAAGCTACATCGAACTTCCCTAACGGCTGGCACGACAAGCTGCCCTTATCTCCACCATGTCGTCTAGTAGCCACTAGGATGCATCACTACCCCTCTTAGGTGTCTTGATGGTCATGAACCTCAGTGCATGCACAAAACAATAATTTTCCTCATAAGCCATTTAATCTTTGGTGCCACTGGTCCAATGCCCCCAACCATCAACTCGACCTGTAGCCGTTTGTCTCGACTGGTCCATCGACCTGTCTTGTCGCACTGCTGTCAGTCCATCGAATGTGTCGGTCCTATCTTGGTACCATGGTAAAACACATCATTCATTTAAGTTTTCATAGCTTAATCTCATATTTTTTATGAGCTTCTACTTGTGCCAACTGGCCTTGGGCCCACTGTACGAGATTTTCAAAATTAGGCATTTTAGCACCCAAGTTCCAAAACCTAGGCCTCCAGCCTATTTGAGCTATTCTAGCTCCCATCAAGAATGTTTCCCAAAATGTTTAAGCAGTTGCACATAGTCAAGGGAGAGCACTTCCAACAAAATAATCTTTTCATTCATCTATCACACCAATCAGGTGTGATGACATATCCGCTAACAACCGGTAAACGAGTTTTCCACTTTCTTCAAGGAAGTCTATCATACCAATCGGGTATGATCTAATTACAACCGATTAGTAGTTTTTTCATGTGTTTTCTCACATCACCTCTTCCAGGTGTGATGTTAAAATCCCACTTAGTAGCAGGATTTTGTTTTCGAGGTACACATCATTCTAACCGGGTATGATGTGAAAATTATCACTCACCCAATAGTGTAGTGAATTTCCTTTTATAGCAGTTTCTGCGTCCACACGAGCTTAGACTTGCTGGTGTTTCTAGTAATTTGTGTTCCTACATGATATGAACATCATTGTTCATTATCCTTTGGCCTAATAGCCCTCATTCATCATGAATGAATAAAATGCCCAAACTTTTAGTTATTTGCATATTTAGGTCTTTAAAGTTCTTTTTCTTTAACTTTAGGTCTCTAATGCCAATTTTCCCCCAAATTGAGTCCTGAAACTTCTAAAATTTCCTTTGGGATATCAATTTATTGAAAATTATAAAAAGGGGTTTGAGTTTCCCAAATTACCAATTTGGTCCCCAACTTTTCAAAAATTACCATCTTGCCCCAACTTTACAAAAATGGCAAATTTAACCCCAATAATTCCAAAAATTGACCAATTGGTTGTACAACATCAATTCCTGCCTAATTGACACTCAATTTTGGAAAATTGAATTTTAGTCCCTCGAATTTTTGAAATCCCTAATTCGACCGAAATGCCCTGATCAGAGTGAATATTCCTTCGTTGGAGATGAAAAATTTATACATTGATGAACAGTGCTTTCATCTTGAGGAAGAAGACAACACTATTCCGAACCAGACCGGTCCGGTCCGACCATGTTAAATGGCAAAAATCGGTCGATTCAGGCTTGATTCGATCGGTTTTCTCAAATCTAAAAATTTATAAATTTATTTCCTATCCAATGGTGGCTTTAATTTCTCAATTTAAGCCACCACAAAAAATTAATTTATAATTTGATTCATGTATGGTTCAAACCAGTTCAATCTAGTTCATGTCTAGTTCACCCTGAATCGGTCTAGTTTTCTCTTCCCATTTATTCTAAGGTTCTTTTCCTTGATTTTTATGACTCTTTGAGTCACTTGGGATATGTCAATTTCTCATTTTACCCTTTCTTTACTGGTTTGGGTTCGTTAAATGGCTCAATTTTCTCTTTTGAATCGACTGGTTCTTTTCTCGATTTTCTTATCTTTAAAGGACAGGGTTTACTACTCTCCCTTCCTTTTAGGGGTTTTGTCCCCACAACTAAGTCAGCAATCCTTTGCATTGGGAGTAACTTCCCTTGATGTCCTCTTGGGGTTTGCTCGTCATGCTATCACTTTGGTTATTTCCTTCACTTAGTCCTTTAGCCACACACTTTAGGAAATATTTCTTCCTTTCCATTTTCCACTCACTCTATGGAGTGTATCATGATCGGTTATTTCCCACTCAATAATCCAAAGGTGCTTCCTTAGGTCCACTCCTTATTCTGCTTAGGGTAAGACTTTTCCTCTTAGGGGTTTTTACCCAAATCACTCGATTGGGTGTTCTATATATATCTGATCGTCCTTGTTTCTGATCATTCCCTTGGTTGTTGATGCTCTTAGCTTAGCATCCTTTCAGACTTTTCGTCCTCAACCTCGTGGGTTTTGATATAATTTCCTCCTTATCTTATTTTGGTCCTTCCTCCACCTTTGGTTTACTATGACTCTTGTTCCAGTTCTTAGGTTTGACAAATGGACTCGGTCTTACATGAGTCGCCTTTTCCTAGGACTATTGGAACTACATATCCTTTACACCATGACATGTTTTAGAAATGTCTTTGTCCATTTTAGTTCTAGAACATTTTTCAAACATTAAGGAGTCATGTAGCTTTGTCCCTTCTTATTACCCTGTAAATCCTGCTCCTTGGAGTTTAGGAAAACGGGGAAACAAACCAGTCAAACCAAGTGAGAAAGTCGAACCGGTTCACAAAACCAATCATCAAAGAATGGGCAATTTGGGAAATTTACAACTCCTGAGTGACCCAAAGGGTTCATAAAACCTTTGAATAGAACCTTAGGACAAATTGGCAGAGAAAAACCAGACCAGTTTAGATGAACCGGATGCTAAATTCATTTTTCTAGGTGGCTTAGAAAATTCATATCTGAGAATTAAGGCCACCATTGTATAGAGAATAAATTTAGATGAATTTAGAATTTTTTAATTTTGGAAAACTCGGTCGAATCGGGCATGAACCAGCTGGTTTAAGCTTTGAACCCAATATGGTCCGGTTCAGAACAATGTCGTCTTCTTACTTCAAATGACAGCACTGTTCACTTGCCAAAAAATTGAGCAGCATCGGCAAAGATGAAAAGTCTCGGGCCAAGGAGTTTCAGGCAAAGAATGACTACCATTAAGGCACCAATCGGATGGCCAAGAAGCCCCTGAGCTTCCTATATAAAGAGCCCCTTCTCATTCATCCTCCTCACACCTAAAAACTCTACTCACTCCCTACTGCTCCATTTTCTAGTGAAGCTTGAACCAGAGCTCCGACTTGGGAATTTGTTTGAGCCAAAGAAGGCGTGGTCAAGTTCTTTGGATTCGAGGAGAAGTTAGCTACAAGCCTATAGTCTCCATTTGCTCCGAAGATCGCCGGAGAAATACCGGCGTGATAGAACAGTGAAGCAGCTCCGACGGATCCAAGCTGCCATGTTTTCCAACAACCCACTACTCCCTTTGATCCCACCGTTGCACCTTCGACAATAAGCTTTCGAAGCTTTCTCTCTCTACATTTAGTTTTCCGACAAATCTGTGTTTGAGCTCATTCCCCCATTAAATCGTGTGATTCAAAGTGCAATTGAATTGTATGAAGGTGTAGGTACTAGAATCTAACTTCAATTTCAACAATTAAACTCATTTGATAGGTCAATTTGATGAAATCAAATTCGTCTAAGTTAGAAGGTTGAAATTGGGGGGAAATTTGGGAATTTCAAAATTTTGACAGACTAAAGTGCTATTTCATAAAATTGAGGACCAACTAGGCATAATAAAGATCTTGGAGGACCAATTGAGCAATTTTTGAAATTTTTGGGGTAAAACTTACCATTTTTGTAAAGTAGGGGTAAAATGGTAATTTTGAAAAATTTTGGGACCAAATTTGAAATTTTGTTAAACTTGAACACATTTTTTGTGATTTAGAATAAATTGAGGTCATAATGTGAAATTTAGAAGTTTCGAGACTCAATTTGGGGAAAATCGGCATTAGGGACCTAAAGTTAAAGAAAAGAACTTCAGGGACCTAATTGCAACAAATCAAAAAGTTTAAGTATTTCATCCATTCACGATGAATGAAGGCTATTTGGCCAAGAGATAATGAACAAGGATGTTCATATCATGTAGGAACATGAAGTACCGGGAACGCCAAAAAGGATAAGCTCGTGTTAAGACAAAGAATCGGTCAAGAGGAGATCACTGTGTTACTAGGTGAGTGGGATTTTATATAATACCAAATTGGGATGATAACCACCTCGAAAATGAAAACCCACTACTAAGTGAAATTTTAATCATCAAACTTGAATGGAGTGATGTGGAAGTTACGCGAAAAATCTACTTACCGGTTGCAAGTAGGTCATACCAAATTGGTATGATGAACTTCGTGAATGGAAGTAAAAAACTCGCTTATCGGTTTTAAGCAGAGATGTCCTCATACCCGGTTGGTGTGGTGGACGACTAAAAGTTTATTTTTGTTAGAATTGCTCTCCTTTAACTGTGTGCCACTACATAAACTTTTTGGGAGACCTTCTTGACAGGAGCTCGAATAGCTCAGATAAGTCAGAGGCCTCGATTTTGGAACTTGGGGGTTAATATGCTCGATTTTGAAAATCTCGTGCAGTGGGCCCTAGGTGAGTTGGCAAGAGTAGGAGCTCGTAAATAAACATGAGTTAAGCCATGAAAATATTTAAACGAATGATTTGTTTGGCCATGGTACCAAGATAGGACCGACATACTCGATGGACTGGTGGTACTGCGACATGATAGGTCGATGGACCAGTTACGACAAACAGCTGCGGGTCGAATTGAGGGTCGGGGCCATTGGATAAGTGGCACCACAGATTAAATGGCTTATGTCGAAAACTATGGATTTGTGCATGCACTAAGTTATAGGACCTTCAAGATGTCCAAAAGGGGTAGTGATGCGTCCTAGGGTGACTGGACGACATGGTGGAGATAAGGGCAGTTAGCCGTGCCAACAGTCTTGGAAGCTCGACGTAGCTTCCTGCGCATGAGACTAGGGTGAGGTCGGGATGAGGTCTCTGTCCTCATACGAACACGAAGTTTTGTTACAGGATTGAGGGTCGGATGTCGCATACATCTACTCATTCTCAGGGTAGAATGGACGTACTTCTATCTAGGTGGCAGGTAAAGTCACTCTGATGCCACAAGTTGGTGCAGTGGACATGCTACCATGCAAATGTGTGTTTCCTTCATGATGAAGGGCATGTGTTGGTTGATAAACACACTGGTTATGATTGTGAATTGAGACATGGCTTTGGGAATCGAGATTTTGAGAATGAGATATTTTAAAGAATATACGGTGTCTAGTACACTCCAATTAAAATATTATTTTATAGAAACTTCATTTTTTTTTAAAATTTCCCATTCACTGAGTTGTAGAAACTCACCCACCCTTTTTATCCCCTTTTAGGAAATAGAGAAATGACTAGGGATAACACCAAGCCTTATCCTCTGTCAGGTAAGCTAAAACTTTTTTAAACTTTCATTTTATTTGAAATATGTTATTCCAGGGAACAAGGTTGAGATTATGCT
Organism: Trapa bicornis; assembly: GCA_030064425.1. Taxonomy (NCBI): domain Eukaryota; kingdom Viridiplantae; phylum Streptophyta; class Magnoliopsida; order Myrtales; family Lythraceae; genus Trapa; species Trapa bicornis. The sequence continues at coordinate 1,195,518 of CM057756.1, read as the reverse complement.
TGGTTCCTCTTGAACTAAAGAAGGGGGAAGCCCCCTTGAACCAAGAGAATGGAGGGTTATTCACAGGTATCCAACCAAACCGGGTCGGGGCATGACATACCCAATAGTGTTCCCCAACTACCTTCGGTGTTATCCAATTGTCCCTTAAATTTTAACATCATGATCGTGTGGGTTTTTCCTTATCTTACTCATTCCTTACCAACTTTCTTATTGGTTTTTTTCCCAGTTCCAACCCTCGGGTTTCCCGATGACTTACCGACATGTTGGGATTCTTCCTCTCTTATGTTCTTCCCCGTTTCCATTGGCATCCTTTACTCATGGACTTTCCTATCATCCGTCCACTCTTACTTGCTCGTGACCATTTCACCTTTCCTTATTTCGACTTGATACTTTTTGTTCTCTGTGTCAATTCCTTTGTTTGATGAGTTCCCTTTTTTGATGGTTTCCTTCTCTACTATATCCTTTAAAGTAGAGACTCCCATCATTAGGTGCTACAAGTTCAACCTTCTTGTCATACCTTGAAGGTTCCTTTCCTTTGCCTCCTTACACTCTTTTTATATTAGGGTATTTGTCCATTTTTAATCCTTTATTTTCTTAAAATTCCCATTTGTCCCTTATTCCCTATCTGTGGAACTTCTGATCATCGGGTCTTATTTTGCGTACACAACACTAAGCTCAGTCGTCCACTCCTCAGGCTCCATTAAGTGAGTGTGGGCTACGACCAGTCTTGATGTCAACGGTTGTTTCCCTTAATCACATCTTAATTGGAGGGCTTACTTCTTTAAGGTTTTTCTAATGTTCTTTCCTTTATTTCCTTATTATGGTTAATCCATCCATTTCTTACTTGTATAACATCTGTTGATGCTATCTACCTACTTACCCATTCCTTGGGTTTAACTTACTCTTTGGGTCCTCATGAGTAATTTTCCTTTGTACTTGATCTTCCCCTCTCAACTAGCATTGCATTTGCGAGCATATCTTCTCTTCCCACTTTAATTAGGTATATCACCTCTTCGTTGGGGCATATACTTCCCTAGTACTTCATTCCTTGATTGGCTTATTCCTTCTTTGCCCTATAGGTATCCGACCTTAGTGCGACTTTAGGACATCCTTTGTTATCATCCTTTCGGTGTGCCCTTACTCAGAAATCTTGTGGTATATCATTGTACCCTTTCCTTAATCCAACTTGTATCCCGTACAACGTTTCTTCCTTGGGAAGGGTTCAGGCATTGTTTGCTCCAAGACCTCTTTGTGTGAGGCTTACTTAATCCTCCTTATGGCTTGAGTGTGGTCACCATTCCATTTTCATGCATTTATTTCTTCAAGGATTCCCTTCATCCTTCTTTTCCAACATTTGGCCTTTCCACCTCTCCCTTCTTTGCTGGAGTTTAAATTTATGACCTTCACGAGGGTCAATTCGTTAACTGCGTCATCCCCACTATTCACCTGGTTCACTTGTCTTGGGACAATTGTCCTTCGAGTTTACTTGTCCTTGATGCCTATTTTGTTGCCCTTTTTAGGGTATAGTCCTTACTATTTTCCGGTCCTTCCTGGGACGTCTTCCCTCATAGTTACTAGTTACACCTTTTCGCTAAGTTCGTCTGCAACCAACTTGGCTCCTCTGCTTTTCCAAATTAGGTCACACCTTACTATCTCGAGATGTTCTATTTCTCTTTCATCATTCGGGGCATGTCTTCTCTGGAGGAGGTGCTTCCGTCTTTGCTCCTTGGTGGCTTGTAGTGATCCATAAGGGAAAATTCCTTTTATCTACATTATGCAATGTTTGGGTTTTCTTAAGGTCCTATCCTTGGTCTTCTTCTCATGATCCTTCCTCATGTAATTGAGGCACACAATCACATCATTGAGGGATAGACAAAAAATTTTAGGTGCTTAGAATTTTCTTTATTCATTAGGAATACAATTTGGGGCTACTATGCTAGGGTCTAGAAGAATTTCTTCCTTGGTGAGGTTAGAATCCCTAGTCAGAATCGTGGTTCTTGTGGTGTTACCCTTCAGTCTTCTATAGGTGAGGAGGTGTCCTTATTGGAAGGTATCACTTTGATTCCTTACGGTGTGGGACAGTCCTTTGCTATATGTTGTACTCTTTTACACTCATAACAGGTTCTCCTGGGACCTGTCCTCTATAACGTTGGGCACCTTCTCATGCAGTGTCCCCATTGTCCACATCTATAACAAGTCATCTCCTTTTGTGGACCTTTGTGGTTCCTCCTATATTTTGAGCATTACGGGGCCTTTCTCAGGGATTGCTGGTGGTTTGGTGCTTCACCGTCCTTGAGCCTAAACACATTAAAGGTTTTCTTGTCAAGTCTTCTTTGACTAGGGGTTACTCCAAGAGTCCTCCTATACTTAGTTCCCTGGTTCATTTACTCCTTTGGGATTGGATTCTCCCTGGTTTCCAGGATAGCTAGGGTAGTGTGTGAAAACCCCGCCCTTTTAAGTTAAGGAAAACCGAGAAAAGAACCGGTGAAATCGAGTAAGAAAATCGAACTAGTTCACAAACCCGTTTATTGGGGAATAGGAAAATTAGAGAAATTTCAACTCCCTTGTGACCGAAAGAGATTTATAAACCTTGGGAAGGAACCTTAGAACAAAGTGGGAGAGAAAAACTAGACCGGTTCGGGTAAACCGAACCCGAACCAGATAAAACCGGTTTAAGAATTGAGCCGATTTATGAACTGGAACCGATAGAGAGATGGTAAACCGGGAAATTTATGGATTCTAAGTGACCTAATGAGTCATAAAAGTCATGAAAAAGGACCTAAGGGTGAATTGGAGATGAAAACTAAACCGGTTCAGGTGAACAGGATCCAAAGCGGTTTGGACCGGTTTAAACCACTATTGAACCGGATTTTAAATTCATTTTTCTAGGTGGCTTAAAAAATTTTAATTTGAGATTTTAGGCCACCATTGGATAGAAAATGAATTTAAAAATTTTTAGATTTGAAAAATTCGGTCGAATAGGGGGTGAACCGACCGGTTTATGCTTCGACCTTGATTTGGACCGGTCCAGTCCAGTTCAGATGACAGCATTGTTCACTCGTTGGAAAATCGAAGTAGCGCTAGCGAAGAAGAAACGTCTCCGTTCAATATGTTTCCAGCCATCAATGTCTATCATAAAGGCGCCAATTGGACAGCCAACGAGTCATCGGGCTTCCTATATAAAGACCCCCTCCCCATTCATCCTCTCCACACCTGAAAAACTCACTCTCTCTCAGCTTCTTAGTTTTCTGGTGAAGCTTGAACCAGAGCTCCAATATAGGGTCATTTCTAAAACAAAGAAGGCTAGGTCAGGTTCTTTAGAACCGGGGAGAAGTCAGCTACATGCCTATATCTCTATTTACTCCGAGGGTCGCCGGAGAAATGCCGACATGATGGAACAGTGAAGCAACTCTGGCGGATCGAAGCTGCCCTGTTTTGGCTGAGTTGAAATTGGCCATTTCATGCCCTCCTCAGGCCAAACCAAGCCCTCCCAACACTTACTCAACCCTCCCATAACTGAATTAGGACTGAAAGGTAAGAAAATTTGGTTCCCCTCTACAATTTTCGATTGGTGCTAGAGTGAGAACCGGTAGAATTTAGATGAGGAAATTCTAACTCAATTCAACATCAATTGATGCAATTCTTGATTCTAGGATGAACATCAGGATGAGAGCTATCTGCCCAGATCAAAAGCTCGGATCGTCATGCCACCGACAGTGAGTAATTAAAGCTTTCTCTCTCTACAGTCCATTTTCCGGCGAAGCTCCGTTTAAGCTCGTTCCGGCATTAAATCTTACAATTAAAAGTGCTATGGAATCGTATGAACATGTAGAAGCTCAATTTCAACTTCAATTTCAACAATTAGAAGTGTTTGATCGGTCAATTTGATAAAATCAAATTCGACAGTGTTAAGCAGTTGAAATTGGGAGAGAAATTGAGGAAAATTGGGGAAATTTGGGGATTTTCAAAAATTCAAAGGACCAAGATGCAATTTTATAAAATTGAGGGTCAATTGGGCATGATAAGTATGTTAAAGGGCCAATTGAGGAATTTTAGAATTTTTGGGGTAAAATTTACCATTTTTGTAAAGGAAGGGCAAAATGATAATTTTGGAAAAGTTGGGGGACCAAATTGGAATTTTGGGAAATTAAATTCTTTTTTGTGAAATGGAATAAATTGAGGTCCTATGATAAATTTTAAAAGTTTCGGGACTCAATTTTGATGAAAAATCAGCATTTGGGATTTAAAGTTAAGAGAAATAACTTTAGGGACATAATTGTAAATAAATGAATGTTTAGTTTTCTCATTCATTTGGAATGAATGAAGGCTATTAGGGCAAAGGATAATGAACTAAGATGTTTATATCATGTAGGAACATGAAGTACCAGGAATGCTAGCAAGGACAAGCTGGCGTGAATACAAAAAACTAGTTTAGTGGAATTCACTACATTAATGGGTGAGTGAGATTTTATATCATACCTGGTTGGGGATGATAAGTATCTCAAAATGAAGACCCACTAGCAAGTGGTATTTTAAACATCACAAATTAGAGGAGTGGTGTGAAAATCATGCGGAAAAACTACTTACCACTTGTAAGTAGATCATACTCGATTGGTATAATGAAACTTTCTCGAAGGAAGTTGAAAACCCGTTCGTCGGTTATGAACAGAGATGTCCTTATACCCAGTCGGTATGTTGGACAGTTGGAAACATAATTTTTGTTAGAAGTACTCTCCCCTAACTGTGTGCCAATGCTTAAACGATTTGGGAGACCTTCTTGACAGGAGCTCAAATAGCTCTTATAGGTCGGGCGCCTCGTTTTTGGAACTTGCGGGCTAATATGCCCAATTTTAAAAATCTCATACAGTGGGCCCAAGGCCATTTGGCATGAGCTGTAGCTCATAAACAAACATGAGTTATATGCCATAAAACTTTAAATAAATGAATTCTTTGGCCATGGTACCAAGACAGGACCCACATACTCGGTCAATTGTCAACAGTGCGACATGACAGGTCGATGAACCAGTCAAGACAAACAGCTGTAGGTTGAGTTGAGGGTCGGGGCCGTTGGACTAGTGGCACCACAATTTATATGGCATAATGAGAAAATATTGATTGTGCATGCACTGTGATTATTGGACCATCAAGATGCCGAAGAGGGTAGTGATGCTTCCTAAGGGCACTAGATGACCTAGAGGATATAAGGCAGTTCATCGTAACAGGTGGCCGTTACGGGATTGAGGGTCGGATGTTGTGAACATCCACTCATTCTCAGGGTAGAAGTGGATGTACTTCTATCTAGGTGGCCAGTAAAGTCGCTCCAACACCACAAGTGGATTCAGTGGACATACTGGCCAGCGACTGTGGGATTGACCTTCATGATGAAGGATGTGTTTTTGAAAAATTGAGATTTTAAAGTGGAGAAACATTTTAAGGAATTAAGGAGTCTGGCACACTCCAATTTGAAAACATTTTTTAAAAAATTTACATTTCTAAAATACCCATTCACTAAGTTGTAGAAACTCACCACTATTTTCTATCCCTTTTCAAGAAAAAGAAAATGAATAGGAATAACATCGTCCCTTACCCACTGTCAGGTATGCTTAATTTCTTTTAATATTGCATTTTATTTGATATATGTCTTTTTAGGGAACAAGGTTGAAAATATGCCTAGCTGCTCTCGAGTAAAAGATTGGGGAAACTCCTTTTGATCCGAGAGAGTGGGAGGTTGTTCACGGGGATTCAACCAAACAAGGTCAGGGCATGACAACTATAATGGTATCAGAGCCTAGTTCCATTGAAACATTATCAATATTATGCCCTAACATTAACCCAACTCTAAACTATCATGTAGGAAGGAGAGTCCCTATAAATTTTGTTGAGAAATCCAATCCTCCACCCATAACCTTGAAAAAGACATCCAACCTAAGGGAGGAACTCATACAAAGGTTTCTAAAGGGCAAGAAAAGGGTCCCCAAGGACATGGTTGAAGACTATCGGAAACTAGTAGGAGCCTTACTCGAACTAGAAGGCATCATATACCCTCCTCTCAGACAAGAGGAACCAGCATCACCTCCTAGAAGTCCAACCCCTCCTCCTCTAGTCCCACAACAACCAGAAGGGAATCCCACCAAGAAAGAGGCATGGGATAACTATTGGGATGCGTATGCCACCTTCATGAAGGTCCACCAAGTACCTCCACCCACTCAACCTGACTTCAATCCCTCTCAATGGGCGAAGTGGACTTATAAGTGTGAGGTGGAAGTACTGAGTAGGTACGGATTGGAGGCCATACATGAAATTTGTCATATTAGGGAGCACGATTGTACCCCAATCAGTTCCTCAGAGCCCTCTAATCAAGAATTCCATAATTGTTCTAGGGATAACTCTAGTCCTATGACCCCAAGGGATTAAGGGGTAAAGAAATTTTGTAATAAGCCATATTATGGCAAAAAATATTTCTTGATTAAATAAAAGTAAAAGTTTAATTAAAACTTCTGAGTTCTTTGATAAATTTTAAACGTATGATAATTAAAAAAAACTAAGTAAAAGATAAAAAATTCACCCAAGGAAGAAAATATGGGTTATTTATAGTTAAATTCAACCCTTAAGACTTACCCTTGGAAATACGATAAGGAATAATTCATCTAAAGGAGATAGAAAAAAAAAGAAATTAGGGAAGCGACCCTCCAAGAGTACAGATTTTGGATAGTCCAAGAAGTTAAAACTATGCTATGAGAATAAAGGATAAGGAAAAATTGGGAGAACTAGAACATTCCAACGACAACCACAAGAATAGAAGCTAAACAAGAAGAGGGTAATATGTATAGAAGCCACCAAGGAAAGATGGAGAGAAAGTAAAGTAATAGGAAGGTCCAGGTGTAACTAAGATACAATTCCTTAGGAACTCCAAAGGATAAGGAGATATGTGGGAGGGAAAGGTATGAATCAAAAGAGAAAGAGAAATAGGAGTAGATAAGTCATACAAGACCCTTAAGTCAGGAGAAGATTTAAGGGAATAAATTCCTAAAGAGCGGTAAGATGATTAAACATAAAGGGAATCCCAGAATGGAAGATACAAGAAGGAGGATAAAAATAGGATGTTGGGGCGAGGGAGGAGGAAGCTTTAGGTAAAGATTAACAATCTAGGGAAGGTTGCAAACTAGAGAAGAAATACGGTCCTCAGTAAGGAGTACAAGTGGCTAAGTGAAAGTATTGCGAGGTTGAGCGTGATCTACTACAAGAAGATCTGGAAACTCAAAATGGAAACTTTAAAAGAATCCAATATAAGGAAATAACTTATATGGACCAAATCATTCGAAGGAGTAGATGAAGTCTAATAAGAGATGGGAGTAGTAAAAGAATACAACCTAACCAAGAAAAAAGAGAAATACCAAGGATATGAAGGAACGAAAGGTTTGGAAATGATGAGGATGAGAGGTCCACCTCAAAGGAATAAACAAATACTGAAGCAAGTGGGAATGAAGCAGGGTCAACAGAAGGTACTCATGGATCCAAAGAGTAAGAGTAAGTTGGTGAAAATATCGGTAAAAAGATACTCAAGAATTTAAGGATTTCAATTGTAGAACTAGAAGGAAATACTGAGGGAAAGAGAATGTGAAGCTCACTAGAGAAAGAAATCTTGGGAAGACATGGGTAAACCAAGGAGAGAAAATGGAACCAACGGGATAAGAAAGAGAATAAACTCCTTAAGAACAAAATGCTGGAAAAGAAAGGATCATGATCAAGGAGAAGGATCGTAAAGAATCAAGGGATAAGTCAAACCTAGGTAATGTATAGGCAGGAAGATGACATCAAAAGATGTCACATGAGTAAGAAAGAAACTAAACTTGGAATGAATAATAGTGGGAGGAACTTTGATAAGGGCAAGTAGGGATTTAGAAAGAGAAGAAATCTTAAGGGAGAAGGACACTAGTGGGAATGAAGAATGAAGAGATCAAAAATTTTAATATGGCATTAAGTATCAGGAAATTTAAGGATTTGAAGGCTAAATGACCGAATAAAGAAATTTGGAAAAGACGAGAAGTACAAAAACCAATACTGTTATAGGGACATAGAGTTAAGACATCACGAAGAATGCCATGCAGTATGGGGGCATGTAAATCCAACTGACTCAGATAAATATGACTTAGGCAAGGAATGGTCAATGAGTAAGACATAACGAAGTCAAGAATAAAAGGTGATAACCAAAGAATGAGGAAGGAATCCATGTAGGATGAAAAGACAATAAATGCATGAATCCGTGGAAGAAAAATGACCGGAACTTATAGTTCTAAAATTTTGGGTAAAAGAAACTTGGTAATGTGAAATGGTGCCATGGGAAACAAGGATGTAACAAAAGGAAATGATCATAGATTTTCAAGGAAAATACTCTAGGCTAAGGTAAGTTCCATGGAATGAGAATCTTAAATACGTGATGAAAGGGATGAACAAAAGTAACCGAGAAGATTTTAAGACGAAAGAATAGAAAATTTTATAACAATAAAAAGTTTAAGCCAACACGCGAATAATGTGAAATACATTTTGGGGACAAAACTCCTAAAAGGAAGGGAGAGTTGTAAACTCCACTCATTGGAGTTAAGGAAAACCAGGAAAAGAACTAGTCATACTGAGTGAGAAAACCGAACCGGTTCATAAACCCGTTATTGGAGAACAGGCAAATTGGAGAAATTTTAACTCCCAAGTGAACCAAAGAGGTTCATAAACCTTGGAAAAGAACTTTAGGAAAAATTGAGAGAGAAAAATTAGACCTGTTTGGGTGAATCGGACACAAACCGGATTGAACCGATTTAAGAACTGAGCTAGTTTATGAACCGAAACCGATAGAGAGAAGGTAAACCGGGAAATTTATGGACCCTAAGTGACCTAAGGAGTCATAAAACTCATGAAAAAGGACTTTAGGGTGAATTGGAGATGAAAATAAAACTGGTTTAGGTGAACCAGATCCGAACTAGATTGATCCGGTTTGGACCGGTTTGAATCACTATTAAATCGGATGCTAAATTCATTTTTCTAGGTGGCTCGAAAAATTCAAATTTGAGATTTGAAGCCACCATTGGGTGGAAAATGAATTTAGATGAATTTAGAAATTTTTATATTTGAAAATTTTGGTCGAATTTGAGTTGAATCGGCCGGTTTTAGTTTTGAACCTAGTTCAGACTAGTCCGGTCCAGTTTGGAACAGTGTCGTCTTCTTCCTTTAGATGACAGCACTAATCACTCGTCGAAAAATTGAAGCAGTATCGGCGAAGAAGAAACATTTCCATCCAGTATGTTTCAGGCCATTAATGTCTATCATAAAGGTTCCAAATGGACGGCTGACAAGTCCCGAGCTCCCTATACCAAGAGCCCCTCTCCATTCATCCTCTTCACACCTGAAAAGCTCACTCTCTCTCAGTTGCTTAGTTTTCCGGTGAAGCTCAAACCAGAGCTTCGATATAGAGTCATTTCTGAGCCAAAGAAGGTGAGGTCAAGTTCCTTAGAGCTGGGGAGAGGTCAGCTACACGGTGGTAACATCCATTTGCTCTGAGAGTTTTCAGTGAAGCACCGGTGTGATCGAACAGTGAAGCACCGAAGTTGCCTTATTTTTTCTGAGTTGAAATTGGCTGATTCAAGCCCTCCTCGAACCAAACCAAGTCTCCCAACATCTCCTCAGCCCTCCCATGGCCGAATTAGGACTGAAAGGTAAGCCAATTCGACTCCCCTCTACAATTTCTGATTGGTGCTAGAGAGAGAGCCGACAGAATTTCAATGACAAAACTCTAATCCAATTCAGCATCAATTGATACCATTCTTGATCCTAGGATGAACCTTAGTAGGAGAGCTATCTACCCAGATAGAAACCTCAGACTGCTACGCCCTCACCAATGAGCAATTGAAGCTTTCTCTTTCTACAGTATGTTTTCCGGCAAAGCTCCGTTTGAGCTCCTTCCGGTATTAAAACTTACGATTCAAAGTGCTATGGAATCGTATGAAGATGTAGAAACTCAATTTCAACTTCAATTTCAACAATTAGAATTATTTGATTAGTCAATTTGATAAAATCAAATTCAACTATGTTAGGGAAATTGGGGATTTTCAAAAATTCGAAGGACCAAAATGCATGATAAGAATGTTAGAGGGCCAATTGAGAAATTTTAGAATTTTTGGAGTAAAACATACCATTTTTGTAAAGGAAGGGCAAAATGGTAATTTTGGAAATTTTGGGGGCCAAATTGGAAATTTGAGAAACTTTAACCCCTTTTTATGAAATTGAGTAAATTGAGATCCCAAGAGGTATTTTAAAAGTTTTTGGACTCAATTTGGGGAAAAACCGGTAATCGGTGCCTAAAGTAAAAAAGGAAAAATAACTTTAGGAACCAATTTACAAATATTGGAAAAGTTGTGAAATTAGTCGTTTATACTAAATGAGGTGTTCAAGCTAGATGATAATGAATGACAATGTTCATTTTGTGTAGGAAACGAGACATTGGGAATGCCAGCTGAGATTAAGATCGCAAGGGACAAAAAAAATGACTAAGTGAAAATTCACTGCATAAACGGGTGAGTGGGATTTTTATATCATACCCGGTTGGGATGATAAGTACCTCGGAAATAAAAACCCAGTACTTAGTGGTATTTTTAAACTTCACAACTTAGAGTAGTGATGTGAAAATGACGCGGAAAAACTACTTACGAGTTGTAAGTAGATCATACTCGGTTGGTATGATGAAACCTCCTCGAAGGAAGTGGAAAACTCATTCATCGGTTATGAGCAGAGATATCCTCATACTCGGTTGGTATGATGGATAGTTAAAAATATATTTTGTTGGAAGTACTCTCCCCTTACTGTGTGCCACTACTTAAACGATTTGGGAGACCTTCTTGATGGGAGCTCGAATAGCTCTGTTAAGCCGGTGGCCTTGGTTTTGGAACTTGGGGGCTACTATGACCAAATTTTGAAAATCTTAAACAGTGGGTCATAAGCCAGTTGGCATGAGTAGAAGCTCATAAACAAACATGAATTATATGCCATGAAAACTTGAATAATTGAATTTTTTGGCCATGGTACCAAGACAGGACCGACATACTCAGTCAACTAGCGGCAATTCGACATGACTGGTCTCCAGACTAGTCAAGACAAACAGCTACAGGTTGAGTTGAGACTTGGGGCCTTTGGACCAGTGTCACCACAAATTATATGGCATGAGTGAAATTACTAATTGTGCATGCACTGTGTTTATGGACCCTTCAAGATGCCCAAGAGGGGTAGTGATATGTCCTATGCCTTGGATGATCTAGTGGGTATAAGGGCAATTCGTCGTATCAAGTGACCTTGCGAAGCTTGGAGTAGCTTCAAGCGCACAAGACCGGGGTGGGGATGGGATGAGGTTTCTGTCCCAATATGGACATGGAGAATTCTTTTGGGATTCAGGGTCAGATGTCACGAACATCCACTCATTTTTCGAGTTGAAGTGGACGTACTTCTATCTAGGTGGCCGGTAAAGACGCTCCGACGCCACAAGTGGGTTTAGTAGACGTACTAGCCTGTGAATGCGGTATTGACCTTCATGATGAAGGATGTGTTTTCAAAATATCAAGATTTTAAAGTCGAGAAAATTTTAAAGGAATTAAGGAGTCTGGCACACTCCAATTTGAAAACATTTTTTTAAAAACTTCCATTTCTAAAATACCATTCAGTGAGTTGTAGAAACTTACCCCTCATTTCTATCCATTTTTAGGAAAAAAAAAATGACTAGGAATAACACCGAGCCTTACCCTCTGTCAGGTATGCTTAATTTCTTTTAAGCTTGCATTTTATTTGATATATGTCTTTCCATCGAATAAGGTTGAAAATACGACTAACTCCTCACGAGTAAAACAAGGGGGAAACTCCTCTTGAACCGAGAAAGTAGTGGGTTGTCCACGGGGATTCGACCAAATTGGGTCGGAGCAAGACACATGATCTAAAAATATTAATTGTGCAAGCACTGTGTTTACAGGACCTTCAATATGCCCAAGAGGGGTAGTTATGTGTCCTAGGGCCCTAGACGACCTGGTGGGTATAAGGGCAGTTCGTCATACCAGGTGACCTTGTGAAGCTCAAAGTAGCTTCAAGCGCATGATACAAATGTGGGGACAGGATGAGGTCTCTATCCTCATGCGGACACGGAGAATTGTTACGGGATTGAGGGTCGGATGTTGTGAACATCCACTGATTCTCATGATAGAAGTGGTCGTACTTCTATCTAGGTGGCCGGTAAAGTCGCTCTGACACCACAAGTGAGTTCAGTGGACGTACTGGCCTACAATTGTGTGATTAACCTTCATGATGAAGGATGTGTGTTGTGTGATGACACACTGTGATTCATAAATGGTGATAAAAACTAAATTTTGAAATGAAAGTTTTTTTATTGGAAAATAAGGAATCTGACACACTCCAAAACCAACATATTTCCTAAAACTTAAGTTTTTGAAAACCCTTTCACTGAGTCGTTGTACTCACCCCCTCCCTTACCTCCCTTTTAGGAAATCTCGTAAAACCTACCCCAAAGGGCATTCAACTAATACGCCTGTGAGATACGTATGAATTGTTTAAAATTTTATGCAGTTTTGATTTATGTATTACAGTAATGGTACATGTTTAAAGGACGTCTTACTCATCACGGTTTATAAATAAGGGGAAGTCCTTAGTAAACCGGGAGGGTGGCAGGTTGATCACGGGGATTTAACCAAATCAGGTTGGGTTATGACAACTTGAGTGGTATCAGAGCTTGTTTCCTCGAATACATAATCAAGACTAGAAAATATAGTAACTAATAGGATCTATTTAAAAATTTACAGAAATGGCTCCAAAGAAAGGAACCAAGAGTACTAGGATTGTAGTCTCCAACTCTGCTCAACCACCCATGCTCAACTCTGCTCAACCACCTGAGCAGGGAGCACCAAAAATTGTACGAGGAGTTCATTCGTGTGTTTGGGTAACCTAACCTTGTCCATGAGGTAGGCACCAACTCTCTGGTTAAACTAGAGGAAGGGCAATCCCATCCTCCCCCTACTAATCATCCTGCTCCAATGGACATTCCCAAAAACCTCAAAACTCTCTAACAACTAGGGTGTAAACCTTTCCTCAGAGAAAAGGATGCTCGAGCTGCCATGGATTGGCTGGCCAACATCAATAAGCTTATGGGAATCGTCAAGATACCACCAGAGGATATGGTGATCCTGATGGAATTCTTCCTGGAGGGAAGCACTAAACGGTGGCAAGACAATGTCCGAAACCTACATACCACCATCCCCACTTGGGAACAATTTGAGGAGAGGTACTTGGAGGAGTACTTGGAACTACATCTGATAAATGAGAAGAAGCAAGAGTTAATCCGGCTTCAGCAAGGGCTTAACTCCATATCAGAGTATGAAACAAAATTCAACGAGTTAAGACCCTTTGCTCCTGAGCTAGTTGGGTCAGTAGACATATGCCAAAGGTTCATGGACGATCTCAATATAGACATTCAAGATCGTATGGGGGTACTGGGATGCCCCATAGACCTGGTAGTCATAATTAGTATGGCTCACAAATGTGAGCGACTGGTGTAGACCTGACGTCATCGAATGGAACAGACGACCAGAAAGAAGGATAAGGATTCAAACTGTTAGGGAGGACGGAAAGAGCATAACGACCCAAGATGGTGAAACAAAATGGCATTCCAAAGGAGAAGGGATATGCCACCACCTCCTCCTAGAGTAGCCCTTACCTTACCCCAACCAAACCCTCACTATCCAAAGTATCAAAGGAACCATGAGGGAACGTGCTATACCTACTTTACATGCGGGCAAGTGGGACACTTCGCAAAGGATTGTCCCACCCTTATGGAGAACAGGTGGAGGAATACTCTTGGACCATCCCAAGGGAATCCCAGGAACCCTAGGTCAAATGCTATAGCAAGAGTACTAGCTAGAGTATACAACCTCACCCAGGAGGAGGCTAGAAGAGACCCTAGCACTATAACGGGTACATCCCAAAACCCTCCAAACTAGTTAAGAGAGTCATGTAAACTAAAGATCATTTTGATTTAATAAAAGGAAATTTTCTTCTATATAATAAGTTTCTTCAATCAGGGTATATACAACTATGGGAACAACAAGTCTATGCACTCTTTGACTCCGGAGCTGCGAGATCCTTCATCAAGGAAGAATTGGTTTCAAGAGTACCCTGAGAGCTCACTCCACTAGAACAAAGCCTTATTATCCTTACCCCTTTAGGAGAAGGTCTAAACAAGAATGAATAATTGAAGGGATGTGAGATAAGGATTGGAGGAATCCAACTCGAAGCTAACTTGATTCCATTACCCTTAAAAGAGGTTGGAGTAATCCTAGGGATGGAATGGCTAAGTAACCATCAGGCAAGGATGGACTGTGGGAAGAAGACGGTAACCTTCCACACTCCCAAGACAAAAGGATTGAAATTCCAAGGAGATAGAAAGAAACATGAGGTACAAATGGTGTCCCATGTGAAAGCTCAAAAGTTGATACAAAAAGGCTGTACCACTTTTTTGGTCATGGTCATAGATGAAAAGTCTAAAGAGAAGAGGCTGGAAGACATTCCTGTAGTGAAATGCTACCTAGAGGTATTTCTAGAAGAACTACGCGAACTACCTCCAAGTCAGCTAGTGGACTTCACAAAAAAAATTCCAAGAACAAACCACATATCCCAAGCCCTGTATCGCATGGCTCCGGCAGAGTTGAAGGAATTAAAGGAACAACTGGACGAATTATTAGAGAAGGATTTCATACGTCCAAGTCAGTCTTTGTGGGGTGCTCCTATTCTATTAGTAAAGAAAAAGGATGAAAGCATGAGACAGTGCATCGACTATAGAAAGCTGAACCAGGTCACCATCAAGAATAGACACCCACTCCCAAGGATAGATGATTTGTTTGACCAGTTAAAAAGAGCAACTTACTTCTCCAAAATAGACATTCGGTCGAGCTATCACCAACTTAGGATAAGAGAAGAGGACATCCCTAAGACGACATTTCAATCCAGATATGGATATTATGATTTCAGAGTAATGTCGTTCGGATTGACGAATGCCCCTGCAGCCTTGTGGACTTGATGAACTGTATGTTCCAACCCCATTTGGATAGGTTTTGATAGTATTCATAGATGACATCCTTATATACTCACGAGCCATGTAGGAACATGAAGCGCATTTTGCAACCACCTTGGAAATATTAAAGGAAAATCAATTATAAGCAAAATTTTCTAGGTGTGAGTTCTTGTGCAGGAGGTAGGATTTTTAAGGCACATCATATCCAAGGAATGGGTCAAAGTATATCCATCCAAGATGGAAGTTATATCAGATTGGAAGGCTCCAAGGAATCCTATAGAAGTAAGAAGATTATTAGGATTGGCAGGATACTATAGACGGTTTGTGCAAGACTTTTCTAAGATAGCTGCTCCTCTAACTCAACTCATTAGGAAGGGAGTTGAGTACAAATGGGATGAGAGCTGTGGGAAGACTTTTCAGGAGTTAAAGACTCGACTAACAACTGCACCAGTACTCTCCCTACCTGATCCTAATGCAAGAGAGTACACAGTCTATAATGATGCATCCGAACATGGACTTGGATGTGTATTAATGCAACAAGGAAAGATTATCACTTATGCCTCGCGACAACTCAAGGTACACAAAAGAAATTACCTGACTCATGACTTGGAATTAGCTGTAATAGTGTTTTCCCTAAAGATATGGCGACACTACCTTTACGGGGTAAAGTGTAGGATATACACAAATCACAAGAGTCTTAAGTACTTCCTAACTCAGAAGGAGTTAAATCTCTGCCAGAGGAGATGGCTAGAATTGGTGAAGGATTATGACCTTATGATAGAGTATCACCCTAAAAAGGCAAATGTGATAGCAGATTTCTTAAGTCGCAAGTACCAAACTAAGGCGGCACAAGTAAAGACAAGTTACCTATCCTTGTTGCAACAATTGGTAAGGATGGAGGTGGACTTGAGGATGGACAAGCAGGAAAAATGCTTGGGCTAATGTGGTGGTGACGCCCAGTCTAACCGAGCATATTAAGGCTTAACAAAAGGCTGATAAAGAACTCCAATCTTATTTGGACCCGGTCAACAGAGAAAGGAAACTTGACTATGACTTGTGAGGTGATGGAATACTAACCTACAAGGGTAGGGTATGTGTGCCTCAAGATAAGGAAATGAAGAGGTTAATTATGGAAGTGGCACACGATTCAGTGTATGCAATGCATTCGGGTAGTACCAAGATGTACTGCACCCTCAAACAAGGATACTGGTGGAAAGGCATGAAGAGGGACATTGTGGAATATGTAGCCCGATGTTTATCCTATCAACAGATAAAAGTAGAGCATTGGAAACTATCAAGATTGCTACAACCATTACCTATTTCGGAGTGGAAATGGGAGCACATCACCATGGACTTCGTCACAGGTCTACCGGTGACAAGAAAGGGTTGAGATGCGATTTGGGTAATTGTGGATGGATTGACCAAATCAACTCATTTCCTTCCTATAAGAGTGATGAACACAATAGAACAGCTGGTCGTCTTATACATGAGGGAAATCGTAAGACTTCATGGTGTTCCGCTGAGTATAGTATTAGATAGAGATATGAGATTTACTTCAAGGTTTTGGCCAAGTTTACAAAATGCCATGGGGACCAAGCTTCATATGAGAATGACATTCCACCCTCAGATAGATGGACAGTCTAAGTGAACCATCCAAACCTTGGAAGACATGCTGAGAGTGTGCGTACTCACCATGAATAAAAGTTGGGAGGAATAATTGTGCCTGATGGAATTTGCTTATAATAATATTTATCATGCAGTATTCAGATGGCTCTATATGAAGCCCTTTATGGACGACCATGTCATACCCCTCTATTTTGGGAAGAACTAGAGGAAAGGAAGTTAAAAAGGGCAAAACTAATTAAGGATGCCACAAAGAAGATAAAATTAATAAGGAGTCGTCTTAAGACCGCACAGGACATGCAAAAGTGTTATGCGGACAATCGAAGGAAAGATCTGGAGTTCGAGGTGGGAGATCAAGTATTCCTCAAAGTATCCCCATTGATGGCAATACTTAGGTTTCAACAAAGAGGAAAGTTGAAACCAAGATACATCGATCCATATCCCATCATTCAGAGGATAGAACCAGTAGTTTATAAATTGGAACTACCTCCTGACCAGTAGAGAATACATGATGTATTCCACATCTCGATACTTCGGAAATATCAGCCTGATCCTAGTCATGTATTGGACCAACCTCCATTAGAACTGGAAGAGAACCTGACCTATTAGACAAAACCAATACGAATCATTGACTAGAGGAACAAAAGAATCCCTATGGTCAAGCTTTTGTGGCAGAACGGACCCGTGCAAGAAGAGACATGGGAAACCAAGAGGATGATGAGGGATCGTTACCCTCAATTATTTAACATGTAACTGTTTTGGGGACAAAAGCCCTAAAAGGAGGGGAGAGTTGTAAACCCCGTCCTTTGAAAATAAGAAAATCGGGGAGAGAACCAGTCATTTTCAAATTGAAAACTGAGTCGGTCTACAAATACGAACCGATAGAGAAAGGGTAAACCGGAAAATTTATGGATCTCGAGTGACCCAAAGAGTCCCAAAAGTCATGGAAATGGACTTAAGAATGAATTAGAGATGAAAACCACACCGGTTCAGGTGAACAGGATCCAAACCAGATTGAACCGGTTTGAACCACTATTGAACTAGATTCTAAATTCATTTTTCTAGGTGGCTTAAAAAATTCAAATTTGAGATTTGAAGCAACCATTGGATAGAAAATGAATTTAGATGAATTTAGAAATTTTTATATTTAAAAATTTTGGTCGAATTGGTGATGAACCGGCTGGTTTAAGCTTTGAACCTAGTTTGGACCAATCCAGTCCGATTCGGAATAGTGTCGTCTTCTTCCTTCAGATGACAACACTGTTCACTCACCGGAAAATCATGCAGCACCGGTGAATCTGAAAAGTCTCTGGCCAGGGAGTTTCAGGCAATGAAGGACTGTCATTAATGCATCGATCGAATGGCCAAAAAGTCCCCGAGCTTCATATATAAAGAGCCCCTCCTCATTCATCCTCTCCACACTTGAAAACTCCATTCTCTCTTAGTTGTTTATTTTTCCAATGAAGATCGAACCAGAGCTCCGACATAAGGTCTTTTCTTAGCGAAATAAGGCATGGTCGAGTTCTTTAGAACTGGGGAGAAGTCAGCTACATGCCTGTAGTATCCATTTTCTCTGAGAGTCACCGAAGAAACATCGGCGTGATCGAACAGTGAAGTAGCTCCAGCGAACCGAAGCTGCCCTATTTCGGTCGAGCTGAAATCAGCCAATTTGAGCCCTTCTCAGGCCAAACCAAGCTCTCCCAACACTTCCTCAGCCCTCCCATGACCGAATTAGGACTAAAAGGTAAGCCAATTCAGCTCCCCTCTACAATTTTTGACCAGTGCTAGAGAGAGAACCGACAGAATTTCGATGACAGAATTCTAATCCAATTCAGCATCAATTGATGTCATTCTTAATCCTAGGAGGAACCTCAGGAGGAGTGCTATCTGCCCAGAGAGAAAGCTTAGACAGTTGTGCCCTCACCAGTGAGCAATTGAAGCTCTCTCTCTTTATAGTCTATTTATCGGCGAAGCTCTGTTTGAGCTAGTTCCAGCATTAAAACATACGATTAAAAGTGCTATGTAATTGTATGAAGATGTAGAAACTCAATTTCAACTTCAGTTTCAATAATTAGAAGTGTTTGATCGGAGCAAGATGCAATTTTATCATGATAAAGATGTTGGAGCACCAATTGGACAATTTTTGGAATCAATGGGGGAAAACTTACCATTTTTCTAAAGTAGGGGCAAAATAGTAATTTTGGAAATAGTTGGGGGACCAAATTGAAAACCTGGGAAATTTAACCCCTTTTTGTGAAATTGAATAAATTGAGGTCCTAAGATAAATTTTAAAAGTTTTGGGACTCAATTTGAGGAAAAACCGGCATTAGGGACTTAAAGTTAAAGAAAAATAACTTTAGGGACCTAATTGCAAATAAAGGAAAAGTTGGTTTTCTCATTTGTTTGGGATGAATGAGGGCTATTAGGCTAAAGAATAATGAACAAGGGTATTAATATCATGAAGGAATACGAAGTACCAGAAACACCAGCAAGGACGAGCTCAAGTTAAATACAAAGAATCGATTGAGAGGAATTCACTACATTAACGGGTGAGTGGGATTTTTATATCATACCCGGTTGGGATGATAGGTACCTTGGAAATGAAAATCCACTACTTAGTGGTATTTTTAAACATCACAACTTAGAGTAGTGATGTGACAATGACGTGAAAAAACTATTTACGAGTTGTATGTATATCATACTCGGTTGGTATGATGAAACTTCCTCGAAGGAAGTGAAAAACCCATTCATTGGTTTTGAGCGAAGATATCTTCATACTCGGTTGGTATGATGAATAATTAAAAAAATATTTTTGTCAAAAGTGCTCTCCCCTGGCTGTGTGCCATTACTTAAACGATTTGGGAGGCCTTATTGATGGGAGCTCGAATAGCTCTGTTAGGTCGGAGGCCTCGGTTTTTGAACTTAGGGCTATAATGCCTAAATTTCGAAAATCTCGAATACTGGGCCATAGGCCATTTGGAACGAGCAAGAGCTCATAAACAAACATTAATTATATGCCATGAAAACTTGAATAATTGAATTATTTGTCCCTGGTACCAAGATAGGACCGACATACTTAATCAACTAGCGGCAATGCAAAATGATAGGTCTCCGGACTAGTCAAGACAAACAGCTACAGGTTGAGTTGAGGCTCGGGGCCTTTGGACTAGTGGCACCACAAATTATATGGCATGATATGAAAATACTAACTGTGCATGCATTGTGTTTACGGGACCTTCAAGATGCCCAAGAGGGGTAGTGATGTATCCTAGGGCCTTAGACGACCTAGTGGGTATAAGGGTAGTTCGTCATACCAAGTGACCTTGTGAAGCTCAGAGTAGCTTCAAGCGCATGAGATCGGGGTGGGGATGAGATGAGCTCTCTGTCCTCATACGGACACGGAGAATTGTTACGGGATTGAGGGTTGGATGTCATGAACATCCATTCATTCTCATGGTAGAAGTGGACGTACTTCTATATAGGTGGCCGATAAAGTCGCTCTGATGCCATAAGTGGGTTCAGTGGACATACTGGCATGCGATTGTGTGATTGACATTCATGATGAAGTATGTGTGTTAGGTGATGACACACTATGATTAATAAATGGTGATAAAAATTTATGTTTAAAATAAATAGTTTTTTAAAGGAAAATAAGGAGTCTAGCACACTCCAAAACCAACATTTTTTCCAAAACTTAAGTTTTTGGAAACCCATTCACTGAGTCGTTGTACTCATCCCCCCCTCCCCCCACCTCCCTTGCAAAAAATCCCTAAAAGCCTACCCCAAAGAACATTCAACTAATACACATGTGTGATAGGTATGAATTGTTTAAAATTTTATACAGTTTTGATTTAAGTATTTCAGGAAAGGTACAAGTTTAAATGACGCCTTACTCTTCACGGTTTATAAATAAGGAGAAACCCTTAGTAAATCGGGAGGGTGGCAGGTTGATCACGGGGATCTGACCAAACTGGGTCGGGACGTGATACCTTAAGTGGTTTGGTTTTCTCATTAAATTGATCGGTTCTCTCTTGGTTTTCCTTGATCCGAGATGACGGGTTTCACAATGCCAAAACCCACTCACCCAGTACGTCGTGACTCATTACCGGCTTGATCTCGGTCAGCTACGTGCTCCTCTACACAAGTTCTTGAATCGCTCGTCCTACATGATCTGAGCATTCACATTAGTGAAATTGTCATAAAGGGCTTCATACTTGCACGTATTGGCACCTTGGTCCTTAACTATGCCTTAATAGGTCTCTAAAGGTCATAATTTTGCCTTTAGGTCCCTAATGCCCAATTTATCTTCAATAAGGTCCCTAAGTTATCCAATTTTCATCTTAGGTCCTTAATTTCCTCTCAATTTCACCCAAGTCCTCAATTTTCCCTTAATTGCAATTAAAATCTCAATTTTATAATTAATTATAATTTAGTTCCTAATTTCTCTAAAATCACCAATTGACCATTAATTTCTTCAAATTTACAAATTGGTTCCCAATTTTCCTCAAAATCACCAATTCGCCATTAATTTTTTCCAATTTGTCAAATGGTCATCAATTGAAAATTAATTTCACAAAAATCCACCAATTTTCAAAAATTTCAAAATTTTTGCCCAAACATCCCCAAATCGTTCATTTTGGTCCCGAAATCATATTGCATCAAATTGAACCTGCAAAGTTAGTTAATTAATTCCTAGCATGCTAATAATCGTCTTCCCCACCTTCATATGATATGTTCATTCTTCGAATCATCTTAAATAATCCCAAAATAAGCTCAAACAAAACTTTGTCGGAATATTGAACTTAGATTGAGAGAGCTTTGAAATCTTACCATCCAGGGCGTGGTTGCTTCGGGGAGCTCTAGATTTGGAAAGCTAGCACTTGTCCGGAGGGTCCTTCGAGGATCGAGAATCACCCCAATTAACATCCTGTGCAAGGAGAATTCGATCAGTATAGTTTTGCCACTTTCTCTCTCCAAAATTTTACTATTCCGATGAGTGGAAGTAGAATGGACTTACATGACAGCTCCGGGGAGGTCGAGGGTCAGCCAGGATGTCACGCCCCGACCCAGTTTGGTCGGATCCCCGTGATCAACCCGCCACTCTCCCGGTTTATTAAAGGGTTTTCCCCTTATTGTAAACCGTAAAGAGTAAGGCATCCTTTAACCTGCACCTTTTTCCTGGAATAGCATAATCAAAACTGCATGAAATATAAAACTTTACATACCTGTCTTACAGGCATCTTAGTTGACGGTCTTTAAGGGGAGGCTTTCCGGGATTTCCTGAAAGGGATATAAGGGAGGGGGTGAGTACGACTACTCAGTGAATGGGTTTTTTTTTTAAAAGCTTTTAACTTTTAAGAAAAATATTTATATGGAGTGTGCCAGACTCCTTTGTTTTCAAAAATCCCATCATTTAAAAATTTGGATTTTTCCATTATTTCTTAGTTACCACGGTGTGTCATCACCTAACACACATCCTTCATCATGAAGGTTACACACATTCGCAAGTCAGTATCACTACTGAACCCGCTAGTGGCTTCGGAGCGACTTTTCCTGCCACCCGGATAGAAGTACGACCACTTCTACCCTGGGAATGAGTGGATGTACGTGACATCCTACCCACAATCCCGAAATCACTTCTTCATATCCGTATGAGGACAGAGACCTCATCCTGTCTCCACCCCGGTCTCATGCGCTTCGTGCTACTCCATATTTCGCACAGACACCTGGAACGACGAACTGCCCTTATAGCCACCAGGTCGTCCAGTGCCCTTAGGACGCATCACTACCCCTCATGGGCGTCTTGATGATCCTGTACTCACAGTGCATGCACAAACAATGTTTTCTTATATTGCCATGTAATCTGTGGTGCCATTAGTCCAACGGCCCCGACTCTCAACTCAACCCGCAGCTGTTTGTCTTGACTAGTCCGTCAACCTGTCATGTCGCACTGCCGCTAGTTGACTGAGCATGTCGGTCCTATATTGGTACCATGGCCAAACAATTCACTTATTAAGTTTTATGGCACATATATCATGTTCGTTTACGAGCTCCTGCTCGTGCCAACTAGCCTTGGGCCCACTGTACGAGATTTTCAAAATCGGGCATTTAGCCCCCAAGTTCCAAAACCGAGGCCCCTAGCCTATCAGAGCTATTCGAGCTCCCGCCGAGAAGGTCTCCCAAATAGTTTAAGCATTGACACACAGTCAGGGGAGAACACTTCCGACAAAATACATTTTCATTGTCCATTATACCAATCGGTATAAGGACATCTCCGTTCATAACCGATGAACGGGTTTTCAACTTCCTTTGAGGAAGTCTCATCATACCAACCGGGTATGATCTACTTACAACCGGTAAGTAGTTTCTTTTTTCGCATAATTTTCACATCACTTTCTCTAAGCGGTGATGATTAAAATACCACTAAACAATGGGTTTTTATACCGAGGTACTTATCATCCCCTACCGGGTATGATATAAAATTTCCACTCACAACCGGTAAGTGGTTTTTATCTTTAAGTTGTGCTCATCATCCCAACCGGGTATGATGTTAGTAAACCCACTCACAACCGGTAAGTGGTTTTTAACTTCAAACTGTGCTCATCATCCCAACTGGGTATGATGTGAATAACCCACTCACAGCCCGTAAGTGGTTTTTATCTTTAAGTTGTGCTCATCATCCCAATCGGGTATGATGTTAGTAAACCCACTCACCCGTTAATTTCGTGAATTCCACTAGACTGGTTCTTTGTATTCACGCGAGCTTGTCCTTGCTGGCGTTCCCGATATTTCGCGTTTCTACACGATATGAACATCTTGGTTCATTATCCTTCGACCTAATCGCCTTCATTCATTCCAAATGAATGAGAAAGTCGAACTTTCATTTATTTGCAATTAGGTCCCTAAAGTTATTTCTCTTTAACTTTAAGTCCCAAATACCGGTTTTTCCTCAAATTGAGTCCCGAAACTTCTAAAATTTATCATAGGATCTCAATTTATTGCATTTCACAAAAAGGGATTTAATTTCCCAAATCTCCAATTTGGTCCTCCAACTTTTCCAAAATTACCATTTTGCCCTTCCTTTACAAAAATGGTAAATTTTGCCCCAAAAATTTCAAAATTCCTCAATTGGTCCTCTAACATTATTTTCATGCCCAATTGACCCTCAATTTCATAAAATTTCATTTTGGTCATTTGAATTTCGAAAATCCCCAATTTTCCCCCAATTCCAACTTCTTAACACAGCCGAATTTTATTTTATCAAATTGACCCATCAAACGTTTCTAATTGTTGAAATTGAAGTTGAAATTGAGTTTCTACATGTTCATACAATTCTTCAGAAATGTGAATCGCAAGTTTTAATGCCGGGACAAGCTCAAACGGAGCTTCGCCGGAAAATGAACTATAGAGAGAGAAAGCTTCGCTTACTCACCAGTGAAGGCACGACGGTTCGAGCTTTCGATCCGGACAGATAGCTCTCATCCTGAGGTTCATCCTAGAATCAAGAATCGCATCAATTGATGCGAAATTGGATTAGAATTTTGTCATTGAAATTCGGTCGACTCTCTCTCTAGCACCAATCGAAAATTATAAAGGGGAGCCGAATTGGCTTACCTTTCGGTCCTAATTCGGCTGTGGAAAGGCTGAGGAAGTGTTGGAAGGGCTTGGATTGGCCTGAGCAGGGCTTGAAATGGCTGATTTCAGCTTGGCCGAAATAGGGCAGCTCCGGTTCACCGGAGCTGCTTCACTATTCTATCACGCCGGCGCTTCTCCAACGATTCTCGTATTGACTGGAGTTTGCTATCAGATAGTTGTCTTCTCCCCGGTTCTAAAGAGCTCAACCTTTGTTGAAGTTGAAACTCTGGTTCGAGCTTTACCGGGAAATGGAGCAGTAGTGAGAGAGAGAGAAGTGTTCAGGTGTGAGGAGAATGGAATGGGGATGACCTCTTTATATAGTTGTAAAACCGTGTATTAAATGGGTGAGATTTATTACTAGTATTAATATTGCCATAAATTATTGGTATTAATTCCAATAATTTAATTTCAGTATTAATTCCAATAATTTAATTTCGGTATTTAATTATTTATATTAATTCCAATAATTTAATTTAGAAATTGAATTATTGGAATTAATATAAATAATTAAATATATATTAATTTATGGCTATTTATGATAAGCGCATAAAAATTTTTAACCGAAATTTCGGGTTACAAAAAATCATACTTCCCAGACACTACTCTCAAGTAAGCATGCTTAACTTTGAATTTCTTATAAAATCTAGTTCATCTGAACCAATTTAGTTTTTGTTTTAAGGTTCTTTTCCAATGTTTAATTAACCCTTTGGATACCCGAAAGTTGTAAATTTCAATATTGCTTATTCCCAAATGTAAACCGGTTTGGTTTTTTTATTCAGTTTGACCGGTTCTTTTCCCGGTTTTCCTTAACTCA
The DNA here is from genome assembly GCA_030064425.1 of Trapa bicornis. Lineage (NCBI taxonomy): Eukaryota > Viridiplantae > Streptophyta > Magnoliopsida > Myrtales > Lythraceae > Trapa > Trapa bicornis. The sequence goes on along the minus strand of CM057756.1, from coordinate 1,170,340 downwards.
AATGTACGAGGTTTACACAGGAGGAGTCGTGGGAGGGTGGGTTTAGCTATAAGAGGTCTAGGGTGGCCGAAATTTGGCACAAGAGAACTTCGCCACTTCGAGTCTATTGGAGCAATGGTACTGTACAGGCTTGTTGGCATTCCTACGGTGGTCCTTAGGTCGAACAGAGTGTGCAGCTGGGTGGAGAACTTCCTCCCGATTCCATTGAGTCTAATTGCAGTGTCAGAGGCTGAATAAAATGCTGATGTCAGAGCTTTGGTTTGCATCTCACTGAAAAATAAGCACTCTCTCTTCTTCAATCGATTGTAGGATGAGCAGGACGAGTGGGGAATAGCTCTTTATATAGGGAGCTCAGCAACTTATAGGGCTACCAGTCGGCGTTGGACTCGGCCCTAGAATTATCCTTCAACGATCATATCAGATAGGTTTTTGGGTCGCCGGAGACTGGAGAGTCCTCTCCTGTCAAAAAGGATAAGGTTGAAGATGACACTCTGTGCGCGCGTGCAAGCTTCGCACGTGTGTGCTGCCACTGGCATGCTATGATTGGTTGATTTTACTAACGTGGTTTCCTACTCAGCATCCTAGTAAGTTTTTGACTCGTTGACCGGACACGTGGCGGCCTCCCATTGGCCGCTCATTCCAATGTGGCTACTAACCGTGCTCGGTCAGTCGTTGACCGTGCTCGGTTAGCCGTTGACCGTGACACGTAACATACTTTGATTAGTTTATTTAAATATATCAGATTTCACTCATGACACATAGTGTCACTACCATGTATCAGCCTTTAATTGACCAAGACCATCTGATGTGGCTCTATTATATATTGACCTCTTATTGGTTGATTATTTCTCCGACATCCTTTTCGAATGCTAATGTGGTTTTCTTTCCGCTTCTCATTGGACAAAGTTGTTGACGAGGCTTCTAATCAATTGACTTAACCGGGAAATGTTTACAAGAGTATTTAATAAATAGTTTATATATACATATAAATTCTAGTAATATTTTAAGAAACAAAATAATATATTATAGTTGTAAAATTAATTATTTATAAATAGTATAAATGAAATATTTAATATAATATAGTATTTAATTTATATTTTAGAAATTTTTTTGAATTTTTAGTTGTCTCATTTATATAATATTATTTTTCAATATTATATAACATTTACTAAGATAATAAATCTCAATTGAATAATATTATATTTCAATAGTATTTAACATTTACTAATAAATCTCACTTCAATAATTGAATTTGAACCATCACTTAATCTCTTGTATAGAGCTTCAATTGAGTTTTCTATAATATTTTCAATTTCAATGTTTGTTTAAATCTTTTTTACATTTAAAATTTTGGTTGGGTTATTTTATAAGCCTAAGAGAACAACTCACACATGTTATATCAGATTATTCATTTCCCTTTTAAAATTAATTTATAGTTGTTGTGAATTTGTAGGATCAACCTACTAATATAAACTCTCTCAAATTTTAGATTCTCTCCATTTTTAGGAATGGAATAAGATAACTCGGAGCCCACCATGTAATTCAGCCTATTGAATAGTGTAAGTGTAAAACATCAAATTAGTCTCTCAACGTCCAAATTATGGCAATTTTCTTGCACGAACACACATATTTGAACATGAAAGAACCATTTTGATACTTATATATTATACATGTGACGGGATGGAGTTGTATGGACGGAGAAGCCATCCATAACGTGCTTGAAGCATAGGTCGCGTCCTCAGAAGTTTTCCGCAGAAGTTGGTCGTGAGAGTTGCACCTGCTTCTATGCATGAACACTTGATAACCCCATGCAAAACAAACAGTATATATAAATATAATGTAAAAGATTATGCCGTGCAAAAAAATGTAAAAGATTATCAGAAGTTCAACGTTCCCATTTCACAATTAATCGACATGAAACGGACGATAGTTATCTTATCTTTTTCCTTTTTATACAATTATTATAATTTAATATGTATTTTTAATAACAATAATCAAAATTAAAAAATCATTTTATTATCTTGATCAATTTATAACGATAACATATTGTTGTTGATCATTGTACAAAATACCTTTGGTCCTATGGCACTTCTTCTAACTATTGAAATAACTAAATCATATTGATAATATAAATATTTATACAAATTAATATTTTATTATTAAATAATTTAAAATGATATTTACCATTAAATATTTATACAAATTAATATTTTATTATTAAATAATTTAAAATGATATTTACCATTAAATATTTAATAAAATATATTTATTAAATGTTTCAATAATACTCCAAATAAATATATTTTATAAAATATTTTACACCAAATTTTATTTTTAAAAAAATTGATGTCAAATTATTATTTTTTATAAATATTTGTTACTATCATTATAATTACATTAAATATTTTACATATAATATAATACTTTAAAAATATTTAATATAAATTATTATTTTTATAAATACCTATTAACATCAATATAATTTTATTTTGAAAAGTCCTAAATGGTAACTATCTTTATTTTTGGCAAATTAATGAATAACGTAGTGTCCACTTCCATACAATCTATGGCTTATATAGGGATTATTATTAATTCTATGTCTCATTTACACAATTCACACGGTTAGAATATTTAATATTGATACTAATATTTAGAATAAATATTATAATATTATAATATATTTATAATTCTATAATTTTGTCTATTATTCCTATATCTAAAAGTTTGTATACATCTTTCTAATCTCAATTGGTATCATTTTGTGAGTTTACTAATTATCTCACTATCATTTTTTTCGATGTTTATAATACCATCAGATACGTAAATTTATTTATCAATATGTATTGATTTAAAACACATACTTGGATACTTTTTATAAACTATTTATCTTTAATTTATTATTTAGCGTCCCCTACAATTTTACATTGATTTTTTTATTTACAAGCTTTTAAATACAGGAATAATAGATATAATTATAGAATTATCATTAATCCTAATAATCGTCTATGTAAATATATATATTATTTTTCTCGTTTACAATCTTATTTTTTTAAGTTTTAAGAAAAAATGTGTTATTTTTCATTTTAGTAAAAAAAATTAAATATAATAATATTATTAATACAATAACTAAATTTATTTAGATTCCATTTATTAAACAAGAACATATATACCACTTTTCACTCCTTATACACTCACTGCCTATACACTATTTTGAGAGAACATATCAATTATCTAAATCACGTTTAATACTATTTTTTATTATCCAACAAACAAATGGAGATCAACTATTAAATTGTTAGTCAGTTATAATTTTTTTAAAATTTTATTTTATTGTTAAAAAACTCAATTAGTTAATTTACTCAGTAAAAGTTTATTATACACTGGCTTTTTTTGAGATAATTTCAATTTTCGTAAACTTACTTTAATATTAATACTAATATTAAAAATAAATATTGAAATATCATAATATATTATTATGATATTTATAATTTATATGTATATATAATATTAAATATTAAATATTAAATTATATATATTATTTTATTATTTATTTATATATTTATATTTTGTTATTGTATAAATATGTATATATAATTTATTGAATTATTTATTTTTCTCCCATATTTTAAAATTTTCAAACCTAACTGATACTTAGTGATCATAAGATAATCTAATCTTTTTACCAAAATGAAAGAATAATATTTATAGTCACGTGACATGATATCAACCAATTAAGAAAATCCTTGAAAAAACCTTCGGCAAAAAAATCTCCTTAAAAATCTAGTAATTCTTCAAAAAAATAACTTGAAGTAGCGAGCAAGGATAGAAAAACTGTGCACGGATTTTTTGTTAGATTTATATTGATTTTAGTTTATACTAATAATATTTTCTTAATTTGTTTTAAAAATATTATTTAACTTGTCTCTCGGGAAATTTACTCTCTTGAGTAAATTTATGAAACCATTTTTAAATAAAAATAAATAAAATTTAATACAGAGCAAGCACTCTAATGGTAATGTTTCGCGGAGAAAGTACACTTCTATCTGATAAAATTCACACTAAAGAGGAAGGTCGACGATAATCCAGAGCATGTAAAAAGCCACCCGTGGTTTTTAACACATGATGTACGAGAGCTCTCCTCTTTACATCACAAACACAAGTCCTACATTAGCATGCATCCTACTAAACCAGCTACTCCAGAGTGCTCACAGAAACCCTAACATAAACACTTTCTAACTGAGCCGTTCCATCGCAAAGCAAATCATGGTTCACCAACACTGTACACCTCACGCAAAAGCATTCTAGCTTTTTCTAAAATGTTCCATAAGCCATTTCCTTAAGCCCCAATAATGAAAAAGCTGGTTCATGCCCTCACCTCTTCCTCCGTTTTGTTTCCACCTGCCAAAGAATCAATATAAATAACATAATCTCAAACACAGAGAAGAAGGCTCGGCCATATACCTATCCATCATGTTAATGGATAAGTATGCATCTTAATGTGCATGAAAATTTTTCCTACAATACAAACAAAAAATCTTTCCAAAAAAAAGGTTTCCTACAATGCAAACCAAAAATCTTTCCCCAAAAAAAGGGTTCTGATTAGCATTACATAGCTAGTCAAGTATATGAAGATGACAAATGTGATACCAATGCATGTGATTTTCCATGTAAGTTCAATAATTCAAAAAGGTTAATAATAATTGGCCAAAAATAGATAAACAATCACAAACTACAAATAATTCTACAAATATAGAAAAAAACTTCTTCCATTAGGTTAAAGGAATATACCAAGACAATCATAAAACATGATAGAGAGATACTATCACTTATGGAAGATTAATAGTCTAATTTTGAATGCAAAATAGATTGTACCGACAAAAAAATCTACAAGTAACATATGCTGCAAAAAAATAACAAAAAATTCATTTTTAATTAATAATTATATTTTCTGAATTAGATATGAAAGAAGTATAACTGTTTCCTCACTAAAATATAATCATTTCACATAACTCTGATATTGGAAATTTCTGTCAATAAAGAAAATATTTGAATGTTCTAAGAGATAAAGAACAGATAAAAAAACATAATGAAATTCACATTTACTTTGTTAATTGTCAAGTTGAGATTAGAAATTATACTAAAAAATCAAGAAAAGACACAAGTATCCATGCCTTGTACTTAAATAAAGGCCTCAACCCATCGGGCATTAAATTCATGTAAGAGAAATTATGATGTTTCCACTTGCCAAGAATTTTTCCCAATAAAAATTATGTCTCCCATACAGTATTATGAAGAACTTATCACATTAAATGATGAAAGGATGGTAGGTATGATAGGTCAACTATTTGAAAATGTAAGCAAGTACTTTCACCTTCATTTCAGCAGTAGGGGATGCAGAAAATCCATTCTCTGCTTGCTTTGCATCATCAAGAGAACATTCAGAACATACAAAGTGTTCTAGAAGTTTTGCTTCTTCAATGGTCATACCAACACATGCAGGATGGTACCTGGTATCAAGAAATTCAAAGTACTAGCATTCAAGGAACATGTAGGCAAATACATTCCAAGAAAGTCAGTTTACCAGCTTAGCATTATTGAAGTTAGAACTAAAATAATACACATGCTAGTTGTTCTTCAAAATACACTATATTGCATTAGGAAAAGGAGCTTGTACTATCTTGAAGGGCAACCAAAGCTATCTTTAGCTGTCCCTTTGGTCAAGCAAACTAGAGAAACTATCTGCATAAATTCTCTAGCATTTTTTATGAAGAGTTCTGACGGGGCATTTTGTCCCCCATTAAAGCCATTTATTATGGATGAGCTTGTACGAGGGTTTATAGTTGTGCCTAAGTATTTTCAATAGAAAATTGATTACAATTATATATAGACAAGGAGATGCTTTTATCCATATGAGAGCACATAAATCAGGAAACTCTCCTCAGTATCAGATAACTTTCTTTTAGTGACACTCAAATAGGCCCAAAGACATTGCCATAAATAGGAAGGGAGATAGAAGAAGTACCAGTCCTTGCATCCTTCGCACTGCACCATCAAGTCATCAGGATTGTATGGCATTTCACACTTGCAATACCTTCATATATATAAATAAATCAAGCAAAGCATAAAAATGCCTAAAATGCATTTCACACTCACAATAGGTTCATAAAAACAAATAAGTCAAGTAAAGCATAAAATTGCCTAAAATGCAAAAGACCCATATCCATAAAATGAAGTGAAGTTCTTTTGAACTTAAATTTATAACTGCAAAGCTTTTACATAGCCAGTTAAAGAAAGCTTTTCAACTTTCCAAAAATCATTTTATATGGTAAACACGTAATAAAAGTTTTAATGGGATAATGAAGGGGGCATAGTGGAAGATCATTTTTACACCTTCCCCATCCATTGAAGTTATTCCTCAAAGTACATCACTTTAAACAAATTACGCTAGCGAAGCAGTTAATTAGAACTCACACGGCAACTCTATCAGGAGTAAACGCGCCAGTAGCAGCCTTGTACTCGAACCTACAGTAGTAATCCTCTGCACCTACATTCTCAAGCTTGGTGTAGTTCTTGAAGGAGTGAACGATACACTTTCCTTCGATGGTGTGAGCACTCTGAATGTCGTAATGGTCAGAAAGGAAGAGCTCCTTCGCTCCGTGGAACTGACGCCTCCCTCCTATGGACTCCTCAGGACGATAGTACCACCGGACTCGAACCTTGATATTGTTTCGACTGTCAGACTCGATCTTCTCAACCCGGGCAACATAGGGAGGCTTCCCGGTGTCGGATGGTCGCATCAAGACGCAATCACCTGCCTTGACTACCTTGTTGGTGCCCCTAATGGTGTAGGAGTCGAGGTCCCTCTTGCCGGGCTTGGGCTTTGGCACGAGTCCGTGTCGGGTCTTCGCCATTTGGGACGAGGCGACGGGGTTGGGCTTCGAACGTGGTTTCCTGAGAGTTGGAAGAATGCAGAAGATTCGAACCTTAATTAAATGGTAGTGGAATGGGAAGGAGGAGATTCAGAAACCCTAGATTTCCGGAATAGGGAGATGGGGAAGAACGAGAAGAAAGTTTTGTTCTACTGTCTAATTAGAGATTTGAGAGGAGGGGAAAGACAACATCGAGTAAGTTCAGCTTTTCTGATATTCAGTAAATGTCCAAACAAATAATACAATTAATAGTAAATTGAATTATAATAAAATTGAGCAGGGATCCAAAATTATCGCTGTCAATTTTACTTTATTCAGCTGAATTTATTTTAAAAACTAAGTTCACAATAATTTGACTTTCAAATTTTATTAGCTCTAAAATTTGACAGAAAAAAATAAAACGATATATACAATAATATGAAATCTTAAGAATTTTATATGAAAATTTTTATTTTTATTATTCTATTTAAAAAATTATTATTTGTCAAAATTATTTATTATTTTTTTTGCTCAAACAAAATTATTTATTATTTGAAGTAACCTTTTGTCCAACACTTCTAGTTACACTTTGTTATCATGGTTTGTGTAGTCACTTTGATTAATGATATTCATCAGTAAAGCATTATATTTCTCCTTCCAATTGATTACTTGATCGTACCATTAATCAAAATCGATGAATATCATTAATCAATTAACAACTATTACACTTATAGATAGTAGCGATTTTATTGTATAAACAAGTAAAAATATACAACTTTTACTATAAGTTTATATGAGTAGTATTGTTCAATATATAAACTTTAATTAAATATTTATGTCTAATTTGGGAGAATACGATGAATCTCATAGATTTTTTTGATATATTAAAACGACAAATTTTCTCTTACACTAATTAAACCATCCAACAACACTTAAAATAAATAATACATTATAATCGACGCTTCGATAGTTTCATATCTCAACATACACAATCAATAGTTTTTTAGTTAAAATCTTTATTTTTTGTGTTACCAACCTAACGAGTTCAATAACTCAGTTTCAGTTTATTAGCTAAATCACACAATTTAACAAATTATGAAAGTTTTCATAAAGCTCGTGAAATAAAATTTGTTTATAGTATCAATCCTTTTTCATTTACCTTAGTTGCACTTCACGAGTTTTTCAAAACATGAACTTGTACCCATTCTAGTTCAAAAATAAAGACTTCGAGCCCAGTACAGCAATTTTAAACATATAAGATACGTGTTTCATGCTATTTTCATAAATATCTCCAAAAACTTTTAAGTAGTTTCACACTATCGGGTAGACTACTTATAGAAAAATGTTTTAAGTAGTTTCACGTCTCGACCCGGTTTGGTCGAAACCCCGTGATCAACCTGCCACTCTCCTAGAACTCGAGGAGACGCTCCTTGTAAACCCCACTCTTTGAAGTTAAAGAAAATCGAAAAAGAATTGGTTAAATCGAGTGAGAAAACCAAACTGGTTCACAAACCCGATTATCGAGAAATGGAAAAATTTGAGAATTTACAACTCCCAAGTGACCAACAAGGGTTCATAAACCTTGGAAAAGAACCTTAGGACAAATTGGGAGAGAAAAATCAGACCGGTTCGGGTGAATCGGATCCGAACCAAATTGAACCAATTTATGAACCGAGCCGGTTTATGAATTGGAACCGATAGAGAGAGGGAAAAAGGCAGGAAATTTATGGAATCCCAAGTGACATAAATCATGAAAAAAGACTTTAGGATGAATGGGGGATGAAAACTAAAAATGGTTCAAGTGAATCGGATCCGAGTCGGATTGAACTGGTTTGGATCGGTTTAAACCGAATGCTAAATTTATTTTTCTAGGTGGCTTAGAAAATTCCAATTTGAGAATTGAGGTCACCATTTGATAGATAATGAATTTACAAATTTTTAATTTTAAAAAACTCGGTCAAATTAGGCCTGAACCGACCGATTTAAGCTTTAAACCCGGTTCGGAACAGTGTCGTCTTCTTCCTTAAGATGACAGCACTGTTTACTCGCCGAAAAATCGAAGCAGCACCGGAAACGTTTCCATTCAGTATATTTCAGGCCATGAGTGATTGTAATAAAGGTGCCAAACGAATGCCCGATGAGTCCCGAGCTCCCTATATAAAGAGCCCATCTCCATTCATCCTCTTTACACCTAAAACCTCACTCTCTCTCAGCTACTCAGTTTTCTAGTGAAGCTCAAACCAGAGCTCTGATATAGGGTATTTTTTGAGCAAAATAAGGCATGGTCAGGTTCCTTAGAACTGGGGAGAAGTCGGCTACACGGTGGTAGTCTTCATTCACTCTGAGGGTCGCTTGTGAAGCACCAGCGTGATCGAATAGTGAAGCCGCTTCGGCGGACCGTAGCTGCCCTATTTCTGTCAAGCTAAAATCAGCCAATGCGAACACTCCTCAGGCCAAATCAAGCTCTCCCAACACCTCCTTAGCCCTCCTATGATCGAATTAGAACTGAAAGGTAAGCCAATTTGGCTCAACTCTATAATTTCTGACTAGTGCTAGAAAGAGAGCCGATAGAATTTCAATGATAAAATTCTCATCCTTCATCATTAATTGATGCAATTCTTCATCCTAGGAGGAACCTCAGGAGGAGAGCTACCTGCCTAGATTGAAAGCTCGGAGCACCGCGCCCCCGAAGGTGAGCAATTGAAGCTTTCTCTCTCTACGTTTTGTTTTTCGGCGAAGCTCCATTTGAGCTCGTTCTGGCATCAAAACTCGTGATTCAAAGTCCAATAAATTGTATGAAGATGTAGGAACTCCAATTTCAACAATTAAACTTGTTTGATCGGTCAATTTGATGAAATCAAATTCGGTTGTGTTGGAAAGTTGAAATTGGGGGAAAATTTTGGGGATTTCAAAATTTTGAGGGACTAAAATATAATTTTTTAAAATTGAGGGCCAATTGGGCATGATAAGAGTGTTAGAGGACCAATTGAGCAAATTTTAGAAATTTTGGTAAAACTTACCATTTTTGTAAAGGAAGGGCAAAATGGTAATTTTTAGAAAAATTAGGGACCAAATTTGGAATTTGGGAAACTTGAACTCCTTTTTGTGAATTTGAATAAAATATGGTCTAAAGGTAAATTTTTAAAGTTTTGGGACTCAATTTGGGGAAAAATCGGCATTTGGGGCCTAAAGTAAAAGAAAAAGAACTTTAGGGTCCAAATTGCAAATATTTGAAAAGTTAGATATCCTTAATCATTCATAATGAATGAAGGCTATCAAGCCAAATAATAATGAACAAAGATGGGAGACTTTTTTGACGGGAGCTCGAATAGCTCATATAGGCTGGTGGCCTCAGTTTTAGAACTTAAGGGCTAATTTGCCCGATTTTGAAAATCTCGAACAATGGGCCCTAGATCAGTTGGCACGAGCAGAAGCTCGTAAGCAAACATGATTAATATGCCATGGAAACTTAAGTAAATGAGTTGTTTGGTCATGGTACCAAGATATGATCGACATATTCGATGGACTAGTGGCAGTGCGACATGACAGGTCTTCAAACTAGTTAAGACAAACAACTATAGGTCGAGTTGAGGGTCGGGGTTGTCGGACTAGTGGCACCACATATTATATGGCATTATGTGAAAAACTGTTGAATGTGCATGCACTGTGTTACGGGACCTTCAAGACGCCAAAGAGGGGTAGTGATGCGTTTGAGGGCTCTAGACGACCTGATGGGTGGGTATAAGGGCAGTTAGTGGTACCGGAAGTCTTGCGAAGCTTGACATAGCTTTAAGCGCATGAGACCGGGGGTGGGATAGGATGAGGTCTCTATACTCGTACGGACACAAAGTTTTGTTATGGGATTGAGGGTCGGATGTCACAAACATCCACTCATTGTTTGGGTAGAAGTGGGCGTGCTTCTATCTATGTGGCAGGTAAAGTACTCCGACGCCACAAGTGGGTACAGTGGACGGGCTGGCCTGCGATTGTGTGTTCCTTCATGATGAAAGGCATGTGTTGTTTGATAAACACACTATTGTGATGAGAAATGATTTTGAAAATCGAGATTTGAAGAATAGAAAATTTATAGGAATTAAGAAGTATGGCATACTCCAAATTGAAAACTATTTTTATCGAAAAATTTATTTTTAAAAATACCCATTCATTGAGTTGTAGAAACTCACCCCTCTTTTTATCCCTTTTCAGGAAATAGAGAAAATGATTTGGGATAACACCAAACCTTACCCTCTGTCAAGTATGCTTAAATTTTTTTAAGCTTGCATTTTATTTGATATATGTCTTTCCAAGGAATAAGGTTGAAAGTATGCCTGGCTCCTCTTGCAGTAGGAGAGTGGTGAGTTGTTCACGGGGATCTAACCAAATCATGTCAGGGCGTGACAACTTGAGTGGTATCAGAGCCTTGTTCCCTTGAAACATTATCAATATTATGCCCTGACATTAATCCAACTTTAAACTATTGTGTAGGTAGGAGAGTTCCTAGGAAGTTTGCGGTGACATCTAGTCCTCCACCCATAACCTTGAAAAAGACACCCAACTCGGGGGAGGAAGCCGTACAAAGGTTCTTATAGGGAGAAAAACGATTACCCAAGGACATAGTGGATGACTACGAGAAACTGGTAGAAGCCTTTCTGGAATCGGAAGGCATCATATACTCTCCTCCCAGACAAGAGGAACTAGTATCACCTCCTAGGAGCCCAACCCCTCCTCCTCGAGTCCCATAACAACTGGAGGGGAATCCAACCAAGAAGGAGGCCTGGAATAATTACTAGGACGCATATGCAACCTTCATGAAGGTCCACCAAGTACCTCCACCTACTCAACCTGGCTTCAATCCCTCCCAATGGGTGAAGTGGACTTATGAGTGTGAGGTTGAGGTACTAAAGCGGTATGGATTGGAGGCCATACATGAGATTCGTCCTATTAGGGAATACGAATGCACCCCAACCAATTCCTTAGAGCCTTCTGATCAAGAGTCCCACAACCATTCTAGGGTTAATTCTAGTCTTATGACCCCAAGGGATTAGGGGGTAGAAAATTCCTGTAATAAACCAAGTATGACAAGAAAATATTTCTTCAATAAATGAAAGTGAAATTTTTGTTAAAACTTATGAGTTCCTTGATAAAAACAAAAAGATTGTGATAATAAAGATTAAAATAAAAGTAGCAAATCACCTAAGGAAGAAAAGATGAGTTATTTATAGTTAACCTCTACCCTTAAGACTTTTCCTTAGAAGTACGATAAGGAGGAATTCAGCTAAGGAGGGAAGAAAAAGTTGGAACAAAGGGAAGTGAACACCAAAGAGTACAAATTTATGGAAAGTCAAAGGATTTAAGGATAGGCTCAAAGAATAAGTGTAAGGAAAAACAAGAAGGAGTAGAATATTCCAAAGGGAACCAAAAGAATGGAAGCTGATTAAGAAGAAAAGGAAGAAAGTATGGGGGAACAATAATGATGTTAAGACCATCAAGTAAAGATGGGAAGAAACAAGAATAGTAAGAAAGCCTAGACAGAGCAACTACTTGAAAAGAACAGAAAATACGGTTTCTTAGGAACTCAATAAGACAGGGAGACTTGTGGAAAGCGGAGGTATGAGACCAAAGAAGGAAGAAAAGCTGAAGTGGATGAACCATACAAGATCCTTAAGTTTAAGTAAAGATTAAAAGAGAGAACTTCTAAAGAATGGTAGAGTGACCAAATGAAAGAACTCCATAACGGGAGACATTAGAAGGAAGATGAGAATAGGATAGTTGGATTGAGAAAGGAGAAAGCTCCAGGTTAAGACAAACAACGGATGAAGTGTCATAAAAGATCTAGCCGAATAAGGACCTCAGTAAGATGTATAAATAACTAGGTGAGTGTTTGGGGAAGGTTAAGTATGACCTACTTGCATGAAGACATGGAAACCCAAATAGGAATTTAGACAGATCCAATTGAAGGGAATAAACTCCTATTGACCAAATCGTCTGAAAGAGTAAACGAAACTCTAATAAGAACTAGAGAGTAGTAGTGAATACACCCTAATCAAGGTAAGGAAGGAATACCAATGTCACAAAGATATGAAAGATTTTGATACAAAAGGGATGAGAGGTTCACCTCAAAGGAATAAATAAGTTTTGAGAGCAAATGAGAATGAGGTAAGATAAACAAAAAGTACTCGTAGGATCTCAAGAGTAAATGTAAGCAGGTGAAGATAGCGGCTAGGAAGGACATTTAAGAGAGAATATTCGCAATGGTAAAAGTTAGAAGGAAATTCTAGGAGAAAACAAATGTAAAACTTACCAAGAAAGGAAACCGTGAAAGAACACATGAGTACTAGTTAGGAGGAAATGGAACCAACAATAATTGAGAAGAAGATAAACTCCTCAAAGACAAGCTGCTAGAAATGAAGGGATCAAGTACAAAGGGAAAGAGATCGTGAAGATCCAAGGGATAAGTTAAACCCATGTAACGTGTAAGTAGGAAGACGACATCAAAAGACATCATACGAGTAACTAAGGGACTGACCTGAATAAAGGATCATGAAATGATCACTATGTGATTAAAAATGGATTTAAAAGGCGAAGAGACCTTAAAAAGGAAGGGCACCGGTGGAAATAAAGAATGAAATAAGAAAGGAAGAGCTTTAGTATGTCAATAAGTTATCGGAAGCTCAAGGGCTTGAAGATTGAAAGACCAAATATATAATGGGATCTTAGGACAATTTGGGAAAGAAAACCAAACCAGTTCAGGTGAATCGGATCTGAACTGGATTGAACTAGTTTGTACCGGTTTGAATCGAATGCTAAATTCATTTTTCTAAGTGGCTTAGAAAATTCAAATTGGAGAATTGAGGCCACCTTTGGAAAGAGAGTGAATTTAGATAAATTTAGAAATTTTCAATTTTGAAAAAATTGGTTGAATTGGGCCTGAACCGACCGGTTTAAGCGTTGAACCCGGTTCAGACCAGTCTGGTCCAGTTTGGAATAGTGTCATCTTCTTCATTTAGATGACAATACTGTTTGCTCGCCAAAAAATCAAATAGCTCCAACAAAGAAGAAATGTTTCCGTTCAATACTTTTTAGGCCAACAATGACTGTTATTAAGGTGCCAAACGGACGGCCGGAGAGTCCCTGAGCTCCCTATATAAAGAGCCACTCTCCATTCATTCTCCCTACACTTGAAAACCTCACACTATCTCAGTTACTTAGTTTTCCAACGAAGCTCGAACCAGAGGTATGACATAAGGTTTTTTTTGAGCTAAAGAAGGCGTGGTCAAGTTCTTTAGACTCGGAGAGAAGTCAGCTACATGGTGGTAGTCTCTAATTGCTTCGAGGGTCATTGGAGAAGCGCCGACATGATCGAAAAATGAAAGAGCTTCAGCGGACTGAAGCTGCTATGTTTCTATCGAGTTGAAATCAGTTAATTTGAGCCCTCCTCAGGCCAAACTAAGCTCTCCCAACACCCCCTCAGCCCTCCTACAATCGAATTAGAGTGGAAAAGTAAGCCAATTTGGCTCCACTCTATGAATTCCAATAGGAGAAAGAGAGAGAACCGATAGATATTTACTAACCAAATTCTCCCTCAATTCGACATCAATTAAGGTGATTCTTGATTTTAGGAGGAACCTCACGATGAGAGTATCTACATAGATCGAAAGCTCAGACCACCGCGCCCCTGATGGTAAGCTTTCGAAGCTTTCTCTCTTTATGTTCAGTTTTCTGGCAAGGCTTTGTTTGAGCTCGTTCCGATGTCAATTCATGCGATTCAAAGTGCAATTGAATTGTATGGATGTGTAGGAACTTAAATCTACCTTCAATTTCAACCATTAATCTCGTTTGATTGGTCAATTTGATGAAATCAAATTCGGCCAAGTTGAAAGGTTGAAATTGGGGAAAAAATTGGGGATTTCAAAAATTTGAGGGACTAAAGTGCAATTTCCTAAAATTGATGGCCAATTGGGCATGGAAAAGATGTTGGAGGACCAATTGGTCAATTTTTGGAATTTTTGGAATTTTTGCCATTTTTGTAAAGTAAGGGTGAAATGGTAATTTTGGGAAAGTTGGGGGGACCAAATTGGGAATTTGGGAAACTTGAACCCCTTTTTGTAATTTTGAATGAATTACGATTCCAAAGTAAAATTTTGAAGTTTCGGGACTCAATTTAGGAAAAAAATCAGCATTAGTAACCTAATGTCATGCCCCGATGTGGTTTGGTCGGATTCTCGTGAGCAATCCGCCACTCTCTCGGTTTATTCAAGGTTTCCTTTCCCCCTTCTTTAATTCAGAAGGAGTAAGGCATCCTTTAAACCTGCACCTTTACTAGAATGACATAAATTAAAACTGTATAAAATTTAAACTTATCATACCTGTCTCACATGTGTAGTTTAACTACTAGTCTTTGGGTAGGCTTTCCCTAGGTTACTTGAAAGGGTATAAGGGAGGGGGGTGAGTTCAACGACTCAGTGAATGGGTGTTTAAAATATGACTTTCAGAAATAGTTTGAATTGGAGTGTGCTAAACTCCTTATTTTTCCTCTAAAACCATTATTTCTTAAATCTCGAATTTTCAAAGCCATTTCTCATCTCAACGATGTGATTATTGACCAACACATGCCCTTCATCATGATGGGAACACACATTCACTGGCCAGCTCGTCCACTGTACCCACTCTGGCGTCAGAGCGACTTTACTGGCAACCTAGATAGAAGCACGTCCACTTCTACCCTGAGAATGAGTGGATGTACGCAACATCCCACCCTCAATCCCGTAACAAAACTCTGTGTCCATATGAGGATAGAGACCTCATCCTGTCCCCACCCTGGTCTCATGTGCATGAAGCTACGTCAAGCTTCTCAAGACTGCTGGCATGACTAACTGCCCTTATCTCCACCATGTCATCCAAAACCCTAGGATGCATCACTACCCCTCTTGGGCATCTTAAAGGTCCCGTAACATTAGTGCATGCACAAATCAATAGTTTTCCACATAAGCCATTTAATATGTGGTGCCACTGGTCAAATGACCCCGACCCTCAACTCGACATGCAACTGTTTTTGTCTCGATTGGTTCGTCGACCTGTCGTGTCGCACTACCGCCAACCCATTGAGTATGTCGGACCTGTCTTGGTACCATAACCAAACAAATCATTCATTTAAAGTTTTCATGGCTTATCTCATGTTTGTTTACGAGCTCCTGCTCGTGCCAACTGCCTAGGGCCCACTATACGAGATTTTAAAAAATTGGGCATGTTAGCCCCCAAGTTCCAAAACTAAGGCCTCCGATCTATCTCAGCTATTCGAGCTCCCACCAAAAAGGTCTCCCAAAAGTTTTAAGCAATGACAGACAATCAGGGGAAAGCACTTCCGACAAAATAAACTTTTCATCTATCCATCATACCAACTGGGTATGAGGACATCTTTGCCTATAATCGATAAGCAGGTTTTCTACTTCCTTTCAGGAAGTTCATCATACCAACCATGTATGATCTACTTACAACCGGTAAGTAGTTTTTTCGCTTAATTTTCACATCACTCCTCTTAGGTGTGATGGCTAATATCCCACTTAAAAGTAAGTTTTTATTTATGAGGTGCTTATCAACTTAATTAGGTATGATATTAAATCCCACTCAACCAATAGTACAGTGAATTTCCTCTTAACCGGCTTGTTGCATTCACATGAACTTGTCTTAGTTAGCGTTCTCGGTACTTTGTGTTCCTACACGATATAAACATCCTTGTCCATTATCCATTGGCCTAATAGCCTTCATTCATCACGAATGAATGAAATAACCAAACTTTTAATTTTTTTCAATTAGGTTCCTAAATTTGTTTTTCTTTAACTTTAGGTCCCTAATGCTGGTTTTCCCCCAAATTGAGTCCCAAAACTCTAGAATTCACCTTAGGACCTCAATTTATTCAAAATCATAAAAAGGGGTTCAAGTTTCCCAAATTTGCAATTTGGTCCTCAATTTTTTTCCAAAATTACCATTTTACCCTTACTTTACAAAAATGGTAAGTTTTGTCGCAAAAATTGTCCAATTGGTCCTCAAACATCTTTATCATGCCCAATTGGCCCTCGATTTTTAAAATTCCTGAAATTCTCCCAATTTCAACCTTTTAACTTAGCCAAATTTGATTTCATCAAATTGATCGATCAAATGAGTTTAATTGTTGAAATTGAAGTTAGATTGGAGTTCCTACACCTTCATACGATTCAATTGCACTTTGAATCGCACGATTTGATGCCATAATGAGCTCAAATGGATCTTCACCAAAAAATTGGACTTAGGGAGAGAAAGCTCCAAAAGCTTACCATAGGGGGCGCGGCAGTCCCAGCTTTCAATCTAGGCAGACAACTCTTGTCTTAAGGTTTCTCCTAGGATCATGAATTACATAAATTGATGTTGAATTGATTGAGAATTTAGTCATTGAAAATTTGCATGTTCTCTCTCTAGCACCGATCAGAATTTAAAGAGGGCAGCAAAGGTTAGCTTACCTTTCCGCTCTAATTCAGTTGTAGAAGGGCCGTGGAGGGGTTGAGAGGGCTTGGTTTGGCCTGATAAGGACTCAAATTGATTGATTTCAACTCGACTGAAATGTGGCAGCTTTGGTCTGCCGGAGCTGCTTCACTATTCGATCCCGCTAGTGCTTCTCCGGCAGCCCTCCAAGCATATGGAGACGAGTGTCGGGTTGATGACTTCTCCCCGGTTCTAAAGAACCCTACCAAGCCTTCTTTGGCTAAAAAAAACCCTATGTCAGAGCTCTCATTCGAGCTTCACCGGAAAATGGAGCAGTTGAGAGAGACTGGAGTTTTCAGGTGTGAGGTGGATGAATGAGGAGGGGCTCTTTTTATAGGAAGCTTGAGGACTTCTTGGCTGTTCGATTTGTGCCTTAATGGTGGTTATTTATTGCCTGAAACTCCTTGGCCAGAGAATTTTCATCTTCACTGGTGCTGCTTGATTTTTCAGCGAGTGAACAATGTTGTCATTTGAAGGAAGAGGACGACACTGTTCCGAACAGGACCGGACCCATCTGAACCAGGTTCATAGCTTAAACCGGCTAGTTTAGGACCGATTCGACTGAATTTTTTGAAATTAAAATTTTTTAAATTCATCTAAATTCATTCTCTATCCAATGATGGCCTCAATTCTCCAATTTGAATTTTCTAAGCCACCTAGAAAAATGAATTTAGCATCTGATTGAATAGTGGTTCTAACCTATTCAATCCAGTTCACCTGAACTGGTTTGGTTTTCATCTCCAATTCATCCTAAAGTCCTTTTTATGGCTGTTGTAACTCTTTAGGTCACTCGGGATCCATAAATTTCCTGGTTTACCCTTTCTCTATCGGTCCCAGTTTGTAAACTAACTCGATTTATTCTTTGGAAATGATCGGTTCTTTCCCTAGTTTTCTTATTATCAATGGATGGGGTTTACAACTCTCCCTTCCTTTTAGGGGTTTTGTCCCCAAAACAGTTACATCTCAAATAATTGAGGGTAACTATCCCTCATCAAACTTTCGGTTTCCCATGTCTCTTCCTGCACGGGTTCATTCTGCCAGAAAACCTTGACCATAGGAATTCTCTTATTCCTTAAGTTTTTATCCCTCCGGTCGATGATTCGTACCTATTCTGTTTGATAAGTTAGGTTCTTTTCCAACTCCAATAGAGTTCGGTCCAACACATGGCTAGGATCAAGCTGATATTTCCGAAGCATAGAGATATGGAATACATCATGTATTCTTTGTAGGTCTGGTGGTAGTTCCAATTTATAGGCCACTAGTCCTATCCTTTGAATGAAGGGATATGGGCCAATATACTTTGGTTTCAACTTTCATCTTTGCTAAAACCTAAGTATTCCCCTTCAAGGGGTACTTTGAGAAATACTTGATCTCACACCTCAAATTCTAGATCTTTCCTTCGATGATTTGCATAACTCAGGTGACTCCTGATTAGTTTTATTTTCTCTATGGAATCCTCCATTAGTTCTGCCCTTTCTAGCCTTCTTTCCCCCACTTCTTCCCAAAATAGAGGGGTACGATATGGTCATCTACAAAGGGCTTCATAGGGAGCCATTTGAATACTGGCCTGATAGCTATTATTATAAGCAAATTTCATTAGGCACAAGTATTCTTCCCAGCCTTTATTCATGGTGAGTATGGATGCTCTTAACATATCCTCCAAGGTTTGAATGGTTCGCCCATACTGCCCATCGGTTTGAGGATGAAACACCATGCTCATGTGGAGCTTGGTTCCCATGTCACTTTGTAAGCTTGGCAAGAACCTTGAAGTAAATCTTGGATCTCTATCTGATACTATACTCATCGGAATGCCATGGAGTCTCACTATCTCCCTCATGTATAAGACGACTAGTTATTCCATTGTATCCGTCAATATTATAGGAAGAAAATGAGCTGATTTGGTTAATCTATCCAAGATGACCCAAATTCTTAACAAAGTCCATGGTGATGTGCTCCCATTTTCATTCCGAAATTGGTAAGGGTTGTAGCAATGCTAACGGTTTCTGGTGCTTTGCTTACTTTTTGTTGACAGGATAAGCATTGGACTACATATTCTGCAATGTCCCTCTTCATGCCTTTCCACCAATATCCTTTTTTGAGGGTGCGATACATCTTAGTACTGCCCAGATGCATTGCATACACCGAATTGTGTGCCTCTTCTAGGATTATTCTCTTCAGCTCCTTATCTTGAGGCACACATACTCCTTCGTAGGTCAGCACTCCATCACTACGCAAGTCATGGTCTGATTTTGTTTCTCTATTGACCAAATCGGAGTAAAATTGAAGTTCCTTATCCACTTTTTGTTGAGCTTGGATCTGCTTAGTTAGTCTAGGTCTCACCACCACGTTCTTCACCTAGCATCTTTCTTGCTTATCCATCTTAAGTTCCACCTTTATCTTTCCCAACTGTTGCAACAGGGGTATGTAGCTCGTCTTTACTTGTGTAGCCTTAGTTTGGTACTTGCGACATAAGGCATCTGCCACCACATTTACCATTATGGGGTGATATTCTATCATAAGGTCATAGTACTTAACCAATTGTAGCCATCTCCTCTGGTGGAGATTTAACTCCTTATGAGTTAGGAAATAGTTAAGAATCTTGTGATCTTTGTATATCCTACACTTAACCCCGTAAAGGTAGTGTCGCCAAATCTTTAGGGCAAACACTATTGCTGCTAATTTCAGATCATGAGTTGGGTAGTTTCTTTCATGTACCTTAAGTACCTTAAGTTGTCACGAGGCATAAGTGATAACCTTCCCTTGTTGCGTCAATACACATCAGAGTCCTTATCAGGATGCATCACCATACACGGTGTACTCTTCAGCATTAGGGTCAAGTAGAGAGAGTACTATTGTATTTGTCAATTGATTTTTTAACTCCAGGAAAGACTTTTCATAGCTTTTATCACATTTATACTCAACTACTTTCCTAGTGAGTCGAGTTAGAGGAGCTGCTATCTTAGAAAAGTCTTACACGAACTGTCTATAGTATCTTGCCAGACCTAAGAAACTCCTTATCTCTAAAGTATTCCTTGGAGCCTTCCAATCTGATATGGCTTCCACCTTGGTTGGATCTACTTTTACTCCATCATTGGACACTATATGTCTTAAGAATCCTAACTCTTGCAGCCAGAACTCACACTTGGAGAATTTTGCATATAAGTGATTTTCCTTTTATATCTCCAAGGAGATTGCTAAATGCTCTTCGTTCTCTAACCTGGTTTATGAGTATATAAGTATATTATATATGAATACTATCACGAATCTGGCCAAATGTGGTTGGAACATACGGTTCATCAAATCCATGAAGGCTATAGAGGCATTCATTAATGCAAACAACATTACTCTAAACTTGTAATGTCCATATTTGGATCGTAATGTTATTTTGGGAATGTCCTCCTCTTGAATCCCGAGTTGATGAAAGTCCGACCGAAGGTCTATTTTGGAGAAGTAAGCTTCTCCTTCTAATTGATCGAATAGGTCACGTATCCTCAAAAGTGGGTATCAGTTCTTAATGGTGACTTGGTTCAACTTCTTGTAGTCTATGCACAGTCTCATGCTTCCATCCTTTTTTCTTTACGAATAGGACGGGTGCACCCCACAGAGACTGGCTAGGACGTATGAAATCCTTCTACAATAATTTGTCTAATTGCTCCTTTAATTCCTTCAGTTCTACCGCAGCCATAAGATATGAGGTTTGTTCGTGGGATTATTTCTATAGTGAACTCCACTTGTCGACTTGGAGGTAGTCCACGTAGCTCTTCTGGAAATACTTCTAGGTAGTGCCTAACTACATGAATGTCTTTAAGTCTCTTCTCTTTAGACTCTTCGTAGACGACCATGGCCAGGAACTTTTGGGCTTTCAGATGGGACACCATATGTACTTTGCTTTTCCTTCTATCTCCTTGGAACTTTAATCCATTCGTCTCGGGAGTGTGGAAGGTCACTGTCTTCTTTCCACAGTCCATCCTAGCCTGATGGTTACTTAACCAATCCATCCTAAGTATTACTTCAACCTCCTTCAAGGGCAATGGAATCAAGTTAGCTTCAAGTTTGATTCTTCCAATCTTTATTTCACATCCTCTTAAATGCTTATTCCTGTTTAAACCTTCTTCTAAAGGTATTAGGATGTTGAGACTTTATTCTAGTGGAGTAAGTTCTAGGGGAACACTTGAAATTAACTCTTTCTTGATGAAGGACATTCCATACTGATTACTGCTGCCGGATATGTGGGACATCCTAGTACTCCCATACGATCTCGAATGTCCATATTGAGACCCTCCATGAACCTCTGGCATATATTTGCCAACCTAGCTAGGTCAGGAGCAAAGGGTCTTAACTCATTAAATTTTGTTTCATACTCTGATATGGAGTTAAGCCCTTGCCGAAGTCGGATGAACTCTTGCGTCTTCTCATTTATCAAATGAGGCACCAAGTACTCCTCCGAGTACATCTCATCGAACTGTTCCCAAGTGGGGATGGTGGTATGCAGGTTTCCGACATTGTCCCACGATCGTTTGACACTGCCCTCCAGGAAGAATTCTATCAGGATCACCATGTCCTCTAGTGGTATCCTGATGATTCCCATTAGCTTCTTAATATTTGTCACCTGAACTGGTGTGGTTTTCATCTCCAAATCTTTCACAAGTCCATTTCCATGACTTTTGTGACTCCTTAGGTCACTTAGGGTCCATAAATTTCCAGGTTTGCCATCTCTCTATCAGTTTCGGTTCATAAATCGATTTAATCCAGTTTGGGTTCAATTCACCCGAACCAGTCTGGTTTTTCTCTCCCACTTTGTTCTAAGGTTCCTTCCTAAGGTTTATAATTCTTTGGGTCACAAGGGATCCATAAATTCCCTTGTTTGCCCTTTCTCTATCAGTTCTGGTTCATGAACTGACTCGGGTCATAAACCATTTCTATCCAATTGGATCCGATTCATCTAAACTGGTCTTGTTTTTCTCTTCCAATTTGTCCTAAGGTTCTTTTCCAAGGTTTTATGAACCCTTTGGATCACCTAGGAGTTGTAAATTTCCAAATTGCCCGTTCCCAATTGATCGGGTACATGAACCGGTTTGGTTTTCTTACTCGGTTTGAGTGGTTCTTTTCCCATTTTTCCTTAACTCAAAAGGGCAGGGTTCACAACTCTCCTCTCCTTTTAGGATTTTTGTCTCCAAAACTTAATTAGCAACCTTGCATGAGGAATCATTTCCTTTGATATCTATTTGGTGTTAGCTTAACATGCAAACTCTTCTCTTGTTCTTCCAACTAGCCCTTTTTACATCCTTCACCTAAGGAATTTCTTTTCCTTTATGTCATTTTCTCCCTTCATGTAGTTTATCATAACTAGATATACCTTACTTAAGGGTATATCCTTAGATTCACATCTCTCTTTGCTTGGAGCAACATTTTCCCTTTTGAGGTCCCATACTCAAAATTGGGAGTTCCAAGATACCAAACTTTCCAACCTCTCAGGGATTGTATAACTTCATCCCTCTTTTCTTTTGGTAGTATTCTTCAACTACCTTTACCATTGTCCACATCAACTTACAAAACTCTATCGTTTCTCCTTACCCACTCGTCCTTTTTCAACTTCCTTATTGAGTCTTTCCTATTCCAATTATTTGATTTCCAGATGTATTACTGACATGCTAAGATTCATCCTTTCTTAGGTCCACCCTCATTCCCGATGACATCCTTTAGTTAAGGATTTTCCTTTGGCCTTAATCCACTCTTACTTGTTTGTAATAATTTCGTAGTTCATTTTGACCCTTTTAAGATTTCAATCTCCAATATGTCCCTCAAGGTAGAAACTTTCGTTCTAGGAGCTACAAGCTCAACTTTCTTACCATTTTTTGAAGGTTTCTTCCTCCGTTTTCCTTACTTTCCCTTCTATACTGTGGCATTTTCCCGCTTAGAATCCTTCTCCATCTAAAAATTCCATTTTGTCCCTTATTCTTTATTTGAGGAACTTATAAATCTTATTTTATGCACTTCATACTATGCTCAGTCGTCCACTCTTTAGGCTTCATTATACGCTTATGGATTACGACATGTCTTACCCATTGCGGTTATTCCTTCTTAGCCACATCTTATTTGGGGGACTTACTTTCCCAACATTTCTTGAACATTCTTTCCTTTATTACCTTAGTATGGGTTGTCCACTCATTCATACTTGTCACAGCATCTTTTGATGCTAACCTGTTAAATTATTTCCGTTTAAGGAGGGTTCACATCCTCCTTGTTTCAAAATCTCTTGTTCGTCCTTTGTGAGGCTCACCTAACCGTGTCAAGACTTTAAACTATAAATCCGATTTTGGCCACCGATTTCTTTAAGGATTTTCCTTCGTTCTTCTTTTCTAATGTTTTGACCTTTTCACTTCTCCCTTCTTTGTTGTAGTTTAAATCCATGGTTTTCTTGAAGACCAGTTCTTTAACTATCTCTTTTCTCTTTATTTTTCTAGTCCAATCATTTGGGCAGCTGTGTGACTCGTTCTTCATGCCCATCCTATTGTCCTTCATAGAGTGTAGTCTTTACTACATCTCAACCTTTCTTAGGGTTTTGTTCATTCTCTTTGGGTGTCTGTTGCTACTAATTTCTTATTTCTACTAGGTTCTCCTGGAATTATTAATTGGTTCTCCTGCTCTCTCCAAACAGGTCACACTGGGCCATCACGATACCTCCTTCCTTTGAAACATTTCCTAATTAAGGGTTGGTCCCTTGCACTCCACATTATGTTCATCCGTCCATCAATAATTCCTTCAAGGGTAGTTAGTTGTATGCACCCCTACAAAGTTTACTTTCATAGTGTATTTCCTTGTGGAGCGTTCAAATCTTCCTTATTTCAAGATTTCTTGACAATTATGTGAGAGGCTTGCCTATTCTTTTCTTGGCTTGAGTTTAGTTGTTAATTTTGCCTTTGGTCCTTTTAAGGATTTCTTTCATCCTTCTTTTCCCGAGTATTTGGCCTTTCTGCCACTCTCTTCTTTGTTGGAACTTAAATGATTGTTTTTCGGTGTATTAGTTCGTTAACTTCTTCGCCTCCACCATTCCTTTGGTCTAAGTTTCTTAGGGCAGTTGTTTCTCGAGTACTCCTGTCCTTAACATCCATCTCACTAACCTTTTTAGGGTGTAGTCCTTTCTACCTCCCGGTCTTTCTTAGGCTGTCATTTATTTTCTTTGACTATTTTGTTGTCACGGTTTGCTTACTTCTGCTATGTTGCTTCAAATCTCTAATTTGACTTTTCTACTTTTTCCAAATGAAGTCGTACTTGAAATCCCAAGACATCCCATTTGTTGTCAAATGCTCGGCTTGTCTTCTCTTGTGGATGCACTCCATCCTTTTCTCCTAAATTATTGGAAATTTCTTCTTTAAGGGAGAGTTCTCTTCAACTACCTTTTATTCTATTTATGGTTTTATTGAGGTCCTACCTTCAGCCTTTTTTCCTTCCTGCCACTTTGCTATGATCTCAAAAAGTTTCCTCTTGTTTGTGGTTGAAATTACAAGCGGGAGTCGTGTTCCTTGGGATGGTATCCTTTCGGATTTCCTATAGTTGTGGGGTGTTTATTCTTGGAAAGTATTGTTCTAAATCCTAGTGTTGTGGGACAGTCCTTCATTTCATGTCTTATTTCCTTTGTACTTTATAATAGGTTGTTCCTTGATTAGTTACCCCAAAATTCTCCTACACTCCTCACCATGACAGTATTCTTGTCATGCCTTCTTTGCATAATAATCTCCTTGATTTATCCTTGATATCCGTGGTGTCTAGGGAATCTTAGTTTTGTTCGGTTACTTTTCTTGGGGCTATCTTCCTAACAAGATTACATCTTTTTGAGAGACAAGGTTTTTAGGAATTGGGAGTACTTCATTTATAGATTAGTACAGTATGTTGGGTGTTTTGTCCCAATTAACAAAAATGATCACAAAATAACTAGGGAGCTACAAGATTCTTGATAAGCATCCTCCTATGTAAGGTTATATGCCTCTTTGCTGGTGTTTATGGCTTCATGCTTGGCTTCCTTTATACTTAGAGTTATGCCATCGATAGGTCCTAGCACCATTCTTTGAGATACTTTCCCATTTGGTCTTTTGAGATTCCTACCAGGCATCAGGAATTTGGGAAGCTTCAAAGGTTGTCTTCCTACGAAGATAGGGTGTTGAGTAGAGCTATTCTTAGTTTTCCTGGTTTCTCTCCTGGGAGCCATCTGAAAATTTTAGGATAAATCCTATTAGTTACTATATTTTCTAGTCTTGAATATGTATTCAAGGAAACATGCTCTAATAGCACTCAAGTTGTCACTCCCCAAGATCCCCGTGAATAACTCGCCACTCTCCCAGTTTATTAAAAGGTTTCCCCTTATTATAGATTGTAAAGAGTAAGAAGTCCTTTAAACATGCACATTTTCCTGGAATAACATAAATAAAAACTGCACAATATTTCAACTTTATCATACCTGTCTCATTGGCATCTTAGTTAATGGTCTTTAAGGGTAGGCTTTCCAGAATTTCCTAAAAGGGATATAAGGGAGGGGTGAGTACAATGACTCAGTGAATGGGTTTTCAAAACTTTTAACTTTTAGGAAAATAATTGTATTGGAATGTGCAAGACTCCTTTCTTTCAAAAATCCTTTCATTTCAAATCTCAATTTTTACCACCACTTCTTATTAACCATGGTGTGTCATCACCCAACACACATCCTTCATCATAAAGGTCAAACACACATTCACAGGCCAACATGTCCACTGAACCCACTTATGCCTTCGGAGCAACTTTACCGGCCATCCAGATAGAAGTACGTACACTTCTACCCTGAGAATGAGTGGATGTTCGCGACATCCAACCCTCAATGCCAAAATCAATTCTTCGTGTTTGTATGAGGGCAGAGACCTCATCACGCCCCCACCCCGGTCTCATGCGCTTGGTGCTACTCCAAATTTTGCACGGTCACCTGGTACGACAAACTGCCCTTATACCCACGAGGTCATCCAATGCCCTTAGGATGCATCACTACCCCTGTTAGGCATCTTGATGGTCTCGTAATCATAGTGCATGCACAATTAGTATTTTCTTAGCATGCCATATAATTTATGGTGCCATTGGTCTAATGGCCCCGACCCTCAACTCAACCCGCAGTTATTTGTCTTGATTGGTACATCGACCCGTCATGTCGCACTGCCGCTAGTTGACTGAGTATGTCGGTCCTGCCTCGGTACCATGGCCAAACAATTCCATTATTTTAAGTTTTTTGGCATATGACTCATGTTTGTTTACGAGCTCCTACTCGTACTAAACGGCCTTGGGCCCACTGTATGAGATTTTCAAAATCAGGCATATTAGCCCCCAAGTTCCAAAATTGAGGCCCCCGACCTATAAGAGCTATTCGAGCTCCCGTCAAGAAGGTCTCCCAAATCGTTTAAGCATTGGCACACAGTCAGGGGAGAGCACTTCCAACAAAAATATGTTTTCAGCTATCCATCATACCGACCGGGTATAAGGACATCTTCGATTATAACCAATGAATAAGTTTTCAACTTCATTTGAGAAAGTTTTATCATACCAACCAGGTATGATCTACTTACAACCCGTAAATAGTTTTTCCGCATGTTTTTCACATCACTCCTCCAAGTTGTAATTTTTAAAAGATCGCTTAGTAGTGGGTTTTCATTTTGAGGTACTTATCATCCCCAATTGGGTATGATATAAACTCCCACTAACAACCGGTAAGTGGTTTTTAACTTTAAGTTGTGCTCATCATCCCAACTGGGTATGACGTTAGTAAATCCACTCACCCGTTAACGCAGTGAATTCCACTAGACTGGTTCTTTGTATTGATGCGAGCTTGTCCTTGCTGGCGTTCCCGGTACTTCGTGTTCCTTCACAATATTAACATCTCAGTTCATTATTCTTCGGCCTAATTGCTATCATTCATTCCAAAAGAATGAGAAAAATCAAACTTTCATTTATTTACAATTAGGTCCCTAAAGTTATTTCTCTTTAACTTTAAGTCCCTAATGCCGGTTTTTCCTCAAATTAAGTCCCAAAACTTTTAAAATTTATCATAGGACCTCAATTTATTAAATTTCACAAAAAGCGGTTTAATTTACCAAAATTCCAATTTGGTTGCCCAACTTTTCCAAAATTACCATTTTGTCTTTCCTTTACAAAAATGGTAAATTTTATTCCAAAAATTCTAAAATTCCTCAATTGGTCCTCTAACATTTTTATCATGCGCAATTGACCCTCAATTTTAGAAAATTACATTTTGGTCCTTCGAATTTTTGAAAATCCCTAATTTTCCCCAATTTTTCTCCCAATTCCAACTTGTTAACACAACCGAATTTAATTTCATCAAATTGACCGACTAAACATTTCCAATTGTTGAAATTGAAGTTGAAATTGAGTTTCTACATGTTCATACCATTCTTTAGCAATTTGAATCACAAGTTTAAACGGTGGGACAAGCTTAAATGGAGATTCGCTGAAAAATGAACTATAGAGAGAGAAAGCTTCGATTACTCATCGGTGAGGGCATGTCGGTCAGAGCTTTTGATCTGGGCAGATGGCTCTTGTTGTGAGGTTCATCCTAGAATAAAGAATTGCATTAATTGATGCCGAACTGAGTTCGAATTTCATCATTAAAATTTTGCCGGTTCTCTCTCTAGCTCTAGCCAGAAATTGTAGAGGGGGGCTGAATTGGCTTACCTTTCAGTACTAATTCGGCCGTGGGAGGGCTGAGGAAGTGTTGGGAGGGCTTGGTTTGGCTTGAGTAGGGCTTGAAATGATCGATTTCAACTCGGCCAAAATAGGGCAGCTTTGGTCCGCCATAGCTGCTTCACTGTTCCATTACGCCGGCATTTCTCCAGCGACCCTCGGAGCAAACGGAGACTACAGGCGTGTAGTCGACTTCTCCCCGGTTCTAAAGAACTCAACCTCACCTTCGGAGCTCTTGTTTGAGCTTCGCCGGAAAACTAAGCAACTAAGAGAGAGTGAGCTTTTCAAGTGTTGAGAGGATGAATGGGGAGGGGGTCTTTATATAGGAAGCTCGGGGACTCCTTGGTCGTACGATTGGTGCCTTTATTACATGCATTGATGGCCGAAAACATATTGAACGGAGACGTTTCTTCTTCGACAGTGCTGCTTCTAGTTTTTGGCGAGTGAACAGTGTTGTCACCGGAAGAAAGAAGACGACACTATTTTTAACCGGACCGGACCGGTCCGAACCGGGTTTGAAGCTTAAACTGGCCTGTTCACCCCCCATTCGACCGAGGTTTTCAAATCTAAAAATTTTTAAATTAATCTAAATTCATTTTCTATCCAATGGTGGCCTCAAATCTTAAATTTGACCTATTTTCATCTCCAAATCTTTCACAAGTTCATTTCCATGACTTTTGTGACTCCTTAGGTCACTTAGGGTCCATAAATTTCCCGGTTTACCATCTCTCTATTGGTTCTGGTTCATAAACCGATTGAATTTGGTTTTGGTCCGGTTCACCCGAACCAGTCTGGTTTTTCTCTCCCACTTTGTTCTAAGGTTCCTTCCCAACGTTTATAATTCTCTTCAGGTCATATGGGATCCATAAATTCCCATGTTTTCCCTTTCTCTATCAATTCCGGTTCATGAATCGACTCTGGTCATAAATCAATTCAATCTAATTAGATTTGGTTCATCTAAATTGGTGTAAATTTCCAAGGTTCTCTTTAGGTTCTTTTCCAAGGTTTTATGAACCCTTGGATTACTTAGGAGTTGTAAATTTTTGAATTTCCCATTCCCAATTGATCCGGTATGTGAACCGGTTTGGTTTTCTTACTCAGTTTGATCGCTTCTTTCCTCGGTTTTCCTTAACTCAAAAGGGCGGAGTTTACATCGGTTCAATCCGGTTCACCTGAATTGGAATTGTTTTCTCTTCCAATTCAACCCAAAGTCCTTTTCCATGGTTTTTATGTCTCTTTGGGTCAATGGGGGATTGTAAATTTTCCCAATTTGCCCGTTCTCTAATGGTTGGTGTTCATGAACCGGTTCGATTTTCTTACTTGGGTTGACTGGTTCTTTCCTTAGTTTTTTTTATCTTCAAGGGACAAGGTTTACACTGAGTGACCTAAAGTGTCATAAAAGGTGTTTCAGGCCATGAATGAGCACGATTAAAGTGCCAAACGGTCGGCCAAAGAGTTCTCGAGCTCCCTATATAAAGAGCTCCTCTCCATTCATTCTCCTCACACCTAAAAACTCCACTCTCTCTCAGCTACTAAGTTTTCTAGTGAAGCTCGAACCAGAGCTCCACCATTTTGGTTTTTTTAAGCCTTAGAAGGTGAGATCAGGTTCCTTAGATTCAGGAAGAAGTTAGAAACACGATGACAGTCTCCATTTGATCCGAGGACCACCAGAGAAGTGTCAGCGTAATCAAACAGTGAAGAAGCTTCGGTGGACCGAAGCTGCCCTATTTTGGCCGAGCAAAAATCGGCTGAATTCGGCCCTCCTCAAGCCAAATGAAGCTCTCCCAACACCCCCATAGCCCTCACATGACCAAATTAGATATGAAAGGTAAGCCAATTCGGCTTCCCTCTATCATTTTCGATTGACATTAGAGAGAGAAACTGTGAAACTTCACTAACCAAATTCTCACTCAATTTGACATGAATTGTTGCAATTATTGATCCTAGGAGGAACCTAAGAACAAGAGCTACATGTCAATCGAAAGCTCACACTATCACACCTTCGATGATAAGCTTTCGAAGCTTTCTCTCCCTACACACAATTTTTCAGTGAAGCTCCATTTGAGTTCATTTCAGCCTCAATTCATGTGATTGAAAGCTCAATTGAATGATATGGATGTGTAGGAACTCAATTATACCTTCAATTTTAACAATTAAATTCGATTGAATGGTCAATTTGTTGAAATCAAATTCGACCAGTTTGAAAGGAGGAAATTGAAGATTTCGTAAAACTGAGGGACCAAATTGCAATTTCCCAAAATTGAGGGGCAATTGGCCATGAAAAGGATGTTGGAGGATCATTTGGTCGATTTTTGAAAATAATTGGGGCAAAGTTGCCATTTTTGTAAAGTAGGGGCAAAATGGTAATTTTTGAAAAGTTGGGGACCAAATTGGAAATTTGGAAAACTTGACCCCTTAAACGATTTTGAGTAAATTGAGGACCCAAATGTCAGTTTTTTTAAATTTTCGAGACTCAATTTGGGGAAAAGTTAGGATGAGGAACATAAAGTCAAAGAAAAAGAACTTAATGGAGCTAAATGCAATAAACTAAAAATTTTCTGTATTTTCATTCATACGTGATAAATGAAGGCTATCATGCAAAATATTAATATATAAGGATTTCCAAATCATGTAAGAATACGAAGGACTAGAACGCCAACAATGATAAGCTAGCGTGGAGGAAAAGTCCGACTAAGAAGGAATACACAACGAGCATTGGGTGAGTGGGTTTATTAACATCATACCCGGTTGGGAAGATGAGCACTTCGAAAATGACAAAACAACTTCTATGTGGAATTTTGTGATGTGAGATCTATGCAGAAAAACTACTTACTAGTTGTAAGTAGAGAGATCATACCCTGTTGTTATGATGGACTTCCTAGAAGAAAGGACAAAACTCACTTTCCGGTTGTAAGCGGAGAAGTCATCACACCCAATTGGTGTGATGAATGGAAAATTATTTTGTTAGATGTGTTCTCCCTAGAGCATGTGCCAATTCTTAAAAATTTTGGGAGACCTTCTTGACAATAGCTAGATTAGCTCAGATAGGCCAGAGGCCTCAGTTTTGGAACTTAAGGGCTAAAATGCCCGATTTTGGAAAATCATGTATAGTGGTCCCAAGGCTAGTTGGCACGAGCAGGAGCTCGTAAACAAATAAGATCTATTTATGCCATGAAAATTCTAAATGAATGGAATGTGTGATTTCGCCATGGTACAAAGACAGGACCGACATACTCGATGGATTGGCAACAGTGTGTCAGGGCCAGGTCGACGGATCGGCCTAGACAAACCGCTACAGATCGAGTTAAGGGTCGAAGCCGTTAGACCAATGTCACCAAAAATAAATGGCATTGTGGAAAAATCATTGTTTGTGCGTTCACTTGAGGTTTGGGACCTTCAAAACACCCAAGAGGGGTAGTGATGCATCCTAGGGGCTACTAGACGACATGGTGGAGATAAGGATAGTTTGTCGTGTTAGCAATCAGGGAAGCTCGACGTACTTCATATGCATGAGGCCGGGGTGGGGTCGGGATGAGGTATTTGTCCTCATACGGACACAAAGTTGATTTTTGGTTTGAGTGTTGGATGTCACGAACATCCACTCATACCTAGGGTAGAAGTGAATGGACTTCTATCTAGGTGGTCGATAGAGTCACTCTAACGCCACAAGTGGGCATAGTGGACGGGCAACCCTGTTAAAGTGTGATCCCTTCATGATAAATGGCATGTGTTAACTGTTAAACACACCCATTGTGGATAATGAGGAAAGAAAATTTGAAAACTGAAATTGAGAAAAAAATGGTCTTAAATGGAATGAGGTGTCTGACACCCTCCAATTAAAAACTATAAAAGTATTTTTATGTAAACTCATACCCAACACATGTTCACTGAGTTGTAGAAACTCGCCCCTCTTTTCTATCCCATTTCAGGAGTAGGGAAAATGACTAAGGAAAACATCAGTACCTACCATTTGTGAGGTATGCTTAAAAGTTACTTTTTAAGCTTGCATTTTTATTAATTTATGTTATTTTAGAGAACAAGATTAAATTACGCATGGCTCCTTTTGACTAATGAAAGGGATAAACCCCTCTTAAATCAATGGGACAGTAGGTTAATCACGGGGGTCTGACAAAACCGGGTTGGGGCATGACAACTTGAGTGGTATGAGAGCTAAGTTTTTTTTAAGTATTATCAATACTATGCCCTGACACTAATAAAAACTTAATTATTGTGTATATAGTAGAGGCCCTAGAAAGTTCGCCGTGAAATCCAATCCTCCATACTTGACGTTGAAAAAGACGCCTACCCCAGGGAGCTAGCTGTTCAACGGTTCTTGAAGGGTGAGAAGAGAGTGCCCAAGGATATGGTGGAGGATTATAGGAAACTCGTTGGAGCCCTGCTAGAGCCAAAATGCATTATTTATCCTCGTCCAAGACATGAAGAATATGTCTCTTCTCCAAGGAGCCCAGCACCTCCTCTAGCCCCACAACAACCAGAGAGGAATCCCATTAAGAAAGAGGCATGGGACAACTATTGGGATGTCTATGCCATCTTCATAAAAGTCCACCAAGTACCCCTACCTGCTCAGTCCAACTTCCATCCTTCCCAATGGATGAAGTGGACATATGAATGTGAAGCAGAGGTGTTAAGGCAATACGGACTAGAAGCCATACATGAAGTTTGTCCCATAAGGGAATATGGGTGGACCTCAACCAGTTCCAGAGAGCCATCAGACCGTGAATCCCACAACCATTCTAAGGCTAACTCCCGACCTACGACTCCAAGGGACTAGGAAATAGAAACTTTCCTGTAAATAAGCCGAGTATGGTAAGAAACAATCTCTTGGAATGAAAAAAAAATTATTTTTTTCCCTTGATTAAAATTTTCCTTCCTTGATAATGACAAGACAATCTAACAGAAATGAAGGTATACCAATAAGTATCGGAGTAACGGGTAGTGAAAAGATCTTCTAAGGAGGGAAAACTATGGGTCACCTCTAGTTAACCTGAACTTTTAAAGTAGTCAAGTAAGTTTTCCCCTAGACGTAGAATGAGGATAATACAACAAGACTTGGAAAGGAATTCTAGAAGAATCTACCTAGAGTTCACCAAGGAAGACATACCCTAAATAAGGAAAGGTAGAAGAAGAGCGTGAAGTCTGATGCAAGGGAAGCAAGCATCAAAGGGTACAGGAATAGTGAAAGTCGAAGTCCTATAAGGAGTTAAGGAAAGACATTATAGATAAAAGTAAGAAAACCAAGAAGGATTGGAATGTTCCAAGGGAAACCAGTGGAATGAAAGCTGAACAGGAGGAAAGTAAGAAAGATATAGGAATGTAGAAGATGCTAAGTCACTTTTGGATAAGACAAGGAGAAAAGAAAGAGGAAAGAAGTATGGTAGGAAGAAAACCCACAGGAATAATACAAGTGCCTCGTAAGAGTTAGTGATAGGTAGGACACAAATTATTAGGAACTCAATAATGACTAGGGACTTATTAAAGGAAGGATAAGGAATAAAAAGGAATAGGAGGATTGGGAAGAGTTCAGGGAGAATAACCATACTAATGTCCGAAAAGTGTAAGAAAAGAATAGAGGAAAAACTTTAAAAAAGCATTAGGGAGGCTGAATGTGAAACTCCAAGGACAAAAGTCTCTAGAAAGAAGGATAAGGATAGGATGTGGGACTGTGGAAGGAGAAAGTTCCAAGCTAAGGTAATCGCCAAATGAACCATCATAGACTAGGACAGAATTAAGGACCTCATTAAAAGATATAGGTGGTTAATTAAATACCTGGATGGCTAGGTGTGACCTACTCTAGAAGAGTAGGGGAACTAATAAGGATTTCAGATGAACCTAGCTAAATGTAATAAATAATAACAATAGAATAACTAGGAAGAATAAATGACACCCTAAGTGGATCGCGAAGTAGTGAGGACGATGCCCTAAAAGGGAAATGAGATGGACATTAAGGACAGGAAGACTCAAGAGACAACGACCTCAAAATCACTTGATAGGGAGAGTAATAGGATTGAGGCAGTTAATGAATAGACACTTGTGAAGGTCAATACTCCAGTAAAGAAGGGAGAAGTGGAAAAGGCTAAAAACATTTGGGAAATAAGGATGAAGGGAAGCTTTAAAGAAATCAATGGCTGAGACAAGAGTAACGACCATGAGAAGGTTAAACAAACCTCTTCAAGGACGATCAAGAGATCTTGAAATAAAGAAGATGTGAATTCCACATAAAAGAAATAGAAGGATACAAGGAATAAGGGTAGATGAAGACGAGGTATAAAAGAAGTACCCGTAAGTTTTCAAGAGTAAGGTAAGCAAGAGTGGATGATAGTAGAAAATACCATTTAAGGCTAGATTTCTTAAATAGAAAAACTAGAAGAGAACCTCGAGAGAAAAGAGTAGAAACTACCAAGAAAGGAAACCTTGGAAGGACATAAGTGTCCCAATTAAGAGGTAATGGGACCAACAAAAGTGGAAACGGGATAAACTCTTCCAAGATATGCTGGTTGAGATGGAAAGATCAAGTATAAGGGAAAGGTACTCAGGAGGACCCAAAGAGTAAGTTAAGTCCAAGTAATGTGTATGTAGGAAATCAACATCAAAGGATGTCGTGCGAGTAAGAAGGGTGGACTGCCCACAAAAGAAGAAACATAGGAAAGCACACCTAAGAAACCATGGAAAGGTAAACCCTCCAGTTAAAAAGTGATTAAAGTAAATGATATCTGACATAAAGACTGGTGGTGGTCAACACTCAATCGATGGAGCCTAAAGAGAGGATGACTAGACATAGAGTCGAGTAAACAAAATAAGATTGAGAATAAAAAAATGTTCGAAGTATAGAATAAAGGATGAAACTGAAATTTCAATTAGAGAAGGATTCAAATGGGCAATTACACTAATATAGAAATGAGTACGAAGAAAGAAAGGAAAGAAACCTTCAAGGAATGATAAGAAGGTTGAGTATGTAGTTCCTAGGGTGAAAGTCTCTACTATGAGGGACATAGTGGAGAATAAAACTATAATAAGAGAGCTTTCCCAAACAAGTAATCGACACTTAAGACTGAAGGAGATTAACTCAGAATAAGAATCGCGAAGTGATCACGAGAGAGTAAGAGTGGATTAAGAGGAAGGAAAGTCCTTGAGAAAAGGAAGCCACTGAAAATGAGAAAGCACATAAGTAGGGTCAAAACTAGATAAAAGAAGTTAACACTGAAAACTATGAAAGCGAGTAGGTAGCGCTCGAGAGGACACCACACAAAAGGTTTTAATGATAAAAGAAAGTGACTACACATAGGAATGAATGTGCATCTTAGAACTCCCAATCCTGAAATCCTGAGTAAAGAACCTCAATGGAAAGAATTTTGCTTTAAGGAAAGAAAGATGTGAATCTAAGGATATACCCTTGAACTCTCAAGTAAGGTATGCTTAGCTATGATAAGCTCCATGGAAAGGAAAATAAAATTCTTAAAGTGCGTGTTATAAAGGTGCTAAGTGAAAATAACCGAAATGGTTGTATGTCAATAAACTTCTAGTTGACATCAAGTGAAGTTATTTCCCCAAAGGATGTTTAATAAGTTTTAGGAACAAAACTCCTAAAAAGAGGGGAGAGTTGTAAACCCTGTCTCTTGAAGTTAAGGAAAACCGGGAAATTACCGGTTAACCCAAGTGACAAAACCAAACCAGTTCATGAACCCCAACCATTAAGGAAAGGGCAAATTGGGAAATTTATAACTCTCGAGTGACCCAAAGAGTAAAAAACCTTGGAAAAGGACTATGGGATGAATTAGAAAAGAAAACCAGACCGATTCAGGTGAACTAGATCATAACTAGATTGAACCGGTTTGGACCGATTTAAACCATCATTGAACCAGTTGCTAGATTAATTTTTCTAGGTGGCGTAAAATATTCAATTTGGGGAATTGAAGCCACCATTGGATAGAGAATGAATTTAGAAATTTTTAATTTTGAAAAACTCAGTCGAATCGTGCTTGAACTTGCTGGTTTAAGCGTGAACCTAGTTCGGATAGGTCCGGTTCGGTTCGAAACGGTGTCATCTTCTTCCTTTAGATTACAACATTGTTCACTCACTAGAAAGACGAACAATGCCGATGGAAATGAAATGTTTCCATTCAGGGCATTTCACGCCATGAATGAGCCCCATTAAGATGCCAAATGGCCGGCCAGAGAGTCCTCGAGCTCCCTATATAAAGAGAACTTCTCCATTCATTCTCTTCACACCTGAAAACTCTACTCTCTCTCAGCTACTCAGTTTTCTGATGAAGCTTGAACCAAAGCTCTAACATTGAGGTTTTTTTGAGCCTTAGAAAGCTAGGTCGGGTTTCTTAGTTTTGGAGAGAAGTCAACTACCAGACGACAGTCTCCATTTGATCCTAGGACCATTAGAGAAGCGTCAGCGTAATCAAAAGTGAAGCAGCTCTGGTGGATTGAAGTTGCCCTATTTCGGCTAAGTTAAAACCAGTGGAATTCAGCCCTTCTCAGGCCAAACCAAGCTCTCCTAACACCCCCAGCCCTCAGACTACCAAATTAGAGCTAAAAGGTTAGCCAATTCGGCTTCCCTCTATCATTTTTGGTCGACGTTAGAGAGAGAAACTATGAAATATCATTGAACAAATTCTCACTCAATTCAACATGAATTGTTGCAATTCTTGATCCTAAGAGAAACCTCAAGATGAGAGCTACCTGCCCCGATCAAAAGCTTGGACCGTCGTACCTTCGACGGTAAGCTTTCGAAGCTTTCTCTCTATACGCACAGTTTTTTTGGAGAAGATTCATTTGAGCTTGTTTCTGCCTCAATTCATAAGATTCAAAGCTCAATTGAATCGTATGGATGTGTATGAACTCAATTATACCTTCAATTTCAACAATTAATCTCGATTGAATAGTCAATTTCTTGAAATCAAATTCGGCCAGTTTGAAAGGGAAAAATTGGGGACTTTGTAAAATTGAGGGTCCAAATTGCAATTTCCCAAAATTGAGGGCCAATTGGCCTTGAAAAGAATGTTGGAGATCCAATTGCTTGATTTTTGAAATAATTGAGGTCAAATTGCCATTTTTGTAAAGTAGGGGGAAAATGGTAATTTTTGAAAAGTTGGGGACCAAATTTGAAATTTGGAAAACCTGAACCCCTTAAACGATTTTGAGTATATTGGGGACCCAAAGTGAGTTTTTTTTTTTAAGTTTCAGGACCTAATTTGGGGAAAGGTTAGCATTAGGGACCTAAATGAAATTAACTAAAAATTTTGGGCATTTTCTTTCATACATGAGGAATGAAGGCTATCATTCCAAATATTAATAGATAAGGATGTTCAAATTATGTAGGAACACAAAGGACTAGAACGCCAACATGTATAAGCTCACGTGGAGGCAAAACCCGACTAAGAACGAATAAACTGCAAGTATCACGTGAATGGGTTTCTTCACATCATACTCGATTGGGATGATAAGCACTTCGAAAATGAAAAAACCGCTTCTATGTGGAATTTTAACATAACGCCCGATTGGAGTGATGTGAGAATTATCTGGAAAAACTAATTACCGAATGTAAGTAGAGAGATCATACCTGGTTGGTATGATGGACTTCCTCGAAGGAAGGAGAAAATCTGCTAGCTAGTTGTAAGCTAAGATGTCATCACACCCGGTTGGTGTGATGAATGGAAAATATTTTTGTCAGAAGTATTCTCTCCTGATTGTGTGTCAATGCTTAAAAATTTTGGGAGACCTTCTTGATAAGAGCTAGAATAGCTCAGATAGGCCAGAGGCCTTGGTTTTGGAATTTGAGTGCTAAAATGAATTTAGAAATTTTTAAATTTGAGAAAAACGGTCGAACCGAGTCTGAATGGCAGATTTTTGAATTTTGGATAGCGAACCCAATCGGATTGGACCGGTCAACGGTTCGACCAGACCGGTCAATGGTTCGACCAGACCGATCAACGACCAATGGACCGATCAACCGTCAATAGTCAATGGCCAGCTGACATCGTGTCAGCTTTCATGCAAACATGGTCAGCCAATGAGAGGCTGCCACATGTCCGGTCAATGAATAGTTGGTGCCCCGTCAGCATGTCACGCAGACACGAGCAGCCAATGAGAGGTCGCCATGTGTCCAATCAATGGGTCAACGGCTCACACGATGACTGAGTTGGCACTCCACTTTTGAAAAACTGACCAATCACAGCATGCCACATGGCACGACTACCACATCATTGTCATCAACCTTCAGATGCTAACATAGAAGAGAGAGGGAGTCATTGGAAAAACTAGAGTCTCTGACGACTAGAAAAATGCTCCGATCATATCTCCAGAAACTAAGTCAGAGGCCTAGTGTTTCGCTGACGGTTAGCCTGAATAGTTGTCGAGCTCTTTATATAAAGAGCACCCCCCTCATTTGTTCTCAACATTGCACAATCGAGCGAAGTAGAAGAAGAAGAATAAGAGTGAGTTTTCCGGTGAGCTGCGAACCAGAGTTCCAACAACAAGACTTTTCTCAACCTCCGAAGCCACATTGGGTGTCTTTGAAATTAGGAGGATGTCCTCTACCCAACCACACCTTCCATTCAGCTTGAAGGTCACTAAGGAGGAATGAGAAAGCTCAAACAGTGTTATCACTCCTTGGCAAGAAATTAACCAGTCTCCTGCCATCCACTTCGAGCCCTTCTATAGCCAATTGCTACCAAGCCAAACCCTCTATGCCCCACTTGGAAGATTTTCGACCTTCCCCTAAGCTAAGAAGGTAAGACCCCTCCTTCGTCCTTCACCGGAAAACACTATGCATGGTCAAATTCTATAAAAACTTTAACACGAAAATTTGCACTACTCAGGTGATCAATTGAAATGTTGTTTAATCTAGGAAGGATCCCTGCGATGAGAGCAACACGGTAATGGCCAAAGCTCCGATCACCAGACTCTCACCTGTAAGTTATCGAAGCATTCTCTCTCTAGATTGTATTTCTCGGCGAAGCTCAGTTTGAGCTCATTTCTGAGCCAAATCGAGCGATTCAAAGCTTGAAATTACGAGAAAAACACAGAGGAGATTTAAATTAATAATGAGGACAATTAACCAAGTTTCAGGGGTTAATTGAATGGAGTTATGATTCAGGACCAAAATACAAATTTTGAAAAGTTTGGGAAAATTTGGGACTAAATGGCAAATTGATAACATTGAGGGTCTTTTTATGTAGTTCCCTTCCAATTAAAAGTCAATTGGGCAAATTGGATCAAATGGAGGACTAATTTGTAAACTTTGAGAATTTGGGGTCAAAGTGCAATTTTGGAAAAGTTTGGGGCTAAATGGAAATTTCAAAAAATAGATGGATGCAAGGGCAATGTTGCTAAAATTAAGAGCTAGAAAGGATAGTTGGAAAATATAGGGGTCGCTTTAAAGAAAAAGATGAAATTAAGGACGTAAAGATCAATGCATGAACCTTAGGGACCAAAGTGCAATTAAGGCAAAATATGAAGACCTATTTGTAAATATGTGAAGAAGTGCGATTCCTGAAGGTAATGCCCTAACAAGGTCATTCATGCATGTAGGAGTAGACTACTCGAGCATTGGCTTTTGGAAGAGAGACCATGAGATCATACTCCATCAGCGTGACCCCGCCAAAATCACCGGGTGAGTGGGAATCGCTATAACATCCATTTCGGTTAGAATGAAGATTTAGCTTTGAAAACTGTTTTCTTAGAATTAGCATCCCCTGACTGGGTGACTTTGCTTAAAACATTTGGGAGCTAATTTCAGGCTTAGGCTCGAGATGTTAGTGGGCCCAATGCCGGTGGATATGGGCATGGACCCATACAAAACATACATGTGATATATGAGGCTAAAAGACTTGAATAATGGAAACCTTGCGTGATACCTATCAAGCCAAGTTGAGTTTTCAAGCTTGTTGGGCGGAACCATTGCTCTGTTGAGGCCACGTCATTGAACCTATTGGATTAGTATGGGTGGTGGGTCGAAGCCAAGCTGACAGACCGTTGTGCGAGAGGGCTAGCGATAATAGCTATAATTCAGAAAGCTTGTTGATTGTGCATGCACCATGATGTTCAGGCTATCAGGACAACTGGCATGAGGTAGTGATGGAGTCTAAGGACTACTGGATGACCTAGGGAGCATAAGGGTGGTTTTGTCGTTCAGTAGGTCGTGAAGCCGAGGAGCTTAATGCGCACGGAGACCGAGGCAGTAGGGGGAATGAGGTCTCATCCCACTGAGATGACATGGTGAAGAAATTAGGAGTTTGATGTGTCAGACTATTGATGTCCACTCAAACCCCGGATAGAGGCAGTATCCCTCTATCAGGGTAGACGGTAAAGCCGCTTCGGTCCACAAGTGGCATGGTCGAGGACCGTTCTACGAATGTGTGATCCCTCCTATGATAGGTGGGTGGTTGTTGATTTGAGATTTCATGAAAGATTTCATGAAAGAGTTTTCTCCTACTCAGTGAGATGTCGAACTCACCCCCTTCCTCTAAACATTTTTAGAAAGGAATGCAACTGCGTCAGCTTTTCCTCCCTAGACCCAAAACCAGGTACACAAATTTAAAAAGTTTTAGTTTTATTAAATGTTATCCAGGGAAAGCATGACAGGGAATACACCTAACTCTCTTGATCCCCCGATGAGCCCCTCCTCAATGTTGGAGAGAGTGGTGGGTTGTTCATTAAACCCCGACCAAACTGGGTTGGGGCATGACAATGTTATTTATTCTACTTGATCATGTCATTGTTTCTATTTGTTTCTCCCACTTGACTATTCTCCATTTCCAAAACAGGTCACACTTTGTCATCTTAAGCCACCCTTAACCACTTACGCCCATTTCTAATGTTCCTTATTTTGAGTTAAGCCACATACAATTCATCTATCGATTCCGTAGCTTGGGAATTTTCTTCTTATATTCTCACTTCCTATCTTCACCATTTTTCTTAGGGACTTTCGTACTAGGATTTTCACGTTCAACCTTCCTAATGCTCCTTGAAGGCTTTTACTTTTTCCCTTTCGTACACCCTTCCGATATCGATATGGTTGTCTACCCTGAATCCTTCTTTGCTCTCTAATTCCCTTTTTGTTCCTTATCCATCCTTTGAGTAGTTCCCGATTGTAGGTTGCTTCCTAGAACTTTACATTATGTTTGTCTGCCTATCAAGGATTCCTTCAAGGGTACTTAGTCCTATACATTCCTCTAGAGTTCTCTTTCCAAGCACATTTCTTTTCCACTTCACACTTATCTTGTCCTATCCTACAATTGCCTAAGGAGGTTTTCCGCGTTCACCCTTTTTGGGGTTCTAGTACCTTACCTCTCCTCTTGGTTATCTTTTATTCAACTGGTTCTTCTTGGAGGCAACCCAATTCCTCTTGGTTTCCTAACTCTTGTATAAGGGTTCTCTCAAACCCTTATGGTCCTTAGGCTCTCCTCCTACATCTTTTGATGCTAACTTCCTTCTTTCCTAGATTCATCCGATTTCTTCTTCCCTTATACTGGAACCCTTATGAACACTCTTTCCCTTTTTTCCCACCCTTAGTTAGGGTATGTCCTTTTTGATGACTCCCTTTCTATCTAGACTCTTTGTCCTTCTCTTGAAACTTCCTTCCTAGTCCTTTTTTCTTGTCTTGTTTCCTAGTTCTTGTGGGGGAACTATTTAGGCTATCTTAGGGGTAGTCTTCCTCCTTAGGTGGCCTTCACTCCATTTATTGCCCAGTCATGATTGGTTTACTCTAATCTATTAATCGTTATAAGGGAAAACTAACTTTTAAATAAAGAAAATAGTCTTTATTCATTAAAGGAGGTAGTTTATTTTTGTTCTCGGCTTATTACAAGAATTTTCACTACTTCCTAGTCTCTTGGAGTGATAGGCCGAGAGTTTGCCTCCGAATGGTTTCGAGATTTGAGGTCCGAGGGCTCGGATGAACTGGTGGACATCCATCCATACTCCCATCGGGCTTCCCTAATAGGATGAACTTCATGGAATGCCTCGAGCCCATACCTTCTTAGCACCTCAGCCTCGCACTCATAGGTCCATGTGATCCATTGAGAAGGGTTGAAGTTATATTGAGCTAGTGGGGGTACTTGATGGACTTTCATAAAGGTGGCATGGGCATCCCAATAGTTATCCTAGGCCTCCTTCTTAGTTGGAGTCTTTTTAGGCTGTTGCAGAGCCGGTGGGGGTGTCGGGCTCCTTGGAGGAGGGATATATTCTTCTTGCCTTGGAGGAGGATATGTAATGCCATCTATCTCGAATAAGGCTCCCATAGGTTTCCTATATTCTTCGGCCATATCCTTGGGTACTCTCTTTTCAACCTCTAAGAACCGTTGGACGACTACCTCTCTAGAGGTAGGCATCTTTTTTACGATCTGGTGTGTAGGATTGGTTCGCACAACGAATTTCCTAAGAGCTCTTCTTCCTAAATGGTAGTTATGTTTTTATTAGTCTCAAAGCATAGTATTGATAATTCTTTCAAGGGAACATGGCTTTGATACCACTCAAGTTGTCACGTACCGACCCGGTTTGGTCGGATCCCCCTGATCAACCCAGCGCTTCCTTGGTATAAGATGGGTTTCCCCTTCTTTTAATCAAGAGGAGCAATGTGTAATTTAAACCTTGTTCATAGAATAGCATAAATTAATCAACATGCAATCTTAAAAGTGACTTTAAACATACCTAATGGAAGGTACATCTTCATGTTTTCTTTTGTCATATTTACTCACTCCTGAAAGGGGTAAAAGAGAAGGGGTGAGTTCAACAACTGAGTGAATGGGTGTTGGGAGTGAGTTTTCAAGAAAAATAGCTTCATTTAAATTGTGCTAATGTTATCATTTCCTTTGAAAGAAGTTTTCCTCCAAATTCCGTTTTCAAAACCTTTTTCCCATTTCCATATTAGTTGTGCTTAGCAGACAATACACGTCGTTCATCAGGAAGGGAACACACATTCGTAGGTGTAGCCCATCCACTACAGCCACTTGTGGCTCAGAGCATCTTTACCAGCCACCAAGATAGAAGTCCATCCACTTCTACCCTGACTTTGAATGAATGTTCTCAACATTCGACCCTCAGACTCCAATGCCACTCTGTGTCCATATGAGGATAAAGATCTAATCCTGACCCCATCCAGTCTCATGTGCAAGAAGCTACTCCAAGCTTTCCGACTGACTAGCACGACAAATTGCCCTTATCTCCACCATGATGTCCAATTTTCCTTAGGACCTATTACTACCCCTCTTGGGCATCTTGATGGTCATGTACCCCAAGTGCATGCACAAACAATAATTTTTCACACATAGCCATTATCTTTGGTGTCGATGGTCCGACGGCCCTAACCCTCAATCCAACCTACAACTGTTTGTCTAGGTTGGTCCATCGACCTGGCCCTAACACACTGCTGCCAGCCCATCGAGTATTGTTGGTCCTTACTTGGTACCATGGAGAAATCACATAACAATTTCAATAGAATTCCATGGCCTTCGTTTACTCAAGTTTGTTTATGAGCTCCTGCTCATGCCCACTAGCTATGGGCCCACTGTACTTGATTTTCCAAAACCCACATAAGTTCAAAAATTGAGGCCTCTAGCCTATCTGAGCTATTCTAGCACCCGTAAATAAGGTCTCCCAAATAGTTTAAGCAATGGCACACAGTCAAGGGAGAACACTTCTGACAAAAAGTATATTTTTCCACTTCTGGTGTGATGATATCTCCCCTTAAAACCTGTAAGTGGGTGTCTCCTTTTCTTAAGCAATTTCATCATACCAATCGGGTATGATGTTAGGTAATCCTACTTACAATCCGTAAGTACATTTTTCATTTCTAAACTACTCACCATCCCAACTGGGTATGATGTAATTAAGCCCACTCACCCGATGATCGAGACGTATTCGTCTATAGTCGGTTTCCGACTCCATACTAGCTTATCCTTGCTGGCATCCAGTCTCTTCTGTTCCTATATGATTTCGACATCCTTATCAGTTAAGGTTTGGCACAACAGCCATCGTTTTCTCACGTTCAAGCATCTAGGCTCAAAATTGTTAATTAATTACACTTAGGTCCCTAAAGTTCATTTTTCACAACTTTAGGTCCCTAATGCCAACTTTTCCCTAATTTGGGTCCCAAAGCTTCCAAAATTCCTTTGAATCCTCAATTTTCTCAAAATTGTATAAGGGGCTCAAGTTTTCCAAATTTCTAATTTGGTCTCCAACTTTTCAAAAATTATAATTTTGCTCTAACTTTAAAAAAATGGCAATTTTACCCCAAATATTCCAAAAATTGACCAATTGGTCCCTCAACATCTTTCACATGGCCAATTGGCCATCAATTTTGGGAAATTGCAAATAGGTCTCTCAATTTTCTAAAATTCCCTATTTTCACCAAACTTTTTCCCCCAATTTCATCCTTTCAAACAAACCGAATTTATTTTTTTAAATTGGCCATTCAAATGGGGTTAATTGTTTCAATTGTTGATATAAATTTGTTCCTACACTGCCATACAATTCAATGGAGCTTTGAATCACATGAATTGAGTCCGAAAAGAACTCAAATGGAGCTTCGCCAGAAAATCATTGTTAGAGAGAGAAAGCTTCAAAAGCTTATTGTCGGAGGTGCGGTGGTCCGAACTATCTATCTTGGAGGGTAGCTCTCATCCTGAGGTTCCTT
Organism: Trapa bicornis; assembly: GCA_030064425.1. Classification (NCBI taxonomy): domain Eukaryota; kingdom Viridiplantae; phylum Streptophyta; class Magnoliopsida; order Myrtales; family Lythraceae; genus Trapa; species Trapa bicornis. The sequence continues at coordinate 1,125,541 of CM057756.1, read as the reverse complement.
CTAGGATCAAGAATTGCTACAATTGACATCAAATTGAGGGAGAATTTGATCATTGAAATTTCACACTTTCTCTCTCTAACTTTGTCAGGAAATGATAGAGGAGGACCAAATTGGCTTACCTTTAAGCTCTGTTGCGGCCGTGTAAGGGTTGTGGGGGTGTTGGGAAGACTTGGTTTGGCTGGTGGAGGGATGAATTTGGTCGAATTCAGCTCGGCCAAAATAGGACAGCTTCGGTCCTTTGGAGCTGCTTCACTATTTAACTCTACTGGTGCTTCTCCGGCTGTCACGCCCCTACCCGGTTTTGGTCGGATCCCCGTGAACAACCTACCACTCTCCCAATTTATTAAAGGGTTTCCCCTTATCATAATCCATAAAGAGTAAGGCGTCCTTTAAACCTACACCATTTCCTGGAATAGCAGAATCAAAACTGCATGAAATTTTAAACTTTACACACCTGTCTTACATGCATCTTAGTTGATGGTCTTTCAGGGTAGGCTTTCCCGGATTTCCTAAAAGGGATATAAGGGAGGGGTGAGTACGACTACTCAGTGAATGGGTTTTCAAAGGTCTACTTTTAACTTTTAAGATAAACATTTATATGGAGTGTGCCAGACTCCTTTCTTTTCAAAAATCCCTTCATTTAAAAATTTGGGTTTTTCCATTATTTCTTAGTTACCGATGTGTCATCACCCAACACACATCCTTCATCATGAAGGTTACACACATTCGCAAGTTAGTATCACTACTGAACCCGCTAGTGGCTTCGGAGCGACTTTTCCTGCCACCCGGATAGGAGTACGACCACTTCTACCCTAGGAATGAGTGGATGTGCGCGACATCCGACCCACAATCCCAAAATAACTTCTTCGTGTCCGTATGACGACAGAGACCTCATCCCGTCCCCACCCCGGTCTCATGTGCTTGGTGCTACTCCAGATTTCACACAGACACCTTGAACGACGATCTGCCCTTATACTCACTGGGTTGTCCAGGGCCCTTAGAACACATCACTACCCCTCATGGTCATCTTGATGATCTCGTACTCACAGTGCATGCACAAACAATGTTTTCTTATATTGCCATGTAATTTGTGGTGCCACTGATCCAACGGCCCCGACTCTTAACTCAACCCGTAGTTGTTTGTCTTAACTGGTCCCATCTTGGTACCATGCCCAAACAATTCATTTATTAAGTTTTATGGCACATATATCATGTTCATTTACGAGCTCCTGCTCGTGCCAACTGGCCTTGGGCCCACTGTACAAGATTTTCAAAAATCTCGTCATTCTAGCCCTCAAGTTCCAAAACCGAGGCCCCCGACCTATTAGAGCTATTCGAGCTCCCTTCGAGAAGGTCTCCCAAATTGTTTAAGCATTGGCACACAGTCAGTGGAGAGCACTTCCGACAAAAGTACGTTTTTACTGTCCATCATACCAACCGGTATAAGGACATCTCCGTTCATAACCGATGAACGGGTTTTCAACTTCCTTCGAGAAAGTCTCATCATACCAACCGGGTATGAACTACTTACAACCCGTAAGTAGTTTTTCTGCATAACTTTCACATCACTTTCTCTAAGTAGTGATGATTAAAATACCACTAAACAGTGGGTTTTTATACCCAACGGGGTATGATATATAATCCTACTCACAACCGGTAAGTGGTTTTTAAATTTTAAGTTATGCTCATCATACCATCCGGGTATGTTGTTAGTAAACCCACTCACAATCGGTAAGTGGCTTTTAAATTATAAGGTGTGCTCATCATCCCAACTGGGTATGATGTTAGTAAACCCACTTACCCTTTAATGTAGTGAATTCCACTTGACCAGTTCTTTGAATTCACGCGAGCTCGTCCATGCCGGCGTTCCCGGTATTTCGCATTCCTACACAATATGAACATTCTTGTTCATTATTACTCAGCATAACAGCCTTCATTCATTTCCAATGAATGAGAAAACCCAAACTTTTAGTTATTTGCAATTAGGTCCCTAAAGTTGTTTCTCTTTAACATTAAGTCCCAAATGTCGGTTTTTCCTCAAATTGAGTCCCATAACCTTTAAAATTTATATTGGGACCTCAATTTATTCAATTTCACCAAAAAGGGATTTAATTTCCCAAATTTCAAATTTGGTCCCCCAATTTTTCAAAAATTACCATTTTGCCCTTCCTTTACAAAAATGGTAAGTTTTGCCCCAAAAATTCTAAAATTCCTCAATTGGTCCTCCAACATTATTTTCATGCCTAATTGACCCTCAATTTCATAAAATTACATTTTGGCCCTTTGAATTTCGAAAATCCCCCATTTTTCCCCCAATTTCATCTCTTCAACACTACCGAATTTGATTTCATCAAATTGACCAATCAAACACTTCTAATTGTTGAAATTGGAGTTGAAATTTAGTTCCTGCATGTTCATACAATTCTAAAACTTTCAATCACAGATTTTAACGCCGGAACGAGCTCAAACGGAGCTTCACCGGAAAATGAACTATGGAGAGAGAAAGCTTCGATTACTCACCAGTGAAGGCACGATAGTCTGAGCTTTTGATCTGGACTGATAGCTCTCATCCTGAGGTTCATCCTAGAATCAAGAATCACATCAATTGATCCGAAATTGGATTAGAATTTCGTCATTGAAATTCGGTCGACCCAATTCGATCAAAAATTATAAAGGGGAGCCGAATTAGCTTACCTTTCAGTCCTAATTCGGTCGTGGAAAGGCTGAGGAAGTGTTGGGAGGGCTTGGTTTGGCCTGAGGAGGGCTTGAAATGGCTGATTTCAACTTGGCTAAAATAGGGCAGCTTCGATCCGTGGTAGCCTCCCATTGGCTGCTCCTTGCTACATGGCTGCTGACCGATCTTAGTTAACCATTGACCATGACATGTGGCACCCTCTAATTGGCTATTTTAAATTCATTAGATTTCCCTCTTGACGCACAATGCTAGTGCCACATGTTTGATTATAATTGGTCAGTGACCTCTGACGTGGCACTGCCACGCATCGACCTCCAATTGGTCAATCATTCCCCGTCCCAATCAGAAGCTAACATTGCACCCTTGCCACATGTCAGCTCCCCATTGGTTAGCCTTTGTTGACGAGGCTTTGTCCGACATTGACCATTGACTGGGACAAATGTCGCTATCCTATTGGTCGATCGTCACTGAGGTGGATGTTTCCCCTTTGACCGTTGACAAGGGAAACACATCACAGTCAAATTGGTCAATGCTTTCAGGCATTGGGTGGGTATGCCTACTGACATGGTGCTGATGTGGCAGCGGTCTGTTAACCGGTCCAGTCTGACCGGGTGCGGTGACCTAAAATCATAAATAAGTCGGTTTAGGCCCGATTCAATCGGTTTTTAGAAAATTGAAAATTTCTAAATTCATTCTCTCTCTAATGGTGGCTTTAATTTTTCAATTTGACATTTTTAAACAACCTAGAAAAATGCATCTTTGAACTGATTCTTTATGGTTCAATCCAATTCACTCTAGTTTAACCCGGTTCAGATCCGGTTCACATTGAACCTCTCCTGTTTTCACATCCTATACACTTTAGGTTTCTCCTTCATGACTCTTGTGATTTATTGGCCACTTGGGATGCCAAAATCTTCCTCTTAAACCCTTATTTTACCCTTTTTGGTTTTGATAGACATTCGGTTTTCTTTCGTAAGTATTTTGTGTTTTTCCTCGGTTTAGTTCTTTACTTCAAAGGGGTGGGGTTTACACATAAAGTAAAAATATTTTAAAGATAATTTACGAAAATATGTTTTTCCATAAGTCTTACCAGATTATAATTATGGCATAAGGCTTATCAAGGGATATTCTCTTCACCCATATTCCTCTTCATATTCTCCTAAAAGGTTTAAGGGAGGGATGGGTGAGTTTTACAACTCAACGAGTGGGCAGAAATGGTAACTATTCAAAATGTTTATCTGATTATGCCATTCTCCTTCATGTATTTTAACAATCATGCACAGGCTCTTTATGATAAAAAAAGGACCATACATTCATAAAGCAATACATACCCAAATGTTTCACTTGTGGTCCAGAGTGACTTTACCGACCATCGTGGTAGGAGGTTGTACCTCCTACCACAAGTCTGAGTGAGTTCCACTGCCCATCCCCAACACTTAAATTGAGTCTTTGTGTCCCTAGTGATGGGACGAGACCTCTCCCCCTTTATCCTCGGTCTTAATGCGGATGAAGCTCCTAGAGCTTCTTGACATACTAGCATGATAAAGCTTCCTTTATGATCCCTAGGTCGTCTAGTAGCCCTTAGAACCAACACTACCCCACATTAGGCGACTCGATGGTTCCATATTTCAGCATGCACAATCAATAGTCTTTTAAGTGAGATCCTTTTTCTTTTGTGCTTCCAGCACAACGAGTTCGATAACCTGACATTGACTCAATAGCTTTATCACACAATTTGACCATTTATGAAAAATTTTCATAAGGATTATAATCAAGATTTTTTCTACAGTTTTAAGCACATTCTCATTGGCCTTATGCCCACTTCACAAGTTTTTCCAAAACTTGGCATTGAGCCATATTAGTTTCAAAAGCTAAGGCCTTGTGTCCATGAGAGCAATTCAAGATCTAAGTATCACATGCTTCATGCTCTTATAAGAAATATCTCCCAAAAAGTTTGAGCACGTTCTCATAGTTAGGGGATACTACTTTTGGAAAACGATTTTCTATCATTAGGAAATATGAAAGTACGTACATCACCTTAAACGGGTATAATATCAAAAATCCCATTCACCTGTATTATATGACTCGTTTGTCTCGGATGGATTTTCGATGTATGGGGGCCTTTTCACGATAGTACAAGCCTCATGGTACGTACCTATATTATCACAGATAATAATTTATTAAATTATCCAAATATTTTCACTTAATTCCCTAGGTTTTCTCCTAATTGCATATATGTCCCTAGGATTATTCAATCAGCAATTAACTACCAATTTAATTACCAAAATTCCTAAGTTTACTTTACTTGTAATTCCACCCCTTATAGAATTTTATCAAAATAAAATTATTTCAATTGAAAATAAATCCTAATAAATACTTTTAATTTTAATTAAATCCCTCAAAATTATTTTTAATTTCAATTAAGTCTTTAATTTCTTATTAATCATCAATTGACCCTCAATTGATATTAATTTCATAAAAATCCACAAATTTTAGAAAAACCCGAATTTGCCCAATTTTATCAAAACTTGCATTTTGGCCCAAAATGATTGATTCATCAAATTGAGAGCTAAAATCATGTTAATTTCCTCCTAGCATGCTACTAATCATCTCCCCCCATCTTCCTATGAGCATCCTAAGCTTTGAATGCCTTCAATTAACTCAAAATTGAGCTCAAACAGAGTTTCGTCGAAAAAAAAATTTCTATAGAGAGAAAGCATTGTTTATTCATTGACGAAGGGCGATTGTAAGAACTCCGAGAATGGGCGGCTAGTGCTCTTCGAGGGGATCCTCCTAGGATTAAATTGCGTGTCAATTGCAAGCCTAAGCAATGAGAATTTTATAAGAGAAGTTTTCAGGTTTGAAGTTCTATAACTCAACTATTCCAGCAAAAGGAGGTGTTATTGGCTTATCTCAAAGGTTCAAGGAGGTTGAGGGTCGGTTGGGGAGCACTAGGGGAGGGTCGACCTGGTCGTAGGAGGTTGGGGGTGACCGGAATTCAGCTAAAAGGATTGTGTTACTTTGTGATTGTCGGAGTAACGGTACTATAGGAGATCATCGACACTCCTGTAAGAACTCTGAGAATGGGTGGCTAGTGCTCGTCGAGGGGATCCTCCTAGGATTAAATTGCGTGTCAATTGCAAGCCTAAGCAATGCAAATTTTATGAGAGAAGTTTTCAGGTTTGAAGTTCTATGGTGGCTTCAATTTTCCAATTTGATATTTTTTAGTCACCTAGAAAAATGAATCTTTGAATCGGTTCCTCATGGTTCAACCTAATTCAATCTAGTTCAAGTGTAATTCACCCTCAAGCAGTCCAGTTTTCAAATCCAATCCACTTCATGTTTCTTATCCAAGATTGTTGTGATTTTTTTATACTTAGGAATTTCTAAATTTGCATTTTTATCCTTATTTACTATTTTCGACCAACTTAGATACTCAATTTTTTTTTTAAAGTTTGGGGTTTCCCCTTTTTATTTCTTTATTTTTGAGGAACAGGGTTTACAATTCTCCCCACCATTTAGGAGGTTTTTCCTCAAAATTTTTACACATTGAACAGTTGAGGGTGCCTATTCCTCATGATAGACTCTGTATCCCATGTCTCCTCTTCTACTTGGCTGTTTCGCCAAAGGATCTTCACCATAGGAATCCTTTTGTTCATTAGGGTTTTCTCTTGTCTGTCAGAAAAATTGACCAATCACAGCCTACCACATGGCATGACAACCACATCATCATCTTCTTACGCAGTTAGCTGATAGAAAGGGGAGAGAGAGGAGGCGATTCTTCCCACGACCCGGGAAGAGCTCCAGTATGACTGCCGGCGGCCAAATATAGGGTTGAGTCCTATGCTGGCCAGTAGCCCGGTCAGTTGTTGAGCTCCCTATATAAAGAGCACCACTCCACTACTCCTCCCCATCCCACAAATGAGCGAAGAAGGTGAATTACTCCATTTTCTGAAGAGTAGAAAACCAGAGCTCCTACAGTGGGGCTTTCTTCAACCTCTGAAAAGTTGATTTGGTGTCCCTAGAACCAGGAGGATGTTCAGCCCAAGGATCATTGAAAAAGATCTGGGATGCTTGCACAGTACCACCGCTTCTCAGTGGTCGGTAACCCAAGTTGCTTGAGATCAATTCGAGACACCCCTAGACCAATCCCAACCAAACTAAGCTCCCTGGACCACACCTAGAGGTGCCCCGACCTTCTCTGAGCTAAAATGGTGAGTCCCCTCCACCACCCTTCGCAGGAAAATACTATTCATAGTGCATTTTTAAAAAACAATTAACTGAGAAATTCACACAGCTCAGGCCACCAATTAAGGCGTGGTTTCATCTAGGAAGGATCCTAAGAGGAGAGCAATTAAGAGAAAGCAAGAGCTTCGATCGTCGGACCCTCACTAGTAAGATATGAAGCTTTCTCTCTCTAGACTATGTTTTCCTGCGAAGCTTCATTTGAGCTCATTTCTGAGCTAAATGGAGTGTTTCAAATCTTGAAATGATGAGGGAGACATAGGGAAGATGATTTATATCATGAATGGGGACAATTAGCCAAGTTTTAGTGATTAATTGAATGAAATCATATTCTAGGGACCAAATTACACTTTTGGAAAAATTGGGCAATTTGGGGATTTTTGGAAAATTGGGGGTCGAATAGTAATTGAAGGAAAATATAGGCATTTTTATGAAATTAACTCACAATTGAGGCCCAATTCGGCAATTGGATAAAATGGTGGGCCAATTGGCAATCATTGGAAATTTAAGGGCCAATTGGAAATTTTTGGAAATTTAAGGACTAATTGGAAAATTTTGAAAAAATGAGGGCCAATTGGTGCGTTTGGATAAACTAAGGACCTGTGAGGGATAATTGGAAGTCCTAGGGACATAATTGAGATTAAATGAAGATTAGGGACCTAAATGTAAAGTTAGAAACTTTAATGGACCTAAATACAATTAAGGCATAAAGTGAGGACCTATGCACAAAATCATGAAAATTTGATGTCCTTTATGTCAATTCTTCTAATGTGGATACTTAAACCATGTAGGTGTTGGTTGTTCATGTACCAGTGCAAAGGAGCGCATCATGAATCAAGATCTCACTAGGAAGTCCAACTCACTATTACCGGGTGAATGGGATTTTCAACGTCATACACAGTTGGAGGTGATGAAAACTGCTTTAAATCACTTGTGGATCGAAGCGTCTTTACCATCCACCCTGATAGAAGTCCCTGACTTTTACCCAAAGTCTGAGTGAATGTCTCCGACGTCCTACCCTTAGACCCAAAATTCTTCGTGTCCATATGAGGATGGAGACCTCATCCTGACCCCTCCCCGATCTCATGCACATGAAGCTACGTCGATCTCCCCTCACTGTTAGCACAACAAACTACCCTTATCCCCACCATATCGTCTAGTAGCCCTTAGGATGCATCACTAACCTTCTTGGGCGTCTTAATGGGTCCTAAACCTCAAATGCATGCACAAACAAAAGTTTTCCACAAAGCCATTAATCTTTGGTGCCACTAGTCTAACGATGCCGACCCTCAACTTGACCTGCAGCTGTTTGTCTAGACTGGTTTGTCAACCTGGTCCTATTGCACTACCGCTAGTCCATCAAGTATGTTAGTCCTATCTTGGTACCATGGTCAAATCACATCAATCATTTATTAAAAATTTTCATGGCTTATCATCATTTTTGTTTACAAGCTCCTGCTCCCAAGTTCCAAAACCGAGGCCTCTAGCCTGTCTGAGCTATTATATTTCTCATCAAGAAGGTCTCCCAAAAGTTTTAAGCATTGGCACACAGTCCGAGGATAATACTTCAAACAAAATAACCTTTCATCTCGTCCATAACCCCAACCAGGTGTGATGATATCTCCACTTACAACCTCTAAGCGGGTTTTCTATTTCCTTCTAGGAAGTTCATCATACCAACCGGGTATGATCTACTTACAACCGATAAGTAGTTTTTCTGCGTAGTTCTCACATCACTCCAACTAGTGTGTAATGTTAAAATTCTACATAGAAGTGGTTTTTCATTTCCGGAGTACTCATCATCCCAACCAGGTATGATGTAAATAATCTCACTCACCCATTAACCGTGACGTGTTCGTCCTCGGTTGGTTTTCCAAGTTGATGCAAGCTTCGCTTGCTAGCATTCCGGTCTCTCCTGCTCCTACATTATTTGGACATTCTTATCTATTAATATTTGGCATAATAGCCTTTGTTCCTGATGTATGAACAACTAAGCCCAAAATTTTCAATTAATTGCATTTAGATCCCTAAAGTTCTTTTACCTTGACTTTAGGTTCCTAATGCTAACTTTTTGCACAAATTGAGTCCCAAAACATCTGAAATTCACTTTGGGTCCTCAATTTACTCAAAATCACTTCTTGGGTTCAAGTTTCCCAAATTTCCAATTTGGTCTAAAACTTTTCAAAAATTACCATTTTGCCCTTTCTTTCCAAAAATGGCAATTTGACCCCAATTATTTTAAAAAATAGACAAATTGGTCCTCCAACATCCTTTTCATGGCCAATTGATCCTCACTTTTGGGAAATTGCAATTTGGTCCCTCAATATTATGAAATCCCCAAATTTCCCCAAAGTTTTCCCCCTATCAACCTAGCCAAATTTGATTTCATCAAATTGACCAATCAATCGGGGTAAATTGCTCCAATTCAAGGTATGGATCAGTGCCTACACTTCCATACAATTCAATTGAGTGTTGAACAACATCATTTGGATCCGAATTAAGCTCAAACTAAACTTTGCCGAAAAACTGAACTTAAGATAAAGCTTCGAAAGCTTACCATTGGTGGTGCGGCGGTTTGATCACTCTATCAGGGAAGATATCTCTCTTACCAAGGTATCTTCTAGGATCAAGAATTTCTACAATTGATCCTGAATTGAGGGAGAATTTCGTTAGTGAAATTCTATAGTTTCTCTCTCTAACTTTGACCTACAAAAACTGAGAAGTGCTGAATTGGTTTAATTTTAGCCCAATTGAGGTTGTCTAAAGGTTGGAGGGATGTTGGGAGAGTTTGGTTTGGCTGGAGGAAGGCTGAATTCAACCAATTTTAGCTCGGCTGAAATAAGGCAGCTTTGGTCCATCGGAATTGCTTCATGGTTTGATTATGCCGACGCTTCTCCGATGATCATCAAATTGAATGAAGGTTGCTATCAGATAGCTAACTTCCCCTAGAGTCTAAAGAGCCTTACCTCGGTTCCTGAGGTTAAGAAAAATGCCGAAGTCGGAGCTCTAATTTGAGCTTCACAGGAAAATGGAGCAGTAGAGAGAGAGAGACGAGTTTTCACGTGTGAGGAGGATGAATATGGATGAGCTCTTTATATAGGAAACTCGGGGACTCTCTAGTCGTTTGATTGGCACCTTTATGGCAATCATTCATGGTTCAAAATGCCCTGAATGGAGAATTTTCATCTTCACCAGTGCTATTAGCTTTTCTAGTGAGTGAACAGTGCTCTCATCTAATGGAAGAAGTTGACACTGTTCCGGACTGGACTGGACAGGTACCGGTTTAATGCTTAAATCGGTCGATTTAGGCTCGATTCGACCGAGTTTTTAAAAATTACAATTATCTAAATCCATTCTCTATCCAATGGTGGCTTCAATTCCCCGATTCGTATATTTTAAGACACCTAGAAAAATGAAATTAGAAACCGATTCAATAGTGGTTCTAATCGGTTCAAATCGGTTCAATCCGGTTCAGGTCCGATTCACCTAAATCGGTCTAGTTTTCACTTCCAATTCATCCCAATGTCTTTTTACATGACTTTAATGACTCTTTAGGTCACTCGATATTTGTAAATTTCCCATTTTCCCTTTCTCTAACGGTTGGGGTTCGTGAATCGGTTCAGTTTTTCTCACCCGGTTCAGTTTTTCTCTAACATTTTCCCTTTCTCTAACTCTTCTATTGTTCTTTTAGTTGGCCACTTTTTATATCATTCACTTAAGGTATTTCTTATCCTTTCCATTGTCTACTCACTCCATGGAGTTTATCATAATTAGGCATGTCTTACCCACTACTCCACGATACATCCTTAAGTTCACTTCGTCCTCTACTTATGGCAAGATTGTTCTTCTTGAGGGTTCTTGCTCAAAATTTCAGGATTAGGCAAGATATTGATCCATATGCTAAATTTATTTTTCTAGTTAGCTTAGAAAATTCAAATGGGAGAATTGAGGCACCATTGGATAGAGAATGAATTTAGATGAATTTAGAAAATTTTAATTTTGAAAAACTCGGATGAATTTTAGAAGTTTCGAGACTCAATTTTGGGAAAATTGGCATAAGGGACATAAAGTTAAAGAAATAGAACTTTAGGTACCTAATTCCAATAAATCAAAAACTTTGACTAGTTCATCCAATTACGATGAATGTAGGCTAATAGGTCAAGGGATAATGAACAAGTGTGTTTATATCGTATAGGAACATGAAGTACTGGGAATGCCAATAAGGACAAGCTCGCGTGAAGACAAAGAACCGGTCTAGAAGAAATCACTATGTTATGGGGTGACTAGGATTTTTATATCATACCCGGTTGGGATAATAAGCACCTTAGAAATGAAAACCCACTACTAAGTGGAATTTTAATCATTACACTTGACTGGAGTGATGTAGAAATTACATGGAAAAACTATTTACCGGTTGTAAGTAGATCATACCCTGTTGGTATGATGGACTTCCTCGAAGGAAGTAGAAAACCCGCTTATCGATTATAAGCGGAGATGTCCTCACACCCAACTGGTGTGATGGATAGAAGAAAAGATTATTTTGTTCGAAGTGCTTTCCCCTAACTGTGTGCCACTGCTTAAACTTTTTGGGAGACCTTCTTAACTAGAGCTCGAATAGCTCAGATAGGCCGGAGGCCTCGGTTTTGGAACTTGGGGCTAAATTACTGATTTTGAAAATCTTGTAGAGAGGGCCCAAGGCCAGTTGGCATGAGCAGGAGCTCGTAAACAAATATGAGTTTAAGCCATAAAAAATTTAAATGAATGATATGTTTGGCCGTTGTACTAAAACAGGATCAACATACTCGATGGACTGCCGGCAGTGCGGCATGACAGGTCGATGGACCAGTCGTGACAAACAGCTACAAATCGAGTTGAGGGTCGGGGCCGTTGGACCAGTGACACCAAAGATTAAACAGCTTAAGAGGAAAACTGTTGTTTTGTGCAAGCACTAAGGTACGAGACCTTCAAGAAGTCCAAGAGGGGTAGTCATCTATCTTAGGGGCTACTAGATGACATGGTGGAGATAAGGGCAGTTTGTTGTGCTTAGAGTTGGGGAAGCTCGACATAGCTTCATGCGCATGTGACTAGGGTGGGGTCAGGTTGAGGTCTCTATCCTCATACTGACATAGAGTTTTCTTTATGTGAATGAGGGTCGAATGTCATGTTCATCCAATTATTCTCAAGGTAGAAGTGGACGTGTTTCCATCTAGGTGACCAGTAATGTCGCTCTGACGCCACAAGTGGGTGCGGCGAATGTGTTGCCATGCGAATGTGTGCTCCCTTCATGATGAAGGGCATGTGTTGGTTGCTAAACACACTGGGTGTGGTTGATGATATAGAAATGGCTTGAAAAACTGAGAAAAACAAGGAAGAAATAATTTTAAAGAAAACAATGAGTCTGGCACATTCCAATTCAAAATATTTTCCAAAAATTATATTTTAAACATCTATTCACTAAGTGGTTGAACTCACCCCTCCTTTATACCCCTTTCAGGTAACCCGAGGAAAGCCTAACCAAAGACTACAAGTTAACCACACCTGTGAGACAGGTATGATAAAGTTTAAATTTTATACAGTTTTTATTTATGTTATTACAGGAAAGGTGCAGGTTTAAAGGGCATCTTACTCTTCACGGTTTAAAAGAAGGGAAAAACACTTAATAAACCAAGAGAGAGGCAGGTTGATCACGAGGATTTGACCAAATTGGGTCGGGGCATAACAACTTGAGTGGTATCAAAGTTTGTTTCCTCGAATATATAATAAAGACTATAAAATATAGTAACTAATAGGATTAATTTTAAAATTTCCAGAATGAATCCCAATAAAGGAACCTAGAGAACTAGAGTTGTAGTGTCCAATATGGCCCAACCACCCCTACTTGTGGAAACTCCTAGAGGAGCCCAGACAACCCCTCTTAGACTTAGCACGGGACACGAGAGGTTGAATGAGGAGTTCACTCATATATTTGGGCAACCTAACCTCATCCTTGAGGCAAGCACCAATTCTCGGGTTGAATTAGAGGAAGTGCAAACCCAGCCCCCTCGTGTTAACCATCCCCCTCAAGTAGACATTCCCAGATATCTTAAGACTCTCCGTCAATTGGGGTGTAAGCTCTTCCTCGGAGAGAAAGATGCTGGTGCAAATGTTAAGAAGTTGATGGGAATCACTAGGATACCACCAGAGGAAATGGTGATCCTAACAGAATTCTTCCTGGAGTTAAGTGCTAAACCATGGTGGGACAATGTCTGAAACCTACATATCTCAACCCCCACATAAGAACATTTTGAGGAGAGGTACTTGGAGGAGTACCTGGCACCTCATTTAATTAATGAAAAGAAGCAAGAGTTCATCATACTTCGGCAAGTGTTTAACTTCATATCGGAATATGAAACAAGATTCAACAAGTGAAGACCCTTTGCTCCTGACCTAGTAGGGTTGGCAGACATATACTAGCGGTTTGTGGACAGTCTTAATATGGACATTCGAGATTGTATGGGAGTACTAGGATGCTCCACAGACCTGGCGGTGGTAATCAGTGTGGCTCATGAGTGTGAGCGATTGGTGCAGACCCGACGCCGACGGATGGAGTAAACAACCCAAAAGGTGGATAAGGGTCAAAACCGTTAATGAGGATGGAAAGAGCATAATGGTCCAAAGTGGAGAAATAGAATGGCATTTCAAAGGAGAAAGGACATGCTACCACCTCCCTAGAGAGTAGTCCCCACCTTGCCTCAAGGGAACCCTCGTTGTCTAAGGTGTCAAAGGAACCATGAGGGAGCATGCTTGACTTGCTTTGCATGCGGACAAGTCGGGCACTTTGCAAAGGAATGCCCCACCCTCAGGGAAAACAAGTAGAAGAATACCCTTGGACCACCTCAAGGGAACCCAGGCTAGATGCTACAACACGAGTATTAGCTAGGGTATACATCCTCACCCAAGAAGAGGCTAGGAAAGTCCCAAGTACTGTAGCGGGCACACCCCAATTAATTCAAGCAAAACATGTATTTAAAAATTTTATTCAATAAAGAAAACATTTACCTAAATCTATACATTTCTTCAATCAGGGTATGAAATTATGGGGACAATAGGTCTACACCCTCTTCGATTCTAGAGCTTAGAGATACTTCATCAAGGAAGACTTGGTACCAGGTTTACCTTTAGAACTTACAACCCTAGAACAAAGTCTCAATATTCTCACACACTTAGGAGAAGGGTTAAATAGGAATAAACAATTAAAAGGATGTGAGATAAAGGTTGTAATAATTTCCTGGCCATGACATCAATGAAGAGATTGAAGAGAAGAGACTTGAAGACATTTTGGTAGTTATGCACTATCCAAATATATTTCTAGAAGAACTACCCGGACTACCTCTAAGTTAGCAAGTAGAGTTCACCATAGAAATAATCATAGGAATATACCCCATATCGTATGGCTCCAACGGAACTGAAGGAATTGAAGGAGCAATTGGATGAATTATTGGAGAAGGATTTCATATGTCCTAGCTAGTCTCTGTGGGGTTCACTCATCCTTTTCGTAAAGAAAATGGATGGAAGCATGAGATTGTGTATAGACTATAGGAAGTTGAACCAGGTATCCATCAAGAACAGATACTAACTTCTGTGAATTGATGACCTATTCGATCAATTAAAAGGAGCATCTTACTTCTCCAAAATAGACCTTCGGTCAAAATATCATCAACTCAGGATCCGAGAGAAGGACATTCCCAAAACGGCATTCTGATCCCAATATGGACATTACGAGTTCAGAGTGATATCGTTCGTATTAATGAATGCCCCTATAGCCTTCATGGACTTGATGAACCATATGTTCCAACCACACTTGGACAGGTTCATGATGGTGTTCATAAACTACATTCTTATATACTTACAAACTAGGTTGGAACATCAAGAACATTTGGAAATCACATTAGAGATATTGAAGGAAAATCACTTATATGCAAAATTCTCGAAGTGTGAGTTCTAGTTGTAGGAAGTAGGATTCTTAGGACATATAGTGTCCAAGGACGGAGGCAAGGTAGATCCAGCAAAAGTGGAAGCTATATTTGACTGGAAAGCACCCAAGAATTCTTCAGAGATAAGAATTTTCTTATGTCTGGTAGGATATTACAGATGGTTCATGCAAGACTTTTCAAAGATAGCAGCCCCTCTAACTCGACTCATTAGGAAAGGAGTTGAGTATAAGTGGGATGAATGCTGTGAGAAGTCCTTCTTAGAGTTGAAGAATCGATTGACCATTGCACCAGTTATCTCCCTACCCGTCCCCAGTGCGAGAGAGTACACTGTCTATAGTGATGCATCTGGACAAGGACTTGGATGTGTATTGATGCACCAAGGGAAGGTTATCGCTTATGCCTCGTGACGACTTAAGGTACATGAAAGAAACTACCCAACTCATGATCTAGAATTAGTTGTGACAGTGTTTGCCTTAAAGATTTGCCGACACTACCTTTATGAGTTTAAGTGTAGGATATACACAAATCACAAGAGTATTAAGTACTTCCTAACTTAGAAGAAGTTAAATCTACGCTATAGGAGATGGTTGGAATTGGTGAAGGACTATGACCTTATGATAGAATATCACCTCAGAAAGGCAAATGTGGTAGTAGATGCCTTAAGTCACAAGTACCAAACTGAGGTGGCACAAGTAAAGATGACGTACATACCCTTGTTGCAACAATTAGGAAGGTTGGAGGTGGACCTGAAGATGGATAAGCGGAACAGATGCCTGGTGGCTAACGTGGTTGTGAGGTCTAGTCTAATTGAGTAGATCCTAGCTCAACAAAAAGCAGATAAGGAACTTCAATTTTATTTGGATTCGGTTAACAGAGGAACGAAACTAGACTATGACCTATAAGGGTAGGGTATGCGCAACTCAAAATAAGGTGCTGAAGAGGTTAATTCTAGAAGAAGCACATGATTCGGTGTATGCAATGCATCCCAGTAGTACCAAGATGTACCGCACCCTCAAGCAAGGATATTGGTGGAAGGGGATGAAGAGGGACATTGTGGAATATGTAGCCCGATTCTTTGTCCTGTTTGCAGATAAAAGCTAAGCACTAGAAACCGTCAGAACTGCTGCAACCCTTACCAATTCTAGAATGGAAATGGGAGCACATCACCATGGACTTAGTCACAAGACTACATGTGACAAGGAAGGGTTGAGATGCAATTTGGCTCATCGTGGACAAATTGACCAAATCCGCTCTTTTTCTCCCTATAAGAGTGACGAATACAGTGCAACAACTGGCTGTTTTATACATGGGGGAGATAGTATGACTCCATGGTGTTCCAGTGAGTATAATATCAGATAGAGACCTGAGATTCACTTTAAGGTTCTAGCCAAGTTTACAAAGTGCCATGAAACCAAACTCTACATGAGCACCATGTTTCATTGTCACGCCCCGACCCGGTTTGGTCGGATCCCCGTGATCAACACGCCACTCTCTCGGTTTATTAAAGAGTTTCCCCTTATCGTAAACGGTAAAGAGTAAGGCATCCTTTAACTTGCACCTTTTTCCTGGAATAGCATAATCAAAACTGAATGAAATTTAAAACTTTACATACCTGTCTTACAGGCATCTTAGTTGACGGTCTTTAAGGGGAGGCTTTCCGGGATTTCCTGAAAGGGATATAAGGGAGGGGGTGAGTACGACTACTCAGTGAATGGGTTTTTAAAAGCTTTTGACTTTTAAGAAAAACATTTATATGGAGTGTGCCAAATTCCTTTGTTTTAAAAAATCCCATCATTTAAAAATTTGTGTTTTTTTCAATTATTTCTTAGTTACCACGGTGTGTCATCACCCAACACACATCCTTCATCATGAAGGTTACATACATTCGCAAGTCAGTATCACTACTGAACTTGCTAGTGGCTTCGGAGCGACTTTTCCTGCCACTCGGATAGAAGTACGACCACTTCTACCCTGGGAATGAGTGGATGTACGTGACATCCTACCCACAATCCCGAAATCACTTCTTCATGTCCGTATGAGGACAGAGACCTCATCCTGTCCCCACCCCGGTCTCATGCGCTTTGTGCTACTCCAAATTTCGCACAGACACCTGGAACGACGAACTGCCCTTATAGCCACCAGGTCGTCCAATACCCTTAGGACGCATCACTACCACTCATGAGTGTCTTGATGATCTCGTACTCATAGTGCATGCACAAACAATGTTTTCTTATATTGCCATGTAATTTGTGGTGCCACTAGTCCAACGGCCCCGACTCTCAACTCAACCCGCAGCTGTTTGTGTTGACTAGTCTGTCGACCTCTCATGTCGCACTGCCGCTAGTTGACTGAGCATGTCGGTCCTATCTTGGTACCATGGCCAAACAATTCACTTATTAAGTTTTATGGCACATATATCATGTTCATTTACGAGCTCCTGCTCGTGCCAACTGGCCTTGGGCCTACTGTACGAGATTTTCAATCGGTCGACCCTCTCTCTAGCACCGATCAAAAATTATAAAGGGGAGCCGAATTGGCTTACCTTTCGGTCCTAATTCAGCCGTGGAAAGGCCTGAGGAGGGCTTGAAATGGCCGATTTTAGGTTGGTCGAAATAGGGCAGCTTCGGTCCGCCGGAGTTGCTTCACTATTCCATCATGTCGGCACTTCTCCAACGATTCTCGGATTGACTGGAGTTTGCTATCAGATAGCTGTCTTCTCTCCAGTTCTAAAGAGTCCGACCTTTGTTCAAGTCGAAGCTCTGGTTCAAGCTTTACCGGGAAATGGAGCAGTAGAGAGAGAGAGAAGTGTTCAGGTGTGAGGAGAATGAAATGGGGATGACCTCTTTATATAGTCGAAAAACCCGTGTATTAAATGATCGAGATTTATTACTAGTATTAATATTGCCATAAATTATTGGTATTAATTCCAATAATTTAATTTCGGTATTAATTCCAATAATTTAATTTTGGTATTAAATTATTTGTATTAATTCCAATAATTTAATTTATGTATTAAATTATTGTTATTAATTTTAATAATTAAATATATATTAATTGATGGCTATTTATGATAAACCGTACGTTTGCATAAAAATTTTTTACCGAAATTTCGAGTTACAAAAAATCATACTTCCGAGGAGGTCACCCATCGTCACACTACTTTCAGGTAAGCACGCTTAACTTTGAAATTCTTATGGAATCTAGTTCAATTGAACCAATTTGGTTTTTGTTTTCTAATTTGTCTTAAGTTTATTTTCCAATGTTTAATAAATCTTTTGGATCAACCGAAAGTTGTAAATTTTCATATTGCTTATTTCCAAATGTAAACTGGTTTTGTTTTCTTATTCGGTTTGACCGATTCTTTTCCCAGTTTTCTTTAACTCAAATGTGCGGGGTTTACAACTCTCCCCTCCTTTTAGGAGTTTTGTCCCCAAAACTTAGTTAACATCCTTGCATGAGCAATCATTTCCTTTGATGCCCCTTTGGTGTTTGATTAACATGCAAAGTCTTCTCTTGTTCTTTTAATTAGTCCTTTTTACATCCTTCACTTAAGGAATTTCTTTTCCTTTATATTATTTACTCCCTCCATGGAGTTTATCATAACGAGACATACCTTACTTCAGGGTATATTCTTAGATTTATATCTTTCTTTGCTTAGAGCACATTCTTCCCTTTAAGGTTCTATACTCAAGATTGGAAATTCTAAGATACCTAACCATTCCCATGTCTGGTTAACCTCTTGGTCGTTGAAACCTTTAGCTCAATGTTCTTTCGGGCGTTACGTACTGGTTGCCACAGTTTTCTTTATTCTCACTTTTTCATCTCATTTTGACCCTTCCTCCATTCGTTGTCTATTATAACTTCAGTCCAAATTTTTATATTCGACCTCATCATGCTTATTAGCCGACTCTTCCTTACTTTGAGTCATATTCTCCTCGGGATTGTTGGGCTTACATACCCCTTACAGCATGGCATTTTCTAGGACCTATCTTTGTCCATTAGATTTCTAGAACATCTCCTTGAGGGTCTCTCTTAGATTTTTTTTTGACCTTTCAGGGATCATATAACTTCATCCCTCTTTTCTTTTGATTTCATTCCTCAACTATCCTTTTTACCGTTATCCTCTCATCCATCATGCCTTTGAAGTTATGTCTCACATAACCGCATGGATTTCTCTTGCCTACTCATCCTTTCCAAATGTTTTTATTGGGTCCTTTTAATTCCAATCGTTGGGTTTCCTGATGATTATTGGCATACGAGGATTCTTTTTTCCCTTCTTATGTCCTTTCTCTTCTTTAGTGACATCCCTTATTCAATGACTTCCTTTTTCCTTAATCCTCTTTTACTTGCTCATAAATCACTTCATGATTCTTCATTCTACAATAATTGCTTTCGATCTATTTGTCGATTACTTTGCTTGGTAAGGTTCACTCCATCCAGTTTTGTTCATTATCTTTGGCTGTCCGCAGTTACTAGTATTCCTCTTTCTACATGGTTCTCCTATTCTCTCCAAACAAGTCATAATGGACCATTACAATACTTCCTTCCTTGGAAAACATTTCCTAAATAAGGGTTGGTTCCATTTCCTCTTAATTGGGATACACACGTCTTTCCGGGGCTTTCTTCCTTGGTAGGATTCTTTGCCTTTCCCCTGACATTCTTTTCTTACATTTGCTCTAGGGGATTTCTACCCTTAAATGACATCCCTTGATGTCGTCTTCTCCTATTTACCTTTACTCCTCAAATCTTTTAGGCACATCTTTTATGCTTTATTTGCATCCTTATTTGTACCCAGTACCTGTCTATTTCTTTAGGGAGCGTACAAATCTTCCTTGTTTCAGGATCATTGTGGGAGAGGCTTGCCTATTCCTTTCTTGGCTTGAGTTTAGTCATTAATTGGCCCTTGGTCCTTTTAAGGATTTCTTGTATTCTTCTTTTTCCGAGTATTTGACCTTTATGCGTCTCTCTTCTTTGTCGGAACTTACATTATGGCTTTCCCGAGTATTTGTTCGTTAACTGCTTTGCCTCCACCATTTGTTTGGTCTAAGTTTCCTAGCAGCTGTATCTCAAGTCCTCCTGTCCTTAACATCCATCTCACCGACCTTTTTTACGGTGTAGTCCCTTCTACTTCCCGGTCTTCCTTAGGGTGTCATTTGTTCCCTGTAACTATCTTGTTGTAACGACTTGCTTTCTCTTATCCTGTTGGTCCGAACTTCCTATTTAACATAGTTGCTTTTTCCAAGGTGATTTATTCCTGTAATCCCAATACGTCCCGTTTGTCATCAAATGTTCATCTTGTCTTCTCTTATGGATGCACTCCTTTCTTTGCTCCTAAATTGTTTGGATTTTCTTCTTAAAGGGGGAATTCTCTTCAGCTATCCTTTGTTCCATTTGTGGTTTTATTGATGTCCTACCTTTACCCCTTTTTCCTTCTTACCACTTTGCTAAGATTTTGAAGAGTTTCCTCTTATCTGTGGTTGCAAATGGAATCACGTTTCTTGGGATGGTATCCTTTCGAATTTCCTATAGTTGTGGGGTGTTTATTCTTGGAAAATATTGTCCTGACTCCTGGCGATGGGGGACAGTTTTTCACTTCGTGTCCTATTCCCTTCTAGGTTAACTTGATTCCTGTCCTTTGTAGGGTTAGGCACTTCTCCACGCAGTGTCCCTATCATTCATGCTTGTAATTACATGAACATAAGTGGTTCCTCCTGGCGTTTTCTTGGGAATTGTTAGTTTTGGTGCTCCTTTGTCCTTAAGTCTAGAAACCATGGGAGTTTTTTTTTCCTTTTTGGAGTCTTCCTTGAAGATCACATCATTTGAGGGACAGGGTTTTTAGGAATTTGGAGTACTTCATTAATAGAGTAGTACAGTATGTTGGAGATTTTGGCCATATTACAGAATATGGTCACCAAATAACTAGGGAGCTACGAGATTCTTGATAAGCATCCTCCTATGTAATGTTATATGCCCCATTTTATAGCTTCACGCTTGGCTTCCTTTATACTTAGAGTTGTGACCTCAATAGGTCCTATCACCATTCTCTGGGATACTTTCTCATTTGCTCTTTTGAGATTCCTGCCTTGCTTTAGGCATTTGGGCAGCTTCTAGGGTTGTCTTCCTACGAAGATAAGGTGTTGAGTAGAGCCATTCCTAGTTTTCTTGGTTCCTCTCCTAGGAGCCATCTGAAAATTTTAGGATAAATCCTATTAGTTACAATATTTTATAGTCTTGATTATGTATTCGAGGAAACAGGCTCTGATACCACTCTAGTTGTCACGCCCCGACCCGGTTTGGTCGGATCCTCGTGATCAACCCACCACTCTCTCGGTTTATTAAAGGGTTTCCCCTTATCATAAACCGTAAAGAGTAAGGCATACTTTAACATGCACCTTTTTCCTAGAATAGCATAATCAAAACTGTATGAAATTTAAAACTTTACATACCTATCTTACAAGCATCTTAGTTGACGGTCTTTAAGGGGAGGCTTTCCGTGATTTCCTGAAAGGGATATAAGGGAGGGGGTGAGTACGACTACTCAGTGAATGAGTTTTTAAAAGCTTTTGACTTTTAAGAAAAACATTTATATTGAGTGTGCCAGACTCCTTTTCAAAAATCCCATCATTTAAAAATTTGTGTTTTTTTCCATTATTTCTTAGTTACCACGATGTGTCATCACCCAACACACATCCTTCATCATGAAGGTTACATACATTCGCAAGTCAGTATCACTACTGAACCCGCTAGTGGCTTCGGAGCGACTTTTCCTGCCACTCGGATAGAAGTACGACCACTTCTACCCTGGGAATGAGTGGATGTACGTGACATCCTACCCACAATCCCGAAATCACTTCTTCATGTCCATATGAGGACAAAGACCTCATCCTGTCCCCACCCCGGTCTCATGCGCTTCGTGCTACTCTAGATTTCGCACAAACACCTAGAACGACGAACTGCCCTTAGGACGCATCACTACCCCTCATGGGCGTCTTGATGATCCCGTACCCACAGTGCATGCACAAATAATGTTTTCTTATATTGCCATGTAATCTGTGGTGCCACTAGTCCAATGGCCCCGACTCTCAACTCAACCCGCAGTTGTTTGTCTTGACAAGTCTGTGGACCTATCATGTCGCACTACTGCTAGTTGACTGAGCATGTTGGTCCTATCTTGGTACCATGGCCAAACAATTCACTTATTAAGTTTTATGGCACATATATCATGTTCATTTACGAGCTCCTGCTCGTTCCAACTGGCCTTGGGGCCACTGTACAAGATTTTCAAAATCGGGCATTTAGCCCCCAAGTTCCAAAATCGAGGCCCCCGGCCTATTAGAGCTATTCGAGCTCCCATCGAGATGGTCTCCCAAATTGTTTAAGCATTGGCACACAGTCAGGGGAGAGCACTTCGGACAAAAATAGGTTTTTACTGTCCTTCATACCGACCAGTATAAGGACATCTCCGTTCATAACCGATGAACGGGTTTTCAACTTCCTTTGAGGAAGTCTCATCATACCAACCAGGAATGATCTACTTACAACCTGTAAGTAGTTTTTTTCGCATAACTTTCACATCACTTTCTCTAAGTAGTGATGATTAAAATACCACTAAACAGTGGGTTTTTATATCAAGGCACTTATCATCCCCAACCGGGTATGATGTTAGTAAACCCACTCACAACCGGTAAGTGATTTTTAAATTATAAGGTGTGCTCATCATCCCAACCGGGTGTGATGTTAGTAAACCCACTCACAACCGGTAAGTGGTTTTTAAATTATAAGGTGTGCTCATCATCCCAACCGGGTGTGATGTTAGAATTTTGTCATTTAAATTCAGTCGACCCTCTCTCTAGCACCGATCAAAAATTATAAAGGGGAGCCGAATTGGCTTACCTTTTGGTCCTAATTCGGCCGTGGAAAGGCCCGAGGAGGGCTTGAAATGGCCGATTTTAGCTTGGCCGAAATAGGGCAGCTTCGGTCCACCGGAGTTGCTTCACTATTCCATCATGTTGGTGCTTCTCCAACGATTCTCGGATTGACTGGAGTTTGCTATCAGATAGCTATCTTCTCCCCGGTTCTAAAGAGTCCGACCTTTGTTCAAGTCGAAGCTCTGGTTCAAGCTTTACTGGGAAATGGAGCAGTAGAGAGAGAGAGAAGTGCTTAGGTGTGATGAGAATGAAATGGGGATGACCTCTTTATATAGTTGTAAAACCCGTGTATTAAATGGGCGAGATTTATTACTAGTATTAATATTGCCATAAATTATAGGTATTAATTCCAATAATTTAATTTCGGTATTAATTCTAATAATTTAATACTGAATTATTTGTATTAATTCCAATAATTTAATTTATGTGTTAAATTATTGGTATTAATTTCAATAATTAAATATATATTAATTGATGGCTATTTATGATAAGCCGTAGTTCGCATAAAAATGTTTGACCGAAATTTCGGGTTACAAAAAATCATACTTCCCAAGAGGTCACCCATCCTCACACTACTTTCAGGTAGTTCGCATAAAAATGTTTGACGTCACCCATCCTCACACTACTTTCAGGTAAGCACGCTTAATTTTGAAATTCTTATGGAATCTAGTTCACTTGAACCAATTTGGTTTTTGTTTTCTAATTTGTCTTAAGTTTCTTTTCCAATGTTTAATAAATCCTTTGGATCAACTGAAAGTTGTAAATTTTCATATTGCTTATTCCCAAATGTAAACCGGTTTGGTTTTCTTATTTGGTTTGACCGATTCTTTTCCCGGTTTTCCTTAACTCAAATGTGCGGGGTTTACATTCATGCTTAGACTGATGGACAGTTTGAGCGAACTATTCAAACCTTGAAGGATGTGTTAAGAACGTGCATACTCACCATGAACAATGGGTGGGAGGAATACTTGTGCCTAAAGGAATTTGCTTACAATAATAGCTATCAGGCAATATTTCGATGGCTCCCTATGAAGCCCTTTATGGACAACCATTCTATACCCCTCTATTTTGTGAAGAAGTGGGGGAAAGAAAGCTGGAAAGGGTAGAACTCATCGAGGATGCCATGGAGAAAATAAAACTAATCATGAGTCACCTTAATACCACATATGACAGGCAAAAGAGTTATACGAATCATTGAAGGAAAGATCTAGAGTTTGATGTGGGAGATCAAGTATTTCTCAAGGTGTCCCCATGGAGGGGAATACTTAGGTTTTAGCAAAGGGGAAAGTTGAAACTGAGGTATATTGGCCCATATCCCATCATTCAAAGGATAGGACCGATGGCCTATTAATTGGAACTACCTCCAGACCTGGAGCATACACGATGTATTCCATATCTCTGTACTTCGGAAGTATCAGCCTTATCCTAGCCATCTATTGGACCGACCTCTACTGCAGTTGGAAGAGAACTTGACCTATCACATGGAACCAGTACCAATCATCGACTGGAGGGAAAAGAACTTAAGGAATAAGAATATTCCTATGGTCAAGGTTCTATGGCAAAATGGACCCGTGCAGAAAGAGACATGGGAAACCGAAAGTGTATTGAGGGATAGTTACCCTCAATTATTTGACATGTAATTGTTTTGGGTACAAAATCCCTAAAAGGAGGGGAGAGTTGTAAACCCCATCCTTTGATAATAAGAAAAATCGAGGAAATCACTGGTCATTTCCAAAGAGAAAACCGAGTTAGTTTATAAACTAGAACCAATAGAGAAAGGGCAAACCAGGAAATTCATGGATCCCGAGTGACCTAATGAGTCACAAAATTCATAAAAAAGGACTTTAGTATGAATTATAGATGAAAACCAAACCAGTTCAGGTGAACCGGATCCAAATCGGATTGAACTGGTTTGAACGACTATTGAACCAGAAGCTAAATTCATTTTCTATTTAGCTTAGAAAATTCAAATTGGAGAATTGAGGCCACCATTGGATAAAGAATAAATTTAGATGAGTTTAGAAATTTTTAATTTTGAAAAACTCGGTCGAATCAGGCCTGAACCGGCCAATTTAAGCCTTGAACCTAGTTCTGACCAGTCTGGTCCGATTTGGAACAGTGTCGTCTTTTTCCTTCTGATGACAACACTGTTGACTCATTGGAAAATTGTGCAATGCCGGTGAAGATGAAAAGTCTCCAGTCAAGAAGATTCAAGCAATGATTGACCGCCATTAAGGCACCAATCAGATGGGCAAGAAGTCCTTGAGCTTCCTATATAAAGAGCCCCTCTTCATTCATCCTCCTCACACATGAAATCTCCACTTTCTCATTATTGTTCCATTTTTTGGTGAAGCTTAAAGTAGAGCTCTAACTTGGGCATTTTTCTGAGCCAAATAAGGTATTTTCAAGTTCTTTGGATTTGGGGAGAAGTTATCTGCATGCCTAAAGTCTTCGTTTGCTTCGAGGATCGCCGGAGAAACGCCGACGTGATAGAATAGTGAAACAGCTCCGATGAACCAAAGCTGCCCTATTTTGGCTGAGCTAAAAAGTCAATTCGAGCCCTCCTAAAGCCAAATAAAGCCCTCACCCCCACAACTCTCATACAGCTAAATTAGAACGGAAAATTAAGCCAATTTGGCTCCCCACTATAAATTTCGATCGGTGCAAGAGAAAATTGGCAGGTCTTTATTGACAAAATTCTCCCTCAATTCAACATGAATTGAGGTGATTCTTGATCCTAGGAAGAACCTCAAGACAAGAGATATCAGCCCAGATTGAAAGCTCGGACCACCGTGCCCCCGACGGTAAGCTTTTGAAGCTTTCTCTCTCTACGTTTAGTTTTACGGTGAAGCTCTATTTGAGCTCGTTCCATCATCAAATCGTACAATTCAAAGTGCATTAGAATTGTATAAAGGTGTAGGAACTCCAATTTAACTTCAATTTTAACAATTAAACTCATTTGACCGGTTAATTTGATAAAATCAAGTTCGACTGAGTTAAAATGTTGAAATTGGGGGGAAGGGGGGTATTGGGGAAATTTTGGGGATTTCAAAAATTCGAAGGACTAAAATGCAATTTCATAAAATTGAGGGCCAATTGGGCATGATAAAAAGGTTGGACGTCCAATTGGGCAAGTGGGCCCAAGACCAGTTGGCATGAGCAGGAGCTCGTAAACAAATATGAGTTTAAGCCATGAAAACTTTAAATGAATGAT
This sequence comes from Trapa bicornis, assembly GCA_030064425.1. Lineage (NCBI taxonomy): Eukaryota > Viridiplantae > Streptophyta > Magnoliopsida > Myrtales > Lythraceae > Trapa > Trapa bicornis. Next base: position 1,099,486 of record CM057756.1, on the reverse strand, counting down.
ATGTTTGGCCATGGTACCAAGACAGGATTGACTTACTTGATGGACTGGCGGTAGTGTGATATGACAAGTCGAGACAAATAGCTGTAGGTCGAGTTGATGGTCAGGGCCGTTGGACCAGTGACACCAAAGATTAAATGGTTTAAGAGGAAAACTATTATTTTGTGCATGCACTTAGGTACGAGACCTTCAAGACACCCAAGATGGGTAGTGATTTTTCATAGGGGCTACTAGACGACATGGTGGAGATAAGGGCAGTTTTTCATGCCTGTAGTCAGGGAAGCTCAACATAGCATCAAGCGCATGAGACCGGGGTGGGGTCGGAATGTGGTCTCTATCCTTATACGGTCATAGAGTTTCCTTTATGGGATTGAGGGTCAGATGTCACATATTTCAAGAAAGTTGTAGGTTTAAAGGACACCTTACTATTCACGGTTTAAAAGAAGGGAAAAACCCTTATTAAACTAGGAGAGTGGCTAGTTGATCACGAGGATCGGACCAAACCGGGTTGGGGCGTGATATCTATAATTGTTGTTCTCAACCTTCCAACCTTTCAAGGATCGAATAGCTTCATCTCTCTCTTCGTCTGGTTGTATTTCTTGACTACCTTTATTGTTATCCTCTCATCCATCTTGCCTTTAACGTCATATCTTACATAACTGTGTTGATCCCCTTACAAACTCTTGTTTTTTCATGACAATTTCACAATTCCCTTATTTAGAGAGTTCTCCTTTAAGGGTTTTCTTTCTCTACTATGTACTTCCAGTCAAGACTTCCTATTGAAGGTTCCCTTCCTACGCATTCTTACACCCTTTAGAGCTTTTGTGCACCTTTAACCATTCATTGACCTTAATTTCCCAATTCACCCATTACTTTCCTATATGAGGTATCCCCGATTGACGTGCCTTATTTCATGTACTCTTCACCATGCCCATCCTATTGCCCTTCTTAGAGTGTAATCTCTACTAATCCTTGATCCTTCTTAGGACATCATTGATCGTCTCTTTATTACTAGCTTCTCTCTTTCACTAGGTTCCTCTGAAGTCCTTATTTGGCTTCTTTGCTCTTCCTAAACAAGTCACAATTGGCCGTCCCGATATACCCTCATCCACTTATGCTTCTTTATTAGGTTCCTTAGCATGGGAATTCCCCTTTTAAGCTTTCCCTTCCTACCTTTATTCTTCTACCCAAGGACTCCTATCCCAATTCAACCTCCCTAACGCTCCTTGGAGGCCTTTTCTTTATTTTCTTATTATGGGTAGTCCACTTGTCACGACGTCCTTTGATGCCATCTTCCTACTTACTCGTTCCTTGGATTTAGCTTACTCATTGGGTATTCCTAGTATGCTTGCTTTGATTCATTCACCTCAGTATGGACATCATCTCCTCATCCTACATCACTTGATCCATTACTTCTTAGTTGAGATATGTATGCCTCCTAAGGGTTTCCTTCTTTAGGAGAATCCTGTGCCTTCTTTCCCAGAATTCCTTCTTATTCGTCCTTGAGGGTATCTAACCTTAACTTTCCTAATATCCTCGAATGCCATCCTTCTAGCTTCACCTTTCTTTGCAGGTTTGTTGGGTACATCCTTAGGATTTTCTTTTACTTGTATTTCATCACAAATTTTATAAGAAATGGAACTTTTATTATAATGATAACGAATTATAGGGTTTTTGGTTATATTGGTCTAGGGGAGCTATGGTAAGTACTAGCTATAGTATTACGTTCATCCCGTGCTACCTCCCGATTGAGGTTGTATACTCGGGTTGGTACCCTTGACGTAGTGTCTATGTCTTGTCCTCCGTCTAGTGCTCTTGGGTTTCCTTGAGGTGGTTGATGGTCACTTCTTTGTGTATTACATCAAAGTGTTCGAGCTATCCACATTTAAAGCATGCTCGACATGACCCATTGTGAATTTTCCGGCACCTAGGGCAATAGGGGTTTCTCCTTTGTGGGGTTGTACTTGTCTCCATTTGGGCATGGTAACCATCATTTCTCCTAAAAAGCCCCATTCTTATCCCCCATTTTTGTCCACCAAGCTCCTTTTGACATCTCTAGTGTTCTGTCCTTCCTCTTCCTTCCGGTCGACTTGCTCTATCTCATGACGTCTTATATGTACTAGACATTCACACTCATGGGTCAAGTTGATGAAGGTAGCCAAATTTGTGGTGCATCCTAATACTCCCATCCGGTCTCTTATATTCATGTTGAGACCATCCACGAATCATTAGAAGATATCTGCCGGTCTGGCTAAGTAAGGAGCAAAAGGCCTTAGCTCATTAAATTTAGTCTCATACTTCGATATAGAGTTTAGCCCTTGTCAGAGTTGGAGGAAATCCCGCTTCTTCTCATCAATTAGATGAGGGGCCAGGTACTCCTCCGCGTGCCTCTCCACAAACTACTCTTAGGAGGGTGTGGACATATGTAGGCTCCGAATATTGTCTCACCATCTTTTGGCACTACCCTCAAGGAAAAATTCTATTAGGATAACCATATCCTCTCGTGATATCCAGACTATCCCCATCAGCTTCTTGATGTTAGCCAGCCAGTCCATGGTGGCTCCCACATCTTTCTCTCCGAGAAAAGGTTTACACCCTAGTTGATGGAGAGTCTTGATATACTTCTGAATATCAACTGGAGGTGGATGATTAACAGGAGGAGGATGAGATTGTACTTCTTTCAGTTGAGCTCGAGTGTTAGTGCCTGCCTCAGGGATGAGTTTAGGTTGCCCATATACTCAAATGAACTCCTTGTACAACCTCTGGTGTTCTTAGCTTAGTCTAGATGGAACTGTTTGGGTTTCTCCAGGAGTTTCTACTAGAAGGGGTTATTGGGCAGTGTTAGAAACTACGACTCGTGTTCTCTTGGTTTCTCTCTTGGGAGCCATCTAAAATTTTTAAGATTTATTCCTCTAAGTTACTATGTTATATAGTCTTCATAATTCATTCAAGGAAACATGCTCTGATACCACTCACTACCCCTCTTGGACATCTTGATGATCCTGAACATCAAGTGCATGCTCAAACAAAAGTTCTCCACAAAGTGATTTATCTTTGGTGCCACTGGTCCAATGGCCTCGACCCTTAACTCGACTTGCAGCTGGTTGTCTAGATCGGTCCGTCGACCTAGTCTTGTGCTAGTCCATTGAGTATGTCGGTCTTGTCTTGGTACAATGGCCAAATCGCATCAATCATTAATTAAAAATTTTCATGGGATATCATCATGTTTGTTTACGAGCTTCAGCTCGTGCCAACTAACCTTAGGCCCACTATACGTGATTTTCCAAAAATTGGGCATTTTAGCCCCCAAGTTCCAAAATCGAGGCCTCTAGAATTTAAGCATTGGCACATAGTTAGTGGAGAATACTTCTCACAAAATAACCTTTCAACTCGTCCATCACACCAACCAGATGTAATGACATCTCCGCTTACAACCGGTAAGCGGGTTTTCTACTTCCTTCTAGGAAGTTAATCATACCAACCAAGTATGATCTTCCTACAGCCGGTAAATAGTTTTTTCGCGTAGTTCTCACATTACTCCAACCAGGTGTGATGTTAAAATTCCACATAGATGTGGTTTTTCATTTCTGAAGTTCACATCATCCCAACTAGGTATGATGTGAATAATCCCACTCAACCTACAACTATTTGTCTTGATTAGTCTGGAGACCTGTCATGTCGCACTGCCACTAGTTGACTAAGTGTATCAATCCTGTTTTGGTACCATGGCCAAACAATTCATTTGCTTATGTTTTTGTGGCATATAAATAATGTTTGTTTACGAGCTCCTGCTCGTGCCAATTGGCCTAGGGCCCACTGTTCGAGATTTTCAAAATCGGGCATAATAGCCCCCAAGTTCCAAAATTGAGGCCTCCTGTCTAACAGAGCTATTCAAGCTCCCGTCAATAAGGTCTACCAAATTATTTAAGTAGTGGCACATAGTTAGGGGAGAGCACTTCTGACAAAATATATTTTTAACTGTCCATCATACCAATCGAGTATGAGGACACCTCTACTCATAACCGATGAATGGGTTTTCTACTTCCTTCAAGGAAGTTTCATCATACCAACCTGGTATGATCTACTTAGAATTGTTAAGTAGTTTTTTCGTGAGATTTTCACATCTCTCCATTCAAGTGTGAAGTTTAAAATATCACTTCGAAGTGGGTTTTCATTTTTGAGCTGTTTATCATCTCAACTAGGTATAAAAATCTCACTCACCCATTAATGTAGTGAATTCCTCTCGAAAGATTTTTTGTATTCACGTGAGCTTCTCCTTGCTGGCATTCTCAGTACTTCGTGTTCCTACACGATATGAACATTCTTGCTCATTATCCTTCTGCTTAATAGCCTTCATTCTTTCCAAATCAATGAGAAAACCAAACTTTTCATTTATTTGCAATTAGATCCCTAAATTATTTTTGTTTAACTTTAAGTCCCTAATGCCGATTTTTCCTCAAATTGAGTACCGAAACTTTTAAAGTTCACCTTGGGACCTCAATTTATTCAATTTCACAAAAAGGGGTTCAATTTACCAAATTTCCAATTTCGTCCCCCAACTTTTCCAAAATTACCATTTTAACCATACTTTACAAAAATGGTATGTTTTGCCCCCAAAATTCCAAAATTGCCCAATTGATCCTCCAACATCTTTATTATGCCCAATTGGTCCTCAATTTTATGAAATTGCACTTTAGTCCCTCTAATTTTTTAAATTCCCAAATTCCCCCAAAATTGCCCCAAATTTCAACCTTCTAACTCTGCCGAATTTGATTTCATCAAATCGATCAATCAAATGAGTTACATTATTGAAATTGAAGTTAAATTGGAGTTCCTACACCTTCATATGATTCAATTGCACTTTGAATCACACGATTTGGTGTTGGAATTAACTCAAATGGAGCTTCACTGGAAAACTGGACTCAGGGAGAGAAAGCTTCGAAAGAGTACCGTCAGGGGCACAATGGTCTGAGCTTTGGATTTGGGCAGATAGCTCTTGTCCTGAGGTTCCTCCTAGGATCAGGAATTGCATCAATTGATGCTGAATTGGGTAAGAACATTATCATCAAAGTTCTGTCGGTTCACTCTCTAGCATCTATTGCAAATTACAGAGGGGAGCCAAATTGGCTTACCTTTTAGCTCTAGTTTAGTTGTAGGAGGACTGTGAAGGTGTTGGGAAGGCTTGGTTTGGCCTGAGAATGGCTTGATTTTGCTTATTTCAGCTCAGCTAAAACAGAGCAACTTCGCTCCACCGAAGCTACTTCACTGTTCGATCACGCTGGCACTTCTTCGACGATCCTCAGAGCAAATGGAGACAACATGAACATAGCTGACTTCTCCCAATTCTAAAGAAACTGACCTCGCCTTGTTTGGCTCAAAATAATGCCCAAGTCAGAGCTTTGGCTCGAGCTTCGCCAGAAATTGGAGCAGTTGAAAGAGAATGGAGTTTTTAGTTGTAGAGATGATGAATGAAGAGTGGCTCTTTATATAAGACGCTCAGAGACTTCCTAGCCGTCTGATTGGCTCCTTGATGGCGATCATTCATTTCCTAAAACTCTCTGGCCAGAGACTTTTCAGCTTCGCCGGTGCTGTGCGATTTTTCGACGAGTGAACAGTGCTGTCATCTGAAGGAAGAAGACAACACTATTCTGAACTGGACCGAACCGAGTTCAAAGCTTAAACCGGTCGGTTCACCCCTGTTTTGACCGAAGTTTTCAAATCATAAAATTTCTAAATTAATCTAAATTCATTTTCTATCTAATGGTGGCCTCAAATCTCAAATTTGAATTTTCTAAGCCACCTAGAAAAATGAATTTAGCATCTGGTTCAATAGTGGTTCAAACCGATTCAATCCAGTTCGGATCCAGTTCACCTGAACCGGTTTGATTTTCATCTCCAATTCAACCTAAAGTCCTTTTGCTTGACTTTTGTGACTATTTAGGTCACTCGAGATCCATAAATTTCCCAGTTTGCCCTTTATTTATCGGTTTCGATTCATGAACCATCTCGGTTCATAAATCGGTTCAATTCAGTTAGATCCGGTTCATTTGAGTCAGTCGAGTTTTTCTCTTCCAATTTATCCTAAGGTTCTTTTCCAAGACTTTATGAACCCTTTGGATCACTCGGGAGTTGTAAATTTCTCAAATTTCCCGCTCTCTGATGATCGAGTTTGTGAACCAGTTTGGTTTGACTGATTCTTTTCCTAGTTTTTCCTTGACTCAAAAGGGCGGGGTTCACAACTCTCCCCTCCTTTTATGAGTTTTGTCCCCAAAACTTAATTAGCAACCTTTGCATGAGGAACCATTTCCTTTGATGTCTACTTGGTTTTTACTAAACATGCAAACTCTTCTCTTGTTCTTCCAATTAGCCCTTTTTACATCATTCATTTAAGGAACTTCTTTTCCTTTATATTATTTATTCCCTCCATGGAGTTTATCATAACTAGACATACCTTACATAAGGATATATCCTTAGATTCACATCTTTCTTTGTTGAGAGCAACATTTTTCCCTTTGAGGTCTTGTACTCAAGATTGGGAGTTCCAAGATACCTAACCATTCCTATGTCTAGTTAACCTCTTGATCGTCGAAACCCTTAGCTCGATGTTCTTTAGAGTATTACATACTTGTTATCATGGGTATCCTTGTCATCACCTTTTTGTCCTATTTCAACTCTTCCTTCATCCGTTGTTCATTACAATTTCAGTCCAAATTTTTATGTTTGACTTTGTTATACTTACTAACTGACTCATCCTTATCTTGAATCATGTTTTCCTCGGAACTATTGGGTTTACTTGCCCCTGACAGCATGACATTTTCTATAGCTTGTCTCTATGTCCATTAGATTTCCAGAACACCTCCTTTAGGGTTATTCCTAACTTTACAACCTCTCAGGGATTGTATAACCTCATCCCTCTTTTCATTTTGTAGTATTCCTCGACTACCTTTACAATTATCCAATCAACTTACAAAACTATGTCGGTTATCCTTACCCACTTGTCCTTTCTCAACTTACTTATTGAGTCTTTCCAATTCCAATGATTTGGTTTCCCAATAGTTTACTGACAAGCTGGGATTCTTTCCTTCTTAAGTCCTTGGCATTCTTTATTCAAGGATTTTTCCTTATTCCATAATCCACTTTTACTTGCTCGTAATCATTTCATGACTCTTCAATCTAAAGCAATCACTTTCGATCTATGTGTTGATTCCTTTGCTTGGGATGGTTCCCTTCTTCCGGTTTCATTCTCTACTATGTCCCTCACAATAGAGATTTCCATCTTAGGAGCTACATGCTCAACCTTCTTATCATTCCTTGTAGGGTTCTTTCTTCCTTTCTTCGCACCCCTGTCTATTTTATGGCATTTGTCCGCTTTGGATCCTTCTCTATCCACAACTTCTATTTCATCCTTTATTCCTTACTTGAGATACTTTCGATTATTAGTTTTATTTCATGCATTCCACACTATGCTCAACCGTCCACTCTTTAGGCTTCATATGCGCATGTGGACTATGACTCATCTTACCAATTGTGGTTATTCCTCCTTAACCACATCTTATTTGGAGGGATTACTTTCCCAATGTTTCTCGGACGTTCTTTCCTTTATTACCTTATTATGGATAGTCCACTCATTCTTACTTGTCACAACATATTTTGAGGATAACTTCCTATCTACTCATTAACATATTTCCTTGGGTCCTCCTAGTATGCTTTCTTGGTTCTTTCACCTCATTTTGCACTTCATTTGTAAGTTTATTTATTTGTCCCTTTCACTTGGTTCCATTATCTTATAGTTGGGATACATATGCCTTTCCAGGGCTTCCTTCCTTGGTAGGATTCTTTCCCTTTCTCCCGAAATGCCTTTTTCATTCATTCTTTGGAAGTATCAAATCATTAAATGACATCCTTTCATTTCATCCTTCTCATGCACCCTTCTTGGGAAATCTAGCGGTACGTCCTTGTACCATTTCCTTAATTCTACTTGTATCATGCACAAGTTTTCTTACTTGGGAAAAGTTCAGACATGATTTGTTTCAAGACCTCTTTGTATCAGGCTTACTTAATCTTTTTTTTTCTGTATTTGAGTTTGGTCGTCAATTTGCTCTTGGCTATTGATATCCTTAAGGATTTCCTCTATCCTTCTTTTCCAAATGTTTGGCCTTTCCATCTTTCCTTTCTTTACTAGAGCTTAATCTATGACCTTCACGAGGGTTAGTTCGCTACCTACCTTGCCTCTACTATTAACCTTATCTCTACTATTAATCTTGTCTAATTCTCTTGAGGTAGTTGTCCCTCGAGTCTTCTTGTCCTTAATGACCCTTCTATTGCCTTTTTTAGGGTGTATTCCTTACTACTTCCCGGTCCTCCTTAGGGCATTGTTCTTTCTCCTTAACATCTTGTTGTTACAGTTTGCTTACTTCTGTTATATTGGTCTGAAACTCCAATTTGACTTCTCTGCTTTTTTCAAAGGAAGTTGTACTTGCAATCTCAAGACATCACATTTGTCGTCTAATGCTCGGCTTGTCTTCTCTTGTGGTTGCACTCCCTTCTTTGCACCTAAATTGTTGGAAATTTCTTCTTTAAGGGAGAATTCTCTTAAGCTACCTTTTGTTCTATTTGTGGTTTTATTAAGGTCCTACCCTTAGCTGTTTTTCCTTCCTGCCACTTCGCTAAGATCTTGAAGAGCTTCATCCTGTATGTGGTTGAAATTATGAGTTGGAGCCGTGCTTCTTGGGATAGTATCCTTTCGGATTTCCTATAGCTGTGAGGGCGTCATTCTTGGAAAGTATTGTTCCAAATCCTAGTGGTGTGGGACAATCCTTCACTTAATGTCCTATTTCCTTTGTACCTTGTAATAGGTTGTTTCCTTGCCCAATTGTTACTCCAAGAGTTCTTCTAGACTCCTTACCATGACAATTTTCTTATCATGCCTTCTTTGCCTAATAATCTCCTTGATTCATTCCTTTATCCTTGATCTCCATGGTGTCTAGGGAATCGCGATTTTGTTTGGTTACTTTTCTTGGGGCCATCTTCCTAGCAAGATTACATCCTTTGATAGACAAGGTTTTTAGGAATTGGGAGTACTTAATTAATAGAGGAGAATAATATGTTGGGGGTTTTAGCCCTATTACAAAAAGTGGTCACAAAATAAATAGGGAGCTACGAGATTCTTGATAGGCATCCTCCTAGGTAAGGTTATACACCCTTTGCTGACATTTATAGCTTCATGCTTGACTTCCTTCACACTTAGAGTTGTGCCCTCAATAGGTCTTAGCACCATCCTCCTAGATACTTCCCCATTTGGTCTTTTGAGATTTCTACCATGCCTTTGGCATTGGGAAGCTTCTAGGGTTGTCTTCCTACGAGGACAGGGTATTAAGTAGAGTCATTCTTAGTTTTCTTGGTTTGTCTCTTCAAAGCCAACATAAAAATTTAAGATTAATCCTATTAGTTACAATATTTTCTAGTCTTGATTATGTATTTGAGGAAACATGCTCTGATATCACTCAAGTTGTCAGGCACCCGACCCGGTTTGGTGGTATCCCCATGATCAACCCGCCACTGTACCAGTTTACTAAGGGTTGCCCCTTGTTTATAAACCGTGAATAGTAAGACGTCCTTTAAACTTGCACCTTTCCAGGAATAACATAAATCAAAACTACATATAATTTTAAACTGATCATACCTGTCTTACAGGCGTATTAGCTAGTAGTCTTTGGGGTAGCTTTGTTAGGGTTACCTAAAAGGAATATAAGGGAGGGGTGAGTACAATGACTCAATGAATGGGTTTTCAAAATTTATCGTTTTAGGAAAAATCCTTGATTCAAAATTAACAATGACTCAGTGTGCCAGATTCCTTATTCTCTTTTAAAAACTTTTCATTTCAATTTCCACTTTTTATCATTCATTTCTTATTACCACGATGTGTCATCACCCAACACACAACCATCATCATAACGGTCAAACACATAATCGCAGGCCAGCTTTTCCACTGAACCCACTTGTGGCGTTAGAGTGACTTTACCGACCATCTAGATAGAAGCACGCCCACTTCTAACTTGAGAAAGAGTGGATGTTCTTGACATACGACCTTCAATCCCGTAACCATTCTCCGTGTCCGTATGAGGACAAAGACCTCATCTTGACTCCACTTCGGTCTCATGTGCTTGAAGCTACGTTGAGCTTCGCAAGGCTTCCCGTACATGTATCTTTCTTATATGTATCTTTCCTATAATAACATTAATCAAAACTAAATATAAATTTTACATACCTGCCTTAAGGTTTGGCTACTAATAAATCTTTAAAGTTGGTTTTTTCTTGGTTTCTTGAAAAGTGGTAAATGAAGGGGGTGAGTTTGACAACTCAATAAATGGGTGTTGGGTGAGAGTTTTCACAAAAATCAATTTTTAATCTAAGTGTGCCAGACTCCTTATTTCATAAAAAAATATTTTTCTTCAAAATTTAGTTTATCAAAACCTTTTTCCAAGGTTTCCCAATTCATTTCCACTACCGCTAGTCCAACTAGTATATCAGTCCCGTCTCGATACCATGGCCAAACAACTCATTCACTTAAGTTTTCACGGCTTAATAATCATGTTTGTTTATGAGCTCCTGCTCATGCCAACTGGCCTAGTGCCCACTATTCATGATTTTCAAAATCGGGCATATTAGCCCCAAGTTCCAAAACCGAGGCCTCTGTCCTAACAGAGTTATTGGAGCTCCCATCAAGAAGGTCTCCCAAAATGTTTAAGCAGTGACACATAGTCAGGGGATAGCACATCTGATAAAATATATTTTTCAACTGTCCATCATACCAACCGAGTATGAGGACATCTTTGCTCATAACCGATGAGTAGGTTTTCCACTTCGTTCGAGAATGTTTCATCATACCAACCGGATATGATCTACTTACAACTAGTAAGTAGTTTTCCACGTGATTTTCACATCACTCCTCTAGGTGTGATGTTTAAAATACCACTTAGCAGTAGGTTTTCATTTTCAAGGTGCTTATCATCATAATCAACTATGATATAAAAATCCCACTCACCAGTTAATGTAGTGAATTCCTTTCGACCGGTTCTTTTTATTCATGCGAGCTTGTACTTGCTGACGTTCCTAGTACTTCGTGTTCCTACATGATATGAACATCCTTGTTCATTATCCCTTGGCCTAATAGCCTTCATTCATTATAAATGAATGAGAAAACCAAACTTTTCATTTATTTTCAAATAGGTCCCTAAAGTTATTTTTCTTTAACTTTTAGTCCCTAATGTCGGTTTTTCCTCAAATTGAGTCCCAAAACATTTAAAATTCACCTTGGGACCTCAATTTATTCAAATCCACAAAAAAGGGGTTCAATTTCCCAAATTTCCAATTTGGTCCCCCAACTTTTCCAAAATTACCATTTTCCCCATACTTTACAAAAATGGTAAGTTTTGGTAAAAAAATTCCAAAATTGCTCAATTGGTCCTCCAACATCTTTATCATGCCCAATTGGCCCTCCAACATCTTTATCATGCCCAATTGGTCCTTAATTTTATGAAATTGCACTTCAGTCCCTCAAAATTTTTCAATGCCCAAAATTTCCCCCAATTTTAACCTTCTAACGCGGCCAAATTTGATTTCATCAAATTTACCAATTAAATGAGTTTAATTGTTGAAATTGAAGTTAGATTGGAGTTCCTACTTCTTCATACGATTGAATTGCACTTTGAATCCCATTATTTGATGTCGTAATGAGCTTAAACGAAGCTTTGCCAAAAAACTAGATATAAAGAGAGAAAGCTTCGAAAGCTTACCATTGGGGGAGTGGTGGTCTGAGCTTTCAATCTAGTCAGATAGCTCTCATCCTGAGGTTCCTCCTAGGATCAAGAATTTCATCAATTGATGCCGAATTGAATAAGAATTTAGTCATCGAAGTTCTGTCTATTCTCTCTCTAGCACCGATAAGAATTTATATAGGGGAGCCAAATTGGCCTATCTTTCTGCTCTAATTCAGCTGTAGTAGGTCTATGGAGGTGCTGGGAGGACTTCTTTTTGTCCGAGGAGGGCTCGAATTGGCCGTTTTTAGCTTGGCCAAAATAGGGCAGCTGCGGTCCACCGGAGCTACTTCACTGTTCTATCACACCGGCACCTCTCTTGCGATCGTTGGAGCAAATGGAGACTACCGTCGAGTAGCTAGCTTCTCCCTGGTTATAAAGAACCTGACCACACCTTCTTTGGATCAGAAAAGACCCTATATTAGAGCTCTGGTTTGAGCTTCATTGGAAATTGGAGCAGTTGAGAGAGAATAGAGTTTTCAGCTGTGAAGACGATGAATGAGGAGGGGCTCTTTATATAGGAAGCTCTGGGACATCTTGGTCATCCGATTGGTACCTTAATGGTGGTCATTCATTGCCTAAAACTCCCTGGTTGAAGACATTTAAGTTTCGCTGGTGCTGCTCAATTTTTCGGCAAGTGAACAGTGTGGTTATCTGAAGGAAGAAGATGACAATGTTTCGAACCGGACCGGTCCGAACCAAATTCAAAGATTAAACTGACCGAATTAGACCAGATTCGACCAAATTTTTCAAAATTAAAAATTTCTAAGTTCATCTAAATTTATTTTCTATCTAATGGTGGCCTCAAATCTCAAATTTAAATTTTCTAAGCCAACTAGAAAAATGAATTTAGCATTCGGTTCAATGGTGGTTCATACCGGTCCAAACCAGTTCAATTTGTTCGGATCTGCTTCACTTGAACCGGTTTTGTTTTCATCCATCATTCATCGTAAAGTTCTTTTTCATAACTTATGTGACTCTTTTGGTCACTTGGGATGCATAAATTTCCTAGTTTGCCGTATCTCTTTGGGTTCCGGTTCATAAACTGACTCGGTTCATAATTCTATTCAATCTGGTTTAGATCTGGTTCACCCGAACTGGTCTAGTTTTTCTCTACCAATTTGTCCTAAGGTTCTTTTCCAAGGTTTATGATCCCTTTTGTGTCACTCAGAAGTTGTAAAGTCCCTAATTTTCATTTTCCCCTGTTCGGTTTATGATTAGGTTTATTATCTTATTCGGTTTTTCTCACTCAGTTTGACTGGTTCTTTTCCCTGTTTTCCTTAACTCCAAAGGGCGAGGTTTATAACTCTCCCCTCCTTTTAGGAGTTTTGTCCCCAAAATTTTATTCAACATCCATTGTACTGAAAAGAACTTATCTTGGTGTTAGCTTGTTATTTATTACATACAACCTTCTTGGCTATTTCCATTTAGCCCCGGTATAACACATACTCATAAATTTCTTTTCCTTTACATTGTTTACTCTCTCCATGGAGTTTATCATAACTAGTATGCCTTGCTCGCGAGTCTAAAGGTATATCCCTATGTTTACATCTTCCTTTGCTTAAGGTAAAATTCTTCCCTTCAGGTTCTTACTCATGATTTTAGGGTTGGAGTTCCAAGATGTACAATCATTCTTGTGTCTAGTTATTCTCTTTATCATTGAAACCCTCAACTTGGTGTTCTTCCGAGCATTACGTACTTGTTTTCACATGTTTTAGTGTTATTATCCCTTTGTCCTATTTTAACCCTTCCTCCCACCATTTTTTTATTCAGCTTCAATCCAAATTATGTTTGAACTCGTCATGCTTACCAGCTGACTCTTACCTTACTTGAAACCCTCAGGACTATTGGGCTTACTTGTCCCTTACAGTATGACATATTCTAGAACCTGTCTTAGACCATCATAAAATTTTTTGAACACTTCTATATTGGTTGTCATAACCTTCCTACATTTTGGGGATTGTATAGCTTCGTCTCTCTCTTCGTCTGGTAGTATTTCTCAACTATCTTTAATCATTCATCGACCTTAATTTTTTCGAATTCGTGTTACCGAACCTAGTCAGACTGGACCGGTCAACAGTCTAGTAAATCAACGGACCGGATCGGTCAACGGTCCATGACTGCCCATTCAGCAGCCACGCAGACATGAGCAACCACTGGGAGACTACCACATGTCTGGTCAATGGTCAATGGCTGCTCGATCAGCATGCTAAGTAGACACAAGCAACCAATGAGAGGCTGTCACGTGTTCGATCAACTGATCAATGGCTGACACGATAGTTTAGTGGGAATGCCACATTAGAAAAACTGAACAATCTTAGTGTGCCATGTAGCATGACCGCCACATCATCGTATTCTTAATCAGTCAGCTGACATAAAGGAGATAGAGAGGGGGAGGCAATTCCTTTGATGACCTGGGAAGAGTTCTGATATGACCACCCGTGACCGAGTCTAGGGTTGAGTCCAATGTTGGCTAATAGCCCGGTTAGTTGCCGAGCTTCCTATATAAAGAGCACCCCTCCACTCATCCTCCCTCTCCTGCAAACGAGAGATGATAATGAAGTACTCCATTTTCTGGCGATCAGCAAACCAGAGCTCTGACAACATGGCTCTAATTGTTCAGCGCTTGTAGGCAATGACCAAGAAGTTTACTAGGTGCACTTCTTCATGTGTCACGTGCACTAACTGGGTGCTGACCTAGGAGGCGGTTCATTGATTAGCTCGGTCAGACCAAGTTCGGTGACTCAAAATTGAAAATTGGTAGGTTCATGCCCGATTCCAGCAGTTTTCTGAAATCTAAAAATGTCTAAATTTATATAAGTTCATTTTCTACCTAGCGGTGAATTCAATTTTCTAGTTTGATTTTTTAAGTCATCTAGAAAAATAAATTTTTGAACCGGTTCTTCATAGTTCATTCCAGTTTAATCAAGTTTAGATCTGATTTACCTTGCACCGGTCCAGTTTTCACATCCAATTAACTTCATGGTTCTTTTCCATAGCTTTTGGATCTTCATTCAGCACTTGAAATTTTCCAAATCCTCGTTTTAGCTTCTAAATACCAATTTCAGTTCACTTTAATTATAAACCTCATACTCTCAAAATAAGGAACCAAAGTGGAGAACCAAACGATTTCAAAGGAAAACTGAGAACTGAAGTGAACTAGAATTGGTAAATAAGAGCCAAAACGAGAAATTAGAAATCCCCTAGTAGCCAATAAGGACCTAAAGGTCATGGGGTAAGAATCATGAATCAAATAGGATGTGAAAACTAGACCAATTCAAGGTGAACGAGGCCTAAACTAGATAGAACCGAACTGAACCATGAAAAACCAGTTCAAAGAAGATTTTTCTAGATGATTTTAAAAAGTAAAATTGGGAAATTTAATTCACCATTCTGTAGAAAATGAATTTGGTGAATTTATAATCTTTTAGCTTTTAGAAAACTGGTAGAATCGGGCCTGAACCGATCGATTTTCGATTTCAGGACACCGAACTCGGTCCGACCAAACCGATCAATGGTCTAGCTAGTCAACGAACTACTACCAGGTCAGCGTCCAATCAACAAGCATGGCCAATTAGTGAGCGATGCATGGTGAAGCACGGCGAGTCAGTTTCTCGGTCTGCGCTTGGAAGCGCCAACCAATCAGAGCATAACACATGTCTTCATACAACGGTCAAATTCGTGCCATCGATGACCAAACAATAGGAGAGTGACACATATCCTCTATCAATAGTCACATGAGGTGAAGGCCCATCAACTAGGCTGGCCAATGAGGGACTAAAATGTGGTAAATGTGTCATGTCAATGGTAGACTAGGATGTCGCAATAACAACCAACCAATCAGAGGTCACCACGTGGTAGATCTATAAAGATTATTTCAACCAATCAGGGGCTAACATGTGGTAGTGGTGCAGTCAGTTGTGTCTCGTAAGTAGCCACGTTGGCAGGAACGACCAATTAGAGGTCACCATGTGGTCGGTCAACCAGTCAAAGGGTGACTCAGACATTAAGTGGGAAGCCGCATCAGCCAAGCAAGCCAATCACAGCACGCCACATGGCAGCTCACACAGGTGGCATAGAGTTATCTTCAACCTTGGGTAGATTAAAGGTGATAAGGTCGATGGACGGCATCTGAGTCTTTGGCAACCGAAAACTCCTCTAGAATGACTATGAACAGGTTAGTCTATGGTTGAGTCTTAGGCTAACCAATAGCACTGTTAGTTGTCGAGCTCCCTATATAAAGAGCTTGTCACGCCCCAACCCGGTTTGGTCGGATCCTCGTGATTAATCGGCTAGTCACCCGGTTTACTAAGGCTTACCCCTTGTTTATAAACAGTGATGAGTAAGGCATCCTTTAAACCTCCACCTTTCCAGGAATAACATAAATCAAAATAGTATAAAATTTTAAATTGATCATACCTATCTCATAGAGGTATTAACTAGTGGTCTTTAGGGTAGGCTTTTTAGGGTTACCTAAAAGGGATATGAGGGAGGGGTGAGTAAAACGACTCAGTTAATGGGTTTTTTTAAAAAATTATCTTCTTAAAAAATAATATATTTTCATTTGGAGTGTGTGAGATTCCTTATTCTCTTTTAAAAACCTTTTATTGGAAATTTTGATTTTTTTATCATCATTTCTTATTAACCATGGTCTGTCATCTCCCAACACACATCCTTCATCATGAAGGTCAAACACACAATCGCAGGCCAGTACGTCTACTGAACCCTCTTGTGGTGTCGAAGCGACTTTACCGGTCACCTAGATAGAAGCACGTCCACTTCTACCCTAAGAATGAGTGTATGTTTGCGACATTTGACCCTCAATCTCATAAGAATTCTCCGTGTCTATATGAGGACAGAGACCTCATCCCGTCCACACCCCGATCTCATGCGCTTGAAGCTACATTAAGCTTTGCAAGGTCACCTGGTACGACTAACTTCCCTTATATCCATCAGGTCATCTAGGGCCCTAGGATGCATCACTACCACTCTTAGGCGTCTTGAAGGTCCCGTAATCACAATGCATGCACACTTAGTATTTTCACATCATGCCATATAATATGTGGCTCCACTGATCCAATAGCCCCGACCCTCAACTCAACTTGCAGCTGTTTGTCTTGTCTAGTTCGGATACCTGTCATGTCCTACTGCCACTAGTTGACTAAGTATGTCGATCTTGTCTTGGTACCATGACCAAACAATTCAATTATTATAGTTTTCATGGCATATAATTCATGTTTGTCTCTGAGCTCCTACTCGTGCCAACTGGCCTATGTTCTACTATTCGAGATTTTCAAAATTGGGCATAATAGCCCCCAAGTTCCAAAATCGAGGCCGTCAGCCTAAAAGAGCTATTCGAGTTCCCGTCAAGAAGGTCTCCCAAATCGTTTAAGCAGTGGCATACAATTAGGGGAGAGCACTTCTAAGAAAAATATATTTTCAACTATCCATCATACCGAACCGAGTATGAGGATATCTCCACTCATAACTGATGAATGGGTTTTCCACTTTCTCTGAGGAAGTTTCATTATACTAATCAGTTATGATCTACTTACAACCAGTAATTAGTTTTTCCGTGTCATTTTCATACCACTTCTCTAAGTTGTGATGTTTAAACTATCGCGAAGTAATGGGCTTTCATTTTTGAGGTACTTATCATCCCAACCGGGTATGATATAAAAATCTCACTCACCCGATCGTGCAATGAAATTTCGTTAAATAGGTTTTCGTCCCTTATGGGCTTAACCTCAACTGGCGTTCCCAATGTCTCACGTTCCTACACGAAATGAACATCATTGTTCTTTATCATGTGACTTGGTCACCTCATTTAGTATGAATGACTTAATTCACAACTTTTCCAAAATTTGCAAATTGATCCCAAAAGTTATTTTTCCTTTTACTTTAGGCCCCAATTGCCAGTTTTTTGCCAAATTGAGTCTCGAAACTTTTAAAATTCTTCTTGGGACCACAATTTACTCAATTTCATAAAAAGGGGTTCAAGTTTCCCAAAAACCAAAATTTACCCTAAAATTTTCCAAAATTACCCTTTTTCCCTTCCTTTACAAAAATGGTAAGTTTTACCCCAAAAATTATAAATTTGCTCAATTGGTCCTCTAACACTCTTATCATGCCCAATTGACCATCAATTTTACAAATTTGCATTTTGGTCCCTCGATTTTTCAAAAATCCTCAATTTTCCACCAATTTCAACTTTATTACACAACCAAATTTGATTTTATGAAATTGACCGATCAAACAATTCTAACTGTATAAATTGTATTTAAAATTGAGCTTCTACATCTTCATACAATTCAATAGCACTTTGAATCATATGTTTTGACGTCGGAACCTACTCAAACAGAGCTTAACCATAAAATAGAATGTAGAGAGAGAAAGCTTCAATTGCTCACCGTCGGGGGCGTGACGGTCCGAGCTTTCGATCTAGACATATAGCTTGTGTCCTAAAATTCCTCCTAGGATAAAAAATTGCATCAATTGATATAGAATTGAGTCAAAATTTCATTATTGAACTTCTGCCAGTTCTCTCTCTAGTATCGGTCAGAAATTGTAGAAGGTAGATAAATTAGCTTACCTTTCAACTCTAATTCAATTGTAGGAGGCTTGTGGAGGTGTTGGGAAGGCTTGGTTTAGCCTAAGGAGGGCTCAAATTGGCTGATTTCAACTCGATCGAAACATGGCAGCTTCGGACCACTGAAGCTACTTCACTATTCCATCACATCGATGCTTCTCCGACGACCCTCGGAGCAAATGGAGACTACAAGCTTGTGGTTGACTTCTCCCTGAATCCAATGAACATGACCTCACCTTATTTGGGTTAGAAAATTACCCATGTGAAAGCTTTGGTTTGAGCTTCACTGACAATTGGAGCAGTTGAGAGAGAATGGAGTTTTCAGGTGTGGAGAGGATGAATGAGGAAGGGCTTTTATATAGGAAGCTCAGGGACTTCTTGGTTGTCTGATTGGCGCTTTAATGGTAGTCATTCATTGCTTGAAACTCCCTAACCAGAGACTTTTTAGCTTTGACAACGCTGCGCGATTTTCTACCGAGTGAACAGTGCTGTCACCGGAAGGAAGAAGACGACACTATTCTGAACCAGACCACACCGGTCCGAACCAGGTTCAAAGTTTAAACTGGCCAGTTGACCCTCGATTCGACAAAAATTTATAAATCTAAAAATTTCTAAATTCATCTAAATTCATTTTCTATCCAATGGTGGCCTCAAATCTCCAATTTGAATTTTTTAAGCCACCTAGAAAAATGAATTTAGCATCTGGTTCAATAGTGGTTAAAAATTGGTCCAAACCGGTGCCATCTGGTTTGGATCCTATTTACCTAAACTAGTTTGGTTTTTATCTCCAACTCATTCCAAAGTCCTTTTTCATTACTTTTATGACTCCTCAGGTCACTTAGGGTCCATAAATTTCCTTGTCTGCCCTCTCTCTATTGGTTCCGGTTCATAAACTGGCCCGGTTCTTAAATCAGTTCAATCCAGTTCGGGTCCGGTCACCCGAGTTGGTCCAGTTTTTCTCTCCCACTTTGTTCTAAGGTTCCTTCCCAAGGTTTATAAATCTCTTTGGGTCACAAGGGAGTTGAAATTTCTCCAATTTGCCCATTTCCCAATAAACGGGTTTGGGAACCGATTTAGTTTTTCTCAATCGGTTTGTCCGGTTCTTTCCTCGTTTTCCTTAACTCCAAAGAACGGGGTTTATAACTCTTCCCTCCTTTTAGGAGTTTTGTCCCCAAAACATATTTCACATTGTTTGCGTGTCGGCTTAAACTTCTTATTGTTATGAAATTTTCTATTTTATCATCCTAAAACCTTATCGGTTATTTTTGTCCATTCCTTTCATCATAGATCTAAGATTCTCATCAAATTCTCATACTTTCCTCATTCCATGGAACTTACCTTAGCCTAGAGTATTTTCCTTGAAGATCTATGATCATTTCCTTTCATTAGGTCCTTCTTTACTAAGGCAACATTTCACATCCCAAGCTTCTTTTACCCAAAATTTCAGAACTATAAATTCTGATAATTTTTCTTCCACAGATTCTAGCATTTATTGTCTTTTCATCCTACATAGATTCCTTCCTCTATTCGTTGTTTATTATAACTTTGGTCCAAATTTTTATATTTGACCTTGTCATGCTTACTAGTTGACTCTTCCTTACTTTGAGTCATATTCTCCTCGGGATTGTTAGGCTGACATGCCCCTTAAAACATGGCATTTTCTAGGTCCTATCTCTGTCCA
Source organism: Trapa bicornis (assembly GCA_030064425.1). NCBI lineage: Eukaryota > Viridiplantae > Streptophyta > Magnoliopsida > Myrtales > Lythraceae > Trapa > Trapa bicornis. Next base: position 1,079,403 of record CM057756.1, on the reverse strand, counting down.
TTAGATTTCTAGAACATCTCCTTGAGGGTCTCTCTTAGCTTTCTAACCTTTCAGGGATCGTATAACTTCATCCCTCTTTTCTTTTGATAGCATTCCTCGACTACCTTTTATCGTTATCCTCTCATCCATCATGCCGTTTAAGTCATGTCTGACATAACCATATCGATTTCTCTTACCTACTCATCCTTTCCCAAGTTCTTTATTAGGTCTTTTCAATTCCAATCATTGGGTTTCATGATGACTTATTGACATACGAGGATTTTTCCCTTCTTATGTCCTTTCTCTTCTTTAATGGCATCCTTTATTCAAGGACTTTCCTTTTTCCTTAATCCACTCTTACTTGCTCGTGACCATTTCACGATTCATTATTTGGAGTTTATCTCTTTTTGGTCTATGTATCAATTTCTTTGTTTGGGAGTTCCCTTCTTACAGTTTCATTCTCTACTATGTTCCTCAAAGTAGAGGTTTTAACATTAAGAGTTACATGTTCAACCTTCTTACCATCCTTTGGAGATTTCTTCCTTCATTTCCTTACACCTTGTTCTATATTGAGGCAATTGCCCACTTTAAATGCTTATTCATCTTAAAATTCCCTTTCATTCCTTATCAGAGTATTTTTTTATTATTGGTCTTATTTCGTATACTCCACACTATGCTCATCCGTCCAATCTTTATGCTTCATTAAGTGACCATGGACCACGACCTGTCCTGATGTCAATGGTCATTTTCCCTAATTTATTTCTTAATGGAGGGCTTACTTCTCCAAGATTCCACATATATTCTGTTTTTTATTTTCTTATTATTGTAGTCCATCTACTCCTATTCGTTACGGCATTCTTTGATGCTACCATGCTATTTTTCCATTCCTTGGTTGGATTCTTTCCCTTTCTCCTGAAATTCCTTTTTCATTCGTTCCTAGGAAGTATCTAATCATTAAATCACATCCTTTGATGTTGTCCTTCACATGCACCCTTCCTCGGAAATCTAGTGGTACTTCCTTTTACCATTTCTTAAATTTTACCTGTATCTAGAACAAGTTTTCTTACTCAAAAAAGGTTCAGACATTATTTGTTTCAAGACCTCTTTGTGTGAGGTTTACTTAGTCTTCTCCTGGCTTTTAGTTTGGTCGTCATTTTGGTCTTGGATATTTATATTTACAAGGATCCCCTCCATCCTCCTTTTTCCAAATGTTTGATCTCTCCATCTTTCCATTCTTTACTAGAGCTTAATCTATGACTCTCATGAGAGTTAGTTCGTTACTTTCCTCACCTTCACAATTCACCTTGTCTAATTACCTTTTTAGGGTGTAGTCCTTACTACTTCTTGGTTCTCCTTAGGGTGTCATTTATTCTTGTAAACCCCGCTCTTTTGAGTTTAGGAAAATCGGGAAAAGAACCGGTCAAACCGAGCAAGAAACATCGAACTGGTTCACAAACCCGATCATTTGAGAACGGGAAATTTGGAAATTTACAACTCTCGGGTGATCCAAAGGGTTCATAAAACCTTGAAAAAGAACCTTAGGACAAATTGGAAGAGAAAAAACAGATCGGTAAAAATGAACCGGATCCAACTAGATTGAACCGATTTAGGAACCGAGTTGGTTGATGAATCGAAACCGATAAAGAAAGGGCAAACCAGGAAATTTAAGGACCTCAAGTAACCCAAATAGCCACAAAAGTCATGGAAATAGACTTGAGAATGAATTGGAGATGAAAACTAAACTGATTTAGGTGAACCGAATTGAACCGATTTGAACCACTATTAAAGCGGATTCTAAATTCATTTTTCTAAGTGGCTTAAAAAAATTAAATTTGTGATTTGAGGCCATTGGATAGAAAATGAATTTAGAAATTTTTAGATTTGAAAATTTTGGTTGAATCGAGGGTGAACCGGCCGGTTTAAACTTTGAACTTGGTTCGGACCGGTCCAGTCCGATTCAAAATAGTGTTGTCTTCTTCCTTCAGATGACAACACTGTTCACAAGCCAGAAAATCATGCAGCGCCGGTGGAGCTAAGAAGTCTCTAGCCAGGGAGTTTGACACAATTATTGACCATCATTAAGGCGCCAATCTGATGGCCAAGAAATCCCCAATGTTCCTATATAAAGAGCCCCTCCCCATTCATCCTCGACACACCTAAAAACTCCATTCTATCTCAACTGTTCCATTTTTCGATGAAGCTCGAACCAGAGCTCTGACTTGGTCACTTTTCTAAGACAAACAAGGTGAGGTTGAGTTCTTTACAATTGAGGAGAAGTCAGCTACACTCATGTAGTCTCCATTTGCTCCGATGGTCATCAGAGAAGTGTCGGCATGATAGAACAGTGAAGCAGCTCTGACGGACCGAAGCTGCTCTATTTTGGCCGAGCTGAAATTGGCCAACTCAAGCTCTCCTCTGGCCAAGCCAAGCCTTCCCAACACCTCCATAGCCCTCCCACAACTGAATTAAAGCTGAAAGGTAAGCCAATTTGACTCCCCTCTACAATTTTCGACCGATGCTAGAGATAGAACCGACAGAACTTCGATGATGAAATTCTAACTCAATTCGTTATCAATTTATGCAATTCTTGATCCTACAATGAATCTCAGGATGAGATCTATCTGCCCAGATCGAAAGCTCAGACCATTGTGCACCCGACGGTAACATTTTGAAGCTTTCTCTCTCTAAGTCCAGTTTTTCGGCGAAGCTCCATTTGAGCTCATTTTGGCACCAAATCACGCGATTCAAAGTATAATTGAATCGTATAAAGGTGTAGGAACTCCAATCTAACTTCAATTTCACCAATCAGAAGTGTTTAATTGGTCAATTTGATAAAATCAAATTCAACTATGTTAGAATGTTAAAATTGGGTATTTTTGAAAATTCGAAGGACCAAAATGCAATTTTATAAAATTGAAGGTCAATTGGGTATGATAAGAATGTTAGATGGCCAATTGAGGAATTTTAGAATTTTTGGGGTAAAACATACCAATTTGTAAAGGAATGGCAAAATGGTAATTTTGGAAAATTTGGGAGACCAAATTGGAAATTTGGGAAATTAAACCCCTTTTTATGAATTTCAATAAATTGAGGTCCTAAAATAAATATTAAATGTTTCGGGACTCAATTTGAGGAAAAACCAGCATTAGGGATTTAAAGTTAAACAAAAATAACTTTAGGTACCTAATTGCAAATAAAGGAAAAAATGGTTATCTCATTCAATTGGGATGAATGAAGGATATTAGGCCAAAGAATAATGAACAAGAATGTTCATATCGTGTAGGAACAAGAAGTACCGAGAACGCCAGCGAAGACGAGTTCGAGTAAGGACAACAAGGTGGCTAAAACGAATTTCACTGCACGATCGGGTGAGTGGGATATATCAAACCTAGTTGGGATGATAAGTACCTCAGAAATGAAAATCCAGTACATAGTTGTAAACCCTGCACTTTTGAGTTAAGGAAAATCGGGAAAAAGAACCAGTCAAACCGAGTAAGAAAACCGAATTGGTTTACAAACCCGATCATTTGGAAACAAGCAATTTGGAAATTTACAACTTCCGGGTGATCCAAAGGGTTCATTAAACCTTGGAAAAGAAACTTAAGACAAATTAGAATAGAAGAACCAAATTGGCTTAGGTGAACGAGAATCCATAAGAACTCTCAAGTTAAGCGAGCCAGGATGGGTGACCTCTTGGGAAGTATGATTTAATAAATAAATTAAATTATTGAAATTAATACAAATAATTTAATACTGAAATTAAATTATTTTAATTAATACCAATAATTTATAGTAATATTAATACTAGTAATAAATCTCTCCTCTTTAATACACGATTTTTATACCTATATAAAGAGGTCATCCCCATTCAATCTCCTCACACCTGAATACTTCTCTCTCCCTCTCTTCTGCTCCACTTCCCGGTGAATCTCAAACCAGAGCTTTGACTTGAACATTTTTCTTAACCTCGGAAGGAGAGGTCGGGCTCTTTAGAACCAGGGAGAAGTCAGCTATTTGATAGCAAACTCCATTCAATCCGAGAATCGCTAGAGAAGCGTCGGCATGATGGAACAGTGAAGCAGCTCCGGGGGACTGAAGCTGCCCTTTTTCGGCCAAGCTGAAATCGGCCATTCTGAGCCCTCCTCAAGTAAACCAACCCCTCCCAACACTTCCTCAGCCCTCCCATGGCCGAATTAGGATTGAAAGGTAAGCTAATTCGGCTCCACTCTGTAATTTATGGCCGGTGCTAGAGAGGGAACCGACAGAATTTCAATGATAAAATTCTAACTCAATTCAGCATCAATTGATGCGATTCTTGACTCTAGGATGAACCTCAGGACGAGAGCTATCTGTCCAGATCGAAAGCTCAGACCGTCGTGCCATCACCGGTGAGTAATCGAAGCTTTCTCTCTCTATAGTTCATTTTTTGGTGAAGCTCCATTTGAGCTCGTTTCGGCGTTAAAACTCACGATTCAAAGTTCCATGGAATCGTATGAACATATAGAAACTCACTTTCAACAATTGGAAATGTTTGATCGGTCAATTTGATAAAATCAAATTTGGCTATGTTAATAAGTTGGAATTGGGGAAAATTGGGGATTTTCGAAGATTCGAAGGACCGAAATGCAATTTCCTAAAATTGATGGTCAATTGGGCATGATAAAAATGTTAGAGGGTCCATTTGAGGAATTTTAAAATTTTTGGGGTGAAATTTACCATTTTTGTCAAGGAATGGTAAAATGGTAATTTTGGAAAAGTTGGGGGACCAAATTGGAAATTTGGGAAATTAATCCCCTTTTTGTGAAATGGAATAAATTGAGGTCCCTTGATAAATTTTAAATGTTTTGGGACTCAATTTGAGGAAAAACCGGTATTAGGGACTTAATCTTTGAGAGAAATAACTTTAGGGACCTAATTGCAAATAAATAAAAGTTTGACTTTCTCATTCATTTGGAATGAATGAAGGCTATTACGCCGAAGGATAATGAACTGAGATGTTCATATCATGTAGGAACATTAAGCACTGGGAACACCAACAAGGACAAGCTCATGTGAATAAAAAGAACCGATCTAAGTGGAATTCACGGCATTAACAAGTGAGTGGGTTTACTAACGTCATACCCAGTTGGGATGATGAGCACAACTTAAAGTTAAAAACCACTTATCAGTTGTGAGTGGGATTTTATATTATACCCAGTTGGGGATGATAAGTACTTCGGTATGACTGGTCGACAGACTAGTTAAGACAAATAACTGCGGGTTAAGTTGAGTGTGAGGGCTGTTGGACCAATGGCACCACAGATTATATGGCATAAAGAGAAAACATTGTTTGTGCATGCACCATGAGTACGGGATCATCAAGACACCCATGAGGGGTAGTGATGTGTTCTAAGGGCGCTGGACGACCCGGTGAGTATAAGGGTAGATCGTCATACCAGGTGTCTGTGCGAAATTTGGAGTAGCACCAAGCACATGAGATCGGGGTGGGGTCAAGATGAGGTCTCTGTCCTCATATGGACACGAAGAAGTGATTTCAGGATTATGGGTCAGATGTCACATACATCCACTCATTCCCATGGTAGAAGTGGTCGTACTTCTATCCGGGTGGCAGGAAAAGTCACTCCGAAGCCACTAGCGAGTTCAGTAGTGATACTAACTTGCGAATGTGTGTAACCTTCATGATGAAGCATGTGTGTTGGGTGATGACACACTGGTAACAATGAAATAATGAAATAACTCAAGGGAAATTTTAAATGAAGGGATTTTTGAAAAGAAAGGAGTCTAGCACACTCCATATAAAATGTTTTTCTTAAAAGTTAAAAGTAGGCCTTTGAAAACCCATTCATTGAGTAGTCGTACTCACCCCCTCCCTTATATCCCTTTCTGGAAATCCCAGAAAGCCTACCCTAAAAGACCATCAACTAAGATGCCTATCAGACAGGTATGTAAAGTTTAAAATTTCATGCAGTTTTGATTATGCTATTCTAGGAAATGGTGCAAGTTTAAAGGACGCATTACTCTTTATAGTTTATAATAAGAGGAAACCCTTTAATAAACCGGGAGAGTGGCAGGTTGTTCACGGGGATCCGACCAAACCAGGTCGGGGCATGACATTAGTGCTATTTTAAACATCACAACTTAGAGGAGTGGTGTGAAAATGACATGGAAAAACTACTTACTATTGTAAGTAGATCATACCCGATTGGTTCGATGAAACTTCCTTAGAGGAAGGGAAAAACTCGTTCATTAGTTATGAGTGGGGATATCCTCATACACGGTGGGTATGATGGATAGTTAAAAATATATTTTTTGTCGAAAGTGCTCTCGCCTGACTGTGTGCCCCTACTTAAACGATTTGGGATACATTCTTGACGGGAGCTCTAATAGCTCTATTAGGCCGAAAGCCTCGATTTTGGAACTTGTGGGATATTATGCCCAAGTTTTTAAAATCTCAAACAATGGGCCATAGGCCAGTTGGTACAAGTAGGAGTTCTTAAATAAAGATGAGTTATATGCTATAAAACTTTAAATAAATGAATTGTTTGGCCATGGTATCAAGACATTACTGACATATTTAGTCAACTAGTGGCACTACGACATGATAGATCTTCGGACTAATCAAGATAAATAACTGCAGGTTGAGTTAAAGGTCGGGCCGTTGGACTAGTGGCACCACAGATTACAAGGCATGATGTGAAAATATTGATTGTGCATGCACTGTGTTTACGGAACCTTCAAGATGCCCAAGAGGGGTAGTGATGTGTCCTAGGGCCTTGGATGACCTGGTGGGTATAAGGGTAGATCGTCAGACCAGGTGACCTTGCAAAGCTCGTTGTAGCTTCAAGTGCATGAGATCGAGGTGGGGATGAGATGAGGTCTATGTCCTCAAATGGACATGGAGAATTTATTAAGAGATTGAGGGTCGGATGTCATGAACATCCACTCATTCTCATGGTAGAAGTAGACATGCTTTTATCTTCATGGTCGGTAAAGTCTCTCCGATGCCACAAGTGGGTTCGGTGGACGGGATGTCTTGCGATTGTGTGTTTTTTACCTTCATGATGAAGGATGTGTTTTGGGTGATAACACACCGTGATAAATAAGAAATAGTGATGAAATCTGGAACTTTGATTAAAGATTTTTAAAAGAGAATAAGATGTCTAGCACTCTCCAATTCAAATAGTTTTCCTAAAAGTTAAATTTTGAAAACCCATTCACTAAGTCATTGTACTCACCCCCTCCCTTATATCCCTTTCAGGAAATCCTAGAAAGCCTACCCCAAGGACCATCAACTAACATGCCTGTGAAACAAGTATGGTTAGTTTAAAATTTTTATGCAGTTTTGATTTATGTTATTCTAGGAAAGATGTGGGTTTAATGGACGTCTTACTCTTTACAATTTCTAAACAAGGGGAAACCCTTAATAAATAGGGAAAGTGATGGGTTGATCATGGGGATCCGACCAAACTGGGTCGGGGCATGACAACTTGAGTGGTATCAGAGCCTGTTTCCTCAAATACATAATCAAGACTAGAAAATATAGTAACTTATAGGATTGATCTTATATTTTTCAGATGGCTCCCAGGAGAGAAAACAAGAAAATAGGAATGACTCTACTCAACACCCTATCCTCATTGGAAGACAACCCTAGAAGCTTCCCAATGCCTGAGGCATGGTAGGAATCTTAAAAGACTAAATGGGGAAGTATCCAAGAGAATGGTGCTAGGATGGTAAGAAGGTTGAACATGTAACTTTTAAGGTTAAAACCTCTACTTTGTGGAACATGGTAGAGAATGAAACCGTAAGAAGGGAACCCTCCAAACAAAACAATTAATACATAAACCAAACGAGATCAACTTGAAATAATGACTTGTGAAATGGTCATGAGCAAGTAAGAGTGGAGTAAGGAAAAAGGAAAGTCCTTGAATAAAGGATGCCACTAAAGAAGAGAAAGGACATAAGAAGGGAAAAATCATCATATGTCAATAAGTCATCAAGAAATCCAATGATTGGAATCGAAAAGACCCAATAAAGAAGTTGGGAAAAGATGAGTATGTAAGAGAAATCGATACGGTCATGTGAGACATGACTTCAAAGGCATGATGGATGAGAGGATAACGGTAAAAGGTAGTCAAGGAATGTTATCAAAAGAAAGACAGATGAAGTTATACGTTCCCTGAAATTTCGGAAAGCCAAGAGAGATCCTTAAGGGGGAGTTCTAGAAATCTAATGGATAGAGATAGGTCCTACAAAATTCTATATTGTAAGGGGCATGTAAGCCCAGCAATCCCTAGGAGAATATGACTCAAATTAAGGAAGAGTTAGCTAGTAAGCATGATAAGGTCAAATATAAAAAAATTTAGACCGAAGTTATAATAAACAACAAATGGAGGAAGGGTCAAAATATGACGAAAAGGTGATAATAAAGAAAATTGTGAAAACAAGTACGTAATGTTCAAAAGAATATCGAGATAAGGGCTTCGACTACCAAGAGAATAACTAGACACGAGAATGGTTGGGTATTTTAGAACTCTCAATCCAGAAATCCTGGGCAATAACACTCTAGAGGAAAAATCTTGTCCTAAGTAGAGGAGGAAATGGACATTAAATGAAATTAATCCAGATGTGAAATATGCAAATTATGTTTTGGAGACAAAATGCCTACAAGGAGTGGAGAGATGTAAACTTCGCTCTTTCGAGTTAAGGAAAACCATGAAAAGAACCGGTCAAACCGAGTGAGAAAAATTGAACCGGTTCACAAATTTGATCATTTGAGAATGGGCAATTTGGAAATTTACAACGACTAGGTGATCCAAAGGGTTGATAAAACATTGAAAAAGAACCTTAGGATAAACTGGAAGAGAAAAACCAGACCTATCCAGATGAACTGGATTTAACTAGATTGAACCGATTTAGGAACCAAGTCGGTTTATGAACAGGAACCGATAGAGAAAGGGCAAACTTGGAAATTTATGGACCTCGAGTGATCCAAAGACTCCCAAAAGTAATCAAAATTGACTTGAGAATGAATTGGAGATGAAAACCAAACCAGTTTAGGTTAACCGGATCTAAATCGGATTGAACTAGTTTGGACCGGTTTGAACCGCAATTGAACCGGATTCGAAATTCATTTTTATATGTGGCTTAAAAACTTCAAATTTGATATTTAAGGCCACCATTAGATAGAAAATGAATTTAGATGAATTTAGAAATCTTTAGATTTGAAAATTTTGGTCGAATCAGGGATTAACCGACCTGTTTAAACTTTGAACCTGATTCAGACCGGTCCTATCCGGTTCGGAAGAGGGTCGTCTTCTTCCTTTAGATGACAACATTGTTCATTCCCCGAAAAATCGTGCAACACTAACAAAGTTGAAAAGTCTTTGGCTAGGGAGTTTCAAACATTGATTGACTGTCATTAAGGCGCCAATCGGACGACCAAGAAGTCTTCGAGCATCCTATATAAAGAGCCCCTCCCTATTCAATCTCTCCACACTTGGAAACTCCATTCTCTCTCAACTGCTCCATTTTTCGGTGAAGCTCGAACTAGAGCTCCGACTTGGGTACTTTTCTGAGCCAAACAAGGCGAGGTCGGGTTCTTTAGAATCAAGGAGAAGTCAACTACACGTTTGTAGTCTCTATTTGCTCTGAGGGTCGTCAGAGAAGCACCATCGTGATGGAACAGTGAAGTAGCTCTGACAAATCGAAGCTACCCTATTTCGGCTGAGATGAAATCAGGCAATTCAAGCACTCCTCATGCCAAACCAAGCCTTTCTAACACCCCCATAGCCCTCCTACAGCTGAATTAGACCTGAAAGGTAAGCCAATTCGGCTCCCCACGACAATATCTGAACGATGCTATAGAGAGAACCGATAGAACTTCGATGATGAAATTCTCACTTAATTTGGCATAAATTGATGCAATTCTTGAGCCTAGGATGAACCTTAGGATGAAAACTATCTGCACAAATTGAAAGCTTGGACCGCTGTGTCCCTGATGGTAAGCTCTTGAAGCTTTCTCACTCTAAGTCTAGTTTTCCGGCGGAGCTCCGTTTAAGCTTATTCCAACACCAAATTGCGTGATTCAAAGTATAATTCAATCTTTTAAAGGTGAAGGAACTCCAATCTAACTTGAATTTCAACAATTAGAAGTGTTTGATCGGTCAATTTGATGAAATTAAATTCGGCTGTGTTAGTAAGTTAAAATTGGGGGAAAATTGGGGATTTTAAAAATTTGGATGCTCGTAGACTTCTTGGTCGTCCGATTGGCGCCTTAATGACAGTCAATAAATGTTTGAAACTCCCTAGCCAAAGACTTTTCAACTTTGCTGGCGCTGCACGATTTTTCGGGGAATGAACAATGTTGTCATCTAAGGGAAGAAGACGACCCTCTTCCGAACCAGACAGGACCGGTCTGAATCAGGTTCAAAGTTTAAACAGGTCGGTTAATCCTCGATTCGACCGAAATTTTCAAATCTAAAGATTTCTAAATTCATCTAAATTCATTTTCTATCTAATGGTGGCCTTAAATATCAAATTTTATAAAATTGAGTGTCAATTAGGCATGATAAGAATGTTAGAGGGCCAATTGAGAAATTTTAGAATTTTAGAGGGTCCATTTTTGTAAAGGAAGGGCAAAATGGTAATTTTGAAAAAGTTGGGGGACCAAATTGGAAATTTGAGAAAATAAAGACCTTTTTGTGAATTTGAATAAATTGAGGTTCTAAGATAAATTTTAAAAATTTTGGGACTCAATTTGAGGAAAAACCGACATTAGGAACTTAAAATTAAAAAAAATAACTTTATGGACCTAATTGCAAATAAAGGAAAAATTTGTTTTCTCATTCAATTGGGATGAATGAGGGATATTAGGCCCAAGAATAATGAACAAGAACGCTCATATCGTGTAGGAACAAGACATATAGAGAATACCTAATAAGATGATTTTGAGTAAGGACAACAAGCCGGCTAAGAGGAATTTCACTAAATGATCAGGTGAGTGGGATTTATATATCATGCGTGGTTGTATTGATAAGTACCTCAGAAATGAAAACCCACTACTTAATGGTATCTTAAACATCACAACTTAGAGGAGTGGTGTGAAAATGACAAAGAAAAACTACGTACTGGGGTAAGTAGAACATGCTCGGATTGTGTGATTAAACTTCCTTGGAGGAAGTGGAAAACCCGTTTGTCAGTTATGAGCGGAGATATCCTCATACTCAGTGGGTACAATGGATAGGTAAAATATATTTTTTTCGGGAGTGCTCTCCCTTGACTGTGTGCCCGTACTTAAATGATTTGGGAGACCTTCTTGAAGGGAGCTCGAATAGCTCTATTAGGTCGGATGCCTCAGTTTTGGAAGTTGGGGGATATTATGCCCAATTTTTGAAAATATCGAATAGTAGGCCATAGGCCAGTTGGCACAAGCATGATCTTGTAAACAAACATGAGTTATATGCCATAAAACTTTAAATAAATAAATTGTTTGGCCATGGTACCAAGACAGGACCGACATATTTAGTCAATGAGAGGTAGTGTGACATGACAGGTCTCCAGACTAGTCAAGATAAATAGCTGATTGTTGAGATGAAGGTCGGGGCCGTTTGACCAGTGGCACCAAAGATTATAAGACATGATGTGAAAATAGTGATTTTGCATGCACTATGTTTGCCCAAGAGGGTTACTGATGTGTCCTAGGGCCCTGGACAACCTGGTGGGTATAAGGGCAGTTCCTCGGACCAAGTGACCTTGGAAAGCTCAGTGTAGCTTCAAGCGCATGAGACCAAGATGGGGATGAGATGAGGTCTCTGTCCTCATACAAACACAGAGAATTGATTAGGGGATTGAGGGTCGGATGTCACAAACATCAACTCATTCTAAGGGTAGAAGTGGGCGTGCTTCTATCTAGGTAGCCGGTAAAGTCGCTCTAGAGCCACAAGTGGATTTAGTGAATAGGCTGGCTTGTGATTTTGTGTTTTTGACCTTCATGATGAAAGATGTGTGTTGGGTGATGACACATTGTGATAAATAAGAAATAGTGATGAAAATTGAAACTTTGAAATGAAAGGTTTTTAAAAGATAATAAAAAGTCTGGCACACTTCAATTCAAATAGAAAGCTCATTCACTAAGTCGTTGTACTCACCCCCTCCCTTATATCCCTTTCAGGAAATCCCAGAAAGCCTACTCCGAGGACCATTAGCTAACACGCCTGTGAAACAGGTATGATCAGTTTAAAATTTCTATGCAGTTTTAATTTATGTTATTCTAGGAAAGGTGTAGGTTTAATGGATGCAATACTCTTTACGGTTTATAAATATGGGGAAACCCTTAATAAACTGGAAGTGTGGTGGGTTGATCACAGGATCCAACCAAACAGGGTTGGGGCATGAAAATTCTCCTTGACTATCTTGTCATTTCGGATTGCTTTTTTTGTTATGTTTGTTCGAAACTCCAATTTGACTTCTTTGCTTTTTCCAAAGCAGGTCGTGATTATCATCCTGAGACATCCCATTTGTTGTTGGCTTGTCTTCTCTTGTGGATGCGCTTCTTTCCTTGCTCCTAGATGGCTGGATATTTAAGGAAATTTTCCTTCAGCAACCGTTTTGTTATGTTTTGTAATTTATCGAGGTCCTACCTTCAGTCATTTTTCCTTCTTGCCACTTTGCTAGGATCTTGAAGAGTTTCCTCCTAGATGTGGTTAAAATTCAGAGCAAGAGTCCTATTTCTAGGGATGGCATCCTTCAAGATTCCTATAGTTATAGGTCACTATCTTTGTAAAGTATTGTTCTAAATCCTTGTGGTATGGGATATTTCTTCACTTCATGTCCTATTTCCTTTACAGCTTGCAATAGGTCATTGTTCTTGTCTAGTTGTTACTTAAGTGTTCTCCTAGACTCCTTAATTACCTTGATGGTTTTCTTGCTTTCTTCTCCTAATAATTCCTTTGATTTATTTCCTTTATTTGGGATGGGACTCTCCTTGGTCTCCATGGTGTCTAGGGGAACGCGGGTTTTTTTGTTTACCTTTCTTAGGCAATCTTCCTACATCTTGAGGCGCAAGGTCACATTATAAAGCTATTGGGTTCTTGACAACATCCTTCTTCTTGACAAGCATACCTTTCTTAGGTAATCTTTATTATTGGAGAGGTAGTACAATAGGTTGGGGTCTTAGCCCTTTTACAAAAAGTTCCTAAGAAACAGATGGAAAGCTATTGGGTTCTTGACAAGCATCCTTCTTAGTAGGGTTATAAGCCATTGATGGTGTTCTTAGCCTTAGGCTTGGCTTCCTTCTTACTCAGGATTATGACCTCAACAGATCCTGGCACCATTCTTCTAAATACTCCCCACTAATGTCTCTTGGTTCTTTGGGACTTCTCGGTTATTTTAGGGTGATCTTCCTACGGGGACAGAGTGTTGCGTGGTGTTGGTATGCAATCCTAGTTTTATTGGTTCCTCTCTTGGGAGCCATCTAAAAATTATAAAATCCTTCCTATTAGTTACTATCTTTTCTAGTTTTGATTATGTATTCGAGGAAACAGGCTCGATACACTCAAGTTGTCACGCCTCGACCCAGTATGGTCGAATCCCCATGATCAACCCGCCACTCTCCAAATTTACTAAGGGTTGCCCCTTGTTTATAAACCGTAATGAGTAAGGCATCCTTTAAACATGCACATTTCCTAGAATAACATAAATCAAAATTGCATAAAATTTTAAAATGATCATACCTGTCTCGTAGGCATATTCGCTTGTGGTCCTTAGGGTTGGCTGTTCGGGGTTACCTGAAAGGGATATAAGGGAGGGAGTGAGTACAACAACTCAGTGAATGGGTTTTTTAAAAAAATTATCTTCTTAGAAAAAAATATTTTGATTTAGAGTGTGCCAGACTCCTTATTCTCTTTTAAAAACCTTTTATTTCGAATTTCAATTTTTTTTATCAACATTTCTTATTAACCACGATGTGTCATCACCTAACACACATCCTTCATCAAGAAGGTCAAACACACAATCACAGGCCAGTACGTCCACTTAACCCATTTGTGTCGTCGGAGCGACTTTACCGGCCACATAGATAGAAGCACGTCCACTTCTTCAATGAGAATGAGTGGATGTTCGCGACATCCGACCCTCAATCCCGTAACAATTCTCCGTGTAAGTATGAGGGTAGAGACCTCATCCATCCCCACCTAGGTCTCGTGCGCTTGAAGCTACGTCGAGTTTCGCAAGGTCACCTGGTACAACTAACTACTCTTATATACACCAAGTCATCTGGGGCCCTAGGATGCATCACTACCCCTCTTGGGCGTCTTGAAGGTCCTGTAATCACAGTGCATGCACAATCAATATTTTCACATCATGCCATATAATCTATGGTGCCACTTGTCCAATAGCCCCGACCCTCAACTCGACTTGCAGCTATTTGTCTTGACTAGTCCAGATACATGTCATGTCGCACTGCCGCTAGTTTACTAAGTATGTCAGTCATATCTTGGTACCATGGCCAAACAATTCAATTACTCATGTTTTCATGGCATATAATTCATGTTTTTCCACGAGCTCCTGCTTGTGCCAACTGGTCTACGACCCATCATTCGAGATTTTCAAAACTGGGCATAATAGCCCCCAAGTTCCAAAATCGAGGTCTCTGGCCTAACAGAGCTATTCAAGCTCCCATCAAGAAAGTCTCCCAAATCGTCTAAGTAGTGGCACACAGTTAGGGGAGAGCACTTATGACAAAAATATATTTTCAACTATCCATCATACCTAATTGAGTATGAGGATATCTCTGCTCATTACCGATGAACGGGTTTTCCACATCCTCCGAGGAAGTTTCATCATACTAATCAGGTATGATCTACATACAACCAGTAAGTAATTTTTCTGTGTCATTTTCACACCACTCGTCAAAGTTGTGATGTTTAAAATGCCACTAAGTAGTGGGCTTACATTTCCGAGATACTTATCATCCCAACCGGGTATGATATAAAAGTCCCACTCACCATATCGTGCAGTGAAATTCCACTAAGTAGGTTTTCATCGCTTGCGAACTTAAACTCAGCTGGTGTTCCTAATGTCTCATGTTCCTACACAAAATGAACATCGTTGTTCATTATCATCTGACTTAGTCACCTCATTCAGTAAGAATAACTTAATTTAAAACTCTTCCAATATTTGCAAATTGGCCCCTAAAGTATTTTTCCTTTTACTTTAGGCCCCAATTGCCGATTTTTCCCCAAATTGAGTCCTGAAACTTTTAAAATTCTTATTGGGACCTCAATTTACTCAATTTCATAAAAGGGGTTCAAGTTTCCCAAATTCCCAATTTGGACATAAAATTTTCCAAAATTACCATTTTGCCCATACTTTACATAAATGGTAAGTTTTACCCCAAAAATTCTAAAATTTGCTCAATTCATCCTCTAACACTCTTATCATGCCCAATTGACATTCAATTTTAAAAAATTGCATTTTGGTCCATCAAATTTTTGAAAATCCACAATTTTCCCCTAATTTCAACTTTCTAACACAGTCGAAATTGATTTCATCAAATTGACCGATCAAACACTTCTAATTTTTGAAATTGAAGTTTAAATTAAGTTTTTACATCTTCATACGATTCAATAGCACTTTGAATCGTAAGTTTTGACGTTGGAACGAGCTTAAATGAAGCTTCATCAGAAAATAAAATGTAGAGAGACAAACCTTCAATTGCTCACTGTCAGTGGTGTAGTGGTCAAAGCTTTCGATCTAGGCAAATAGCTTGTCTTGTGGTTCCTCCTAGGATCAATAATTGCATCAATTAATGTCGAATTGAGTTAGAATTTCATCATCGAAGTTCTGTCGATTCTCTCTTTAGCACCGGTCAGAAATTGTAGAGGGGAGCCGAATTGGCTAACGTTTCATTTCTAATTTAGCTGTAGGAGGGTTGTGAAGGTGTTGGGAAGGCTTAGTTTGGCCTGAGGAGGGCTCAAATTGACCGATTTCAGCTCGTCGACACAGGTAGCTTCAGTTAGCCAGAGGTGCCGATGCTTCTCTGGTGACCCTTGTAGCAATTGGAGACTATAGGCATGTAGCTTACTTCTCCCTGAATCCAATGAACCCGACCTCTCCATGTTTGGCTTAGAAAAATGCCCAAGTCAAAGCTCTAGTTCGAGCTTCATCTGAAATTGGAGCAGTTGAGAGAGAATGGAGTTTTCAAATGTGGAGGAGCTCTTTATATAAGAAGCTCAGGGATTTCTTAGTCGTTCGATTGGTGCCTTAATGGCAATTATTCATTGCCTGAAACTACCTGGCCAGAGACTTTTCAGCTTCGCTAGCGCTGCGTAATTTTTCGGCAAGTGAACAGTGCTATCATCTAAATGAAGAAGACGAAACTGTTCTAAACTAGACCGGTCCGAACCAGGTTCAATGCTTAAACTGGTCGATAAATCACCGATTCAACTGAATTTTTCAAATCTAAAAATTTTATAAATTCATCTAAATTCATTTTCTATCCAATGATGGCCTCAAATCTCCAATTTGAATTTTTTAAGTCACCTAGAAAAATGAATTTAGCATCCGGTTCAATAGTGGTTCAAACCGGTGCAAACCGGTTAAATACAGTTCAGATCTAGTTCACCTAAACTGGTTTGGTTTTTCTCTCCAACTCATCCTAAAGTCCTTTTTCATGACTTTTATGAATCCTTAGGTCACATAGGGTCCATAAATTTCCCATTTTGCCCTCGCTCTTTTGGTTCCGGATCATAAATCGGCTCTCGATGAGATCTACCTCCTCAAATCTAGAGCTCCAGCAACTGCGCTCTAGCTAGTGAAATTTTGAAGCTTCCTCTCTCTAAGAATAGTTTTTTGATGAAGCTTCATTTAAGCTTAATTCTAGGACAATTAAGGTGATTTGAAGCATGAATTAATTGTGGGAAAGTAGGTAAGACAATTAGTAGCATGCTAGGGAATAATTAAAGAACTTTGCATGGCCAATTTGATGAATTGATGAATCGAGGGACTAAAGTGCAATTTTGGTAAAATTTGGGTAATTTGGGGATTTTGCGATAATTGGGTATTGTTGGGAAATTAACCTCAATTGAGAGCCAATTGGAAATTAATGTGAAATTAAGGACCTAATTGTAACTAAAGATAATTTGAGGTTTTTAATTGCAATTAGAAGTAATTTTGTGGTATTATTTTCAATTTAATGAACTTATAAGGGTTAAATTACAAATAAAAACTGAATTAGGGGTCCAAGTGAAACTTTTCAGATAATTCAATGAATTATTCGTGATAATGTAGGTACGTACTGAGAGACTACAACCTATGACCACGAGAACGCCTTGAGACACTAAAACTTTGCTCAAGACTGACGAATCACGACACTAGGTGAGTGGGAATTTCCAACATCACACTTGGTTAGGGTGATGAGCATGTTTTCAATTTGAAAACCATTTTTTCCTTAAATAGTCTCCCATGACTGTGTGAAACTGCTTAAACATTTTGGGAGCTATTTCCAAGGAGTAGCTAGAGATGCTCTAGTGGGACCAAGGCTAATGGGAACATGCTTAGGCCCGTAGACAAATAGACAAGTACTAAGCATATGAAAACTCATATAATTGGTAAATTGTGTGTGATAGCTACAGAGCAATGACCAAGATTTTCAAACTTGTTAGGCTAGTGGTTACCTAGCCGAAGTAAGGTCATCGAACTCGTTGAGCTGGTAGTACCAAGCCGAAGCCCGGTCAACAAGATCATGGGAGTTGGTAGCATAAAAGATAAAAGGCCTTAAATGAAAAGAATTGTTTTTATGCATGCATGAGATATGAAACCATTGAGGCACTCGTTTATTTGTTAGTGTTGGTTCCAAGGGCTACTGGACGATCCAGTGAGCATATGGGAAGTTTGTCATCTAGTAAGTTAGGAAGCTTAGGGCGCTTCATGCACATTGATACCAAGGAAGCGTGGGGGGGGGGGGGGGTCTCATCCCACAATAGTGGACACATAGGAAATTGAGGTCTAAGGGATAGACAATAACACTCACTCAGACTTGTGGTAGAAGGTGTGACCTTCTACTAGGGTAGTCAATAAAGGCGCTCTGGACCACAATTGGAGTAGTCGGGGACTAATCTGTGAATGTGTGAAACCCTTTAATAATAAGGGGCGATTGTTTGCATATTGGAACTTTTTAAGTAAAAATGGAGGGAGATGAATAAAAGAAAACCAGTAAAACATTATTTGTGATACCCCACTCACATAGTTATAATACTCACCCCTCCCTTAAATTCCTTTTCAGGGGAAAACTTTTTGCGCCAAGATGAGTGGAAGCTTGAACGGCATGATTGAACTTTCGCTACAAGGTAACTTTAGAAAATATAAATTTATATTGGAAAACATGTTGTATAGGGAAGCCTTTACCTCTCTTGGGTCATCTTAATAGAGATACCATGATGACACAGCAAAGGGTGGCAGGTTGATCATAAGGTTCCGACCGTACCGATTGTCTAAACCAATGTGGCCACTGACCGAATCTATCCCTACTTTGACCATGCCTATAAACCCCGCACTTTGAGTTAAGGAAAATCAGGAAAAGAACCGGTCAAACCGAGTAAGAAAACCGAGATGGTTTACAAACCCGATCATTTGGGAACAAGCAATTTGGAAATTTACAACTTCCAAGTGATCCAAAGGGTTTATTAAACCTTGGAAAAGAAACTTAACACAAATTAGAATAGAAAAACCAAATTAGTTCAGGTGAACGAGAGTCCATAAGAACTTTAAAGTTAAGCGTGCTTGCCATAAAGTAGTGTGAGGATGGGAGACCTTTTGGGAAGTATCATTTTTTGTAACCCGAAATTTCAGTCAAAAATTTTTATGCGAACGTACGACTTATCATAAATAGCCATAAATTAATATATATTTAAATATTAAAATTAATATTAATAATTTAATACTGAAATTGAATTATTAGAATTAATACAAATAATTTAATACCGAAATTGAATTATTAGAATTAATACAAATAATTTAATACCGAAATTAAATTATTGTAATTAATATCAATAATTTAATACCAAAATTAAATTATTGGAATTAATATCAATATTAATAATAGTAATAAATCTCGCCCAATTAATACACGGGTTTTACGCCTATATAAAGAGGTCATCCCCATTTCATTCTCCTCACACCTGAACACTTCTCTCTCTCTCTACTGCTCCATTTCCCAGTAAAGCTTGAATCCGAGCTTCGACTTGAACAAAGGTCGGGCTCCTTAGAACCGGGGAGAAGACAGCTATCTGATAGCAAACTATAGTCAATCTGAGAATTGTTGAAGAAGCGCCGACGTGATAGAATAGTGAAGCAGCTCCAACGGACCGAAGCTGCCCTATTTTGGCCAAGCTGAAATCAGCCATTTCAAGCCCTACTCAGGCCAATCCAAGCCCTCCCAACACTTCCTCAGCCTTTCCACTGCCGAATTAGGACCGAAAGGTAAGCCAATTCGGCTCCCCTTTATAATTTTCGATGGGTGCTAGAGAGAGAGTCGACCGAATTTCAATGATGAAATTCTTATCCAATTCCGCATCAATTGATGTGATTCTTGATTCTAGGATGAACCACAGGATGAGAGCTATCTGTCCAAATCGAAAGCTCGAACCGTCGTGCCTTCACCGGTGAGTAATTGAAGCTTTCTCTCTCTATAGTTCATTTTCTAGCGAACCTCCGTTTGAGCTTGTCCCAGCATTAAAACTTGCGATTCACATTTCTGAAGAATCGCATGAACATGTAGAAACTTAATTTCAACTTCAATTTCAACAATTGGAAACGTTTGATGGGTTAATTTGATTAAATCAAATTCGGCTGTGTTAAGAAGTTGAAAATGGGGGAAAATTGGGGATTTTCAAAATTCAAAGGACCAAAATGAAATTTTATGAAATTGAGAATCAATTGGGCATGAAAATAATGTTGGAGGACCAATTAAGGAATTTTGCAATTTTTGGGGCAAAATTTACCATTTTTCGTAAAGGAAGGGCAAAATGGTAATTTTGGAAAAGTTAGGGGACCAAATTGGAAATTTGGGAAATTAAACCCCCTTTTGTGAAATGGAATAAATTGAGGTCCTATGATAAATTTTACAAGTTTCGGGACTCAATTTAAGGAAAAATCGGCATTTGGGACTTAAAGTTAAAGAGAAATAACTTTAGGGTCCTAATTGCAAATAAATGAAAGTTTGACTTTCTCATTCATTTGGAATGAACGAAGGATAATGAACCAAGATGTTCATATCGTGTAGGAACGTGAAATACCGGGAACGCCAGCAAGAACAAGCTCGCGTGAATACAAAGAACCAGTCTAGTGGAATTCACGACATTAACAGCTGAGTGGGTTAACTAACATCATACCCGGATGGGATGATGAGCATAACTTTAAATTTAAAAATCACTTACCGGTTGTGGGTGGGATTATATATCATACCCAGTTGGGGATGATAAGTGCCTCGGTATAAAAACCCACTGTTTAGTGGTATTTTAATCATCATCGCTACTTAGAGAAAGTGATGTGAAAGTTATGCGGAAAAACTACTTACGGGTTGTAAGTAGATCATACCCGGTTGGTATGATGAGACTTCCTCGAAGGAAGTTGAAAACCTATTCATCAGTTATGAACGAAGATGTCCTTATACCGGTCGGTATGATGGACAGTAAAACCCTATTTTTGTCGGAAGTGCTCTCCCATTACTGTGTGCCAATGCTTAAACAATTTGGTAGACCTTCTCGACGAGAGCTTGAATAGCTCTAATAGGGCGGGGGCCTCGGTTTTGGAACTTGGGCTCTAAATGCCCGATTTTGAAAATCTCGTACAGTGGGCCCAAGGCCAGTTGGCACGAGCAAGAGCTTGTAAATGAATATGATATATGTGCCATAAAACTTAATAAGTGAATTGTTTGGCCATGGAACCAAGATAGGACCAACATGCTCAGTCAAGACAGGTCGACAAACTAGTCAGGACAAACAGCTGCGGGTTTAATTGAGAGTCGGGGCCATTGGACTAGTGGCACCATAGATTACATGGCAATATAAGAAAACATTGTTTGTACATGCACTGTGAGTACGACATCATCAAGATGCCCAAGAGGGGTAGTGATGTGTCCTAAGGGCACTAGACGACCTGATGTTTATAAGGGCAGTTGGTCGTTCCAGGTGTTTGTGCGAAATCTGGAGTAGCACGAAGCGCATGAGACCGAGGTAGGGACAGGATGAGGTCTCTATCCTCATATGGACACGAAGAAGTGATTTCGGGATTGTGGGTCGGATGTCACGTACATCCACTCATTCCCAGGGTAGAAGTGGTTGTACTTCTATCCGGGTGGCAGGAAAAGTCGCTCCGAAGCCACTAGCGGGTTCAGTAGTGATACTGACTTGCGAATGTGTGTAACCTTCATGATGAAGGATGTGTGTTGGATGATGACACACCAGTAACTAAGAAATAATGGAAAAACCCAAATTATTAAATTAAGGGATTTTTTGAAAAGAAAGGAGTCTGGTACACTCCATATAAATGTTTTTCTTAAAAGTTAAAAGTAGACCTTTGAAAACCCATTCACTGAGTAGTCATACTCACCCCCTCCCTTATATCCCTTTTAGGAAATCCCGGGAAGCCTTCTCTTAAAGACCGTCATCTAAGATGCCTGTAAGACAGGTATGTAAAGTTTTAAATTTAATGCAGTTTTGATTATGTTATTCCAGGAAAAAGGTGCAGGTTAAAGGTCGCCTTACTCTTTACCGTTTACAATAAGGGGAAACCCTTTAATAAACCGAGAGAGTGGCAAGTTGATCACGGGGATCCGACCAAACCGGGTCGGGGCGTGACAATGACACCTGGCATACTCTGATTGCCTAATTTAAATTCACCGATTTTCCCACCTGATGCGCTATACCATTGCGACATGTCAGCCTCGAATTGCATGTGGCCATCCAATGTGGCTTTTCCATATGTCAACCT
This sequence comes from Trapa bicornis, assembly GCA_030064425.1. Taxonomy (NCBI): domain Eukaryota; kingdom Viridiplantae; phylum Streptophyta; class Magnoliopsida; order Myrtales; family Lythraceae; genus Trapa; species Trapa bicornis. The sequence continues at coordinate 1,057,437 of CM057756.1, read as the reverse complement.
CTGATTGGTAGACCATTCTCTGATAACTTAGTAGACCTTTGGTGTTGCACCTTTTCCACATGTCAACACCTCATTGATCAGTCATGCTGACGAGGCTTCTCCTTAGTTGACTGTTGACTGAGGACACGTGTCACTATCTCATTGGTTATTTTGTGGTGACATGGCCTTTTCTTCAACCATTGATTTAGGACATTTGTCATGCTCTGTTTGGACAAAGCTACCAAATGATGACTGAGTGGTTGACTGGGCATGCTTCACCACGCGTCGTGCATGTTGACAGGGTGTTGACCGGGTAGGTGGTCCGTTGACCAACTGGACTGTTGACTGGTTCTGTCAGACAGGGTTCGGTGACCTAAAATTGAAAATTGGTTGGTTCAGACCCAATTCAATCGGTTTTCTAAAAATTAAAAATTTTAAAATATGTCTAACTTCAATTTACCAAATTGACTTTTTGAAGTCACCTAGAAAAATAAATCTTTGAATCGGTTCTTTTTTGTTCAATATAGTTCAATTCGGATCAAGTTTGTTTCACTATAAACTAGTCCAATTTTCACATCCTATTTGGTTCATAGTTATTTTTCTTGGTTCTTGGATCCTCATTGATCAAGTGAGATTTTTCAATTTCCCATTTTTATTTTCTTTTCAATTTTTTTATTCACTTTAATCAATGGTTTCTTTTCAAAATTTTCTAGTTCTCTATTGCGTATTACTTATCTTTGGAAAATGTGATTTAAAACATCACCCCTCCTTTTAGGAGTTTTGTCCCCCAAATTCATTTAATATTATTACAATTCCTTAGAATAATTTCAGTCCTCCTTTTTACTTCTTCTTGAATTCCATCGACTAATGTTTTTGTCATTTGTCTTTGTTAGTGTACTTGCCTTCTTATGATCCGATTTTGAGTATTCATCCAAGATCATTTCCTTCGTCGGATGACAAGAATTGTTGGAACCCCATCCACATTCTTAATCCTACAACATTCCATCACTTCTTTAAGTACTTCCTTCATACTTGATAATCATATACTTCCCAATTAACTCTCTAGGTCTCCCCAAAAATTTTTAATACCAATCAATTATTATTGTTTCAAATGGGCATTCATTTAACATATTTTTTTCCTTTTCATCCCACTTATCTCGCTTGGAAAGTTTCTTCATATCTACTCACTGTCCTTTCGTAACACTTATTCTTTGCCATGAGGTTGCACAACTTCGTGTCCTAAGTGACTGACAAGTATTATTATCTAACCATTATGGGTGGTACGGTCATAGGCTTTGTATCGCCCAATGGCTTCTTGCCACTATAACTTAGATCCCATCCACTTCTTACAAAACGTGACTTTCTTTGTCTTCCATTCGAGTCATGACACCTTCAGTTTTCCAGTTAGTCTTCCTACATAGTTTACTTTACCCATCACCTTCAAAATAAACTTGGATCGACATCCTTCCAACCGATAGAGTTTTCCTCACAAAAAAAAGCGTAAATTCTTCTACCTTTCTGGTCCTTATTACTCATTGTATGCACCCATGGTGGTATGTGTTTCTTTTTTGGAGCTTGCTCTTGGCTAGTGAGTGCACTAGGTTTGTGTCAAACGTCTTTCATTGTTCCCCCTTAGCTAGGATGTTATGGTCTTTAATATGGTTAATGATGTCCAAGGTTTTTCATGGTTATTGGTGGATTTCCATCTCACTGCCTTCTTATCTCCTTCTACATATATGCAACCATTCTCTTCTTTTTATTAGGAACTTCATTTGTTGCTCTCTTAACCAATGAGGATCTTTAAGTACTTATTATAAGTTTCCTTTAAACAATTTTATCATTTTGATTTACCCTTATTATAAGTACTAATTTTCCCTTTTTTGCTCCAACTTTCGAGTTTCCCAAAAACTTCTTAACTTGTCTTAATGGCATATACATAACTATACCCCTTTTTCATTTCCTTAGTATAACCCCATTTTGTTGAGTACATCCTTCATAAGGACTTCCATTTCCTCAACCTACTTGCACCTTCCAGTGATCTTTCCACACTTATCACACCATTATTTGTAAGTTGCCCTTTTTAAAGTAAGAACCTACATTCTTGTGTTTTTCCTTAGTACATTCCCCGCTTAACCCATTCTCTACTACCGTCTTTCGAAGTAAGGACCTTTCTCCCTGGAGATTTAAGTCTCCTTTCCTCATTACCCTTTGAGTATTCCATATATACCCGCTTTTATCGTTGTCTTCTATTTGATCCAACAACTTCTTTTGTTGTTGATGTTTGAGTACCTTGCAATTTCCTTAACGAGTTGCATTCTTCATCTTTAGAGTTTTCTCTCTTTCATTTGTCCTCCCTTTAGAACAATTTCCTAGACTATACCGTATTCTCATGCCTTCTTGAATTATGGACGATCCATACCAATCCTTGTACGTCTTCCTTCTAAGAAAAAACCCTTCATATGACACTTAGGATAAGACTATCCTTTCATATGAGGTCTTCCTCCTTTCTTAAGGTATCGAGTGACATATCTTTATTAACCACATATATGGTTTCATTAAATTCTTATGTCATGACATAATGACATTCCACTTATGGATATCTCGGATTATTCATGCTACATTCTTGCAACAAAAATGCCTCTCAAAAAGGGTTTTAAGTGAGGTTGACACAACCACATGAGTAAATTATTGGAAAAGAGTTTTACTAATGTCACACCCCACCCCCCACATCCTCCCAACGCTACTAAGGTGGGTACCTTCATCCAAGTAGAGTCGACATAATGAAAGGATTAGAATAAAAAATACAAATTTCATTAGAAGTTTGAACATTTATAAATGCATAATAAGTCCCATAAATCAAATACATATTTTTATATTTGGGAAATTAACATATGATAAGCAATAACCTTCGTTCACATAAATTGAGTATCGTAACTCCGTTGAGTGGTAATAGGAGTCGAGGTTGTAGCGAATCTCTAAGCTACATTGTATTTTCCATAAAAGAGTTAGGGTGGGGGTGAGCTCAAAACTAAGTGAATGAATTTATCTACTTCAAGCCATGACATGGCTTATGACCAAGTCCCTATTTACTCTTTTTAATAGTCCAATTTTCTTAATTTAGTTTACATTTTTATGTACATTTTTACATCTTGTTTTCACGAAAAATCAAGAGTTTATCTCCCATTTGATAACCTTATGAGTTGAGTGCATAGAAACCATGGAGTCTTACACATAAGAACTTCGGGCTGTGAGGGGTATGTGCATCAAACACACTTCCTTTCACAACGTTATTAATCGAGCACATAAATAAAAACCATAGAATCTCACCAAATCCAAACTCTGGGCTATGAGGGGTATGTGCATCAAGCACACTCCCATGGAATATCTCGAGATAATTGTCTCACTCACATGAATGTCGATGATGTGTCATCTAACATCCTACATCCTTCGATCCACTCACCCTACACTGTGATCGCAAGCAATTATTTTTGGACCAAAAACATAAATCTTTTTGGGTCCTGGCAGCCAACTTTTCTAGTAGTCAATTACCTTTATCGGAAGGAAATGAGCTGACTTAGTTAACTGGTCTACAATGACACATATTGCATCTCATCCCATTCTTGTCATAGGAAGTCCCTTCACAAAGTCCATGGTGATGTGTTCCCATTTCCTTTCAGGCATCAGTAGGGGCTGCCAAAATCTTGTGGGCTTTTGATGTTTTGCCTTAATCTGTTTGCATGACAGGCACCTTGCCATATATTTTGTGATGTCCCTCTTCATTCGCCTCCACTAGTAACCCAATTTTAGGTTACGGTACATTTTCATGTTGCTGAGATGCATGGCATGTACCGAATCGTGCGCCTCCTCCAATATTAACCTCCTCAACTCCATGTTATTCAATACCTAGACCCTCCCTTTGAAGGTCATCAACTTGTCTTTTCTAATTGTAAGGTCTTGGGTCAGCTCCTTGGCTGTCCGGTCCTAGTGCGAATAGTGCTCCTTGTCCTCCCTTTGTAGGGTCCTTATTTGGTCAACTAGGTTGGGTTGTATGGCTATGTTGGCTACTAAGCATCTCTTATCCCCATCTAGGCTAAGGTTCACCCTCAAGCTACCCAGCTTGTTTAGCAAGGGCAAATAGCATGTCCTTACGAAAGCCACTTATGTGTGATACATGCAACTAAGTGCATCTGCCACCACATTAGCCTTGTCAAGGTGATATTCTATCATTACATCATAATCATTTACTAACTCTAGCCATTTCCTCTATTATAGATTGAGCTCCTTCTAGGTTAGGAAATACTTAAGGCTTTTCTGGTTATTGTATATACGACACTTGGCCCCATACAAGTAGTGTCGCCAAATCTTGAGTGCAAACACTATTGACGCCAACTCCAGGGCATAGGTGGGGTAATTCCTCTCATGCATTTTCAATTTTCGAGAGGCATACACAATGACACTTCCCTGTTACATCAGGAAGCATCATAGTCCTTGTCCGGACGCATCGCTATACACTGTATACTCCTCTGCATTTGGGTCGGGTAATGCCAATATCGGGGTTGTGGTCAAATGAGACTTAAGTTCCTAGAAGGACTCTCACACTTAGCATCCCAATAATATTCTATCCCTTTTCTTGTGAGACGGGCCAGAGGAGCCACAATTTTGGAAAAATCATTTACGAACTTCCAGTAATATCCCGCAAGTCCAAGGATGTCGTGTATCTCGGTTGGGCTGGTTGGTGCCTTCTAGTTGGATATTGTTCATATCTTTGTTGGGTACCTTTACTCCATCCTTTGACACAATATGTCGTAAGAAGCCCACTTCTTGCAGCCAGAACTTGCATTTTGAGAATTTGCCATAGAGTCGGATTTCCCGTAAGTTGCTCAGGGTGGTCTCTAAGTGTGCCTCATGTTCCTCTTTTGTTCAGGAGTATATGAGGATATCATTTATATAGACTATCACAAACTTATCCAAGCAAGGATGGAACACTCAGTTCATTTGGTCCATAAAGGCCGCTGGCATGTTTTTTAGACTAAAGGATATCACTCTGAATCAATTGTGCTCGTATCATGATTGGAATGCAGTTATCTGTATATCGTCCTCCCGGATCTTCAATTGGTGATACTTTGATTGTATGTCAATCTTGGAAAAGTATGTGACTGCCTTTAGTTGATCGAATAAATTATCTATCCTTGGGAGGGGGTACTTATTTTTTATAATCACCTGGTTTAGTTTTCTATAGTCGATGCAAAGCCTCATACTCACGTCCTTTTTATTGACAAATAAGACTGGTGCACCCCACGGAGATTGGCTCGTGCATATAAAACCCGTCTCTAGTAGCACGTCCAATTGTTCCTTAAGCTCCTTTAGTTTTGCAAGTGCCATATGATAGGGGGCTTGCGATATGGGGTGTGTTCCTGGCACCACCTCAATCATGAATTCTGGTTGGTGATATGGGAGTTGTCCAGGTAACTCTCCAAGGAATACGTCAGGGTAGCGGTTTACTGTTGGGATCTCTTTTGGTCCTCTCTTCTCTGAATCCTTCATCATGATCAGAGCGAGCAACAACTTACACTCTATTCGCAACATATCATACACATTTATGCAGGACAGCAGGTGTACTCCCGCTCTCCCCTTGTCTCCTTTTAATAATGCCCCTTCCGTCCTTGGAGCGTGGAAAGTTATTCACTTGTTCCAGCAATCAAATTTCGCCTGGTACATGCTCAGCTAGTTCATCCCCAAGATGACCTCCACTTCCTTTAATGGTAGGGAAATCAGGTCTACTTTTAAGGTCACTCCTATCTGGATCTCGCATGCCTTTATGAGTTTATTTTGGGCTAACTCCTCCCCCACCGTATAAGGATGTTGAGGGGTGGTGTGACAGGCATGAGTTTGCTAGGAAGGACTGGAACTAGGGTCTCCTAAATGAATGATCATTCAACCACTGAGTCGAAGAGGGCATATACCTCTCTCTCAAATAATTGTACATGCCCTAAGTGGAAAATTTAATAGAATTTCTTAAGAGAACGAAAATTTTATTGATTAAAAAATAAGAACTACATGACTTGAGGTTACAAACTTGTCTTGGCGGGGGGGTGGGACGTACCGGCTACTACGTTGGGGTCCATTCGGGCTTCTTTCTAAGTGAGTTTGTACACTCTATTCGAAACTCTAGAGGGTGCCTTCCTTCACTCGTTGGGTGCCCTTTGGTTTCTTGGTGGTGCTTGAGGGGTATTTTTCTAGGCATTTCCTTGAAGTGCCAAGCAATTCCTCGCATAGTGCTCAAGTTGTGCGCATCCAAAACATGCTTGGCATGCCCCTTCATGAGTCCTTTGACACTTGGGGTAGTAGGGATCCTTCCTCTAGGGGTGTGTTCACCTTCCTATGGTTTGATAATCCTCCCCTTTTCTTGGGAACCTTGCCTTGGTTCCCCACCACGACCCACTTTGCTCCCTCTAGCTTCCCCTGTTACTCTAGCCCCTTTCTTCCTTCGTCCGGCCTGTTCCATCTAGTTACATCTCGTTTGCACTAGATGCTTGCATTCATGGGCCATGTTGACAATGGTGGCTAGATCCATGGGGTGTCCCAATACCCCCATCCAATCTCTCATGTGCATAGTGAGTCCGTCTATGAAAATTTGGCAGATATTTGTCGGTCTGGCCAAGTCAGGAGGAAAGAATCTAAGCTCATTAAACTTGGTATCGTACTCTAAGATTGTACTTGCTCCCTATTGAAACCAGAAGAATTTCAGTTTCTAATTGTTAATCAGGTGGGGGGCCAAGTACTCCTCTGAGTATTTCTCCTCGAACTCTTCCTAGGTGGGTGCAATGGAAGAGAGTCTTCTCACGTTGTCCTACCATCTCCTGGCGTTGGACTCAAGGAAGAATTTGGCCAGGGTCACCATCTCTTCTTGGGGTGTCCTTATGATCCCCATGAATTTCTTAAGGCTTGCTAGCAAATCCATAGCTGCCCCAACATCTTTCTCCCCTTAAAAGGGCTTACACCCCAGTTGTTGGAGTGGCTTTAGTAATTTTGGAATGCCAAAGAGAGGAGGAACAAGGGTGGAGGTAGACTGTGACTGTACTTCCTCGGGGTGGGTATGGAACTCGGAGTCCAGGTTGGGTTTTCCAAACACCCTAGTGAACTCCTCGTACAACCGTTGGTGTTCCGAGCAAAATCATTATGGGGTTGGCTGGGCCCCTGGGGATTCACCCTCGGGAAGGGTGTTTCCGATGGAGTTTGTAGCTACCACCTTGGTCCTCTTGGTTCCTCTTCAAGGAACCATTACTAGGTTTTAAAAATATTGATTAGTCCTTAGGTTATAAACTCTTGACGATGCATTTGAGGGAAACACCGGCTCTGATACCACCCAAGTTGTCTCACCCCGAACCGATTTGGTTGGAACCCCGCGATCAACCCACCATTCTCCTTAACCTCAAGGAGTCACTCCTCCCCTAGATCAGTCACTCCTCCCCTAGATCATGAAGAGTAAGGCATATTATCTCTTGTAGTTCCCTGAAATAAAATTATACAAAATTGATGGTATAAATCATACTTGGATTTCGAGGCTTGGTGAGGGATCTTCATGGACGATTGTCTCTTTCCTAAAAAATGTTAATGGGAGGGGATGAGTCTTACAAATTAATCAGCGAGGAATCTTAAAGATAGATTTGTTTGAGTTTTCCATTAATTTGTAGTGTTCCATTATTTATCCCTCCTCGGGTTGGCACACAATCACACACCCTTTTATCATAAAAAGGATTACACGTTTGTAGTTTCGTCCTACTTGTGGACTAGAGCACCTTTACCGTCTACCCTAATCGAAGTTCAAATCTTCTACCCTGAGTCGAAGTGGGAATCATTCGTCCAACCCTTAGACCCGAGCCATATTTCATGTCTACGATGTGGGATGAAACCTCTTCTGCCTCTGACTTCGGTCTCCCTACGCGAAAAGCTCTTAGAGCTTCTTGAAATACTGGACCACAGACCGCCCTTATGCTCCCTAGTTCATCCAGTAGCCCTTAGAAACACTACTACTCCATATCGGGCATCTCGATAGTTCCGTACCTCATGCTTTCACAATTAATAGTTTTCATTTACACAAGTCATATTTGGTGTTACTGGCCAAATGGACTCAACAACCTAACCTTGCCTCCGTTTTTACTAGCCCATCGAGTTCGATGACCCGACTTCGACTCTGTAGCTACTAGCCTAACAAGTTCATACATCCGACTTTGGCTCAATAGCTATTCACACATAGTTATCTAATTTTTGGCGGCATCATGCCCATGCCCATTGGCCTTGGGCCTACTCAAACAGTATTACCCGACTATTGCATATCCCATGCAATATCTGGACAGCCTCCCAAAATTTTAAGCTTGTTCAACCAGAGGGGAGTGCTGTCACGCCCTGACCTAGTTTGGTCAGATCCCTGTGAACAACCCACCACTCCCTTCGGTTTTTGAAGGATTTTACCCTCCTCTAAACCACGAGGAGTGAGGCATTCTTTTTCATGTTTTTCCTGGAATATATTAAAATAAGCATACATGTTCTTGTAGTTCGACTAAGGCAGGGTCTTTAATGTTGATTTTCCTCGGTTACCTGAAAAGAGGTAAAAAGGGAGGGGTGAGTTCTATAACTCATTGAGCAGGTGTTGGGAGTGAATTTTTAAAATAACTTTGGTTTGTAAAAACCATGCCAAGGTTATCATTTTCCTTTTTAAACAGATTTTCCTCTAATTCAGGTTTTTCAAAACTTTTTCCATTTCCACATTTGGTGTGTTTAGCTCTCAACCCATCCCCTTGCTTTGGGAGGCTTTTAGCAAACAAACACATGCTTTAAACCCCATCCATTTAAAGATAAGAAAATCGGGAAAAGAACCAGTCGTTTCAAAAGAGAAAACCGAGCCGGTTCACAAACCATAATCTATAAAGAAAGGGTAAAATGGGAAATTGACAAATTCCAAGTGACTTAAAGAGTCATAAAAATCATGGAAAACAATCTCGGGATAAATGGGAGGAGAAAACCAGACAAGTTTAGGGTGAAATGGACTTGAACCGGATTGAACTAGATTGAACTAGAATGAAGTGGTTTGAACCATACTTGAACCGGTTTCTAAATTCATTTTTCTAGTTGGCTTAAAATATTCAAATTCAGAAGTTAAAGCCACAATTAGATAGAGAATGGATTTAGATTAATTTAGAAATTTTTAATTTTGAGAAACCCAGTCAAATAGGGCCTGAACTAACCGATTTTCGCCATTGAACCTGGTTGCACAGGTCCGGTTCGGAACGAAATTGGAAGAAGGGAACCTTCCCAAGCAAAGGAATCAACACATAGACCAAAAGTGATAAATTTGGAATAAAGAGTTATGAAATAATCACGAGTAAGTAAAAGTGGATTAAGAAAAAGGAAAAATTCTTGAATAAGGAATGCCAAGGACTTAAGAAGGAAAGAATCCCAGTTTGTCGATAAACCATCTAGAAACCAAATGATTAGCACCAGTGAGACCTAATAAAGAAGTTGGGAAAGGACAAGTGGATAAGGAAAACCAACACGATTATGTAAGACATGTTGTAAAGGCACGAAGGATAATTAGATAACAATAAAGGTAGTCGAGGAATACTACCTGGTGAAAGGAGGGATGAAATTATACAATCTCATAGGAGGTGTTGTAGAAGTCTGATGGACATAGACAAGTTTAGAACTATGACTTGTTGTAAGGGACATATAAGCACCAACAGTCCCGAGTAAAATGAGACTCGAGTAAGAAGGAGTCAGTTAGTAAGCATAATAAGGTCAAACAAAAATTTTGACCTAATGTTGTTGGAGGACATTTTTCGCATTTGCACTTTCTGAGGGGGTTCTAGGTGTATTTCCCACGTACCTTACCTCTATTCTTGTGGTATTCCTCTCAGTTTCACCTTTTTAAGAAGTTTGAATTTTTCTTTAGCTCCCTATTTCTTGATCTCTTTGCGAACAACTTACTTAACTCACTCCATGGTTTTTGTCACCGGACTTTCCTTGATCCTTGCATTTCACACCCAACACATTCCTCGTACTTACCTTTTCATTTTAGCTATACTCTACTTTGATGTGTTTTCTTCCTTTGGTCCTTCTTATCTTCTATGACCACTCCTCATATAGTCGAGGTATAAGGATGCAACTTTTGAGGGATAGAGTTTTAGGAAAAAAATTATAATTTTTTTATTAAAGGGTACAATACATTTTTGGTGTTAGTAAGCGTCCTTCTTAGTCCCTTGCGGTTTCCTTGGCATTAGTTTGGCTCTCCTCATACTCGTCGATGTGACCTCAACATGCACTGGCACCACATTCCTTGGTGGCATTAGATGCTTCCCCATAATGTTTCTTGCTCCTTCGTGCCTTCTACTACACCTCAAGTATTGGAGAGCTTTTAGGGTGGCCTTCCCACGGGGATAGTGTATTGGGTGGTATTGATGACGTCAGTCCTAGTTTTCGTAGTTACTCTCTTGGGAGTCATCTATAAATTTTAAAATTTGTTTCTCTTAGGTGTTATGTTATATAGTCTTGATAATGCATTCGAGGAAACAAACTCAGATATCACTCAAGTTATCACACCTCAACCCGGTTTGGTTAGATCCCCATGAGCAACCCGCCATTCCCTTTAGTTTATGAAGGGTTTCACCCTCCTCTAAATCGTGAGGAGTAAGGCATCTTTTTTTCTTGTTTTTCTGGGAATAACATTATACAAAAATGAATATATATTAAAATAATCATACTTGTTCTTATAGTTCAACTATAGGAGGGTCTTTAAGGTTGGCATTCCTTGATTACCTGGAAAGGGATAATAAGGAAGGGGTGAGTTCTACAACTTAGTGAGCGGGTGTTGGGAGTGAGTTTTCAAAACAACTTTGGCTTATAAAAACCATGCCAAGGTTATCATTTTTTTTTAAAAAAGAGTTTCCTCCAATTCGGGCTTTTAGAAACCTTTTCCATTTCCATATTAGGTTTGTTTAGCTCTCTTAGCCCATCCCATTGATTCGGGAGGCATTTAGCAAACAAACACACGCCCTTCATCAGGAAGGGTACACATATTCGAAGGTGCAGCCCATTCACTACACCCACTTATGGATCGGAGTGTATTTACCGTCTACCAAGATAGAAGCTCATCCACTTCTACCTTGGGTCTGAGTGGATGTCCCAAACGTCTGACCCTCAGATCTGAATGCCACTTCATGTCCGTATGAGTTCAGAGACCTCATCCTAACCCCACTCCGGTCTCATGTGCAAGAAGCTCCAAGAGCTTCAAGACTAACTAGTACGTCGAACTGCCCTTATACACCATGTCGTCCAACAGCCCTTAGGACCCATCACTACCCCCTAGGGCATTTTGATGGTCTCGTACAACAAGTGCATGTAGAAGCAAGAGTTTTCATATAGTTATCCATCCTCTTTTGTAAACCCCGTCCTTTAGTAATGAGAAAATCGGGGAAAGAACCAGTCAAATTGAATCTTTAAACTGAATTGGTCAACAAGCCCAACTATTAGGGGACAAGCAAATTCAAATATTTCAAACTCCCATGGGACTAAAAAAGGGTCATAAACTTGGGCAAAAGAACCCTGGGATAGAATGAGGAAGAAAGACCGAAGCATTTCAATAAAATTGGGTCTGAACGAGATAGAACCGGTTCATGAACCGACTCGGTTCATGAACCAGAACCAAATGAGAAAGGGTAAATAGGAAATTTATGGAACCCTTATGACCCTAAGAGATTTATAAACCTTGGGAAGGAAACTTAGAAAAAAGTGGGAGAGAAAAACCAGATCGGTTCTGGTGAACCGAACACAAACTGAATTGAACTGATTTAAGGACCAAGTCGGTTTATGAACCAGAATCGATAAAGAGATGGTAATATGGGAATTTTATGGACCCTAAGTGACCGAAGGAGTCACAAAAGACATGGAAATGGACTTGTGAAGGAATTGGGATGAAAACCAAACCGGTTCATGTGAACTGGATCCGAACCGATTCGGACCAGTTTGAACCACTATTGAACCGAATCCTAAATTCATTTTTCTAGGTGGCTTAAATAACTCAAATTGAACATTTGAGGCCACCATTAAATGGAGAATAAATTCAGATGAATTTAGAAATTTTTAGATTCGAAAAACTCGATCGAATGGGGGGTGAACCGATCGATTTAAGCTTTGAACTCGGTTCGGACCGGTCCGGTCCGGTTCGGAACAGTGTAATCTTCATCCTCAAGATGACAACACTGTTCACTCATCGGGAAACTGAAGAAATGCCGGTGAAGAGGAAACGCTTCCGTTGGGTATGTTTCAACTCTTCAACTCGTGTCATAACCTGCCAAATAGATGGCCAACAAGTCCCCAAGCTCCCTATATAAAGAGACCTTCTCCATTTGTCCTCTCCACACCTGAAAAGCTTACTCTCTCTCATTTTCTTAGTTTACCGGTGAAGCTCAAACTAGAGCTCTGATATATGGTCAATTCTGAGCCAAAGAAGGTGAGGACGGGTTCATTAGAACTGGGGAGAAGTCAGCTACACGGTGGTGGTGTCCGTTCATCCCGAGAGTCGCTGGAGAAGTGCCGGCGTAATCAAACAATGAAGCAGCTCCGGCGGACCAAAGCTGCCCTATTTTGGTCGAGTTGAAATCGGCTAATTTGAGCCCACCTCAGGCCAAACCAAGCTCTCCCAACACCTCCTCAGCCCTTCCATGGCCAAATTAGGATCGAAAGGTAAGCCAATTAGGCTCCCCTTTACAATTTTAGATCGTTATTAGTGAGAGAGTTGGTCGAATTTCAATGAAGAAATTCTAATCCAATTTGACATCAATTGATGTCATTCTTGATCCTAGGAAGAACCTCTAGAGGAGAGCTACCTGCCGAAAAAGAAAGCTCCGACCGTCGCACCCTCAACGGTGAGAAATCGAAGCTTTCTCCCTCTCTCTATAGTTTATTTTCAGGCGAAGCTCCATTTGAGCTTGTTCCATCATTAAAATCTATGATTCAAAGTTCCTTAGAATCGTATAAACATGTAGGAACAAAATTTCAACTCCAATTTCAACCATTAGAGGTGTTTGATTGGTCAATTTGATAAAATCAAATTTGGCAGTGTTGAAGAGTTGAAATTGGGGAAAAATTGGGGATTTTCAAAAATTTGAAGGACCAAAATATAATTTTCTAAAATTGAGGGTCAATTGGTCATGATAAGAATATTAGAGGGCCAATTGAGAAATTTTTAGAATTTTTGGGGCAAAATTTACCATTTTTCTAAAGAAGGGGTAAAATGGTAATTTTGGAAAAATTGAGGGACCAAATTGGAAATTTGGGAAATTAAACCCCTTTTTGTGAAATTAAATAATTTGAGGTCCTAAGATAAATTTTTAAAAGTTTCGGGAATCAAATTTTGGAAAAAAACCCTACAATAGGGTGTTAAAGTTAAAGAAAAATAACTTTAGGGACCTAATTGCAAATATATGTAAAGTTGGGTTTTCTCATTTATTTGGAATGAAGGAAGGCTATTAGGACAAATAATAATGAACCATTTTGTTTATTTCATATAGGAGAATGAGACATCAGGAACGCTAGTCGAGGTCCAGCTTGCTATGGATGGAACACGACTAAGTGGAATTTCACTGCACTATCGGGTGAGTGAGATTATATATCATACCCGGTTGGGGATGATAAGTACCTTGGTATAAAAACCCATTGTTTAGTGGTAAGTAGATCATACCCGGTTGGGGATGATAAGTACCTTGGTATAAAAACCCACTTAGAGAGAGTGATGTGAAAATTATGCGGAAAAACTACTTACTGGTTGTAAGTAGATCATACCCGGTTTGTATGATGAGACTTCCTCGAAGGAAGTTGAAAACCCGTTCATCGATTATGAACGGAGATGTCCTTATACCAATCGGTATAATGCACAATGAAAACCTATTTTGTTAGAAGTGTTCCTCCTGACTGTGTGTCAATGCTTAAACTATTTGGGAGACCTTCTTGATAGGAGCTCGAATAGCTCTTATAGGCCGAGGTCCTCGGATTTGGAACTTGATGGCTAGAATGCCCAGTTTTTGAAAAACTCGAATAGTGGGCCATAAGCCAATGGACACGAGCAGGAGCTCGTAAATGAACATGATATATATGTGCCATTAAACCTTAATAAGTAAATTGTTTGGTCATGGTGCCAAGGCAGTCTGATATATTCAGTTAACTAGTAGTAGTGCGACATGACGAGTCTCTGAACCACTCAAGACAAATTGCTACAGGTTTAGTTGAAGGTCGGGACCGTTGGGACAAATGGCACCACATATTACATGGAAATTTAAGAAAACTTTGATGTGCATGCACTATGAGTATGGGATCATCAAGATGCCCATGAGGGGTAGTGATGTGTCCTAAGCGCCTTGGACGATCCGGTGAGTATAAGGGCAGATCATCATTCCAGGTGTCTATGCGAAATTTGGAGTAGCACCAAGCGCATGAGACCGGGGTGGGGGACAAGATGAGGTCTTTTTCCTTACATGGACATGAAGAAGCATTTTTGGGATTAAGGGTCGGATGTCGTGTACATCCACTCTTTCCCAGGGTAGAAGTGCTTGTGCTTCTATCCTGGTGGCCGGTAAAGTCGCTTCGAAGCCACTAGTGGGATCAATAGTTGGACTGACCTACGAATGTGTGTAACCTTCATGATGAAAGTTGTGCGTTGGGTGATGACACACAGTGGTAACTAAAAAATAATGGAAAAACCTTAATTTTTAAATGAAGGGATTTTGAAAAGAAAGGAGTCTAGAACACTACATATAAATATTTTTCTTAAAAGTTAAAAGTAGACCTTTGAAAAACCCATTCATTGAGTTGTAGAAACTCACCCCTCTTTTCTACCCCTTTTCAGGAAAAGAGAAAATGACTAGAAGTAACATCGAGCCTTACCCTTTAATAGGTATGCTTAATTTTTCTTTAAGCTTGCATTTTATTTGATATATGTCTTCCAGGGAACAAGGTTGAAATTTCGCCTGTCTCCTCTCGACTAAAAGCAGGGGGAAACTCCTCTTGAACCGAGAAAGAGCAGTGGGTTGTTCACGGGGATCCAACAAAATCGGGTTGAGGCATGACAACTAGAGTGGTATTAGAGCCTAGTTCCCTTGAAACATTATCAATAATATGCCCTGATATTAATCCAACTCTAAACTATCTTGTAGGAATGAGAATCCCTAGGAAATTTGCAAGAAAATCTAGTTCTTCCCCTATAAGCGTGAAAAAGAAATCCAACGCAAGGGAGGAAGCCGTTAAGAGGTTCCTAAGGGGCGAAAAACGAGTACCCAAAGACATGGTGGGGGACTACTGGAAGCTAGTCAGAGCCTTATTGGAACCAGAAGGCATTATATACCATTCTCCTAGACAAGAGGAACCATCACCACCTCCTAGAAGTCCAACCCCTCCTCCAATACCACAACCACAGAAGAGGAATCCCACCAAGAAGGAGGCCTGGGATAATTATTGGGATGCTTATGCCACCTTCATGAAGGTCCACCAAGTACCTCCACCCACTCAACCTGACTTCAATCCGTCTCGATGGATGAAATGGACATATGAGTGTGAGGCAGAAGTACTAAGGCGGTACGGGTTGGAAGCCAGACATGAAATTCGTCCTATTGAGGAGCACGAATGGACCCCAATCAATTAGTCAGAGCCTTCCGACCAAGAGTCTCATAATCATTTTAGGGTTAACTCTAGTCCTATGACCCCAAGGTATTAGAGGGTAGAGAAGTCAAGTAATAAGCCAAAATTTTGCAAGAGAATATTTCGCGAATGAATTAGAAGTTTATTAAAACTCCCAAGTTCCTTGAGAAAAATCTAAGTAGATAAAAGTTTAAGAGAAGAAAATCCTCCTAAGGAAGAATGGCTTATGGATAGTTAAACTCAAACTTTAGGACTTAGAAAAAGAGAAATTTATCTGGAGGAGA
This sequence comes from Trapa bicornis, assembly GCA_030064425.1. NCBI lineage: Eukaryota > Viridiplantae > Streptophyta > Magnoliopsida > Myrtales > Lythraceae > Trapa > Trapa bicornis. The sequence continues at coordinate 1,041,490 of CM057756.1, read as the reverse complement.
TCCTAAAGAAGGGAAAATGGATTTGGAGGAGTAACCATTCAAGTATACATAACTTTCGAGAGACCCAAGAAGAAGTATAACCACAAGAATAGAAGCTGATCAATAGGGAAAAGATATTAAGATTTCACCTGGCAAAGATGAAGAAAAAGTGCAACGACAGGAAGCCCCCAAGTGTAACAAATTCCTTAGAAATTTAAGAAGATAAGAAATGGATGAAATGTAAAGTATGGGTCGAAGAAAAACAAGAATAGAGGAGGCATACCAAGCCTACAATGTAGGAGAGAATTTTCCAAAGAATAAGACGATCAAACATTAGAGAGTACGAGTGGTAGGTATGGGTATTAGGAGGTTGAGCATGATCCACGACAAGAAGGCCTAGAAAACTCGAATTAGGAGTGTCAAAGGAATATTATGTAAGGAAATAACTTAATGGGACCAAACGATTTGTAGGAGTAAGTGAAGTTTAACTGGAGATGGGGAATAGTGGAAGAATATACCCCAACCAACACAAAGAGGGTAACACTGGGGATATAAAGGTATAAAAGCTTTGAAGATGATAAGGATAAGAGAACCACCTCAGGAGAGTAGGCGAATATGGAAGCGAGTGGGAATAAAGCAAAGTCAAACGAAGGTACTACTGGATCCAATGAGCAAGAATAAGCTCAAAATTTAAGTAGCTCAATGGTAGAATTAGAAGGAAATGCGGAGGGAAGGAGAACGGAAAGCTCTTCAGAGAAAGAAATTACCTGACTCATGACTTATAATGAGCCGCGATAATGTTGGCTGTAAAGATATGGTACCCCTACCTTCATGATCACAGGATATACAAAGATCACAAGAGCTATAGGTACTTCCTGACTAAAAAGGAATTAAATCCCATCAGGGGAGACGACTGAAAATGGTGAAGGATTATGATCTTGCAATAAAATAACACCCAGAAAGGATAATGTGGTAGCAGATGCTTAAAATCGTGAGTATCGAACTGAGACGACATAAGTAAAGACAAATTACATATCCAGTTACAACAATTGAGAAGAGAGAGGCGGAAAGGCCAAATAATCGGGAGAAAGAAGGATGAAAGAAAACCCTTAAAAGGACCAAAGGCCAATTAATGGCTAAACTTAAGCCAAGAAAGAGATAGACAAGACTCTCACAATATGGTCAAGAAATCTCGAAACACGGAAGATTTGTATGCTCCCTAAAGAAAAAGATAGGTACTGGGTATGAATGAGGATGCAAATAAAGTATAAAGGATGTGCCTGCAAGAATCGAGGAATAAAGGTAAATAGGAGAAGACGACATCAAGGGATGCCATTTAAGAGTAGAAATCCCCCAGAGCAAATGAGAATGTCAAGAGGAATGGAAAGGATCCTACCAAGGAATGAAGCCCCGGAAAGACATGCATATCCCAATTAAGAGGGAATGGACCCAACTCAAATGGAAAGAATGATAAACTCACAAATGAAATGTTGGTTGAGATGGAAAGATCGAATACCAAGGAAAAGTACTCATGAGGTCCTAAGAAGTAAATTAAACCAAAGGAATGGATAAATAGCATGGCAGCATCAAAGAATGCCATAACGAATAAGAGTGGGTGGACTACAATAATAAAGAGGGTAAATGAAAGAATATTGGAGGAATCTTGGAGAAGTAAGCCCTCAATTAAGAAATCAATTCAGGAAAATGACCACTAACGTCAGGACGGGCTGTGGTCCATGCTCACTTAATGGAGCCTAAAGAATGGGCGGATGAGCGCACTAAGATGTACCGCACCCTAAAACAAGGATGCTGGTGGAAGGGTACGAATAGGGACATTGCGGAATATGTAGCCCGATGCTTGTTCTGCCAACAGAAAAAAAAGTAGAGCATCAGAAACCGTTAGGATAACTATAATCCTTACCAATTTCGGAGTGGAAATGGGAGCACATCACCATGGATTTCATCATGGACCTGCCGGTGACCAGAAAAGGTCAAGATGAAATTTGGGTAATTGTGGATAGATTGACCAAATCACCTCATTTCCTTCCCATAAGAGTGACAGACATAGTAGAACAGTTGGCCATCCTATACATGAAGGAAATAATAAGACTCCACAGTGTCCCAATGAGTATAGTATTGGATAGAGATTCGAGATTTACTTCCAAGTTTTGGTCGAGTCTACAAAATGCCAGGGGAACCAAACTCCACATGAGTACGGCATTTCACCCTTAGACAGATGGTCAGTCTGAGTGAACCATCCAATCCTTGAAAGACATGCTAAGGGCATGTGTACTCACCATGGTCAAGGCACTTCTAGGGGTTACCTAGGGAGCTTGGTTTGGTCGTAATTAGTTCAAGGATGACTCAAATTGAGCTCAAGCAGCTTAGGTTGTAGTGCGCTAAGGAGCAATGATACTGTGCGGGCTCGCCGATGCTTCTCCAACAATCCTCGAGCTGATTAGAGCATGTCTTCATGTAGTTGACTTCCTCAGGATTCTACAGAACCCAAATTTGACTTTGGAGGTGAAGAAAAGTGCCCAAGTCGGAGCTCTGGTTCATGCTTTGTCGGAAAATGGACACTTCTTCTTCTCCAAGCGTGTGAGAGGTGAGGAGGACACGTACTTAATTGTAACATACCCATGTTACTTTCCTTGGTAGTAATCAACCTCTCATCAATGGTATTTGCAAATTCTCTTGGTACCAAGTTTGAGTCTTTCTAATTCGTCCATCTTGCAGTTCATACTTTGTAGTTTCTTTGCATTCATTGCCTTATAATCATTATTCATCGTTTAATTTATCCAATGATACTAGAAATCTATCATTTCCATCTTATGGTTAACTCTTTTGAGAACCTTATGATGCTTACTTTCCCTTCGAACCCTTTCTAATTTATTTGGAAAGTTATCACTTGTACCATTTATTATTATGTTCATTCCACAAGGATTTTATCATAGTATTTCCGTCAAATGAGTATTGTACGTCTTTCCATGTACACTTTCTCGCATTAGAGCTTTCATCCTCTAGCTCGATTATATGTGAGGTGATAAGCCTCTACCCTTTTTTAAAGTAATCATCAGTACCACAAAAGTTGTCATACTAGTGGTGTGTGTGTCATATCTACTTTGTTGGCTCGTCAGGTCCAAACGTAAACTTACATTGGTACCCTCCCTATATTTAAGGGTTATTGGGACATATCACTTCTTACGTCTTTGCCATTCAACCCTATCTAATAGGTCTAGCATAAAACTCGTATTTTGTTCTATTTCAAATTATGTTTCTATTTTGTCAAGTTTCCACCTCCATATTTCTCTCATATTTGGGTACCCATCCCTTGCTTGATTATTTAGAAAAGAATTTTGCACTTTTTGGGTCCCCTTGGTAATTTAATCCCGAATTTTTGTCTCGTTGGTTGAAAATTGACTTTTCCCAAAAAAGCAATATCGTTATTCATCCTTTGGAAACTAATCCCTAATTCGATTGGATCTCTATTCTTAGCTTGGATTTCAATTCCTTCTTCACACCTTATTTTATGATCCAATTCAATTTCTAATCATGGTTTGGGGGTTCTATTCCCGATTCGGTGGTTTGATTCCAAATTCAAGGATCCAATCCCAGCTAAGGATTCTATTCCCCGTTTAAGTTCTCATTCATATTTTTCGGTCCAATTGGGTTTAACTCTGGTTCTAGAAGTTCCAATGTTACAAAATCAATCGAGCATAATGGTCATTCATTTATGGGAGTTCAGTTTGCTATCTGATTGACCATCATACTCTTGTTCTTAAACGCATTTCACAATTTAGTATATTCATCTTTCTTGATTCCTGATGCTCGGATTGGTATTTGACCAACCCTGCTATCTTTGTTCTTAAGCATATTTCACAATGCAGCATAATCTTCATTATAAAGTTTTGGTTTCAGTTTGCTATCTGATCGACCCCGCTATATGTGTTCTTAAAATACCTCTTTAAAATAACATGTACATAAAAAACAACTTTGTGGGGTTTCGTTTATTAACTAATCAACCCCTCATTATTCATTTTATTAAAATTTCTTTAACAAATCTTGTGGGTGTCTGTCTAGCCTCCTATTTTCACTTCAATAATCATGGCATCAACCCTAATTTCACTTTTAGTGTAGGTCTCTACCTTATGATGAAAATCACGCGGGTCATAACCTGATTTTCTCACAAAAACTCAACGATGGGTTCTGAGACCATTTTTTTTACCACATGATTTACCATTTTCAATCTCTTTTAAAATATTACCTACCATCCTCTTACGCGAAACATTCAAGTAAAGCTTTTAAATAACCACAATCGGTCCAATAAAACTCGTCGTGTATAAACTAACTCACTATTTTATATCGTACTTGTTCGTCCGAGTTGCTTTTCCCACGTGTCTTGGGTCAAGTGTATCATGTGTATTACTTATAGTAGTTTGAATTACAACAACCAAGTAATATGGGAAATATCATATTTGGTTCTAAAAGGTAGTTCTAGTACCATCCCTTAACTTTCCAAAAATTACGGCTTTCCCCTTGGGGTGCGTTCGGCCAATTTGTTCACCAACGAACCCATTTATAAGACAAATTTTCACATCTTCTAAATCTCTATATTTTTCCCATTTATTTTATCATATTTGCTCTAATGCCCCAAAGTATTTAAATCCTTTCATTAAAACCCTTAAATTTCCACTTTTTTCTCTTTAATCCTTAAAATTTCAAAATTTACAATATGGTCCCTATTTTTTCCACTAACCCATTTTTGAAACCCTATCTCTTACACATATTGATTTTAAATACCCTAACTTTCTCTAAGTTCTTTTGGGTCTTCAAACAATTAGAAAATTTCTTTTTGGCCCAAACTTTACAATAATTATAAACTTTTCCAAAGGTTTCCTTTGGCCATTAGCCTCTTTTAAGCTACCGTTTCGAGTCCCTAAGTTTTCTCCATCTTTATTAAAAGTCCCTAAACATCTATTGAGTTTCATTTGTCTCCCTATTTTTGGAAAATTGTTGTTTTGCTGCCAAATTTTTAAAATTTACATTTTAGTCCCCTAAGTTTCCTCTACTTTAAAATACCTCTATAAACATAACAAAAATCCCTTCTAGGTCCTTCATATTAATCCTCAGGTACCCATAGTCACTTTTCAGCCAACCTCAGCTAAAATAGTGTCATTTTGGTTGTGATTAGGCCTTCACTGTAAAATTGACACCGATCGGAAATATGTCGCAGCACACCAGAGGGGGCATGTCGGTTGTTCACATGGGCGGGGTTGGAAAGCTAACTCACATGCATGTTCATAGCCCCTTGAACGAACCTAAATTGTGGTTTGTGTTGCCTGGAAAATGCAATTTATAGTCGATGTTTAAAATATGGTAGCCATTGGAGCTTCCAAGAATTGTCACGGCCACGAGACATAATTACATGTTGAATGATGGGTGATGTTGTCTAGAGATGACCAAGAGGAGTCTCAAGAATAAATTTGCATCATTGTTGGTCATCGAGGAGATCAAGATAGGCTCAAGAAGACTCTACTATCTTTTCAATTGAGGGAGTGAGGTTCATATTTGATCATGTCAACATCAACAGAGGGAACATCGATGTCACGCCCCAACCCAATTTAGTTGAAACAGTATGATCAACCTGCCACTTTTCTCAATACACAAGTATAATCTCCTCTAAAATACCATTAACGGTCATGCATAACTTATTTCTCCATGGTTTCCCTAGAACAATATTATCAAAACCATTTCAAAAGAATGGTTGAACTAGGTGGTGGTTCCCCTCGACATGGTTGGAAGCCTTCTTCCTATAAAGGGGAAAAAGGGAGGGTGAGTTTTACAACTTAGTGAATGGATAAGGAATTTTTTGACTTTTCACATCATATCTACATACTCATTATTGGGTAACTTAACCCTCACATTTATTTTTATCAAAAAGAAGTTCTACATTTTATGTAGTTGGTTTGAAAATCAAGCACATGCCCTTTATCATCAAAGTGAACACACATTTGCAGAATAGTCCGTAACTATTTCACTTATGGTCTGGAACAAATTTATCGACCACCCTAGTAGAAGTTCACACCTTCTACCACAAGTGAAATAGTTAGGGACTCTTATAGTGGGATTTAAATCAAGCCTTTGTGTTTGCTATAGTGTGAAGAGACCTCTGCCCCTTTTCCTCTATCTCAATGCACATGAAGCTCTTAGAGCTTCTTGACTTGCTGGACGACAAAGATTCCCTTATGCTCTTAGGGTCGTCCAATAGCCTTTAGAACCAACACTACCCCATATCGGGTGCCTTGATGGTTCCTTATCTTAGCAAGCACAAGCAAAAGTCATTTAATTAAGACCATTATCTTTGGTGCTAATAGCCCAATGAGTTCAATGGCCCGACATTAGCTCGGTAGCTAATTCACATAAATTAACCATTTATTAGGGTTTTCCATAGCCTCATAAGTAAAATCTATGAGTTTATGCCAGTTAATAATGGCCTTGGACCCACTTAATGAGCTTTTCAAAACCTAGTATTGGGCGCACTTTAGTTCAAAACCGGGCCTTCGGCCCCACTAGAGCAATTTTAACTCAAAGTACAAATGCTTCATTCTCTCATTATAATATCTCCCAAAACATTTGTACGGGTTCACATAGTTAGGGGGGAATATTTATGGAAAACGATTTTCTAACGAAAGTACGTTCAGCACCCCAAACGAGCATGATGTCATATATCCCACTTACCTTATTCCATTACTCATTCGTCTTGGATGGCTTTCCAAGTTTGATGTGCCTTTCCTTTGCACTAGCTTGTAGGCGATTCATTCCTACAATGAATTGGGCAATTAGATCCCAAACAATAAGGTATTTACAGTTAATACCTGTAACTTTCTAATAATTACGTTTTAGTCCTTAAGTATAACCATATTTTCAATTAGGTACATAGGATTATCCAATCTTTGATTTGGGTCCCTAATTTCCTTAAATTTACAATTGGGTACATTAATTCTCTTAATTATAGAAAATCCCCAATTTTTTTTAAATTGAATTAATGTCCCCAAAATTCCAAAATTAGTAATTTAGTCCTCTAACATTGACTTCTGTCAATTTGGCCTTAATTCATCCTAATGGAGCTCTAACAAGATCCTAATCATCTTCCCTATGTCTCCTTACACATTTCAAGTATTGAAACACTTAATTAGGTTAAAGAACGAGCTCAAACAGAGCTTCGCCGAAAAATTGTCCTAGAGAGAGAAAGCTTTGATTACTCACCGTGAGAATTTGGCGATCAGAGCTTTTGCTTCCACAGAATTTCTTTCTTCTTGGGGTTACTTCCTGGATCAAAATATGCCTCAATTGGTGGAATGTGTAGTGTAAATTGCTGAATTTAGTTTTTGGATAAAATACACTATGAATAGTGAATTCCAGCAGAGCGGTGGTGGGGACTTACCAAGATGGTTTAGAGAAGGTCGGGACTACTCTAGGAAAGGTCTGGAGAGCTTGGTTTAATCATGGTTGGTCCGAGAGTGGCTCGAATTAAGCTCTACCAACACTAGTTGTAGACTACCGAGAGAGTGAGGTTACTATGAAAGCTTACTGGCGATCTTCTAGCTGAAAGGAGATTGTAGTATTGTAGGGGACATCTTCCTGGTTCTAGGGAACTTGAATTCACCTTCAGAGATTGTGGGAAAGGCACAAGTCGAAGCTCTAGCTTGTGCTTCACTGGTAAATGGAGTACTTCTTCTTCATGAGTCGTTTGGGGGATGAGGAGGACGAATGGGGGAGGTGCTCTTTATATAGGGAGCTCAACAACTAGTAGGGCTACTTATTCTTCCATCCCTTAGCCCTAAACTCTCCCATTCATAGTCATTTTAGGAGGATTTTTCAATCACCATAGACCAAGCACCAGTCCATCGTTCTTATTTGCCAGCATTCAAATATTGAAGATGGCACTATGCGTGCGTGCGAGCTGCCATGTGGTGCACTATGATTGGCTAGTTTTGCTTACGTGGCTTCCCACTCAAGATCCAAGTCCCCTTTTGACTTGTTGGCCTGCCACAAGGTGACCTCCTATTGGTCGCTCCTACCAATGTAGCTGTTGAACAGATTTGACCAGCCATTTGACAATGGCACTTGACATCCTCTAATTGGCTAATTTAAATAATTCTAATTTCCCTCTTGACATATTGTGCCACTACCACATGTCAGCCTCTCATTGGCTAGGACCATCTGACGTGGCCCTACCATGAGTTGACCTCTGATTGTTTGACCGTTTCTCCGATGTCTTAGACGGTCAGTCATGTGGCACTATGCCATGTGTCAGCTCCTCATTAGCTCACTTGGCTCACGAGTCTTCTTTTGAGTTAACTGCTGACTAAGGACAAGTGTCGCTCTCCTATTGGTCGGTCGTCGGTGACACAGATTTTCTTTCATTAATCATTAATTGAGTACACGCGTCACACTCTGATTAGTTAGTGCTAAATGAGCAGCTAACGGGGAGCACTTCACCATGTGTCGTACACTGATTGTTTGTGTGCGTTGATTAGGTGCTGACCTGTCAGGTGGTCCGATTACCGACGTGACTGTTGATCGGATCGACCGGACCGCATTAGGTGACTCGAAATAAAAAATTGGTTGGTTCATGCCCGAATCGACCAATTTTCTAAAATCTAAAAATTTCTAAATTCATTCTCTACCAAGTGGTGACTACAATTTCCCAAATTAATATTTTAAGTCATATAAAAAAATGAATCTTTGAACAGATTATTCGTAGTTCAATTCTGGTTTAATCCGATTCAGGTCTCGTTCACCCTGGACCAATTTGGTTTTCACATTCAATCCCATTCATGGTTCCTTTCCATGACCTTTGGGTATTTATTGACCACTTGTAATTTTCCAAATCATCGTTTTGGATTCTAAGTACAATTTCGGTTCACTTTAGACTCAATTTTCACTCGAAATTTACATGTTCTCATTTCTATTTTTTTATTATAAAGGACATGGTTTACAACTTCTTCCTACCTTTATGGAGTTTTGTCCTCAAAATATTTTATGCATTAAATAAATGAGTGTACTTTTGCCTTATTACATACTCAGTTTCCCATTATTCTTCCTCGACTTGACTACTTCACCAAAGAACCTTCACCATTGGAATCTTCTTGTTCCTCATATTTCTTTCTAGTCTGTCGAGAATTTGGATTGGCTCAACTTCATAAGACGGGTTTTCTGAGTTATGGTGTAAGGATTGATATACCTTGGTTTCAATTTTCCCCATTATTGAAACATTAAAATTCCCCTCTAGGGCAATACCTTAAGAAATACATTATCTCCTACCTCGAACTCTAGGTCCCTCCTCCTTCGGTCGGCATAACTCTTTTGTCGATATTGTGCCACATTCAGCCCACTTTTTATCATCTTAATCTTTTCTGTGGCATCCTCTATAAGCTTGCTCTTTTGAAGCTTCATTTCCCCTACTTCTTCCTAGAACAGGGGTGTACGACATGATCTCCCGTACAGAGCCTCATACGGTGCCATTTGTATATTGGACTGATAAATGTTGTTATAGGCAAACTCCATTAGGCACAAATAATCTTTCCAGCCTTTATTCATAGTCAGGATATATGCCTAGAGCATGCCCTCCAGGGTGTCGATGGTCTGTTCCGACTGTCCATCAGTTTAGGGATGGAAGGTCAAACTCATGTGAAGTTTGGTTCCTAGAGCATCTTGTAGGCTGGTCCAAAATGGAGATTTGAATTCAGGTCTCGATCCAATATTATGCTCACTGGGTCGCCATGCAGCCGCACAATCTCTCTAACATAGAGGTTTGCAAACCTTTCTATGGAGCCAGTCACCTTTATGGGCAGAAAGTAGGTCGATTTAGTCAGTTGGTCTACTATGATGCATATACTGTAGTGCCCTCTCTTCGTTAATAGCAACCTTGTTATGAAGTCCATTGTGATATTTTTCCACTTCCATTCTAGGATAGGTAGAAGTTACAATAATTCAAATGGTTTTTACTATTTCACCTTAATTTGTTGGCAGGATAGGCATTTTACCACGTATTTGACTATGTCTCTTTTCATACCTATCTACCAGTATCCCAATTTTAGAGTATGGTACATCTTTGTACTTCCCGAGTGCATGGTGTATACCGATCGTGAGCCACCTCCAAAATTAACCTTCTTAATTTCCCTTTATTTGGTACTCACACCCTTCCCTTAAAAGTTAATAGTTCATCACCCCTTACGGCAAAATCTTGTGTCATTTTGATGACTATTTGATCTATATATGGTTTGAGCCCTTCATCTTATTTCTATTGAACTATAATTTGTTCCATCAAACTGAGCCTTACGACTATGTTGGCCATTAGGCACTTCGTTTCTTCATCTATGTCGAGATCTATTTTTAACTTGCCCATTTCTTCCAACAATGGTAGATAAGTCGTCCTCATGTAGTCTATTCTAGTGTGATATTTGTAACTAAGTGCATATGCTATACTATGTTAGGCTTACCAAGATGGTATTCTATCATCAGATCATGGTATTTCAATAGTTCTATCCACCTTATTTGTCGGATGTTGAGTTCCTTCTGTGTCAGGAAATACTTAAAGTTCTTATGGTACATGAATATCCTACACCTAACTCCACATAGATAATGTCATCAAATCTTAAGGGCAAATACTATTGTTGCCAATTCAAGATCATGGGTGGGGTAATTCAGCTTGTGTGTCTTTAATTGTCGGGTAGCATAAGCTATAGCCCTTCCTTTTTGCATTATGACACATCTTAAGCCCTGTTTAGAAGCGTCACTATACATAGTATATTCTCATGCATTTGGTTCAAGTTAGGCTAGTACTGGAACTTTCATTAGACATTATTGAAGTTCTTAGAAAGAGTTCTCACACCTTTCATCCCACTTGTACTCCACTTCTTTCCTTGTTGGACAAGTTAATGGAGCTCCGATTCTGGAGAAATCCTCCATGAACTTCCAATAATATCATGCTAGCCCCAAGAAGCTATGTATCTCCGTTGGGATAGTGGGAGGTTCCCAATTTGATATTATTTCTATCATGGTTGGATAAACTTTAACTCCATCTTCTGAAACGACATGTCCTAGGAAGCTCACCTCTTGAAAACAAAATTCAAACTTCGAGAATTTAGTGTATAGCTTATTTTCCTTTAAGACATTTAGAGTGATCTGCAAATGCTCTTCGTGCTCCACCTTGGTTCGTCAATATATCAATATGTAGTCTATGAACACTATCACGAATTTATCCAAGTAAGGTTGTAATACCCAGTTCATAAGATCCATAAAGGCAGAAGGAGCGTTTGTTAAACCAAAGGGGATCACTCTAAATTTGTAATGCCCATAACACAATCTAAACGTAGTCTATGGTATATACTCCTCTCTAATCTTAAGTTGATGATACCCAAACCATAGGTCAATATTGGAAAAATAAGCTTCTCCTTTCAGCTGGTCAAATAGATCACCTATTCTTAGTAAATGGAACCTATTCTTGATAGTTACTTGGTTTAACTTCTGGTAGTTGATGCACAACCTCATACTTTCATCCTTCTTCTTCATGAATAAGACTAATGCACCCCATGGAGATTGGTTGGGGTGTATAAATCATTTTTCCAGTAACTTGTCCAATTGTTGTTTCAACTCCTTTAACACTGCGGGGGCCATACAGTAGGGTGTTTGAGAAATGGGTTGTGTTCCAGGTATCACCTCTATAGTGAACTCTAATTAGCGATTCAGAGATAATCCGGATAATTCCTCTAGAAATACCTCCAGATAGTGTTGTATTATCAGTATCTCCTTTGGTCCCTTCTTCTCATAGCTTATGCTTGTCACTATAGTGAGGAATCACCTTTGCTTGATGTGCAGAAAACCAATCCATTCCCAAAATCATCTCCACCTTTCTTAAAGGTAGTGGAATTAGATCAACCTCCAAGTCTGTCCCCATGATCTTTATCTCGCATTCTTTTAAGTGTTTATCCCTAGCTAGTTCCTCCCCCAATGGCGTGAGGATGTTAAGACTTAGTTCGAAAGGTGTATGTTCTTCAGGCAGAGTTGGGACTAAGATTTCCTTGATAAAGGATCATTCGGCTCCAAAGTCAAAGAGGGCGTATGTTTTTCTCCCAAATAATTGCACATACCCTAGTTGAAGGACAATTACTAAATTCTCTTAGTCATAAAGGATATTTTTATTAACTCTAAAAAATACAATGTTGGGAAGATTATATTTACGTTAAATGAAGTTTTGGGAATTACCAGCCACTACATTAGGGTCCTTTTTGGCCTCTTCTTGTGTAAGGTTTTACACCCTAGCTGGAACCCTTGATGTTGTAGGCATTGTCTATCCTCCATTAGGAGCCTTCTAGGCTCCAGTTGGAGGTTGAGAGGTGTCCCTTCGATTGTTTTCTTGTAAGGTTAAGCAACTCCTGGGAAAGTGTCCAAGTTGCCCACAATCAAAAGATGTTTGACATGTTCCTTCATGATTCTCCTTACACTTTGGGCAGTAAGGGCCTTTCCTTTAGGGAGTCGTACTCACCTCCTTATTTTATCTATAGAATTTTCCCTTCTTAATAAACCTCATTCTTGGCCCCCTTTGAGAAACACCTTGGTCCTTCCGGTTTATTAGGCTATTATGACTCATATCCTATTTCTTATTGGTCCGTTCCATTCTTTAACATCTCATTTGGACTAGACGTTTGCACTCATTTGATATACTAATAATGGCTGCCAAATCCGTCGGTCATCCTAATACCCCCATTTGGTCTTGTTTATCCATATTGAGATTGTCTACAAATGTTTGGCAAATATGAGCTAGTCCAACTAAATCCGGAGTGAAGGGCCTTAGCTCGTTAAACTTGGTCTCGTATTCTGAGATAGTACTTCATCCTTAAGTGAGCAGAAAGAATTCATGTTTCTTCTTGTAGATCAACTAGAGAGCTAAGTACTCTTTCGAGTACCTTTCTTCAAACTCTTCCCTTGTTGGTATGGCTGATGAGAGGTTCCTCACGTTATCCCACCATCTCTTGGTGCTTGATTCCAAGAAGAATTGTAAACCCCATCCTCTAAAGACAAGGAAACCGGGGAAAAAACTGGTTAACCCGGGTGAGAAAACTGAACCGGTTCGTGAACCCCAACCATTATAGAAAAGACAAAACGGGAAATTTACAAATCTCGAGTGACCTAAAGAGTCATAAAAGTAATGAAAAAGGACTTTGGGATGAATTGGAAGTGAAAACTAGACCGGTTCATGTGAACCGGATTGAACAAGTTTGAACCACTATTAAACCAGTTTCTAAATTCATTTTTTAGGAGGCTTAGAAAATTCAAATTGGATAATTGATGCCACCATTGGATAGAGAATGAATTTAGATGAATTTACAAATTTTTAATTTTGAAAAACTAGCTCGAATCGAACCTGAACCAGCCGGTTTAAGCATTGAACCCAGTTCGGAATAGTCTAGTCCGGTTCGGAACTGTTTCGTCTTCTTCATTTAGATGACATCACTGTTCACTCGCTGACAAATTGTGCAGCGCCGGTGAAGATGAAATTTCTCCGGCCAGGGAGTTTCAGGAAATGAATGACTGCCATAAAGGCACCAATCGGACGGCTAAGAAGTCCTCAAACTCCTCCTGATTCACACTCCTCACACTTGAAAACTCCTCTCTCTCCCTACTGCACCATCTTTTGGTGAAGCTCGAATCAGAGCTTTGACTTGGGCATTTTTTTGAGCCAAAGAAGGTGAGGTCAGGTTCATTAGATTCGGGGAGAAGTCAGCTACACAGCAGTAGTCTCCATTTGCTCCGAGGGTCGCTGGAGAAACGACGGTGTGATCGAACAGTGAAGTAGCTCCGGTAGACTGAAGTTGCCCTATTTCGGTCGAGCTAAAATCGACCAATTCGAGCCCTTCTTAGGCCAAACCAAGCGCTTCCAACCTTCCACAGCCCTCGTATGACTGAATTAGAGCTGAAAGGTAAGCTAATTTGGCTCCCCTCTATAATTTCTGATCGGTGTTAGAGAGAGAACCAGCAAAGCTTCACTGAACAAATTCTCCCTCAATTCGGCATGAATTGATGTGATTCTTGATCCTAGGAGGAACCTTAGGACAAGAGCTATCTGTCCAGATTGAAAGCACAAACTGCTGCACCCCCGACTGTAAGCATTCGAAGTTTTCTATCTCTAAGTCCAATTTTTCGACAAAGCTCCGTTTGAGCACAATTCAGATCCAAATGTTGCAATTTAAAGTTCCATTGAAACATGTGGAAGTGTAGGAACTCAATTTTACCTTCAATTTCAATAATTAACCTCGATTGATAAATCAATTTAATAAAAATAAATTTGGCTACTATGACTTTTATGACCAATTAAGCATGGAAAAGATGTTGCATAACCAATTGGTCGATTTTTGGAATTATTGTAGTCAAATTTGCCATTTTTGTAAAGTAGGGGAAAAATGGTAATTTTTGAAAAGTTTGGGACCAAATTGTGAATCTGGTAAACTTGAATACCTTTTTGTGATTTTGAATAAATTGAGGTCCTAAAAAAAATTTTTGAAGTTTCGAGACTCAATTTGGGGGAAAATTAGCATTAGGGATCTAAAGTTAAAGAAAATAACTTTAGGGACCTAAATGCAAATAACTAAAAGTTTGGGCATTTTATTCATTTGTGATGAATGAAGGCTATTAGGCCAAAGGATAATGAAAAAGGATGTTCATATTGTGTAGGAACAGGAAGTACCGGTAATGCCAGCAAGGCTAAGCTTGTGTGGAGATAGAAACCGTTTTAAGAGGAAATTCACTACACTATCAGGTGAGTGAGAATTTTTATATCATACCCGGTTGGAATAATGAGCACCTCAGTAATGAAAACCCGACATTATGTTAGATTTTAACATTACACCTGGATAGGGTGATGTGAGAAAACACACGGAAAAATTACTTACCGGTTGTAAGTAGATCATACCCAATTAGTATGATGAACTTCCTCGAAGGAAGTAGAAAACCCGTTCATCGGTTATGAGCAGAGATGTCCTCACACCCAGTTGGTGTGATGGATAGATGAAAAGATGATTTTGTTAGAAGTGCTCTCCCTTAACTGTGTGCCACTAGTTAAATGTTTTGGGAGAACTTCTTGACGAGAGCTCAAATAGCTCAGATAGGCCAAAGGCCATGGTTCTATAACACAGGGGCTAATATGCCTGATTTTGAAAATCTCATCTAGTGGGCCAAAGACCAGTTGGCACGAGCAGAAGCTTGTAAACAAACATGAGTTTAAGCCATGAAAACTTTAAATGAATGATGTGTTTGGCCATGATACCAAGACAGGACTAACATACTCAATGGACTGGCGACAATGCGACAAGACAAGTCTATGTACCAGTCGAGAAAAATAGTTGCAAGTCGAGTTGAGGGCCGGGGTCGTAGAACTAGTGGCACTAAAGATTAAATGGCTTATGAGGAAAACTATTTTTTTGTGCATGCGCTCAGGTTCAGGACCATCAAGACGTTTGAGAGGGGTAGTGATACGTCCTAGGAGCTACTAGACGACATGGTGGAGATAAGGGTTGTTTGTTGTGCCAGCAGTTAGGGAAGCTCGACATTGCTTCACGCACATGAGATCGGGGTGGGATCGGGATGAGGTCTCTATCCTCAAATTAACACAAAGTTTCTTTATAGGATTGAGGGTTGTATATCGCGTACATCTACTCATTCTCAGGGTAGAAGTGGACAAGCTTCTATCTAGGTGGTCGGTAAAGTCGCTTTGACAACACAAATGGGTGTAGTGGACGGGCTGCTCTGTCAATCTGTGATCCCTTCATGATTAAGGGTGTGTGTTGATTGTTAAACACACTGACTATGGTTAATGAGGAATGATGGTTTTGAAAATTGAGAAATTTAGGAAATGATTTTAAACACCCTTTCACTGATTTGTCGAACCCACACCCCCTTCCTTATTGTCACGCCTCGACCCAGTTTGGTCGGATCCCCATGATCAACCCGCCACTCTCCTGGTTTATTAAGGGTTGCCCTTGTTTATAAACCATGAAGAGTAAGTCATCCTTTAAACTTGCACCTTTCTTGGAATAGCATAAATCAAAATCGCATAAAATTTTAAATTTATCATACCTATCTCGCAGGCGTATTAATTAGTGGTCCTTAAGGGTAGGCTTTCTAGGATTTCCTGAAAGGGATATAAGGGAGGGGGTGAGTACAACTACTTAGTGAATGGGTTTTCAAAATTTTAACTTTTAGGAAAAAGATTTGTATTGGAGTGTGCAAGACACCTTATTCTCTTTCAAAAATCCTTTCATTTCAAATCTATCTTTTTATCACCATTTCTTATTAATCACGGTGTGTCATCACCCAATACACATCCTTCATCATGAAGGTAAAAAACACACAATCGCATGCCAGCCCGTCCACTTATCCCAATTGTGGCATCGGAGTGACTTTACCGGCAACCTAGATAGAAGCATGTCCACTTCTACCTTGGGAATGAGAGGATGTACGCGATATCTGACCCTCTATCCCGAAATCAATTATTCATGTTCGTATGAGGACAAAGACCTCATTCTAATCCAACCCTGGTATCATGCACTTGAAGCTACATCGAGCTTCGCAAGGTCACACGGTACAACGATCTGCCCTTATGCCCACTAGGTCGTCCAGGGCCCTAGGACACATCACTACCCCTCTTAAGCATCTTGAAGGTCCTGTAATCATAGTGCATGTACAATCAGTATTTTCTCATCATGCCATAAAATTTGTGGTGCCACTAGTCCAACGGCCCTGACCCTCAACTCAACCAACAACTGTTTGTCTTGACTAGTTCGTCGACCTATAATGTCGCACTACCGCTAGTTGACTGAATATGTCGGTCCTATCTTGGTGCCATGGCTGAACAATTCATTTATTTAAAGTTTTATGGCATATAACTTATGTTTGTTTACAAGCTCCTGCTCGTGCCCACTGGCCTTGGGCCACTGTACAAGATTTTCAAAATCGGGCATATAAGCCCCCAAGTTTCAAAATCGAGGCCTCCGGCCTATCTAAGCATTTCAAGCTCCTATCAAGAAAGTCTTCCAAAAGGTTTTAGTAATGGCACATGATCAAGAAAGAGCACTTCTGATAAAATAATCTTTTAATCTGTCCATCACACCAACTGGGTGTGAGGTCATCTCTGCTTATAACCGATAAGCGGGTTTTCTTCTTCCTTTCAGTAAGTTGATCATGCCAACCAGGTATGATCTACTTACAATTGGTAAGTAGTTTTTCCGCGTAATTTCTACATCACACCTTTTAGGTATGATGGTTAAAATACCACTTAGTAGTGGGTTTTCATTTCTGAGGTGCTTATCATCCTAACCGGCTATGGTATAAAAATCCCACTCACAACCGGTAAATGGTTTTTAACTTTGAATTGTGCTCATCATCCCAACCGGGTATGACATTAGTAGGCCCACTCACCGGTTAATACATCGAATTCCACTCGACCAGTTCTTTGTATTAACACAAGATGTCCTTGCAGGCGTTCCCGGTACTTCATATTCCTACACGATATGAACATCCTTGTTCATTATTCCTCTGCCTAATAGCCTTCATTCATTCCAAATGAATGAGAAAACTAAACTTTCTATTTATTTGCAATTAGTTACCTAAAGTTATTTTTCTTTAACATTAAGTCCCTAATGTTGATTTTTCCTCAAATTGAGTACCGAAATTTTTAAATTTTATCTTAGTACCTCAATTTATTCAAATTCATAGAAAGGGGTTTAACTTAACAAATTTCCAATTTGGTCCCCCAACTTTTCCAAAATTACCATTTTGCCCTTCCTTTACAAAAATGCTAAGTTTCACCCCAAAAATTCTAAAATTCCTCAATTGGCCCTCTAACATTCTTATCATGCCTAATTGACCCTCAATTTTATAAAATTGAATCTTGGTTCTTAAAATTTTTGAAAATCCCCATTTTTTCCCCCAATTTCAACTTCCTAACACAGTTGAATTTGATTTCATCAAGTTGACTAATTAACCACATTTAATTATTTAAATTGAAGTTAAAATTGAGTTCCTACATCTTCATGCGATTCAATAGCACTTTGAATCGCAAGTTTTGACGCCAGAACGAGCTCAAATGGAGATTCGCCGGAAAATAGACTGTAGAGAGAGAAAGCTTCGATTACTCATCATCGAGGAAACAACAATCCGAGCTTTCAATTTGTGAAGATAGCTCTCATCCTAAGGTTCATCCTAGAATCAAGAAATGCATCAATTGATGCCGAATTGAATTAGAATTTCATTATCGAAATTCTGTCGGTTCTCTCTCTAGCACCAGTTGGAAATTGTAGAGGGGAGCCGAATTGGCTTACCTTTCAATCCTAATTCGGCCATGGGAGGGCTTGGTTTGGCCTAAGGAGGGCTCGAATTGGCTGATTTTAGCTCGACCGAAATAGGGCAGCTTCAGTCCGCCAGAGCTGCTTCACCGGAAAATGGAGCAGTTGAGAGAGAATGGAGTTTTCAGGTGTGTAGAAGATGAATGGTGAGGGGGTCTTTATATAGGAAGCTTGGGGACTTCTTCGTCATCCGATTGGTGCCTTAATGGCGGTCATTCATTGTCTGAAACTCCCTGGCTGGAGTCTTTTTAGCTTCACCGGTGCTACGCGATTTTCCAGCAAGTGAATAGTGTTGTCATCTGAAGGAAGAAGATGACATTGTTCCAAACCGGGTTCAAAGCTTAAACCGGTTGGTTCACACCCCCACCTCCCCCCCCATTCCACCAAATTTTTCGAATCTAAAAATTTCTAAATTCATTTTTTATTCGATGGAAGCCTCAAATCTCAAATTTGAATTTTTTAAGCCACCTAGAAAAATGAATTTAGAATCCAGTTCAATAGTAGTTCAAACTGGTTCAATCCGGTTCGGTTCTGAGTCACCTGAACCGGTTTGGTTTTCATCTCCAATTCATTCTCAAGTCCATTTCCATAACTTTTGGGACTCTTTAGTCAATCGGCATCCATAAATTTCCCAGTTTACGCTTTCTCTATTGGTTACGATTCATAAATCGGTTCAATCTAGTTGGATCTGATTTGTCTAAACCGGTCTGATTTTTCTCTTCCAATTTGTACTAAAGTTCTTTTCCAAGGTTTTATGAACCCTTTGGATCACCGAGAGTTGTAAATTTCCAAATTGCCCATTCCCAAATGATCGGGTTTGAGAACCGGTTCGATTTTCTTACTCGATTTGCCTGGTTCGTTTCCCGATTATGCTTAACTTAAAAGGGCGGGGTTTACAACTCTTCCCTCCTTTTGGAACTTTTGTCCCCAAAACTTAATTTTCAGCCTTACATGAGGAACCAATTACTTTGATGTCCATTTAGTATTTGCTTAACATGCAAACTTTTATCTTGATCTTTCAATTTACTCTTTTTACATCATTCACTAAAGGAATTTCTATTCCTTTATATTATTTTCTCCCTCCATGGAGTTTATCATACCCAGACATATCTTACTTAAGGGTATATCCTTAGATTTGCATCTTTCTTTTCTTTGAGCTACATTTTTTCCCTTTGGGGTCCCATACTCAGGATTGGAAATTCCAAGATATCTAACCATTCCCGTGTCTAGTAAACCTCTTGGTCATTGAAACCCTTAGCTCGATGTCCTTTAGAATATTATATACTTATTTTCACGGATTTCCTTGTTATCACCTTTTCATCCTATTTCAACTCTTCCTTTGTAGGTCATTCATTAAAATTTTAGTCCAAATTTTATGTTTGACCTTGTCATCCTTACTAACAGACTCTTCCTTATTTTGAGTCATATTTTCATTGAGGTTGTTGGGTTTACATGCCCCTTATAGTATGTCATTTTCTAGATCTTGTCTCTATGTCCATTAGCTTTCCAGAACACCTGCTTTAGGGTTATTCCTAATTTTTTCAACCCCTCGATGATTGTATAACTTCATCCCTATTTTCTTCTACTAGTATTCCTCGACTACCTTCACCGTTATCAAATCAGCTTACACGATTGTGTTAGTTTTCCTTACCCATTCATCCTTTCTCAACTTCCTTATTGAGTCTTTCTGGTTCCAATGATTTGGTTTTCCAATAATTTACCGACATGTTGGGATTCCTTCCTTCTTAAGTCCTTGGCATTCTTTATTCAAGGATTTTTTCCTTTTTCCCTAATCCACTTTTACTTACTCGTGATCATTTCATGATTATTCGTTCTTATAATAATCATTTTCAATCTATGTGTCGATTCCTTTGCTTGGGAAGGTTCCATTCTTCCGATTTCGTTCTCTACTATGTCCATCGCAATAGAGATTTCCATCTTAGTAGTTACATGTTCAATCTTCTTATCATTCCTTGTAGGGTTCTTTGCACCCCTATCTATGTTAGGGCATTTTCCCGTATTGGATCCTTCTTTATCCACAACTTCTGTTACATTCCCTTGTTCCTTACTAGAGATACTTTTGATTTTCTGTCTTATTCCGTGCACTTCACATTATGCTCAGTCGTCCACTCTTTAGGCTCCGTATACATGTGTGAACTATGATCTCTCTTACCAATTATGGTTATTCCTCCTTAACTACATCTTATTTGGAGGGCTTACTTTCCCAACGTTTCTCGGGTGTTCTTTCCTTCATTACCTTATTATGGATAGTAAACTCATTCTTACTTGTCACAGCATCTCTTGATGCTAACTTCCTACTTAACCTTTTCTTGAGTTTAACTTATTCCTTAGATTCACTTAATATGCTCCCATGGGTTTCTTTCACCTTAGCGTGCATTTTATTGGCAAATTCGTCCCCTCACCTCTCGTCACTTGGTTCCATTTCTTATTTATTAGGTCATGTATCCTTTCTCAGGATTTCCTTATTTGGGAGGATTCTTACCCTTTTTTCCCGTAATTTTTTTTTCATTCATCTTGAAGGCACCTAACTTTAAATGATGTCATTCTTTCATGATTACCTTTACTCTTGAGATTCTACGGGTACGTCCTTCGTACTCCATTCTCATTCTCACTTGTACCCCAGTACATGTCTATTTCTTTCTAGGGAGAGCTCATATCCACCTAGTTTCAAAATCCCTTGATCATTTTTCGAGAGGCTCACTTAACCATCTCATGGCCTTTTGATCATAAATCCGGTCTTGGTCATTGATTTCTTTAAGGATTTCCTTTCTCCATTTTTTTTCAACACTTTAGCCTTTTCACATCTCCCTTCCTTGTCGTGGTTAAAATCCATGGTTTTCCCAAAGGTTAGTTCGTTAACTGCCTCGTTCCTACTATTGTTATTATCCAACTATCTGGATAGCTGTATCACTTGTCTTTCGTGCCCATCCTATTGTTACTAGTTACTTCTTTCTACTTGTTACTCCTAGAATCGTTATTTGGCTCTATTACTCTTCCAAAGCAAGTCATACTTGGCCTCCGATACATCCTTCCTTCAAGAAGTTTCTAACAATGGGTTGGTTCTTTGCACTCCACGTTATGTCCATCTGCCAACCAATGATCCCTTCAAGGGGGTACTTAATCGTATGCATCCCTCCAGAGTTCCTTTTTGTAACTCCTGTCTTCTCTTCCTCATTCTTACTGTATCTTACCCTGACATTTCCGGAGGATGTTTTCCGTGTTTCCCCTTTCAGAAGGGGTTCTAGGCATACCTCCCAAATACCTTACCTCTATTCTTGTGGTATTCCTCTATGGTTGACCTTCTTAAGAAGAAGTTCGAATTTCCTTCCTTTACCTCTCTATTTCTTGTCCTCCTTGTAAATAGTTCACTTAACCCACTCCACAGTTTTTTTTGCCTTTGGTCCTACAAGTATTTCGTGTCCTTAGACTTCGATAATTGGCATGGTCCTTAGGTGGCATTGCCCTTAGTCCACAGGGTATGGAACTATCCTTGACTACCTATCTTATTCTTTTATTCCATATTATTTTATTTCTTGCATGGACCGATGTGGTTCCTTCCTAACTTCAAGCATTTCGGGGTTTTTTTTCTAGGGTTGTTCGTGCTTCGCTGTCCTTGATTTTGAACACCTTGATAGTTTCCTTGTTGAGTCTCTCTTGCTAAGGGTGATTCTAATAATCCTTCTGGGTTTCTTAATTCCCTGATTCAATTTCCTTAACTGAAATGGAAATTTTCCCTAGTTTTTATGGTAGTGTGGGTTTATTTGGTTACTTTTCTTGGGGCTATCTTCATAGCAAGATCACATCATTGAGTGATAGGAATTTAATAATTTGAGTACATCATTAATAGGGGCATACAAAAGGTTGGGGTTTTACCCCTATCATAAAAGTAGTCACAACATAGATAGTAAGCTACGGTTTTCTTGGCAAGTATCCTCCTTGGTAAGATTATATGCATGTGCTAGCATTCTTGGCTTTAGGCTTGGCTCCATTTGTACACAGGATTGTGACCCTAACATGTCCTGGCACCATACTCCTTGGAGGTGCTGGATATTTCCCCATTTGGTCCTTTGGGGATCCTACTATATCTTGGGCATTGGGAAGCTTCTAGAGTTGTTTTCCTATGAGGGCATGATATTAAGTAGAGTCATTCCTAGTTTTCTTAGTTACTCTCCTGGGAGCCATCTGAAAATTTTTAAGATAATTTCTATTAGTTACTATATTTTCCAGTATTTATTATGTATTCAAGGAAAGAGGCTCAGATACCACTCAAGTTGTCACGCCCCAACCCGGTTTGGTCATATCCCCGTGATCAACCCGCCACTCTCCCAATTTATTAAGGGTTGCCCCTTGTTTAAAAACCATGAAGAGTAAGGCATCATTTAAACATGCACCTTTCCTGAAATAGCATAAATCAAAACAACATAAAATTTTAAATTCATCATACCTGTCTAGCAAGAGTATTAATTATTGGTCCTTGAGGGTAGGCTTTCTGGGATTTCCTGAAAGGGATAAGGGAGGGGGTGAGTACAACTACTCAGTGAATGAGTTTTCAAAATTATAACTTTTTGGAAAAAGATTTGTATTGGAGTGTGCTAGACTCCTTATTCTCTTTAAAAAATCTTTTCATTTTAAATCTCTGTTTTTGTTATCATTCTTATTCATCACAATGTGTTATCACCCAACAACATCCTTCATCATGAAGGTCCAAAACACACAATCGCAGGCCAGCCCATCCATTGAACACACTTGTGGCGTCAGAGCGACTTTAACGGCCACCTAGATAGAAGCACGTCCACTTCTACCCTGAGAATGAGTGTGTAAACCCCGTCCTTTTGAGCTAAGGAAAACTAGGAAGGGAACCAGTCAAACCGAGTGAGAAAACCGAACCGATTCACAAACCCGATCAATTATGAATGGGCAATTTAGGAATTTACAACTCCTAGGTGATCCAAAGGGTTCATTAAACCTTGGAAAAGAAAATTAAGACAAACTAAAAGAGAAAAACCAAATTGGTTCATGTGAATGAGATTTCATAAGAACTTTGAAATTAAGAGTGCTTGCCTGACAGTAGTGTGAGGATGGGTGACCTCCTGGGAAGTATGATTTTTTTTGTAACCCGAAATTTTGGTAAAAACTTTTTATGCGAACGTAGGCCTTATCATAAATAGCCATAAATTAATATATATTTAATTATTGTAACTAATACCTAAATTAAATTATTGAAATTAATACAAATAATACCGAAATTAAATTATTAGAATTAATACCAATAATTTATGGCAATATTAATACTAGTACCAAGTCTCTCCCATTTAATACATGACTTTACACCTATATAAAGAGGTTATTCCCATTCATTCTCCTCACACCTGAACACTTCTCTCTCTCTCTCTATCTCTCTATTGCTCTATTTCCCAATGAAGCTCAAACCAGAGTTTCAACTTGAACATTTTTCTTAACCTAGGAAGGAGAGGTCGGGCTCTTTAGAACCGAGGAAAAGACAACTATCTAATAGCAAACTCTAGTCAATCCGAGAATCGCCGGAGAAGCGTCGACATGATGGAATAGTGAAGCAGCTTCGGCAGACCGAAGTTGTCCTATTTAGGCCAAGCTAAAATTGGCCATTTCGAGCCCTTCTCAGACCAAACCAAGCCCTCCCAACACTTCCTCGGCCCTCCCACGATCGAATTAGGACTGAAAAGTAAGCCAATTCTGCTCCTCTCTGCAATTTTGAGAACCCACAGAATTTCAATGATGAAATTCTGACTCAATTCGATATCAATTGATGTAATTATTGATTATAGGATGAACCTCAGGATGAGAGCTATCTGCCCAAATCGAAAGCTCGGATCGCCGAGCCCTCACCGGTGAGTAATCGAGGCTTTCTATCTCTATAGTCCGTTTTCCAGTGAAGCTTCGTTTGAGCTTGTTCTGACGTCAAAACTTACTATTCAAAATGCTATTGAATCGTAAGAAGATGGAGGAACTCATATTTAACTTCAATTTCAACAATTAGCTGTGTTTGATCGGTCAATTTGTTGAAATCAAATTCGGTTGTGCTAAGGAGTTCAAATTGGGGGGGGGGGGGGGGGGGGGAAATTGGGGAAAATTGGGGATTTTTGAAATTGAAAGGACCAAAATGCAATTTTATGTAATTGAAGGTCAATTGGGCATGAAAATAATGTTGGAGAACCATTTTAGGAATTTTGGAATTTTTTTGGCATAACATACCATTTTTGTAAAGGAAGGGCAAAATGGTAATTTTGGAAAAATTGGAGGACCAAATTGGAAATTTGGGAAACTAAACCCCTTTTTGGTGAAATTGGATAAATTGAGGTCCCAAGATAAATTTTAAAAGTTACGGGACTCAATTTGAGGAAAAACCAACATTAGTGACTTAAAGTTAAAGAAAAATAACTTTAGGGACCTAATTGCAAATAAATAAAAGTTTGGGTTTTCTCATTCATTGGAAATGAATGAAGGCTGTTATACAGAGTAATAATGAACAAGTATGTTTATATCATGTAAGAACGCAAAATATCGGGAACGCCGACATGGACGAGGTCACGTGAATACAAAGAACCGGTTTAGTGGAATTCAATCAGTTAACGGGTGAGTGGGTTTACTAACATTATACCCGGTTGGGATGATGAGCACAACTTAAAATTAAAAACCACTTACCAATTGTGAGTGAAAATTTTATATCATACTTGATTGGGAATGATAAGTACCTCGGTATGAAAACCCACTATTAAGTGGTATTTTAAACATCACTACTTGGAGGAAGTAATGTGAAAATCATGCGAAAAAACTACTTACTAGTTGTAAGTACATCATACCCGATTGGTATGATGAGACTTACTCGAAGGAAGTTGACACACGTTCATCGGTTATGAATGGAGGTGTCCTTATACCCGGATGGTTTAATGGATAGAAAAAACATATGTTTTGTCGGAAGTGCTCTCCCTTGACTGTGTGCCAATACTTAAACAATTTGGGAGACCTTCTCAACAGGAGCTTGAATAGCTCTGATAGGCCGGGGGCCTCGGTTTTGGAACTTGGGGGCTAAATGCCTGATTTTGAAAATCTTGTACAGTGGGCCCAAGGCCAGTTGGAACGAACAGGAGCTCGTAAATGAACATGATATATGTACCATAAAATTTAATAAGAGAATTGTTTGGTCATGGTACCAAGATAGGACCGACATGCTTAGTCAACTAGCGGCAGTGTGACATGACAAGTCGACGGACCAGACAAGACAAACAACTGCAGGTTGAGTTGAGAGTCAAGGCCGTTGGACTAGTGGCACCACAGATTAAATGGCAATATGAGAAAATATTGTTTATACATGTACTATGAGTACGAGATCATCAAGATACCCATGAGTGGTAGTGATGCATCCTAAGGGCAGTGGACGACTTGGTGGCTATAAGGGCAGTTCGTTGTTCCAGGTCTCTGTGCGAAATTTGGAGTAGCACCAAGCACATGAGAATGGGGTGGGGACAGGATGAGGTCTCTGTCCTCATATGGACACGAAGAAGTGATTTCGGGATTGAGGATCGAATGTCGCATACATCCACTCATTCCTAGGGTAGAAGTGGTCGTGCTACTATCCGGGTGGCCGATAAAGTCGCTCCGAAACCACTAGTGGGTTCAGTAGTCGTACTGACCTGTGAATGTGTGTTGGGTGATGACACACCGTGGTAACTAAGAAATGATGGAATAACTCAAATTTTTAAATGAAGGAATTTTGAAAGGAAGGGAGTCTAGCACACTCTAATAATAATTGTTTTCTTAAAAGTGAAAAGCTTTTGAAAATCCATTCACTGAGTAATCATACTCACCCCCTCCCTTATATCCCTTTCAGGAGATTTCAGAAAGCTTACCCTTAAAGACCATCAACTAAGGTGCCTGTGATATAGGTATAATAAATTTAAATTATTATGCAGTTTTGTTTATGTTATTTTTGGAAAAGGTGCAAGTTTAAAGGATGCGTTACTCTTAACGGTCTATAATAAGGGGAAATCCTTTAATAAACCGGAAGAGTGGCGGGTTGATCACGGGGATCCGACCAAACAGGGTCGAGGCATGACAACTAGAGTGGTATCAGAGTCTGTTTCCTCGAATACATTTTCAAGACTAGAAAATATAGTAACTGATAGGATTTATCTTAAAATTTTCAGATGGCTCCCAGGAGAGGAACCAAGAAAACTAGGAATGACTCTGCTCAACACCGTGTCCTCGTAGAAAGACAACCCTAGAAGCTTCCCAAATGCCTGAGACCTGGGAGGAATCTCGAAAGACCAAATGGGGAAGTATCCTGGAGAATGGTGCTAGGACCTATCGATGGCATAACTCTAAGTATGAAGGAGGATGTTTATCAAGAATTCCATAGCTCCTTAGTTATTTTGTGACCATTTCCTATGATAGGGCTGAAAGTCAAATCTTTTGTATTCCCCAATTAATAAAATACTCATTCTCAAAACTCTATCTCCTGATGATGCGATCTTGTTGGGAATATGGCCTAATAAAACAAACCCACACTATCCTAAAAACTAAGGGAAAGACATATCTTGGTAATGGAAGATGAATCAGGGAATTAAGAAACCTAGGAAGACTCTTACCATAAACCTTAGCAAAGGTGATTCAGTGAAAAAACTATCAAAGTGATTAGACTCAAGAACGGTAAAGCACCAAACCACTAGTAACCCTGGAAAAGGCCCATTCGAAGGAAAGAAGGAACCACAACAATCCATGTAAGGGAATAACGATGGGACATTCCCGAATAGATGCCCAACCCTACTAAAGGACAAGTACCAAGATGAAATATTATAGGTGTAATGAAAGAAGGGGTGTTCCACACCTCATTGATTCAAGACAATACCTCCTCAAAGGTCACGAAAGACATGAAGGATTGGAGACCGATACCATGGAGCAGGTTACGTAAACGGTTCACAAAGAGGTCAAGAAAAGATGAGGTGAATACAAAAACTTCTTAAGAAGGTCAAACTGAGAAGGATACCTCATGAATAGGGATAAGGTACATGAGAAGCATACTTAGAACCCTCTCATAAGGGGCAAACACAGAAAAATGTCCCCCGAAACTCTAGAGAATGACACAGTGAGAGTGAAGAAGAGAAGGAATATGCTGTGAAAGGGAACTCTAGAGGGATGCATACAATCAAGTGCCTTGAAGAAATCATTGGTTGGCGGATGTGCAAGAAGCCAACCCCTCGTTAGAAATAAATTGAAGGAAGGAAGTATTGGAGGCCAAGACTAACCTGCTTTAGAAAAGTGATATAATTTTAAAGTACTACCTCTTTTGGAAAAAGTAGAAAAGTCAAAAATCAAAGTTTATGACCAACATACCTAAGGAAGACCGAGAAGTACAAAGAACAACAACCTAAAAGGTCAGTGAGATAGACGTTAAGGACAGGAGGACTCGAGAAAACAATTGCCCTAAGAAACTTAGACCAAAGAAATTAACACCTAAACTCAAGCCAAGAAAAGAATAGGAAAACCTCTCACATAATTGTCAAGAAATCTTGAAACAAGGAAGATTTGAACGCTTCATAAAGAAATACACTATGAAAGTAAACTTTGGAGGGATGCATATGGCTAACTACCTTGGAAGGAATTTTGATGGGTGGATGGACATAATGTGGAGTGCAAGGAACCAGCCCTTAATTGGGAAATGTTTCAAAAGGAAAGAAGTATTGTGATGGCCTAGTGTGACCTGTTTGGAGAAAGCTGGAGGACCAAATAATCATTTCAGTAGAACCGAGTAGAAAGAAGAAATGAGTAACAAAGGGATGGCCAAAGAAAATAAACAAAATCCTAAGAAAGGCTGAGATATAGTAAAGACTACATTCTATGAAGAAGAAAAGGATAGGCATGAAGGAAGAGTGATACAGCTACCCAGATGATTGGATCGGAAAAATAATGTGAAGGAGGTAGGTAAAGATCTAGCATTCGAGAAAACCAGGGATTTAAACCATGAAAAAGAAGGGAGAGGTGAAAAAAAGGAAAATCATTGGAAAATAAGAACGAAGGAAAATCCTTAAAAGAAATCAATGGCCAGAACCAGAACTATAAAGTCTTGAGACGGATAAATGAACCACTCGAAGGGTAATCAAGGGATTTTTAAACTAGGTGGGTGTGAGCTCTAAACATGTGTTGAGGTACGAGTGAGAATGAGAATGAAGTAGGAAAAACGTATCCATAGGATCTCAAGAGTAAAGGTAAGCATATAAGAATAACATCAAGGGACATCATTTAAAGTTAGGTGTCTTCAACGATGTATGGAAAAGAAATTACAAGAGAAAAGGGTACGAATCCTCCCAAATAAGGAAATCCTAAGAAAGGATACATGATGTAATAAAGAATAAATGGAACCTGGGGACAAGAGGTGAGGAGACAAATTCACAAATAAAATGCATGCTAAGGTGAAAGAAACCCAAGGAATCATATTAAGAGATGTCGTGGCAAGTAAGAATGAGTGAACTATCCATAATAAGGTAATGAAGGAAAGAACGTCTGAGAAACGTTGGAAAAGTAAGCCTCCAAATAAGATGTGGTTATGGAGGAATAACCGCGATTGGTAAGACGGGTCGTAGTCCACACGTGTATAATAAAGCCTAAAGAGTGGAAGGCAGAGCGTAACATGAAGTACCCGAAATAAGATTAATAAACTACTCAAATAAGGAATAAGGGATGGAATGGGAAAATTTTAAGACAATGGAGGACTAAAAGCAGGCAAATGCCCCAATATGGAAAGGGTGTAAGGAGATGAAGAAAGGAAACCTTCAAGAAATGGTAAGAAGGTTGAACATGTATCTCCTAAGATGAAAGTCTCTACCTTGAAGGAAATAATAGAGAATAAAACTGTAAAAAGGGGAAACTCCCCAAACCAAGCAAACGACATGTAGACCGAAAGGAATCAACTTGGTATAATGAATTGTGAAATGGTTACAAACAAGTAAGAGTGGATTAAGGCCAAAAGAAAATCCTTGAGTAAAGGATATCATTGGGAATGATGATGAACCTAAGAAAGGACGAATCCCAGCATGTTGGTAAAACATCTAGAAATTTAATTAATTGGAATCAGAAATACTCAATAAGGAAGTCAAAAAGGGACGAGTGGGCAAGGAGAACCGACACAATTGTGTAAGTTGAGTTAATAACGGTGAAGGTAGTCGAGGAATACTACCGGAAGAAAAGAGGGATGAAGTTATGCAATTTCTAAGAGGTTGAAAAATATGGAATAACCATAAGAGAGGTGTTTTGGAGATCTAATGGATATAGAGACACGATTTAGAAAACGTCTCGCTCTAAGGGACAAGAAAACCCAATAAGCCCGATGAAAACACAACTCAAAATAAGGAAGAGTCGGTTCGTAAGCATGACAAAGTCAAACATAATTTGGACTGATTTGTAATTAGCAACAAATGAAGGAAGAGTCAAAATGGGATGAAAAAGTGATCATAAATAAATCTGTGAAAATAGGTACGTAATGCTCTAAAGGATGACGAGCTAAGAGTTTCAATGACCAAGCAGTTAACTAGACACGGAAATGGTTACTTATCTTGGAATTTCCAATCATGAGTACAGAACCTCAAGGGGAAGAATGTTGCTCTAAGAAAATACCCAGAAGTAAGTTATGTCTAGTTATGAAAAATTCTCTGGAGGGAGTAAATAATACAAAGGAAAAGGAATTCCTTAAGTGAAGGTTGTAAAAAGAACTAATTGAAAGAACGAGAGAAGAGTTTGCATGTTAAGCAAACACCAAAGGGGCATCAAAGAAAATGATTCCACATACAAGGTTGATAATTAAGTTTTGAGGACAAAACTCCTAAAAGGAGGGGAGAGTTGTAAACCCCGCCCTTTTGAGCTAAGGAAAACTAGGAAGGGAACCGGTCAAACCGAGTGAGAAAATCGAACCGGTTCACAAACCCGATCAATTGTGAATGGGAAATTTAGGAATTTACAACAGGGTTCATTAAACCTTGGAAAATAAACTTAAGAAAAATTAGAAAAGAAAAATCAAATTAGTTTAGGTGAACGAGATTCCATAAGAACTTTGAAGTTAATCATGCTTGCTTGAGAGTAGTGTGAGGATGGGTGACCTCTTTTTTGTCCCTTTAATACACTTCTCTCTCTCTTTACTACTCCATTTCCTGGTGAAGCTTGAACAAGAGTTTTGACTTGAACAGTTTTCTTAACCTCGGAAGGAGAGGTTGAGCTCTTTAGAACTGAGGAGAAGATAGCTATCTAATAGCAAACTCCAGTTAAAGTGAGAATCGACGGAGAAGCACTGGCATGATGGAACAGTGAAGCAGCTCTGGCAGACCAAAGCTGACCTATTTCGGCCAAGCTAAAATCGGCCATTTTGAGCCATCCTCAGATCAAGCCCTCCCAACAATTCCCCAACCCTCCCACAGCTGAATTAGTACTGAAAGGTAAGCCAATTCGGCTCCTCCCTGCAATTTTTGATCGGTGCTAGACAAAGAACTGACAAAATTTCAATGATGAAATTCTAACTCAATTGAGCATCAATTGATGTGATTCTTGATTCTAGGATGAATCTCAAGATGAGAGCTATCTGCCCAAATTGAAAGCCCGGACCATCATGCCCTCACCAATGAGTAATCGAAGCTTTCTCTCTCTATAGTCCATTTTCCAACGAAGCTTCGTTTGAGCTCGTTCTGGCGTCAAAACTTATGATTCAAAATGCTATTGAATCGTAAGAAGATGGAGGAACTCATATTTAACTTCAATTTCAACAATTAGATGTGTTTGATTGGTCAATTTGTTGAAATCAAATTCAACTATCCTAAGGAGTTCAAATTGGGGGAAAATTGGGGAAAATTGCGGATGTTCAAAATTCAAAGGATCAAAATGAAATTTTATAAAATTGAGGGTCAATTGGGCATGAAAATAATGTTAGAGGACCAATTGAGGAATTTTGGGGCAAAACTTACCATTTTTGTATAGGAAAGTGACGGGTTGATCACGGGGATCCGACCAAACAGGATCGGGGCATGACAACTAGAGTGGTATCAGAGCCTATTTCCTCGAATACACAATCAAGACAAGAAAATATATTAACTGATAGGATTTATCTTAAAATTTTCAGATGGCTCCTAGGAGAGGAACCAAGAAAACTTGGGATGACTCTGCTCAATACCCTGTCCTTGTAGGAGGACAACCCTAGAAGCTTCCCAAATGCCCGAGGCATGGTAGAAATCTCCAAAGACCAAATGGAGAAGTATCCAAGAGAATGTGCTAGGACCTACTGAGGGCACAACTCTAAGTATAAATGAAGCCAAGCGTGAAGCTACAAACGTCAGTAAAGGGTGTATAACCTTACCTAGGTGTTTATCAAGAACCCTGTAGCTCCTTATTTTGTGACCACTTTCTGTAATAGGGCTAATTGTACTCCTCGATTAATAAAGTACTCCAAATTCATAAAAACTTTGTCTATCAAAGGATGTAATCTTGTTAGGAAGATACCCCAAGAAAAATACCTAAACAAAAGACACCATGAATATCAAGGAGATTATTATGCAAGGAAGGCATTACAAAAGAATCGTCATGGTAAGGAGTCCAGGAGAACTTTGGGGTAACTAAACAAGGAACAACCTATTATAAGGTACAAAGGAATAGGGCATGAAATGAAGTACCGTCCCACACCACTAGGATTTAGAATTATACTTCCCAAGGAAGACACCCTCACAGCTATAGGAAATTCAAAAGGATACCATCCCAAGAAACGTGACTCCAGTTGCAACCACATATAAGAGGAAACTCTTTAAAATCTTAGCAAAGTAAGAAGGAAAAAGGGGTAAGACCTCAATAAAACCACAAATGGAACAAAAAGTAGCTAAAGAGAAATTCCCCTTTAAGATGTAAATCCAAACAATTTAGGAGCAAAGAAAGGAGTGCATCCACAAGAGAAGACAAGACGAACATTTGATGAAAAATGGGATGTATTGGGATTACAGGAATAAATCACCTTGAAAAAAAATTTCCAAATAGGAAGTTTGGACCAACAGGATAAGAGAAAGTAAGTCGTTACAACAAGATAGTCAAAGGAAACAAATGACACCCTAAGGAAGACCGGGAAGTAGAAAGGACTACACCCTAAAAAGGTCAGTTAGATGGACGTTAAGGACAGGAGTACTCGAGAAGACAACTGCCCTAAGAAAACCTAAACCAAGGGACTGGTGGAGGCGGGGTAGTTAACGAGCTAATACGCGGAAAAACCATAATGTAAGTTCCGACAAAGAAGAGAGAGGCAGAAAGGTCAAATACTCGGAAAGAGAAGGATGAAAGAAATCCTTAAAGGAACCAAAAGGCCAAATTAACAACTAAACTCAAGCCAAGAAACGAATAGGCAAGCCTCTCACATAATGATCAAGAAATCTTGAAACAAGGAAGCTTTGAACACTCCCTAAGGAAATAGATAGGTATTGGGTATGAATGAGGATGTGGATAAAGTATAAAAGATGTACCTACAAGATCTGAGGAGTAAAGGTAAATAGGAGAAGACAACATCAAGGGTAGAAATCCCCTAGAGCAAATGTAAAAAGGAATGTCTGGAGAAAGGGAAAGAATTCTACAAAGGAAGGAAGCCCCAAAAAGACATGTGTATCCCAATTAAGAGGAAATGGAACCAACCAAAATAGAAGGAACGATAAGCTCACAAATGAAATTTTGGTTGAGATGGAAAGGTTGAGTACCAAGGAAAAATGAGGTCCTAAGAAGGAAATTAAACTAAAGGAATTATTGATGGGCGGATGGGCACAATGTGGAGTGCAAGGAACCAACCCTTAATTAGGAAATCTTCCCAAGGAAGGAAGTATCGTAATGGCCCAGGGTGACCTGTTTGGAGAGAACAGGAGAACCAAGTAGAAAGAGGAAAACTAGTAGTGGCAGACAGCCAAATAGAATGAACAAAAACCCAAGTAGTATTTTAAACATCACAACTGTAAGGAGTGATGTGAAAATCATGCGGAAAAACTACTTACCAGTTGTAAGTAGATCATACCCAGTTGGTATGATAAAACTTCCTCGAAGAAGGTTGAAAACTCGTTCATCGGTTATACTCGGTCGGTATAATGGACAGATAAAAACATATTCTGTCGGAAGTGCTCTCCCCTGACTGTGGGTCAATGCTTAAACAATTTGGGAGACCTTCTTGACGGGAGCATGAATAGCTCTTGTAGGTCGGGGGCCTCGATTTTGGAACATGAGGGATATTATGCCCTGTTTTGAAAATCTCGAACAAGTGGGTCGTAGGCCAGTGGGCACGAGCTGGAGCTCATAAAAAAACATGAGATATGTGCCATAAAACTCTAATTAATGAATTGTTTGGCCATGGTACCGAGACAGGACTAACATATTTAGTCAACTAGTGGCAGTGCAACATGATAGGTCTTCGAACCAGTCAAGACAAATAGTTACAGGTTAAGTTAAGGGTCGGGGCTGTTAGACCACTGGCACCACAGATTATATGGCACGATAAGAAAATACTATTTGTGCATGCACTGTGATTACGGGACCATCAAGATGCCCAAGAGGGGTAGTGATGCATCCTAAGGGCCCTGGACGACCTGGTGAGTATAAGGGTAGTTCGTCGTACTAGGTGATCGTGCGAAATTTGGAGTAGTAGCAAGAGCATGAGACCAGGGTGGGGACGGGATAAGGTCTCTGTCCGCATACGGACATGGAGAATTTATTTCAGGATTGAGGGTCTGATGTCGTACATCCACTCATTCTCAGGGTAGAAGTGGACGTGCTTCTATCTAGGTGGTCAGGAAAATTGCTCTAATGCCACAAGTGGGTTCAGTGAACGTACTGACCTGAGAATGTGTGTTTGACCATCATGATGAAGGATGTGTGTTGGGTGATGACACACCGTGATTAATAAGAAATGGTGACAAAAACCGAGATTTGAAAGGAAAGGATTTTTGAATGAAAAGAATCTGGCACACTCCAATACAATTCTTTTTACTAAAAGATAAAACTTTTGAAAACCCATTCACTGAGTCGTTGTACTCACCGCCTCCGTTATATCCCTTTCAAGAAATTTCGGAAAGCCTACCCTTAAAGACCATCAACTAAGATGCCTGTGAGACAAGTATGATAAATTTAATATATTATGTTGTTTTGATTTATGTTATTCCAGGAAAAGGTGTAGTTTTAAAGGATGCCTTACTCTTTACAGTTTATAATAAGGGGGAAACCCTTTAATAAACTGGGAGAGTGGCAGGTTGATCACGAGGATCCGACCAAACCGACTCGAGGTGTGACAAGAATGATAGGATCAAGGCAGTTTATGAATGGACCCTTGTGAAGGTCAATACTCCTGTTATGAAGGGAAAGGTGGAAAGTGTACATTTGGGGTAAATGGGGATGAAGAAAAGTCTTAAAGGGATTAATGGCTGAGATGAGAGTAATGATCAAAAGCCATGAGAATGGTTAAAGCAAACCTCTTGTAGGATGATCAAGAGATCGTGAAATAAAGAAGAGGTGAATTCCACCTGAAGAAATAAGTGGATACAAGGAATAACGGAGAATGAAGATGAGACATAAAGAAGTACATAAAAGTTTTCAAGAGCAAGGTAGGTCGGAGAGGATGGCATCAAAGAATGCCATTTAAGACTAGATGCCCTCAATGGTGAAACTAGAAAAGAACCTAGGAGAAAAGGGTATAAAACTACCTAGGAAGTAAAAAATTGGAAAGGACATAAATGTCCCAATTAATAGATAATGGAATTAATAAAATTTGAGACAAGATGAACTCATCAAAGATGGGCTGGTTAAGAAGGAAAGGTCAGATACAAAGTAAAGGTACTCAAGAGGACCCAAGGAGTAAGTTAAGTACAAGTAATGTGTAAATAGAAAAATAGCATCAAAAGATGTCGTTCGAGTAAGAAAGAGGTAGATTGTCCATAAAAGAGGAAATAGAAAAAACAAACATAAGATCCCTTGGAAAAACTAAACCTTCAGTTAAGAAGAGATTAAAGTAAAAGATCACCAACATCAAG
The DNA here is from genome assembly GCA_030064425.1 of Trapa bicornis. Taxonomy (NCBI): domain Eukaryota; kingdom Viridiplantae; phylum Streptophyta; class Magnoliopsida; order Myrtales; family Lythraceae; genus Trapa; species Trapa bicornis. Next base: position 1,006,035 of record CM057756.1, on the reverse strand, counting down.
ACTAGTAGTAGTCAATGCTCAATTGATGGAGCCTCAAGAAAAGATGACTCGACATAGTGTGGAGTACACAGAATAAGACCGAGAATCGGAAGTGTCCCAAGTAACAAATAAGGGATGAAACTGAAATTTCAGTTATAAAGAGAATTTACACGGATAGTTATCCCAATATAGAAAGGAATATGAAGAAAGGAAGGAAAGAAACCTTCAAGGAATGACAAGAAGGTTGAGAATTGTAGTCCCTAAGGTGTAAGTCTCCACGGTGAGAGACATTGTAGAGAACAAAACTGAAATAAGGGAGCTTTCCCAAGCAAGTAATCGATACTTAAGTCTGGAGGAGATTAACTCAGAATAAGAATCGTGAAGTGATCATGAGAGAGTAAGAGTGGACTAAGAGAAAGGGAAGTTCTTGAGAAAAGGACACCAATGAATCTGAAGAAGTAAATAAGAAGGGACAAAAAAATTGGATGAAAGAATTTAACACTGAAAACCTATGAAAATGAGTAGGTAGCACTCGAAAAGACACCGAGCTGAGGGTTTTAATGAAAAAGGAAATGACTACACCTAGGAATGATGAGGTATTTGGGAACTCCCAATCCTAAAATCTTGAGTAAAGAACCATAAGGGGAAGAACCTTACTCTAAACAAAGGAGGGTGTGAATATAAGGATATACCCTTGAGCTCTCATGTAAGATATGTTAGCGGAGATGAGCTTCGTGGAATGAGTAATCAATGGGAAAGAAAGAAATCTCTTAAAGTGCGTGTTAGAATGGGGCTAAGAGAATATAACCGAAATGTTTATATGTCAACAAAATCCAAACTAACATTAAGAAAAATTATTTTTTGTGCAAGGGATGTGGAATCAGTTTTGAGGACAAAACTCCTAAAAGGAGGGGAGAGTTGTAAACCCCGTCCCTTGAGGATAAGGAAGTTGGGGAAAGAACCGGTCAACTCGAGTGAGAAAACCGAACCAATTCACAAACCCCAACCATTAGAGAATAGGCAAAATGGGAAATTTACACATCCCAAGTGACCCAAAGGGGCATAAAAATCATGGAAAGGGACTTTAGGACAATTTAGGAGAGAAAACCAGACCGGTTCAAGCGAACCGGATCCAAATCGAATTGAACCAGTTTGGATTGGTTTGAACCATCTTTGAACCAGATGCTAAATTTATTTTTCTAGGTGGCTTAAAATATTAAAATTGGAGAATTGAAGCCACCATTGGAAAGAAAATGAATTTAGATGAATTTAGAAATTTTTAATTTTGATAAACTCGGTCAAATCGGGCTTGAACATCGGTTTAAGCATTGAACCTGATTTACCGGTCCAGTTCGGAACAATGTCGTCTTCTTCCTTCAAATGAAAGCACAGTTCACTCATCGGAAAAAAATGAGCAATGCTGGTGGAAAGGAAACGTTTCCATTTAGTGCATTTTAGGCCATCAATGAGCGCCATTAAGGTGCAAAACGGACGGCCAGAGAGTCCCCAAGCTCCCCATATAAATAGCCACTATCCATTCATCCTCCACACACCTCAAACTCCACTCTCTATCACCTACTTAGTTTTTCGATTGTGAGTGGGCTAATTTATACTTCATACCTGGTTGGGATGATGAGCACATTTTTCTAAATTGGAAGCCACGGTGAGTGGGATTATTCACATCATACCATATAGTCAATCCATTCCCAAAATCATCTCCACTTCTCTTAAAGGAAATGGATTTGGATTTTGTTCCCATGATATTTACCTCACATTCTTTTAAGAGTGTGTCCCTAGCTAGTTCCTCCCCTAATGGTGTGAGGATGTTGGGACATGGTTCGAGTGTCGTAAGTTCTTCAGGTAGAGTTAGGACTAAGATTTCCTTAATGAAGGATCATTTGGCTCTAGAGTTATAGAGGGCGGATGTTTTTCTGTGTCATACTAATAATGGTTGCCAAATCTGTGGGTCGTCCTATTACCCACATTCGGTCCCGTATATCCATATTGAGACTCCCCACAAATGTTTAGCAGATATCAGCTGGTCCAGCTAAATCAAGAGCAAAGGGCATTAGCTCATTAAACTTGGTCTCGAATTTTGAGATAGTACTTGATCCTTGTAAGAGCCTGAAGGATTCATGTTTGTTCTCATTGATCAAGTATGGAGCTAAGTACTCTTTCGAGTACCTTTCCTCAAACTATTCCCATGTTGGTATGGTTGACGAGAGGTTACTCATGTTGTCCCACAATCTCTTGGCGCTTGATTCCAAGAAGAATTTTGCTAGGGTCACCATTTTTTTTAGTGGTGATCTTATGATTCACATAAATTTCTTGGTGAACGCTAGCCAATCTATGGTCATTCCAGCATTTTGGAAACAAAGGTGTATTGGGATTCAACCACTTCATGCCTAGTGTGAGAATTAGTGTTTGAGTTAGCTTCAGGGGCGAGGTTGAAATTTCCAAACACCCTAGTAAACTCCTCGTATAGCTTTTGGTGCTCCACGTTTAACCCTGGTGGAGTCACCTAAGTCCTTCTAGACCCTTTTTCCAGAATAAGATTTCATGTGGCCTCCGCTAAAATTGCCCGGGTTCTTTTGGCTTCTTTCTTGGGAGCCATATCTATATTTTTAGAATTTTGGTTAATTCTTAAGTTATAAAGTTTTGATAATTTATTTGAGTGAAACAAGGCTCTGATACAACTTAAGTTGTCACATCCCAACCCAATTTGGTTAGAACCCCGTGATCAACCCGCCACTCTTCTCGATAAATAAAGATAATCTTCTCTAAAATATCATTAAAAGTCAGGTGTAACTTCATTCTCCATGGTTCCCCTGGAACAATATTATAAAAACTATTTTAAAAGAAAGAATCCAGATACATTGTACCTTAGCTGTAAACCACGCCCTTTTGAGCTAAGGAAAATCGGGAAAAAAATCGGTCAAACCGAACTGGTTCACAAACCCGATCATTTGTGAACAGGCAATTTGGGAATTTACAACTCCTGGGAGATCCAAAGGGTTCATAATACCATGGAAAAGAACCTTAGGACAAATTGGAAGAGAAATACCAGACCAGTTTAGATTAACCGAATCCAACTGGAATGAACTGGTTTATGAACTGAGTCGGTTCATGAACTGGAAGCAATAGAGAACGGACAAATCACGGAAATTCAACTCCCTTGTACCCCAAAGAAATTTATAAACCATGGGAAGGAACCTTAGAAAAAAGTGGGAGAGAAAAACCAGATCAGTTCAGGTGAATCGGACCCAAACCGGATTGAACCGGTTTAAGGACCAAGCCATTTTATGAACCGGAATTGATAAAGAGATGGTAAACCGGGAATTTTATGGACCCTAAGTGACCCAAGGAGTCAAAAAGATATGGAAATTGACTTGCGAGGGAATTGGGGATGAAAACTAAACCAGTTCAGGAGAATCGGTTTGAACCACTATTGAACCGAATCCTAAATTCATTTTTCTAGTTGGCTTAAATAATTCAAATTGAAGATTTGAGGCCACCATTGGATAGAGAATGAATTTAGATGAATTTAGAAATTTTTATATTTGAAAAACTTGGTCGAATGGGGGGTGAACTAGTCGTTTTAAACTAGAACCTGGTTTGGACCGGTCTGGTCCAGTTTAGAAGAGTGTCATCTTCTTCCTCAGGATGACAGCATTGTTCAATCATTGGGAAACTGAAGAAACGCCAGTGAAAAAGAATTGCTTCTGTTTAGAGTGTTTCAAGTCTTCAATGTCAATCATAACAATGCCAAATGGACGACCAACGGGTCCCCGAGCTCCCTATATAAAGAGCCCCTCCTCATTCATTCTCTCCACACCTAAAAACTTCATTCTCTCTCAACTGCTCCATTTTCTAGCGAAGCTTGAACTAGAGCTCTGACATGGGATCTTTTTTGAGCCAAACAAGGTGAGATTGGGTTCTTTAGAACCAGGGAGAAGTCGGCTACACGTCTGTAGTCTCCGTTCACTCCGAGGATCGCCAACGATGATGAAACAGTGAAGCAGCTCCCGCGGACCGAAGCTGCCCTGTTTCGGCTGAGCTAAAATTGAACATTTTGAGCCCTCCTCAGGCCAAATCAAGTCGTTCCAACACTTCCTCAGCCCTCCCATGGTCGAATTAGGACTGAAAGGTAAGCCAATTCGGCTCCCCTCTACAATTTCCGACTAGTGCTAGAGAAAGAACCGACAGAATTTCAATGATAAAATTCTAACTCAATTCGGCATCAATGAGAGCTACCTGCCCAGATAGAAAGCTTAGACTGTAGCGCACTCACCGGTGAGAAATCAAATCTTTCTCTCTCTACAGTTCATTTTCAGGCGAGGCTCCGTTTGAGCTCGTTCCGACGTCAAAACTTGCGATTCAAAGTGATATTGAATCGTAAGAAGATGGAAGAACTCAATTTTAACTTCAATTTCAACAATGAGAGGTGTTTGATCAGTCAATTTAATGAAATCAAATTCGGCTGTGTTAAGAAGTTGAAATTGGGGAAAATTGGGGATTTTCGAAATTCGAAGGACCAAAATGCAACTTATGAAATTGAGGGACAATTGGGCATGAAAATAATGTTGGAGGACCAATTGAGGAATTTCGGAATTGTTCGGGAAAAACTTACCATTTTTGTAAAGGAAGGGCAAAATGGTAATTTTGGATAAGTTGGGTGACCAAATTGGAAATTTGGGAAATTAAACCCCTTTTTGTGAAATTGAATAAATTGAGGTCCCAAGATAAATTTTAAAAGTTTTGGGACTCAATTTGAGTAAAAACCGGTATTTGGGGACTTAAAGTTAAAGAGAAATAACTTTAGGGACCTAATTGCAAATAACTAAAAAGTTTAGGTTTTCTCATTCGTTTGAAATGAATGAAGGTTGTTAAGCCGAGTAATAATGAACAAGGATGTTCATATTGTGTAGGAACATGAAGTACTTGGAACGCTAGCATGGACGAGCTTGCGTGAATACAAAGAACCCATCTAATGGAATTCACTGCGTTAACGGGTGAGTGGGTTTACTAACATCAGACCCAGTTGGGATGATGAGCACAACTTAAAGATAAAGACCACTTACCAGTTGTGAGTGGGATTATATATAATACCCGGTTGGGGATGATAAGTACCCCGGTATAAAAACCCACTGCTTAGTGGTATTTTAATCATCACAACTGAGAAAGTGATGTGAAAATTATGCGGAAAAAAACTACTTACCGGTTGTAAGTAGATCATACCCAGTTGGTATGATGAGACTTCCTCGAAGGAAGTTGAAAACCTGTTCATCGGTTATGAACGGAGATGTCCTTATACCGATCGGTATAATAGACATTGAAAACCTATTTTATCGGAAGTGTTCTCCCCTTACTGTGTGCTAATGCTTAAACTATTTGGGAGACCTTATTGACGGGAGCTCGAATAACTCCTATAGGCTGGGGGCCTCGGTTTTGGAACTTGAGGGCTAGTATGCCCTGTTTTAGAAAAACTCGAACAGTGTGCCATAGGCTAATGGACACGAGCAGGAGCCCGTAAAAGAAAATGATATATATATATATATATATGTGCCACTAAACCTTAATAAGTGAATTGTTGGGTCATGGTACCAAGGTAGGTTCGACATACTCAGTCAACTAGTAGTAGTGCGACATGACCGGTCTCCGGACCAGTCAAGACTAATGGCTACAGGTTGAGTTGAAGGTCGGGACCGTTGGGATAAATGGCACCACATATTACATGCCAATTTAAGAAAACTTTATTTGTGCATGCACTATGAGTATGGGATCATCAAGATGCCCATGATGGGTAGTGATGTGTCCTAAGGGCCCTGGACGACCCAATGAGTATAAGGGCAGATCGTCGTTCCAGGTGTCTGTGCGAAATTTGGAGTAGCACCAAGCGCATGAGACTGGGGTGGGGACAAGATGAGGTCTCTGTCCTCATAACGGACACGAAGAATTTATTCCGAGAATGAGGGTCGGATGTTGTGAACATCCACTCATTCTCAGGGTAGAAGTGGACGTACTTCTATCCGGGTGGCCGGTAAAGTCGCTCCGAAGCCACAAGGGGGTTCAGTGGTCGTGCTGACCCGGGAATGTGTGTAACCTTCATGATGAAAGATGTGTGTTGGGTGATGACACACCATGGATAAAAAGAAATGGTCACAAACACAAGAATTTGAATGAAATTATTTTTTTAAAAAAAAGAAAGGAGTTTGGCACACTCCAATATTAAATGTTTTCTTATAAGTCTAAACTTTTAGAAAAACCCATTCACTAAGTAGTCATACTCACCCCCTCCCTTATATCCCTTTCAGGAGATTTCGAAAAGAATACCCTTAAATACCATCAACTAAGATGCCTGTGATATAGGTATGATAAATCTAAATTATTATGCAGGTTTAAACGATGCCTTACTCTTTATGGTCTATAATAAGGGGAAACCCTTTAATAAACCGAGAAAGTGGCGGGTTGATCACGAGAATCTGATCAAACAGGGTTGGGGTGTGACATTAGGTGTTGAGCTAGTCGGTGATTCTTCTCGACAAGGTTGAAAACCTACTTCCTGTAAAGTGGAAAAAGGGAGTGGGTGAGTTTTAATACTTAAGTGAGTAGGTGGTATCGAGAATAAGGGTAAGGGGTCATTTGATTTTTAACATTATATCCCCATACTCATTATTGGGTAACTTAACTGTCACGCCCCGACCCGGTTTGGTCGGATCCCCATGATCAACCCGCCACTCTCCCGATTTATTAAAGAGTTTCCCCTTATTGTAAACCGTAAAGAGTAAGGCGTCTTTTAACCTGCATCTTTTTCCTGGAATAGCATAATTAAAACTGCATGAAATTTAAAACTTTACATACCTGTCTTACAGGCATCTTAGTTGACGGTCTTTAAGGGGAGGCTTTCCGAGATTTCCTAAAACGGATATAAGGGAGGGGGTGAGTACGACTACTCAGTGAACGGTTTTTTAAAAGCTTTTGACTTTTAAGAAAAACATTTATATAGAGTGTGCCAGACTCCTTTGTTTTCAAAAATCACTTCATTTAAAAATTCGGACTTTTCATTAGTATTTCTTAGTTAACACAGTGTGTCATCACCCAACACACATCCTTCGTCATGAAGGTTACACACATTCGCAAGTTAGTATCACTACTGAACCCGCTAGTGGCTTCGGAGCGACTTTTCCTACCACCCGGATAGAAGTACAACCACTTCTACCCTGGAAATGAGTGGATGTACACGACATCCGACCCACAATCCCGAAATCACTTCTTCATGTCCGTATGAGGATAGAGACCTCATCCCGTCCCCACCCCGGTCTCATGCGCTTGGTGCTACTCCAAATTTCGCACAGACACCTAGAACGACGAACTGCCCTTATAGCCACCAGGTCGTCCAGTGCCCTCAGGACGCATCACTACCCCTCATGGGCGTCTTGATGATCTCGTACTCACAATGCATGCACAAACAATCTTTTCTTATCAAGCCATGTAATTTGTGGTGCCACTGGTCCAACGGCCCCGACTCTCAACTGAACCCGTAGTTGTTTGTCTTAACTGGTCCGTCAACCTGTCATGTCGCACTGCCGCTAGTTGACTGAGCATGTCGGTCCTATCTTGGTACCATGTCTAAACAATTCACTTATTAAGTTTTATGGCACATATATCATGTTCGTTTATGAGCTCCTGCTCGTGCCAACTGGCCTTGAGCCCTCTGTACGAGATTTTCAAAAAAACTGGGCATTCTAGCCCGTAAGTTCCAAAATCGAGGTCCCCGACCTATAAGACCTATTCGAGCTCCCGTCAAGAAGGTCTCCCAAATACTTTAAGCATTGGCACACAGTCAGGGGAGAACACTTCCGACAAAATAGGTTTGCACTATCCATTATACCAACCGGTATAAGGACATCACCGTTCATAACCGATGAACGGGTTTTCAACTTCCTTCAAGGAAGTCTCATCATACCAACCGGGTATGATCTACTTACAACCGGTAAGTAGTTTTTCCGCATAATTTTCACATCACTTTCTCTAAGTGGTGATGATTAAAATACCACTAAATAGTGGGTTTTTATACTGAGATACATATAGTTCCCTACCGCGTATGACATAAAATTTCCACTCACAACCGGTAAGTTGTTTTTATCTTTAAGTTGTGCTCATCATCCCAACCGGGTATGATGTTAGTAAACCCACTCACTCATTAATGTCGTGAATTCCACTAGACTGGTTCTTTGTATTCACGCAAGCTTGTCCTTGCTGGCGTTCCCGGTATTTCACGATCCTACACAATATGAACATCTTGGTTCATTATCCTTCAACCTAATTGCCTCATTTATTCCAAATGAATGAGAAAGTCAAACTTTCATTTATTTGCAATTAGGTCCCTAAAGTTATTTCTCTTTAATTTTAAGTCCCAAACATCGGTTTTTCCTCAAATTGAGTCCCAAAACTTCTAAAATTTATCATAGGACCTCAATTTATTCCATTTCACAAAAAGGGGTTTAATTTCCCAAATTTCCAATTTGGTCCCCCAACTTTTCCAAAATTACCATTTTGCCCTTCCTTTACAAAAATGGTAAATTTTGCTCCAAAAATTTCAAAATATCTCAATTGGTCCTCCAACATTATTTTCATGCTCAATTGACCCTCAATTTCATAAAATTGTCTTTTGGCCCTTTAAATTTTGAAAATCCCCAAATTTCCCCCCAATTTCAACTCTTTAACACTACCGAATTTGATTTTATCAAATTGACCGATCAAACACATGTAATTATTGAAATTGGAGTTGAAATTGAGTTCCTACATGTTCATACGATTCTAAGAAACTTTGGATCACAAATTTTAACGCTGGAACGAGCTCAAACGGAGCTTCGCTAGAAAATAGGCTGTAGAGAGAGAAAGCTTCGATTAATCACCGGTGAAGGCACGACGGTCCGAGCTTTTGATCTGGGCAAATAGGTCTCATCCTAAGGTTCATCCTAGAATAAAGAATTGCATCAATTGATGCGGAATTGGATTAGAATTTTATCATTGAAATTCGGTCGACTCTCTCTCTTGCACCCATCAAAAATTGTAAAGGGGAGCCGAATTGGCTTACCTTTCGGTCCTAATTCGGCCGTGGAAAGGCTGAGGAAGTGTTGGGAGGGCTTGGTTTGGCCTGAGAAGGGCTTGAAATGGCTGATTTCAGCTTGGCCAAAATAGGGCAGCTTTGGTTCGTCGGAGTTGCTTCACTATTCCATCATGTCAGTGCATCTCCAACGATTCTCGAATTGACTGTAGTTTGCTATCAGATAGCTATCTTCTCCCCGGTTCTAAAGAGCCCGACCTTTGTTCAAGTCGAAGCTCTTGTTTGAGCTTTACCGGGAAATGTCGCAGTAGAGAGAGAGAGTGAGAGAGAGAGAAGTGTTCAGGTGTGAGGAGAATGAAATGGGGATGACCTCTTTATATAGGCATAAAACCCTTGTATTAAAACCAGTGTATTAAATGGATGAGATTTATTACTAGTATTAATATTGCCATACATTATTTGTATTAATTCCAATAATTTAATTTAGGTATTAAATTATTGGTATTAATTATAATAATTAAATATATATTAATTTATGGTTATTTATGATAAGGCGTACCTAAAAATTTTTGACCGAAATTTCGGGTTACAAAAAAAATTCATATTTCCCAAGAGGTCACCCATCCTCACACTACACTCGGGTAAGCACGCTTAACTTCAAAGTTCTTATGAAATCTTATCCACGTAAACCAATTTGGTATTTTTTTCCTAAAGTTTCTTAAATTTCTTTTCCAAGGTTTAAAGAACCTTTTAGATCACCCGGAAGTTGTAAATTTCCATATTACGTGTTCTCAAATGTAAACTGGCTCAGTTTTCTTACTCGTTTTGACCGGTTCTTTTCCCGGTTTTTCTTAACTCAAAAGTGCGGGGTTTACAACTCTCCCCTCCTTTTAGGAGTTTTGTCCCCAAAACTTAACCAATATATTCCACATCAGGAATAATTTTCCTTAATATTAACTTGGGTTTTCTTGACATACTAACACTTTGATTGCTCTTTCGCTTAGTCCTCATAATCATTTATCTAAGGAATTTCTTTTCATTTATCATGCTTACTCCTTCCATGGTGTTATAATAACGAGGCATGTATGGCTCATTAATCCAAAATGTATATTCTTAGGTTCACATCTCTCTTTATTTAGGATAAGGTTCTTCCTTTTGGGGATTTTACTCAAGATTTTAGGATTGGGAGTTCCAAGATGCCCAATCGTTCATTTGTCTAGTTATTCTCTTCATTGTTGAAACCCCTAGCTCGATGTTCTTTCAAGCATTACATACTTGTTTTCACAGGTTTTTGTGTTATTATTCTTTCGTCCCAATTTAACCCATCCTTCATCCATCATTGATTACAACTTCGGTCAAATTTATATTTGACCTTGTTATATTTACCAACTAACTCCTTCTTACTCGAGTTACATTTTACTTGGCATTGTTGTTGCTTATATGTCCCTTATGATATGACATAGTTGTGAACCTGTCTCAGTCCATCAAACTCCTACAACACCTCTTTTAGGGTTGTTTCCAACTTTCCAGCCTTTTAGGGACTGTATATAATTTCATCACTCCTTTCATCGAGTAGTATTCCTCAACTACCTTGACTGTTACCCAATTATCATTCGTATCTTGACAACATGTCTTACATAATCGTGTCAATTTTCCTTACCAACTCGTCCTTTCCCAACTTCTTTATTGGGTCTTTCTGGTGCCAATTATTTGGTTTCCCAATAGTTTACCAACAAACTGGGATTCTTTCCTTCTTAAGTCCTCGGCATTCCTTATTCAAGGGTTTTTCCTTTTTCCTTAATCCACTTTTACTTACTCATAATCACTTCATGATTCTTCATTCTATAATAATTGCTTTCAATCTATGTGTCGATTACTTTTCTTGGGAAGGTTCCCTCCTTTCGGTTTTGTTCTCTACTATGTCCCTTACAATAGAGATTTCCATCTTATGAGTTACATGCTCAACCTCCCTATCATTCATTGTATGGTTCTTTCTCCCTTTCTTCGCACCCTTATCTATGTTAGGACATTTGTTTGCTTTGGATCCTTTTCTATCCACAACTTTGTTTTATCCCTTATTCCTTAGATGGGATACTTCCAATTATTGGTTTTATTCCGTGCATTCCACCCTATGCTCGGTCATCCACTCTTTAAGCTTCATATGCACGTGTGGACTATGACCCGTCTTACCAATTGCGGTTATTCCTCCTTAGCCACATCTTATTTGGAGGACTTACTTTCCCAATGTTTCTCAAACATTCTTTACTTTATTACCTTAGTATGGGTTGTCCACTCATTCATACTTGTCACAACATCTTTTTGATGCTAACCCGTTAACTTATTTCCATTTAGGGAGGGTTCACATCCTTCTTGTTTCAAAATCTTTTGTTCATCCTTCGTGAAGCTCACTTAACCATCTCAAGACTTTAAACTAGAAATCCGATTTTGGTCATTAATTTCTTTAAGGATTTTCCTTCATTCTTCTTTTTCCAATGTTTTGGCCTTTTCACTTCTCCCTTCTTTGTCGTGGTTTAAATCCAGGATTCTCTCGAAGACCAATTCTTCAACTGTCTCCTTCTCTCCATTTTGTTTTATCCAATCATCTGGGCAGCTGTATCACTCGTCCTTCATGCCCATCCTTTTTCCTTCATAGAGTGTAATCTTTACTACATCTCAACCTTTCTTAGGGTTTTTTTTATTCTCTTTGGTCGTTCCGTTGTTACACGTTTCTTCTTTCTACTTTGTCCTCCTAAAATTATTGTTTAGTTCTCCTGCTCTCTCCAAGTGGGTCACACTAGGCCATCACGATACTTCCTCCTTTGAAACATTTCCCAATTAAGGGTTGGTTCCTTGCACTCCACATTATGTCCATCCGTCCATCAAAATTCCTTCAAGTGTAGTTAGTCGTATGCATCCCTCTAAAGTTTACTTTCATAGTGTATTTCTTTATGAAGCATTCAAATCTTCCTTGTTTCAAGATTTCTTGATAATTATGTGAGAGGCTTTCCTATTATTTTTTTTCTTGGTTAATTTGGCCTTAGGTCCTGTTAAGGATTTCTTTCATCCTTCTTTTCCCAAGTATTTGGCCTTTTCGCCCCCCTCTTCTTTGTTGGAACACAAATTATGGTTTTCCCATGTATTAGTTTGTTAACTGCCTCGCCTCCACCATTCCTTTGGTCTAAGTTTCTTAGGGCAGTTGTTTCTCGAGTACTCTTGTCCTTAACGTCCATCTCACTGACCTTTTTATGGTGTAGCCCCTTCTACTTCCCGGTCTTCCTTAGGGTGTCATTTGTTCCCTCTGACTATCTTGTTGTAACGACTTGCTTTCTCTTGTCCCGTTGGTTCGAACATCCTATTTGACATAGTTGCTTTTTCTAAGGTGATTTATTCCTATAATCCCAATACGTCCCGTTTGTCATCAAATGTTCGTCTTGTCTTCTCTTGTGGATGCATCCTTTCTTTGCTCCTAAATTGTTTGGATTTTCTTCTTAAAGGGGGAATTCTCTTCAGCTATCCTTTGTTCCGTTTGTGGTTTTATTGAGTTCCTACCTTTACCCCTTTTTCCTTCTTACCACTTTGCTAAGATTTTGAAGAGTTTCCTCTTATCTGTGGTTGCAAATGGAGTCACGTTTCTTGGGATGGTATCCTTCCGGATTTCCTATAGTTGTGGGGTGTTTATTCTTGGAAAATATTGCCATGACTCTTGGCAATGTGGGATAGTTTTTCACTTCATGTCTTATTCCCCTCTAGGTTAACTTGATTCCTGTCCTTTGTAGGGTTGGGCACTTCTCCACGCAGTGTCCCTATCATTCATACTTGTAATTCCATGAAAATAAGTGGTTCCTCCTGGCGTTTTCTTGGGAATTGTTAGTTTTGGTGCTCCCTTCCTTAAGTCTGGATACCATGAGAGTTTTTTTTCTTTTTGGAGTCTTCCTTGAAGATCACATCATTTGAGGGATAGGGTTTTTAGGAATTTAGAGTACTTCATTAATAGAGTAGTACAGTATGTTGGGGATTTTGGCCCTATTACAGAAAATGGTCACCAAATAACCAGGGAGCTACGAGATTCTTGATAAGCATCCTCCTATGTAAGGTTATATGCCCCATTTTATGGCTTCACGCTTGGCTTCCTTTATACTTAGAGTTGTGACCTCAATAGGTCCTGTCACCATTCATTGGGATACTCTCTCATTTGCTATTTTGAGATTCCTGCCATGCTTTAGGCATTTGGGAAGCTTCTAGGGTTATCTTCCTATGAAGATAAGGTGTTGAGTAGAGCCATTCCTAGTTTTCTTGGTTCCTCTCCTGGAAGCCATCTGAAAATTTTAGCATAAATGCAATTAGTTACAATATTTTATAGTCTTGAATATGTATTCGAGGAAACAGGCTCTGATACTGCTCTAGTTGTCACGCCCTAACCCGGTTTGGTTGGATCCCCGTGATCAACACGTCACTCTCCCGGTTTATTAAAGGGTTTCCCCTTATTATAAACCGTAAAGAGTAAGGCGTCCTTTAACCTACACCATTTTTCTGGAACAGCATAATCAAAACTGTATGAAATTTAAAACTTTACATACCTATTTTACAGGCATCTTAGTTGAAGATCTTTAAGGGGAGGCTTTCCGGGATTTCCTAAAACGGATATAAGGGAGGGTGTGAGTACGACTACTCAGTGAATGGGTTTTTAAAATCTTTTGACTTTTAAGGAAAACATTTAAATGGAGTGTGCCAGACTCCTTTGTTTTCAAAAATCCCTTCATTTAAAAATTCGGATTTTTCCATTATTTCTTAGTTACTACAGTGTGTCATCACCCAACACACAACGTTCATAATGAAGGTTACACACATTCGCAAGTCAGTATCACTATTGAACCCGCTAGTGGCTTCGGAGCGACTTTTCCTGCCACTCGGATAGAAGAACAACCACTTCTACCCTGGGAATGAGTGGATGTACACGACATCCGACCCACAATCGTGAAATCACTTCTTCGTGTCCGTATGAGGACAGAGACCTCATCCCGTCCCCACCCCGGTCTCATGCGCTTGGTGCTACTCCAGATTTCGCACAAACACCTAGAACGACGAACTGCCCTTATAGCCACCAGGTCGTCAAGTGCCCTTAGAACGCATCACTACCCTTCATGGGCGTCTTGATGATCCCGTACTCACAGTGCATGCACAAACAATGTTTTCTTATCAAGCCATGTAATTTGTGGTGCCACTGGTCCAACAGCCCCGATTCTCAACTCAACCGGCAGTTGTTTGTTTTGATTGGTCCGTCGACCTTTCACATCGCACTGTCGCTAGTTGACTGAGCATGTCGGTCCTATCATGATACCATGGCCAAACAATTCACTTATTAAGTTTTATGGCACATATATCATGTTCGTTTACGAGCTCCTGCTCGTGCCAACTGGCCTTGGGCCCACTGTATGAAATTTTCAAAAAAAAACTGGGCATTCTAGCCCACAAGTTCCAAAATCAAGGCCCCCGGCCTATAAGAGCTATTCGAGCTCCCGTCAAGAAGGTCTCCTAAATAGTTTAAGCATTGGCACACAGTCAGGGGAGAACACTTCCGACAAAATAGGTTTTCACTGTCCATTATACCAACAGGTATAAGGACATCTCCATTCATAACCGATGAACAGGTTTTCAACTTCCTCCGAGGAAGTCTCATCATACCAACCGGGTATGATCTACTTACAACCAGTAAGTAGTTTTTCTGCATAATTTTCACATCACTTTCTCTAAGTGGTGATGATTAAAATATCACTAAATAGTGGGTTTTTATACCGAGGTACTTATCGTTCCCTACCGGGTATGACATAAAATTTCCACTCACAACCGGTAAGTGATTTTTATCTTTAAGTTGTGCTCATCATTCCAACCGAGTATGATGTTAGTAAACCCACTCACCCGTTAATACCGTGAATTTCACTAGACTGGTTCTTTGTATTCACGCAAGCTTGTCCTTGCTGGCATTCCCGGTATTTCATGTTCCTACACGATATGAACATCTAGGTTCATTATCCTTCAACCTAATCGCCTTCATTCATTCCAAATGAATGAGAAAGACAAACTTTCATTTATTTACAATTAGGTCCCTAAAGTTATTTCTCTTTAACTTTAAGTACCAAATACTAGTTTTTCCTCAAATTGAGTCTCGAAACTTCTAAAATTTATCATGGGACCTCAATTTATTCCATTTCACAAAAAGGGGTTTAATTTTCCAAATTTCCAATTTGGTCCCCCAACTTTTCCAAAATTACCATTTTGCCCTTCCTTTACAAAAAATGGTAAATTTTGCCCCAAAAGTTTCAAAATTCCTCAATTGGTCCTCCAACATTATTTTCATGCCCAATTAACCCTCAATTTCATAAAATTGTATTTTGGCCCTTTGAATTTCAAACATCCCCAAATTTCCCCCCAATTTCAACTCTTCAACACTACCGAATTTGATTTCATCAAATTGACCAATCAAACGCTTGTAATTATTGAAATTGGAGTTTAAATTGAGTTCTTGCATGTTCATACGATTCTAAGAAACTTTGGATCACAAATTTTAATACCGGAACGAGCTCAAACGGAGCTTCGCCAGAAAACAGGCTGTAGAGAGAGAAAGCTTTGATTACTCTCCGATGAAGGCACGGCGGTCCGAGCTTTCGATCTGGGCAGATAGGTCTTGTCCTAAGGTTCATCATAGAATCAAGAATTGCATCAATTGATGTGGAATTGGATTAGAATTTCGTCATTGAAATTCGGTCGACTCTCTCTCTAGCACCCATCGAAAATTGTAAAGGGGAGCAGAATTGGCTTACCTTTCAGTCCTAATTCGGCCGTGGAAAGGCTGAAGAAGTGTTGGGAGGGCTTGGTTTGGCCTGAGGAGGGTTTGAAATGGTCGATTTCAGCTTGGCCAAAATAGGGCAGCTTCGGTCCGCCGGAGTTGCTTCACTATTCCATCATGTCGGCGCTTCTCCAACGATTCTCGGATTGACTAGAGTTTGCTATCATATAGTTGTCTTCTCCCCGGTTCTAAAGAGCCCGACCTTTTTTCAAGTCAAAGCTCTAGTTCGAGCTTTACCGGGAAATGGAGCAGTAGAGAGAGAGAGAGAAGTGTTCAGGTGTGAGGAGAATGAAATGGGGATGACCTCTTTATATAAGCTTAAAACCCGTGTATTAAATGGGCGAGATTTATTACTAGTATTAATATTGCCATAAATTATTGGTATTAATTCTAATAATTTAATTTCTGTATTAATTCCAATAATTTTATTTTGGTATTAAATTATTTATATTAATTTCAATAATTTAATTTAGGTATTAAATTATTGGTATTAATTACAATAATTAAATATATATTAATTTATGGTTATTTATGATAAGGGTACTTAAAAACTTTTTACCAAAATTTCGGGTTACAAAAAAAATTCATACTTTCCAAGAGATCACCCATTCTCACACTACTCTCGGGCAAGCACGCTTAACTTCAAAGTTCTTATGAAATCTTGTCCACCTAAACCAATTTGGTGTTTTTTTCTAAAGTTTCTTAAATTTCTTTTCCAAGGTTTAATGAACCCTTTAGATCACCCAGAAGTTGTAAATTTCCATATTGCGTGTTCTCAAATGTAAACCGGCTCGGTTTTCTTACTCAGTTTGACCGGTTCTTTTCCCGGTTTTTCTTAACTCAAAAGTGCGAGGTTTACATTAACCCTCACATTTCTTTTTATCAAGAAAAAGTTCTACATTATATGTAGTTGGTTTGAAAATCAAGCACACGCCCTTTATCATCAAAAGGATCACACATTCGCATAACAGTCCCCAACTGTTCCCCTTGTGGTCAAGAGCAACTTTACCAACCATCCTGGTAAGAGGTCACACCTTCTACCACAAATATGAGTTAGGTCTACTACCTATCACCTAGACTTAAATCGAGCCTTCGTGTGTACTATAGTGGGATGAAACCTCCCCCCCTGCTTCCTCAGTCTCAACGTGCATGAAGCACCGAGAGCTTCTTGACTTATAGGACTACAAAGCTTTCCTTATGTTTCTTTAGTCATCCAGTAGCCCTTACAACCAACACTACCACATATGAGGTGCCTCGATGGATCCGTATCTCAACATGCACAAACAAAAGACTTTTAATTAATACCGTTATCTTTGGTTCTACCAGCCCAACGAGTTCAACGGTCCAGCTTTGACTCGGTAGCTAATTCACAAAAATTAACCATTTATGAGGGTTTTCCGTAGGCTCATAAGTTAAATCTACGAGTCTAATCTTGTTCCCGTAGGCATTGGCCCACTTCACAAGTTTTTTAAAACATGGACCTAGGCACAATTTAGTTCACAACTAAGGCATTGGGCCCACTAAAGCAATTCTAGCTTTAGGTACACATGTTTCATATTCTCATTAGAAATATCTTCCAAAAAGTTTAAGTGGATTCACACAGTGAGGGAAGAATATTTATAGAAAATTGTTTTCTAACGATATTACATTAATCACCCCAAATGGGCATGATGCCAAAAATTCCACTCACCGTATTTTGTGACTCGTTCGTCCAGGATGGATTTTCAAGCTTGACGTGCCATTCCATTATGCGAGCTTGTAGGCAATTCGTTCCTACAATGAATTGGGCAATTAGATTCCAAACAATAAGATATTTACACTTAATACTCGTAACTTTCCAATAATTAGGTTTTAGTTCTTAAATATATCTTATTTCTAATTAGGTCCCTAAAATTATCCAATCTTTTATTTGGGTCCATTATTTCCTTAAATTTCCAATTAGGTACCTTAATTACAGAAAATCCCCAATATTTGAAATTTGCAATCAAATCCCCAAACTTCCAAAATATGCAATTTAGTCTTCCAACTTTAACTTTTGTCAATTTGGCCTTAATTCCTCCCAATTGAGCTCTAACATGATCCTAATCATCTTCCCTTTGTCTCTTGACTCATTTTAAGCTTTGAAACACTTTATTTCACTTTAAAACAAGCTCAAATAAAGCTTTGTCGAAAAATCGTCCTAGTGAGGGAAAGCTTTGATTACTCACTAGTGAAGATTTGGCGATCTGAGCTTTTGCTTCTATTGAATTTCTCTCTTTCTAAGGATCCTTAATGGAACAAACTGTGACTTAATTGGTGGCTTGAAAAGTGCAAATTGCTTTATTTGGTTTTCAAACAAAATGCATTATGAATAGTGAATTCCAATGAAGGCTGTGGTGGGGAATTACTAAGACGGTTCAAGGAAGGTCGGGACTCCTCTAGGAAAGGTCTTGAGAGCTTGGTTTGGTCGTGGTTGGTACAAGACTGGCTCGAATTAAGCTCTAGCTACTCTAGTCGAAGATTGCTGAGAGAGTGTGGTTAATGTGTGAGCTTGTTGGCACTTCTCTAGTGATCATCGAGCTGAAAAGAGGTTACAGCAAGGTAGGAGACTTCTTCCCAGTTCTAGGGAACCTTTATTCACCATTGGGGATTGCAGGAAAGGCCCAAGTGGGAGCTCTGGTTCGTGCTTTGCCGGAAAATGGAGTACTTCTTCTTCTTTAGTCATTTGAGGGATGAGGAGGACAAACGGGGAGGAGCTCTTTATATAGGCAACTCAGCAATTCACAGGGCTACCCATTTGTCCATCCCTCGACCCCAATCTCTCCTATTCACAGTCATTTCAGGAGGGTTTTTTGGTCATCGGAGATCGAGCGACAGTCCGTCATTCTTATCTAACAACGTTCAATGGTTGAAAATGACATTATGTGCATGAGCTACCACGTGGCGCACTATGATTGGCTAGTTTCACTGATGTAGCTTCCCACTCAACATTCGAGTCATCCTTTGATTCATTGATCAGCCATGTGGTGAACTCCCATTTGTTACTCCTACCAACATGGCCGCTGATCATATTCAACCAGCCGTTTGACTATCACATGTGGCGTCCTCTTATTGGCTAATTTAAATAAGTTAAATATCCCTGTATTTTGCCACTGCCACGTGTCTGCCTCTAATTGGTTGGGATCATCTGACATGGCTCTACCACATGTCAATCTCTCATTGGTTGAGCATTTCTCTGATGTCCTAGTCGATCGCTGATGTGGCACCTTTTCCATGTGTCAACTCCTCATTGGCCCGCCTGGTTGACGAGGCTTCTCCTCACTTGATTGTTGAACCAGCACATGTTTCGCTCTTCTATTGGTCGATCGTCGATGACGTGGATTTTCTTTCTTTGATAACTGACCGAGGACATGCATCACACTTTGATTGGTCAGCGTTGACTGAGCGATTGACGAGGTGCGTTTCAACACGTGCCACACGCTGATTGGTCGTGTGCGCTGATTGGGCGCTAACCTAGAGGGTTGTCCATTGACCATCTAGATCGTTGATCGGTTCGATTGGACTGGGTTCGGTGACCAAAAATCATAAATCGGCCAGTCGATGCCCGATTCGACCTGTTTCCTAAAATCTAAAAAAATTTTAAATTTATATAAATTTATTATTTACCTAGTGGTGACTTGAATTTCTAAAATTAACAATTTTAAGTTAACTAGAAAAATAAATTTTTGAATCGGTTATTCATGGTTCAATTTCGATTTAATCTAGTTTAGGTCTGGTTCACCCTCTACCCGTCGTACTTTTACATTCAATCCCATTCATGGTTTAACCTCTACCATTCACCCTCTACCATTTGGAATTTTTTAAATCCCTATTTTGGATTCTAAATATAATTTCAATTTGCTTTAACCTTAATTTTTACTCAAAAATTTTCAATTCTCATTTCTATTTTTTTATTATTATGAAGGACATGGCTTATAATTAGTGTCAATGGGAGTTATAATTGGAAAGTTGACTTACACACTTTTCTAATACCACCCGAATGGGCAAATTTGATTTTAAGAATAGAAAGTTATCAACTTTAGAAGTAAGGTTACACGAAAACTAAATAACTTCACTTTGAGATAGAATTTCGGCCATTGACTAGTGAGGGATTGGTTCAGTCATGTCTGGGGAGCTGGAGGGACCAACTTAGGTAAATGTTTTTAGATAAAAATATTATTCACATCTAAATGTCAAATGGACACTATTAAGAAATATTAAATCCATTTCCCAAAAGAGATTTGTAGTGGGCAATAGTAGATTAATGTGGATGTTACTTAGACATTATATATCTATTTGGCCCCTACCATATCATACTGTGGAGGGGGCAAAACAAGATCTTGGAGAAGATTATAGAGAAACCCCTTATACTCAATATTTATTGCATGGAGCAAAATGGTATGTCATCGTGTTTGTATAAAAGTGATTGGTTCTTGTAGAGGAATATTGTCATCCATTGGTGAATGGTATCCATGAAATGTCGGCACTCGCCTGACGATCCAAAGTGAGTTGTGCTGTTAACATGAAAGGCTTATGATGTATGCCCGACCATCCCAAGATGCGTGAGAATATTTCTTCCTTCTAGGAACTAGGACATGAAAATCCTTCTATGAACTAGTATATGAAAAGCCTCGGTGCTTCATCCAAGTGCGAATTAACATGAATCAATCTGACGGTAAATTTTCTCCTAAGCACCCTTTTAAAAACAAATTTCCTCACACAGTACCATATATCCCTTTGTGAATATCACTTATCGAGAGTTCCAAATAATACTATATGGGTTTTCTTCTGTTTCGCCCAAGACCTAATAAGGATAGAAGGTTGATAAAGACTAATATGTCAAAGCTGGTCCCACATACGACTTTAATATTGGATTGTGCCAAACCCAATAATATGATGATACAAAAGTAAAGATGGAAAGAACTTGAAGGTTGTCCTCCACCATTTCCACTTAAGAAAGAGCATATTAGATGAATCCAGTACATTGAAATATCTTTTAATAGGGTAAGTCCAAGATTTAGAAACATAAATAATTTTGAATGCAATCAAGTAACGATGATGTACCTGGTAATATTCTAACAGCTTTCAGACATACAGCTTGCTCTATTTGCTTATACAACGTATTTCACTTTGTCATTTAATATATTACAATAATATTGTACAATATTTCCTCCAAAGAAACGAGAGAGTAGGAGGGGCAGATTACACATAAAAGAAGAAACAAATGTGTATGAGAACATGAAACAAGCAGGAGCTCGTGCAAGAGCCATTGAACAATGGAAAGAAATATCAGAAGCTATCCGCGCCCGAATCGGACAGAGAGAGTTGGGTAAGCACCACCGGGATCACCATGATGAGGCTGACTATCATGGCCAGCAAAGTTCCTTTCACTCAAGGTAGGGCAGCTTGTTCCGCCGCTCCCTGGGATGTTCGTGCAGCTGGAGGCACCAGAAGGGGGAGTCTCGCTCCTGCCGAGAGATTGCACATTCAGGCGTTCAATCTTTACGATTAGCTCACCATGTTCACGCAGTTGTCTGGAAGCTGTGCATTGCGCCACGGAGGAGACGATTAGGAGCAAGGGTAGAAAAAATGTGGCCAATGGAACACGGAAGGTTCTCATGATGTTGATTATAATAGTCAATAACTCTGTGATAGAATTTATGCCGTAATGATATGGTATTTATAGTTGGCATTTTGGAATGTTTCACTGTTTATGTGTTGAACGTGTGGCTGCGAATGATCCTTCCTAGAAATTCATGCAACTCAGAAGTAAGTCAAATGCTCTATATCAATAAGTATCAAAGTTATTAGGCAGAAGTCATTATCTTCTTACCTGGAACATGGATTTTGTAGTAGGAAAAGAAGATAATATGTTGTAAATACCATTACCATTACAATAATAATAATACTAATAATCTCCTCGTAAGTCTTCCACTGGGCTAAGAGAAGAAATCAATATTCCCTTCAGTTTCCACGTTTGAGATGGAAGAAACTGAGCAACTCACTATATATTTAGGAGAAGGGGCTCCCTTCTAATACAATATCTTGGTCTCCCTCTTGGTCTCCCTCTTATCTCCTCAAAACTAATTGTAATTGTATGCAATGTACTAATTAAAATGATCATTATTAAATTACACTCTTGGACAAAAAGATCTTTAAATTATGCAATAAATGTTCATCTTATCTCCCATCTACTTCATGCTTTTGACAAACTTTCCATGCCATCATTTCTTTCTTCCAAAGAATATAATTAATATAGTAAATAAAATTTGTTGTACACATGCTGGAAAGGTGGAACTACTGTCATAGCAAAGGTTGCATGATCAACTTGTCCCCTACATAAGGAACAATGGCGGATTCACTAGAGAGGGATGACACTTACCTTAGTTCAAAATATTCTTACTACTTTTATGTGTTTTAATATAATATTATCTTAAATTTATCATAATATTTTAATACGGACTTCAAACCAGTACTCTTATTGAATTTTACACACATGAACAAAATAATTCTTGAATTTTTGTATGATGTAAACCCACCAATTTATTGACCGGCACCCTAAATTAACTATTTAATAGATCTCAATAGTTTAATGACATAAAAAATCAAAATGGAATATATTTTATTTTAGTTGAAAACAAGGTATGAATAGATATAAGTGTCCCGCTTAAATCATTTAAATATAACCTATAAAATCCTAATAATAAGTTTAGTTACTTGAACTAATAAAAATTTAATAAATTCAAAAATTATTTCAAAAGATAAATAAGATAAAAATTTCAAAATATTTGAATTTTAAAAATGTATGCATTATAATATTGTGAAATATGCTTTTTGATATATAAATATGACAACTAAATATCCTATATATAAGAAAATGATATTTTATATTTGACATGTTAACTGGTAATTATTTATTTAATGCAAATATATACAATATTTGTATATTACATTTAAATTTTAAATTTAATAAATTAAATATCTAAAATTATATTTTAATATTCTAGAAAAGTTATTATGTAAATACTTTAAATTTAAATTTGAACATTCTCTTATACTTTTGTTAGACTATTTTGGTTGGCCTACGAGTTGGATTTTCTACTAATTACGTGATACATAACATCTTTGAATTTTTTTACCCATTAACCATTAACTTTAATATAGGGTCATTTTTTAGCTTCAAATGATGTTTCAACTTAATTTGTGACAAATAGTTTATTTCAATTTCAAGTTCAGTTGAATATACTTGTGAATTCGTAATATATTTAGTTGAATTAAAATTATTCTCTCACATTTAAAAATAATTTTTACTCAAATATCTAGTTTTTTTGTCACATACATCAAAATACATTGACTTAGATTTATTGAAATTAAAATTAACACCATACTTACAATAACTCCCACATGTAAGCATTAATGATAAATTTAACACTCTTCATGATTTCTCTAATATAAAAAGGAATTTTAATAATTTTATTTCCAAAAATCATCCATTCTAGCCTAATACAAATATGTGGATAAAAAATAAGTTTTTTAAAAATATTTATTGGCTGAATTAATATATTTTTTATTATATTATTTTATAACCAACAGAATAAAAAAATAAATAATCTCAAATGGTAAAAACTTAATAATATAATTTATATTACAAATATATGCACAAATCAACATAATATAATAAACATGTAGTTGAATACAAAAATTTTATTTTCAATTTACCTAAAAATATATTTAAAAAATAACTCAAAATTTTTAAATTAAGATAATATAATATAATAAATTCTCTAAATAATCAATTAACAAACTTTGATATATCATCAGTGGTATGAAATTGAATAAAATGTATCATTGAGAATTAGTTAACAAATATAATCAATAAATTCATTCCCTTATTATAATTTTTGAACAAAATTTATATAGATATAAATTAAAATAGGTACCAATTGAAATAGGAGTATATTAGAAATAAAATTGTTGTCTATACATAACTTATTTACCTGTAATATATTAAAAACTAATTTTCTTAACATTACTTATTATGTGGGCCTATAGAATACTTATATAATATTACAATAGTTTTACTTACCCTCAATTGTCCAATTAGTCCTACGGGATTTTATAAAGTAATTTATACAAATAAAACTCAGGGATGTATTTTCCCAAAAGAGAAATTTATTTTACAAATAAAACTTATTAAACATTTTGCATAATTTTCAAACTTTTTATAAGAATTATGATCATTTGCATATATTTCATTAATATAATCAAATTAAATAATTTAGTAGCAATTAGTGTAAATAAAATGTACTTTTATGATAAGGCATCATCAAATATATTTTTTATAACTCGTTTAGACTTGATCACACATATAAATATCTTGATAAAAACTTAACACCATGCATGAGACTTATTTAATTTGTGTAAATTACATATTATTTTAGAATTCGATATTGTTGCTATCTTTGAAGAGTTTGAGCTAATATATACATTTTCTTATCGAATATAGGATAACCGAGAGTTAATCTACTCAACATTTCACTAAAATATTAAACCAACACACCTTTAATTCTCATTTCTGATTCTTTACATATAATTTTGAATAATTTAGTGAAATTGAGTAATGCAAACAAATGAACACTATTTAGTTTATCTTATAAATATTTAAATGCATTTTCTTACTATTAACACAATTTAAATGATATATTTTTCTTTTATTACTAATACAATATAACTAATAAAATTTAGAATAAAATACCTATTAAAATGAGTCAATCAATGAAAATTTCTAACATACTTACTGTAGGCCAATCTCATATTACCTTAATTTCTTTTTAATTCTAATACCTTCATAACTTATCCTCTAGGTAGAAAATATAAGATTATATGAATAAAATATATTTTTTTTTAAATTAAAAAATAAATAATTTTTCCTAAAAATTTGTAAAATAATTTTTAAATACTTGTTGTCATTAAAATATATGTCAACAAATTTTTAATAAAACTATGGAAAACATAATTAATCAATAGAAATGTTAGTTGTATTCGTCACACCCAAAACTATGGCCAACCAATTATGTTGTTGGGAGACCAAAAGGCTGCTCAATCAAGCTGCGATCCCTGTACAATATCACTCGGAGGACTTTTTCTCTTGTAACGAAATGATAATCTAAAAATATATTACTTTTTAGGAGAAAATTAGGCCATCCAAATACAAGGTGCTTTAGCATCATTTATCTCATGGCTAGATATTTTAAGGTTCGAGATGGAACTCATTTTCACCCTCTACTAAAACAATAAGCCATTTTTGGATGCGCGAAAACTATAATGATTTGGGACATGATACTTACATGGTTTGTGATCTAGAGAAGATAAGAACTAGGATGATGAACTAAATTAATCAATCCTCCCTAACTCGTCAAAAAAAATAGAACCAAGACTAATGCGATAAATTGTTTCTCAATAATATAGTCAAAATAAAGAAGTGATGAATCATATTTTTCATTTTTGTGAGGATTGAATTGAGTATCACAAGCGTAGATAAGAGTGGGAAGAGTAAACTCATGGCTACTATCCACTTGGCATAGCTTTTATTTAAAGTGTGCAAAGCTTCCATCAATGAAGTTTAAACAAAATTTCAAAATATAAACTAGTTATAATAAAAAAAATGACAAATAAACCAAAAAAATTAATGGGTCTTTTTTTTCTTCCAACTATTACCAGTATCAAAAAATTCGATGAATTCTGTGAATTCCTTCTTTTTACTCAATCACAAAATTCCGTCAATTTTGAGGTTCTGGATAATTATTTTTTATTTTGTGTCCATCTTATGAACCTATACTACGGCCGTTGAATCGTCTGAAATTCAAAAAAGATTTTCGTCCGAATGCTTTCAACTTCGTGCATCTCAATTTTCCGGCTGTTAATATTTAAATATGCAAGTGGACCTTTGCCTGTTAACGTAAGTGGAATTTGCTTCTTTGAATATGGATGGCTCCGTAGAATAACTTACGTGAACGCTTAGAATTTTGCCACTGTCTTGTAGTTTCTTAGAGACTTCACAAGATTGACTTGACTCATTTTTTTTAATTTAGACGGACTATTATATTTATTTTTATTTTTGGTCAAGTATCTTTTTATAGACACGACTATTTAACTCTAGGTTGCATAAAAATGAAGAAAACCCCTCTGATTTCTGCTTCAGAATCCACGGACTGAGTTGGAGGATTTTGAAATTCTCCAAAATCGTAGGGAGAAATCGTTGGACTATTTTCTTGGTGAAGATGTACAATGAACCAAAATTAGAAGTATATTATTATTTATCCTTAGTCTTCCTCTATTTATAGCCTCTAACTCTAACTTATCATTCTATAGTAGAAAGGAACAAGCTAATGAAAGTCTACAAAATTTACAAGAAATACCCCCACAACTCTTTAATCTATGTTAATCACATCAAACAAAAATAATTGTAACTTAACTAAGTCAAGACACTTCAATACTTCCCCTTAAAATGGAATATATATATATATATATATATATATATATCTTGAACTCTCATTCAATCTAACTATTTTATAAAAATATATATCCACTCAAAGTTTATATTTAGTTTTCACGTACAATCTAAAATACAATTAATTTATTTTTAATAAAATAATAATATATTTGAATAGTTTTAATTTTTTTATTATAAATTCAATTATCAAATATATGTATCATTTTAATATTGAGAAAAAATATTAAAATATCAAAAATATATTATTATAAATTTAATTTATATAATTACAATATATAATATTATATTATTTTATATAACTATAATATACATAATATAATATTAACTAGTTAAAATTATATTATATATATTTTCTCGTATTATTTATTTTGATATTTATATTATCATAAACTATAAATATGTGTATTTATATATAATTGATCGAGTCTTTTATCAATAAACAATATTATACATATTACATAAAAAGCCTATTTTTCAACATTTTCAACACTTTTTTAAATTTGTACATGGTATCAAAGCCATTGTATTACAATTACTCTATTCATCTTAGTAACATCAAATCTATTACGGTTTACTTCTAATCTCTATTTTTTTATTAAATATTTGTTGAATATTGTTGGGTGCAGCATACAAATAAAACAAACCAATATTAATAATCATGTTAAAAAATATAGCTCTAAGACTATGATTTCTCTAGCTTTCTCACCACTCATGTTATCACGCATCATCGACAATTTGATTGATGTTACTCATCTCGTCCCCAAACTTCTCTCAATCCTAATCGAAGAATGAGTACAAATAACAACTCGTGTGCATGGGGGCTTATGACTACAAATGGGCTTGGGCCTCGCCCACATTATTAGTATAGAACTACCATAGAAAATTATGGATCAAGATGGCGTCAATACATTAATTTAGGTAATACCAGCTTTAATAAACCCACTTCTTTTGGCATCGCAGGACAACAGTCCACTCGTCCCACTTCTCGGGCATTGGAGTTCTGTCAACTTTGGCAAATATGGACATTCAACTCATCTTTGTCATTCCTATGAATTCAAATCTCATTCTTTAACTACTCAAGTTCTCTTTCTAACTCTTCAAGTTCTCTCTGCTCATAATAATAAAACTAGTCCGAATTATCTTGACTGGTATGTTAATTCAAGAGCGATCACTCATGTCATTAAAAATTTATCTCACACATTTATTCAGGAGAATGAGACACTTAATAAGCATTTGCTAATTAGAGATCGGACAAGTTTGCCCATTTTATACGGTAGATCTACTTGTATTAGATCTTTTACTCGTCGCTTTTATCTCAACAATATCTACTATATTTCTCAAATTTTCCTTAATTTACTCTTTATCTCCCAATTTAGTAAAGATAATGCTTGGTATTTTGAATTTCACCCTACTCATTTACTTATCAAATATGTTGTTTCTCACCAAAATATGCTACGTGGAAGTCGCAAGGGAGGATTGTACTATCTTCATACTAATCGTAATCCTTCTACCTTATCTCTAGTTGCTTGTGTAAGTCGTACTGAATTAACTTCATTATAGGATCAATGTTTAGGACATCCTACTTTTCATATTGTCAATTGTGTGCTTTCTAAATATTTATCAATAAAAGCTATCTCGCCTTCATCATTATGTAATTTATGATCTTGTAGCAAAATCTCTCAGCATTCTTTCCCTTTAACTAACCATACTAGCACTCGTACTCTTGAGATAATTCATACCGACATATGGGGATCCGCTCATGTTAAATCTCAAACAGGTCATCTTTTTCATGAAAATGCGTTTAGATATTCTATCTATTTTTTGAGCCTTTTGTTTGGAAGTTGAAAATTTCCTTGATTGCAAAATTAAATTTCGTCAGTTAGATGGTGCTAAGGAATTTATTTCTGCCTCTATTTAGTTTGAACTTTAGCTTGCCGGCATCAGTCACCATGTTTCATGCCCACACATACCCCAACAAAATGGATCAGCTGAGCGTAAACATCATCATATTATGGACCACGGGGCTTACTCTTTTAATTTATTCTCATGATCCATTAAAATTTTGGGATTTTGCCTTTAACACATCCATCTATCTAATTAATTGCCTTCCTACTCGGTCTCTAGGGTTTCATTCTCCTTATGAGGTACTTCATCATACCCTCCTAATTATAAATCTATGCATGTGTTTGGGTGTCTTTGTTTTTCCTACCTTCGTCTCTACATGTCTCACAAACTTTAGCCCTAGTTTGCTCCTTATATTTTTCTTGGCTATCCCTCAAATTATTCTAGGTATCGCATTTTGGATCCTCGTACTAATCAGATCTTCACTTGTCACACTTTTCTTTTTAACAAAAGAGTATTTCCCTTCTTAGTAGATATTACGCCTCCCTCCGCTTTCGTGGAGTGCTATGATGTTCCCCTCCCGGTCCCTCATCCTATCTCGACTCTAGGTTCAGACTCGATATGTCAACTCACTCTTCTCTCACTACACATGTTGACCCTCCTTCTCTAGTTGTCTCTCCTACCGACTAAGACCCTCTTGTGGCTCCTTCTCATCTGGTCACTCGCTCACAAGATGACTCTCTTCCCCTGCGACGTTTAACTATTGACCCTTCTATATTTATTACCACTCTACAAGAATCTTGCATTTATGCACATGCCTATTGTCATGCCCTTTGGATGCATACTATGCAAGAAGAATTCTCTGCCCTTCTCCACAATCACATATGAGATTTAATTCATGTTTTTACTCATCTTTCTCGATTATATTATTACTGAATCTCCCAATGCCCCTCTCAACTCCACTCTACATGCTCTACAATGGCAATTCTCCACTAAATATCAGGGGCCTCTCCATTATTTCCTTGGTATTGAAGTCCACAATCATCATCACGGTATTTATCTCACTCAATGCAAATACATTTGGGATTTATTATCTAAAGTTGCTATGGATACATGTAAGTTTGTATTTACACCCATTGCTCTTGGATCATGA
This sequence comes from Trapa bicornis, assembly GCA_030064425.1. Taxonomy (NCBI): domain Eukaryota; kingdom Viridiplantae; phylum Streptophyta; class Magnoliopsida; order Myrtales; family Lythraceae; genus Trapa; species Trapa bicornis. The sequence goes on along the minus strand of CM057756.1, from coordinate 976,616 downwards.
CTCTCTCTCAAGGCTGGGACACCTCTTTCAGATCCCACTCGGTACGTCAAATTGTCGATTTACTTTAGTATCTCACTATCACTCGTCCTGATCTTTCCTATACTGTGCACCAAGTGTGTCAATTTATGCATCAACCTACTAATATTCATTAGATGGCTATCAAATGCATAATTTGCTACCTTCAAGGAACTATTCATCTTGGCCTTACACATTGGCGCCAATCCCCTACAACTCTCCATTGCTTCTCTGATGTCGATTGGGCCAGTAATCCTGATGGTCATTGTTCTATCAGTGGATATGCTATGTCACACCCCATGTCATGCCCCAACCCGGTTTGGTCAGAATCTCGTGAGCAACCCACTACTCCCCTTTGTTTAGGAAGAGTTATTACTTCCAAAAACTGTGAGGAGTCCGACGTATCTTCCGTTGTTGTTCCCTAGAATAACATTATACAAAACTGAAAATGCGTTAAGAAGTAATTACTTGGATTTTTCAGGACTTGGTGTATGGATTCCCTAATGAATTTATCTTCCTTCCTGAAAAGGGGTAAAAAGGAGGGGGTGTGTTTCTACAACTCAAAGAGTGGGCATTAGAGAAACTTTTTCAAAACACCGTTTATAATTTCTTTTGTTTGGTTAAGAAAATTCTTCAATTTTTCCCTTTGCTTGGGATGTATTTCGCAAAAATCACACTTTATTATAAAGGGTTCAAACATCCGTGAGATGTAGTTACACCATTGCACCCACTTGTGGATCAGAGTTTCTTTACCATCCACCTGATAGAAGTCCTTGACTTCTACCTAGAGTCTCAGTGGACATCAACCATCCAACCATCAGACCCAAGTATACTTCGTGTTTGCTATGTAGGATGAGACCTCTCCTGACCCTGCCTCAGTCTCAGTGCACAAGAAGCTACTCTGAGCTTCTTGACTCACCGGATGACAAAACTGCCCTTATCGTATCTTGGTCGTCCAATAGCCCTTAGAACCAACACTACCCCAGTTGGGCTTCTCAATGATTATGTATCACAGTGCATGCACAAACAAGAGTCTTAGGATTTTAATCCATTATCTCTGGTGCTACTGGCCCAACGGCCTTGACACCCGGGTCTGGCTCCATAGCTTCTAGCTCAATAGGTTCATCGACCTAGCTTCGGCACATCAATAACTAGCCCATTGAGTCTGTCGGTCCAGATTCAACACAGTGGTAGTTCACACAACTAGCCAATTATGAAAACTTTCATGGCTCTTAATCATATTTTTCTACAGGCTTTAGCCCGTGCCCATTGGCCTTGGGACAATTTCACAAGTTTTCAAAACTGGGTGTGAAGCCCCATAAGTTCAAAAATTGAGGCCTCCAGCTTGTTGTAGCTGTCCTACCTCTCATAAGAAAAGTCTCCAAAAAGTTTTACGCAATTTCACATAGTGAGGGGAGATCATTTCAAGAAAATTGTTTTCAAAGTTTAAAGAAGGTGCGCAACACCCTAATCGGGTATAACGTAAGAAATAAGCCCACTCACTCCATAACTGAGACGTGTTGGTCTTAGTTGGATTTTTAGTTGTTGCAGTGCTCCTCTTTTCACGTGTTGGTTTGCCTTGCTGATAGGGCCTTTCCAACATTGACCATTGAACGGGGACACATGTCACAATCCTATTGGTCAGTTGACTAAGGACACGTGTCACCTTCTGATTTTTTTCCAGTGCTTCCAAGGAATGACTTAGCGGCTGACTAGGTACACTTCATCATGTGTCGCACGCTGATTGGTCATGCCCATTGACTAGGTACTGAATTGTCAGCAGTCTGTTGATTGGCCCGGTCCAACTGGGTTTGGTGATACGAAAATGAAAACCGGCTGGTTTAGACCTGATTCGACCATTTTTTTGAAAATTAAAATTCTCTAAAGTATTATGAATTCATTTTCTATCTATTGGTGGCTTTAATTTCCTAATTTGACATTTTAAAGCCTCCTAAAAAATAAATTATGAATCGGTTCTTCACAGATTAATCCGATTCGATCTGGTTTAGGTCCGGTTGACCTTGAACTGGTATGGTTTTAACCTCTAATTTCTTCATATCTCCTTCCCCTAGTGTTTAAGTGTTTCTTGGCCACATGGGATTTCCAAATTCTCAGTTCTGATCTTCCTTTACCATCTTCAATTCACTTAGTTTCTCAATTTCCTCTTAATAATTTTCTGTTTCCTCTTTCTGTTCCTTAGTCCGAGAGGACGAGGTTTACAACTCTCCCTACCATTTAGGAGTTTTGTCCCCAAAACTAGTCATTCATCTGTAAAACCCATCCATTGGGATCAAAGAAAACTGAGAAAAGAACTAGTATAGGTTTTGTCATGCCCCAACCCAGTTTGGTCAGATTCCCGTGAGCAAACCGCCACTCTCCCGATTTATTAAGTGTTTCCCCTTCTTTAACCTGGGAGGAGTAAGACATCCTTTAAACCTGTACCTTTCCTAGAATAACATAAATCAAAACTGCATAAAATTTTAACTTTACATACCTGTCTTACAGGTGTGACTAACAAAAGGTCTTTGGGTAGGTTTCCATTAGTTACTTGAAAAGGGATATAAGGGAGGGGTGAGTTCAATGACTTAGTGAATGTGTGATTAAAGTTTGACTTTTAGAAAAAAATGTTTGAATTGGAGTGTGCCAGACTCCTTATTTTCTTTTAAAGTAATTCATCCTCAAAATCTTGGTTTTTATAGCCATTTTTTTTCAATTTTCAACCATAACCGGTGTGTTTATTAACCAACACATGACTTTCATCATGATGGGAACACACATTCGCAAGCCAGCATGTCCACTACACCCACTTGTGGCATCAGAGTGACTTTACCAGCCAACTAGATAGAAGCACGTCTACTTTTACCCTAAGAATGAGTGGATGTACATGACATCTGACTCTCAATCTTGTAAATAAAACTTCGTGTCCGTATGAGGACAGAGACCTCATCCCGACCCCACCTCGATCTCATGTGCATGAAGCTACGTCGAGCTTCCCAAATTGCTGGCACAACAAACTGCCCTTATCTCCACAATGTCGTCTAGTAGCCCTAGGATGTATCACTACCTCTCTTGGGCATCTTGAAGGTCTCGTACCTCAGTGCATGCACAAAACAATAGTTTTCCACATGAGCCATTTAATCTGTTGTGCCATTGGTCCAACGGCCCTGACTCTCAACTCAGTCTGCAGTTGTTTGTCTCGACTGGTTAGTCGACCTGTCATGTCGCACTTCCACTAGTCCATCGAGTATGTTGGTCCTGTCTTAGTATAATGGCCATACAAATAATTCATTTAAAGTTTCCATGGCTTAAACTCATGTTTGTTTACGAGCCCCTACTCGTGCTAATCGACCTTGGGCCCACTGTATGGGATTTTCAAAATTGGGCATATTAGCCCCCAAGTTCCAAAATCGAGGCCTCCGACCTATCTGAGCTATTCGAGCTCCCGTTAAGAAGGTTTCCCATAAAGCTTAAGCAGCGACACATAGGGGAGAGCACTTTCGACAAAAATAACTTTTATTTGTCCATCACACCAACTGGATGTGAGGACATCTCCACTCATAATCGATGAACACATTTTCTACTTCCTTCTAGGAAGTTAATCATACCAACCGAGTATAATCTAGTTACAACCGGTAAGTAGTTTTTCCGCATAATTTCCACATCACTCCATTTAGATGTGATGTTTAAAAATTCTCTTGGTAGTGGGTTTTCATTTTTGAGGTGCTTATCATCCCAACTGGGTATGATATATAAATCACACTCATCTGTTAATGTAGTGAATTACTCTCAACCGGTTCTTTGTCTTCATGCGAGATTGCCCTTGCTAGCGTTCCTAGTACTTCGTGTTCCTACAGGATATGAACATCCTTGATCATTAACCCTTGGCCTAATAGCCTTTATTCATAGTGCATGGATGAAATACTCAAACCTTTTGATTTATTGCAATTAGGTCCCTAAACTTCTTTTTGTTTAACTTTAGGTCCCAAATGCCGATTTTCGCTCAAATTTAGTTCTGAAACTTCTAAAATTCACCTTGGGACCTCAATTTATTCAAAATCACATAAAGGGGTTCAATTTTTCCCAAATTTCCATGTTGGTCCCCAATTTATCCATAATTACCATTTCGCCCCTACTTTACAAAAATTGTAAGTTTTTCCTCAAAAATTCTAAAAATTACCCAATTGGTCCTCCAACATCTTTGTCATGCCCAATTGGCCCTTAATTTATGAAATTGCACTTTAGTACCTCGAATTTTTGAAATCCCCAAAATTTCCCGAATTTTCCCACAATTTCAACCTTCTAACTCAGCTAAATTTGATTTCATCAAATTGACCGATCAAATGAGTTTACTTGTTGAAATTGAAGTTATATTGGAGCACATACACCTTCATACGATTCAATTGCACTTTAAATTGCATGATTTGATCTAGAATAAGCTCAAATGAAACTTCACCAGAAAATTGAACGTAGATAGAGAATGCTTCGAAAGCTTACTGTCGGAGGTGTGATAGTCCAAGCTTTTGATCTAGGTAGATAAATCTTGTCCTGAGGTTCCTCCTAGGATCATGAATAGCATCAATTGATGCCGAATTGAGCGTGAATTTAGGCAGTGAACATCTGCCGCTTCTCTCTCTAGCACCGATCAAAATTTATAGAGGGGACCCAAATTGGTTTACCTTTTTATTCTAATTCATCTGTAGGAGGGCTATGGAGGTGTTGGGAGAGCTTGATTTGGCCTGAGGAGTGCTCGAATTGGCCGTTCTCAGCTCGGCCAAAATAGGGCAGCTTCATTATTCTATCATGCCGATGTTTCTCTGACCACCCTCGGAGCAAATTGAGACTACATGCATGTAGCTGACTTCTCCCCGAATCCAAAGAACCCGACCACACCTTCTTTGGCTCAAAAAAAGGCTCAAGTTAGAGCTCTGGTTTGAGCTTCACTGGAAAATGGACTAGCGGGGTGATAGTGGAGTTTTTAGGTGTGAGGAGGATGAATGAGGAGGGGCTCTTTATATAGGAAGCTCGGGGACTTCTTGGCCATCCGATTGGCACATTAATGGCGATCATTCATTGCCTGAAACTCAATGGCCTAAGTCTTTTCATCTTCACCAGCATTGCTTGATTTTTTGGTGAGTGAATAGAGCTATCATCTGAAGGAAAAAGATGTCACTGGTCGAAACTAGACCGGACCCGTCCGAACTGGGTTCAAAGCTTAAACTGACATGTTCAGGTCTGATTCGACTGAGTTTTTCAAAATTAAAAATTTGTAAATTTATCTAAATTTATTATCTATCAAATGGTGGCCTCAACTCTCTAAAATAAATTTTCTAAGCCACATAGAAAAATTAATTTAGAAACCAGTTCACCTGAACCGATTTGGTTTTCACCTCCAATTCATCCTAAAGTCCTTTCTCATGATTTTTTACTCTTTAGGTCACTTAGGATCCATAAATTTCCCAGTTTACCCTTTCTATATCGGTTACGGTTCATGAACTGGTTCGGTTTTGTAAACCACGCTCTTTGAAGTTAAGGAAAACTGGGAAAAGAACTGGTCAAACCAAGTGAGAAAACCGAACCGATTCACAAACTCGATTATCAGAGAATGTGCAAATTGTGAAATTTACAACTCCCGAGTGACTCAAATGGTTCATAAAAACCTTGGAAAAGGACCTTAGGATAATTTAGGAGAGAAAACTAGACCGGTTCAGGTGAACCAGATCTAAGCCTAATTGAATTGGTTTATGAACCTAGTTAGTTTATGAACTGCAACTGAAAGAGGAAGGACAAACTAGGAAATATATGGATTTCAATTGACAGTCATGAAAAATAACTTTAGGATGAATGGGGGATGAAAACTAAACCGGTTCAGGTGAACCGCATCCGAATCGGATATAACCAGTTTGAACCACTATTGAACCGGATGCTCAATTCATTTTTCTAGGAGGCTTAGAAAATTCAAATTGGAGAATTGGGGCCACCATTGGATAGAGAATAAATTTAGAAAATTTTAATTTTGAAAAACTCGGTCGAATCGGGCCTGAGCCGGCCGGTTTAAGCTTTGAACCCGGTTCGGCCCGGTCTGGTTTGATTCAGAATAGTGTCGTCTTCTTCCTTTAGATGACAACATTGTTCACTCGCCAAAAAATTGAACCAACACCGGTGAAGAGGAAATGTTTTCGTTCATTACGTTTCAAGCCATCAATGATTGTCATAAAGGTGTCAAATGGATGACCGACGAGTCCCCGAGCTCCCTATATAAAGAGCCCCTCTCTATTCATCCTTTTCACCACTGAAAACCTCACTCTCTCTCAGCTACTCAGTTTTCTGGCTAAGCTCGAACCATAGCTCTGATATAGGGTCTTTTTGAGCCAAAGAAGGCATGGTTGGATTCCTTAGACTTGGGAGAAGTCAGCTACATGGTGGTAGTCTCAAGTTGCTCCCTAGGTCGCCGGAGAAGCATTGACGTGATCGAACAGTGAAGCAGCTCTGTCGGACCGAAGCTGCCCTATTTCTGTCAAGCTGAAATCAGCCAATTCGAGCCCTTCTCAAGCCAAACCAAGCTCTCCCAACACCTCCTAAGCCCTCCTACGACCGAATTTGTGTGGAAAGGTAAGCCAATTTGGCTCCCCTCTGTAAATTCTGATCGGTGCTAGAGAGAGAATCAATAGATTTTTAATGACTAAATTTTCACTGAATTCAACATCAATTGATGCAATTCTTGATCCTAGGAGTAACCTCAGGACAAGAGCAATCTGCCCAGATTGAAAGCTTGGACCACCACACCCCCGATGGAAAGCATTAGAAGCTTTCTCTCTCTATGTTCAATTTTCTGGTAAAGCTCCATTTGAGCTAGTTCCAGTGTCAAATCATGCGATTCAAAGTGCAATGGAATTGTATGAAGATGTAGGAACTCCAATCTAACTTCAATTTAAACAATTAAACTTGTTTGATCGGTCAATTTGATGAAATTAAATTCGGTTGTGTTGGGAAGTTGAAATTGTGGATTTCAAAAATTTGAGGGACTAAAATGCAATTTCATAAAAATGAGGGCCAGTTGGGCATGATAAAGATGTTGGAGGATTAATTGGGCAATTTTTGGAATTTTTGGGGTAAAACTTGCAATTTTTTTAAAGGAGGGATAAAATGGTAATTTTGGAAAAATTGACGACAAGATTGGGAATTTGGGAAACTTGAACCCCTTTTTGTGATTCTAAATAAATTGAGGTCTTAAAGTATAATTTTGAATTTTTGGGACTTAATTTGGGGAAAAATAAAAAATTGGGACCTAAAGTAAAAGAAAGAGAACCTTAGGAACCAAATTGCAAATATTTGAAAAGTTTATTCATTTATAATGAATAAAGGCTATCAAGCCAAGGAATAATGAACAAAAATGTTCATACCATGTAGGAACATGAGATATAGGGAATGCCAGCTAAGACAAAGCATGCAAGGACACGAAAGCTAATTTAGAGGAAATACACTGCACGATCGGGTGAGTGGGATTTTATATCATACCCGTTTGGGATAATAAACACCTCGGAAATGAAAACCCACTACTATTGGTATTTTAATCATCACACTTGAGAGGGCTGATGTGGAAATTATGCCGAAAAAACTACTTACAAGTTGAAAATAGATCATACCCGGTTGATATGATGAACTCCCGCGAAGTAAGTTGAAAACTTGCTTATTTTTTATAAGCAGAGATGTCCCTATACCTGGTTGGTGTGATGGAAGATTAAAAGTTTATTTTTGTCAGAAGTGCTCTTCCCTAACTATGTGCCACTACTCAAACATTTAGAGAGACCTTCTTGATGGGAGCTCGAATAGCTCAGATAGGTTGGAGGCCTCGGTTTTGGAACTTCGGGGCTAATATGCCCGATTTTGAAAATCTCGTACAGTGGGCCCTAGGCCAGATGGCACGAGCAGGAGCTCGTAAAAAAACATGAGTTTAAGCTATGAAAACTATAAATGAATGAATTGTTTGGCCATGGTACTAAGACAAGACTGACATACGCGATGGACTGGCGACAGTGCGACATGATAGGTCTACAGACCAGTCGAGACAAACAGTTGTAGGTCGAGTTGAGGGTTGAGGCCGTTAGACTAGTGGCACCACATATTATATGGCTTATGTGAAAAATTGTTGATTTGTGCATGCACTGAGTTATGTAACCTTCAAGATGCCCAAGATGGGTAGTGATGTGTCGTAGGGCTACTGGACGACACGGTGGAGATAAGGGCAGTTAGTTGTGTTAGCAATCTTGGAAGCTCGATGTAACTTCATGCACATGACACCGGAATGGGGTCAAGATGAGGTCTTTGTCCTTATACGGACACAAAGTTTTGTTACGGGATTGAGAGTTGGATGTCGCGTACATTCACTCATTCTCAAGGTAGAAGTGGACGTGCTTCTATCTAGGTGGCTGGTAAAGTCGCTCCGATGCCACAAGTGGGTACAGTGGACGTGCTGGCCTGCGAATGTGTGCTCCTTTCATGATGAAGGGTGTGTGTTGGTTGATAAGCACACCATTGTGATGAAAAATGGCTATGAAAAACTGAGATTTGAGAATGAAAGGTTTTAAAGGGAAAATAAGGAGTCTAACACACTCTAATTTGAAAACCATTTTTTTAAAACTTTATCTTTTTGAAAATACCCATTCACTGAGTTGTAGAAACTCACCTACCATTTTTATCCCTTTTCAAGAAATATAAAGATGACTAGGGATAACACCAAGCCTTACCCCCTATCAAGTATGCTTAATTTTTCTTAAGCTCGTATTTTATTTGATATATGTTATTCTAGTGAATAAGGTTGAGATTTATGCATGGCTCCTTTTGAATTAAAGAAGGGGAAAACCCCTCTTGAACCAAGAGAGCGATGGGTTGTTCACGGTGATCTAACCAAACTGGGTCGGGGTGTGACAACTTGAGTAGTATCAAAGCTAAGTTCCCTTGAAACATTATCAATATTATGCCCTGACATTAATCAAATATCATGTAGGAAGGAGAATCCCTAGGAAGTTCACGGCAAAATCCAGCCCTCCATCCATAATCCTAAAAAAGACATCGAACCCAAGGGAGGAAGTTGTACAAAGATTCCTAAAAGGTGAGAAAAGAGTAGCCAAAGACATGGTGGAAGACTACAAAAAATTGGTAGGAGCCTTATTGGAACTGGAAGACATCACATACCCTACTCCAAGATAAGAGGAACCGGTATCTCCTCCTAGAAGCCCAACCCCTCCTCCAGCCCTACAACAAACAGAGAGGAATTAAACCAAGAAGGAGGGCTAGGATAACTACTAGGATGTGTATGCCACCTTCATGAAAGTCCACCAAGTACCTCCACCTACTCAACCTGGCTTCAATCCCTCCCAATGGATGAAGTGGACCTATCATTGCAAGGTTGAGGTACTAAGGCGATACGGATTGGGGGCCATACATGAATTTTATCCCATTAGGGAATACGAATGGACTCCAACTAGTTCCTTAGATCCTTCTGATCAAGAGTCCCACAACCGTTCTAAGGCTAGGTCTCGGCCTATGACCCCAAGGGATTAGGGGGTAGAAAATTCCTGTAATGAGCCAAGTATGGCAAGAAAATATTTCTTGAATGAATGAAAGTAAATTTTTTTATAAAACTTCTAAGTTCCTTGATAAATTCAAAGCAAAAATAGTGTGATAATAAATATTAAAGTAAAAGGTAGGAAATCACCTAAGGAAGAAAAGATGGGTTATTTATAGTTAACCTCAACAATTAAGACTTTCCCTTAGAAGTACAATAAGGAAGAGTTCATCCAAGGGAGATATTGACTAAGAAAAGAGAGAAGAAGTTGGAACAAAGGGAAGTGAACATCAAAGAGTATGGAGTTATGGAGAGTTCAAGGAGTTAGGGAAAGTCTCAAAGAATAAGAGTAAGGAAAAACAAGAATAAGTAGTATATTCCAAAAGGGAACCAAAGGAATGGAAGCTGATCAGGCAAGTAATCGTGAAGATCCAAGAGATAAGTCAAACCCATGCATAACACCTCTACTTTCCACAAGTCTCCTTATCCTATGGAATTTCGAAGAAATTGTGTCTTAGTTCTTTACAAGTAGGTGTTATGCATGGGCTTTCTTGTGTAAGTAGAAAGATGGAAGAATCAAGTACAAAGGGAAAGTTGAAATTGACTAATCAAACACCTCTAATTGTTGAAATTGAAGTTGAAATTGTGTTTCTGCATGTTCATACGATTCTATAGAACTTTGAATAATGAGTTTTAATGTCGGAACAAGCTCATACAGAGCTTCGCCAGAAAATAGACTGTAGATAGAGAAAGCTTCGATTACTCACTGGTGAGGGCACAACGATTCGAACTTTCGATCTAGGTAGATAGCTCTCATCTTGAGGTTAATCCTAGAATCAAGAATCACATCAATTGATGTCGAATTGAGTAAGAATTTCATCATTGAAATTCTGTCGATTCTCTCTCGAGCACCGGCAGGAAATTGTAGAGGGAAGCCGAATTGGCTTACCTTTCAGAACTAATTCGGCCGTGGGAGATCTAAGGAAGTGTTGGAAGGGCTAGGTTTGGCCTGAGGAGGGCTCAAAATTGCCGATATTAACTCGGCCGAAATAGTGCAGCTTTGGTCCATCGGAGCTGCTTCACTATTCCATCATGTCGGCGTTTCTCTGGTGACCCTCAGAGCAAACGAAGACTACAGGCGTGTAGCTGACTTCTCCATAGTTCTAAAGAACCTGACCTCACCTTCTTTGGCTCAGAAAAGACCCTATATCAGAGCTCTGGTTCGAGCTTCACCAAAAAACTAAGCAACTAAGAGAAAGTGAGCTTTTTAGGTGTGGAGAGGATGAATGGGGAGGGGGTCTTTATAGTGGAAGCTCGAGGACTTCTTGGTCATTTGATTGGCACCTTTATGACAGGCATTGATGGTTGGAAACGTATTGAACGGAGATGCTTCCTCTTCACCAGTGCTATTTCGATTTTTTGGCGAGTGAATAGTGCTGTCATCTGGAGGAAGAAGATGACACTGTTCCGAACTAGACCGGACCGGTCTAAACCGAGTTCGAAGCTTAAACTGGTTGGTTCACCCCTCATTCAACCGAGTTTTTCAAATCTAAAAATTTCTAAATTCATCTAAATTCATTTTCTATCCAATGGTGGCCTCAAATGTCTAATTTGAATTATTTAAGCCACCTAGAAAAATGAATTTAGGATTCGATTTAATAGTGGTAAAAATAGGTCCAAACTGGTTTGAATCCGGTTCACCTGAACTGGTTGGGTTTTCATCCCCAATTCCTTCACAAGTCCATTTCCATGACTTTTGTGATTCCTTAGGTCATTTAGGGTCCATAAAATTCCATGTTTACCATCTCTTTATCGATTCCAGTTCATTCCGGTTCAGGTCTGGTTCACCTGAACCAATCTGGTTTTTCTCTCCCACTTTGTTCTAATGTTCCTTCCCATGGCTTATAAATCTCTTTGGGATTACAAGGGATCCATAAATTTTTTGGATTACCCATTCTCTATCAGTTCCGATTAATGAATCAACTCGATTCATAAACCAGTTCTATCCAGTTGGATCTGGTTCATCTAAATCGGTCTAGTTTTTCTCTTCCAATTTTGTCCTAAGGTTCTTTTTCGTGTTTTTATGAACCCCTTTGATTCACCCGAGAGTTGTAAATTTCCAAATTGCCCATTTCCTAGTAACAGGTTTGTGAACCGGTTCAATTTTCTCACACGGTTTAACCTGTTCTTTTCCTAGTTTTCCTTAGCTCAAAAGGGCGGGGTTTACAGTGTGCCACTGCTTAAAATTTTTGGGAGACATTTTTGACGAGAGCTCGAATAGCTCATATTGGCCAGAGGCCTTGATTTTGGAATTTCGGGGCTATATGCCTGATTTTGAAAATCACGAACAGTGGGCCCTAGGCCAGTTGTTATGAGCATGAGCTCGTAAACAAACATGATTAGTGTGCCATGAAAATGTAAGTAAATGAATTGTTTGGCCATGGTACCGAAACAGGACTGACATACTCAATGGACTAGTGGCAGTGTGACATGATTGACCTTTGGACTAGTAAAGACAAATAGCTGCAGGTCGAGTTAAGGGTCGGGGTCGTCGGAGTATTGGCACTACAGATTATATGGCTCATGTGAAACTATTGATTGTGGATGCACTATGTTACGGGACCTTCAAAATGCCTAAGAGGGATAGTGATGCATCCCTGGGTTGTGTTCCTTCATGATGAAGGGCGTGTATTGGTTGATTAATTCACCGTTGTTATAAGAAATGATTATGAAAACCAAGACTTGAAAATGGAAAATTTTAAAGAAATTAATGAGTCAGGCACACTCCAAATTGGAAAACTTTTGTTTATCGAAAACTTCATTTTTTTTAAAATACACATTCACTGAGTTGTAGAAACTCACCCCTCTTTTTACCCCTTTTTAGGAAATAATGAAAATAATAGGGATAAAACCAAATGTTATCCTCTGTCAGGTATGCTTAATTTCTCTTAAGCTTGCATTTTATTTGATATATGTCTTTCTAGGGAATAAGGTTGAAAGTATGCCCGACTCCTCTTGAGTTAAAGAAGGACAAAACTCCTCTTGAACCAAGGGAGTGGCGGGTTGCTCACGGGGATAAGTCAAACCCAAGTAACGAGTAAGCAGAAAGACGACATCAAATGATGTCATAAAAGTAAGAAAGGAACTGACCAGAATAAAGGATCGTGAAATGATCACGATGTGATTAAAAATGGATTTAAAAGGAGAAGAGACTTAAAAAGGGAAGGATGCCAGTGGGAATGAGGAATGAAATAAGAAAGGAAGAGTTTTAGTATGTCAATAAGTTATCGGAAGCTGAAGAACTTGAAGATTGAGTGACCAAATATAGTAGTTAGAAAAGACAAATAAGGAAATTAATGCAACTATAGTGATGTGATGTCAAAGACAAGTTTCGAAGAATGTCATGCATAAGGTGCATGTAAACCCAACTATCATTGGGAAAATAATATTTCTTAGGCAAGGAAGGATCTATGATTAAGGCATAATGAAGTCAAACATAAAGGTGATAACCAAAGATCGGAAGGGATCCATGTAGGATGAAAATGTGATAAACGCCAAAACCTATGGAAGAAAATGACCGGAACTCATATTCCTGAAATCTTAGGTAAAAAATGTTTGGAATGGAGAAATGGTGCTTTTGGAAAGGAAGGATGTAACTAAAGGAAATGATTCTAAGTCTTCCATGGAGATATGCTTAGCTAAAGTAAGTTCTATGAAATGAGGAAAGGATGAGAATGAGACGAGAATCTTCATTATGTGATATAAGGGATGAACAAAAATAACCGAGAAGGTTGTAATATGATAAACTAGATAATTTATATATCAATGAAAAGTTTATTCCAGTACGTAAAAAGTGTGAAATAAGTTTTAGGAATAAAACTCCTAAAAGGAGGGGAGTGTTGTAAACCCTACTCTTTGGAGTTGAGGAAAATCAGAAAAGAATTGGTCAAACTGAGTGAGAAAAACAAGACTAATTCGGGTGAACCGAATCCGAATTGGATTGAACCGATTTAAGAACTGAGCTGGTTTATGAATCTGTACCGATAGAGAGAGGGCAAACCAAGAAATTTATGGATTCTAAGTGATCTAAAAAAGACTTTAGGAAGAATGGGGGATGAAAACCAAATTGGTTTAGGTGAACCGGATTCGAACTGGATTGAATCAGTTTGGACTGGATTGAATTGGTTTGGACCGGTTTGAACCACTATTGAACCAGATGCTAAGTTCATTTTTCTAGGTGGCTTAGAAAATTTCAGTTTGAGAATTGAGGCAATCATTTGATAGATAATGAATTTAGAATTTTTAATTTTGAAAAACTCGGTCGAACTGGGCCTGAACCGATCGGTTGAAGCTTTGAACTTGGTTCGGACTAATCCAGTTCGGTTCATAATAGTGTCATATTCTTCCTTCAAATGACAGCATTGTTCACTCGCTGAAAAGTTGAAGCAGCATAGGCGAAGAGGAAGTGTTTCCGTTCAGTATGTTTCAGGTCATCAATAACTATCATAAAGGTGCCAAATGGACGACCGACGAGTCCTCAAGCTCCCTATATAAAGAACCCCTCTCCATTCATCCTCTTCACACCTGAAAACTCCACTCTCTCTCCGCTACTCAATTTTTTGGTGAAGCTCAAACCAGAGCTCTAATATAAAGTCTTTTCTGAGCCAAAGAATGTGTGGTCATGTTCCTTAGAACTGGGGAGAAGTCAGCAACATGATGGTAGTCTTCATTCGCTCTCAAGGTCACTGGAGAAGCGCCGGCATGATCAAACAGTGAAGCAACTTCGACGGACCGATGCTGCCATGTTTTGACCAAGCTAAAATCAGCCAATTTGAGCCATTCTCAGGCCAAACCAAGCCCTCCCAACATGTCCACAGTCCTCCTACAGCAGAAAGTAAAGCCAATTCGGCTCCTTCTGTAATTTTTTATCGGTGCTAGAGAGAGAAGCAGTAGAATTTCGATGATAAAATTCTCACCAAATTCGACACCAATTGATGCAATTCTTGATCCTATGAGGAACCTTTGGAGGAGAGCTATCTGCCTAGATTGAAAGCTTAGACCGTCGTGCCCTCGACAGTGAGTATTTGAAGCTTTCTCTCTCTACGTTGTGTTTTCCAGCAAAGCTCCATTTGAGCTCATTCCAGCGTCAAAACTTGTGATTCAACGTGCAATTAAATCGTATGAAGATGTAAAAAATCCAATTTAACTTCAATTTCTACAATTAAACTTGTTTGATTGGTCAATTTGATGAAATTAGATTCGACTATCTTGGAAAGTTGAAATTGGGGAAAATTTTGGGATTTCAAAAATTCAAGAAACTAAAATGCAATTTTATAACATTGAGAGCCAATTGGGCATGATAAGAGAGTTGGAGTACCAATTGAGCAAATTTTAGAATTTTTGAGGTAATGCTTACCATTTTTGTAAAGGAAGGGCAAAATGGTAATTTTGAAAAATTGAGGACCAAATTGGGAATTTGGGAAACTTGAACCCCTTTTTGTTAATTTGAATAAATTGAGGTCCCAAGAAGAATTTTTAAAGTTTTGGGACTCAATTTGGGGACAAATCGGCATTTGGGGCCTAAAGTAAAAGAAAAAGAACTTTAGGGATCAAACTGCATATATTTAAAAAGTTAGATATTTTAGTCATTCATAATGAATGTAATCTATCAAGCCAAATGATAATGAACAAAAATGTTCATTTCATGTAGGAACACCACATATCGAGAATACCAGCTGAGATTAAGCTAGCAAGGGATGAAAGCTGACTTAGAGTAAATACACTGCACAATCATGTGAGTGAGATTTAATATCATACCCGGTTGGGATGATAAGCACCTTGAAAAAAAAATTCACTACTAAGTGGTATTTTAATCATCACATCTAAGAAGAGTGATGTGAAAATCTCGTGGAAAAGCTACTTATCGTGTAAACCCCACCCTTTTGAGCTAAGGAAAACCGGGAAGGGAACTGGTCAAACTGAGTGAGAAAACCGAATCGGTTCACAAACCCAATTAATTGTGAATGGGAAATTTAGGAATTTACAACTCACATGTGATCCAAAGGGTTCATAATACTATGGAAAAGAATCTTAGGATGAATTGGTAGAGGAAAATTAGACCAGTTTGGATGAACCGGGTCCAACAGGATTGAACCGGAACCGATAGAGATCGGGCAAACCAAAGGAATTAAACTCCATTGTACTGTAAAGAAATTCATAAACATTGGGAAGGAACCTTAGAACAAAGTGGAAGAGAAAAAATAGACCGGTTCGGGTGAACTGGACCCGAACCGAATTGAACCGGTTTAAGGACCGAGTAGGTTTATGAACTGGAATCGATAAAGAGATGGTAAACTGGAAATTTTATGGATCCTAAGTGACCCAAGGAGTTACAAAAGACATGAAAATGGACTGGTGAAGGAATTGGGGATGAAAACCTATCCGGTTCAGGTAAACCATATCTGACCGGTTTGAACCACTATTGAACCAAATCCTAAATTCATTTTTCTAGGTGGCTTAAATAATTCAAATTGGAGATTTGAGGCCACCATTGGATAGAGTATAAATTAAGAAACTTTTAGATTGGAAAAACTCGATTGAATGGGGGGTGAACTAGCTGGTTTAATCTTTGAACCTGGTTCGGACCGGTGCGGTCCAGTTCGAAAGAGTGTTATCTTCTCCCTTAGGATGACAACACTGTTCACTCACCAGGAAACTGAAGAAACGCCGGCGAAGAAGAAATGCTTATGTTCGGGGCATTTCAAGTCATCAATGTCCGTCATAACGGTGCCAAATGGATGGCCAACGGGTCCCCGAGCTCCCTATATAAAGAGCCCCTCTCCATTCATCCTCTCCACACCTAAAAACTCCATTCTCTCTCAAATGCTCCATTTTTCGGTGAATTTCGAACTAGAGCTCTGACATGAGGTCTTTTCTGATCCAAAGGAGGTGAGGTTGGGTTCTTTAGAACTGAGGAGAAATCAGCTACATGTATGTAGTCTCCGTTCACTCTGAAGGTCGCCAGCGAGATGCCAGCGTGATGAAACAATGTAGCAGCTCTGGTGGACCGAAGCTGCCCTATTTCGGCTGAGCTGAAATTGACCATTTCGAGCTCTTTTCAGGCCAAACTAACTCCTTCCAACACTTCCTCAGCCCTCCCACGGATGAATTAGGACTGAAAGGTAAGCCAATTCAGCTCTACTCTACAATTTCCGATCGGTGCTAGAGAGAGAATCGACAGAATTTCAATGATGAAATTCTAACTCAATTTGGCATCAATTGATGCGATTCTTAATCCTAGGATGATCCTCAGGATGAGAGCAACCTGCCCAGATAGAAAGCTTAGACTACTATGCCATCACCAGTGAGAAATCGAAGCTTTCTCTTTCTACAGTTCATTTTCTAGCGACGCTTCGTTTGATATCGTTCCGACGTCAAAACTTGCGATTCAAAGCGCTATTGAATTGTAAGAAGATGGAGGAACTCAATTTTAACTTCAATTTCAACAATGAGAGGTGTTTGATTGGTCAATTTGATGAAATCAAATTCGGTTGTGTTAAGAAGTTGAAATTGGGGAAAATTGGGGATTTTCAAAATTTGAAGGACCAAAATACAATTTCGTGAAATTGAGGGTCAATTGGGCATGAAAATAATGTTGGAGGACCAATTGAGAAATTTTTGAATTTTTGGGGCAAAACTTACCATTTTTGTAAAGGAAGGACAAAATGGTAATTTTGGAAAAGTTTGGGGATCAAATTGGAAATTTGGGAAATTAAACCCCTTCTTTGTGAAATTGAATAAATTAAGGTCTCAAGATAAATTTTAAAAGTTTCAGGACTCAATTTGAGGAAAAACTGGCATTTGGGGACTTAAAGTTAAGGAGAAATAACTTTAGGGACCTAATTGCAAATAACTAAAAAGTTTGGATTTTTCTCATTTCTTTGAAATGAATGAAGATTGTTAAGTCGAGTAATAATGAACAAGCATGTTCATATCATGTAGGAACACGAAGTACCGGGAACGCCAGCATGGATGAGCTCGCGTGAATACAAAGAACAGTTTTGTGGAATTCACTACGTTAATGGGTGATTGGGTTTACTAACATCATAACCAGTTGGGATGATGAGCACAACTTAAAATTAAAAACCACTTACCGGTTGTAAGTGGGATTATATATCATACGCGGTTGGGGATGATAAGTACCTCGATATAAAAACCCTCTATTTAGTGGTAAAAAACTCATCACAACTGAGAAAGTGATGTGAAAATTATGCGGAAAAACTACTTACCAATTGTAAGTAGATCATACCCGGTTGGTATGATGAGACTTACCCAAAGGAAGTTGAAAACCTGTTCATTGGTTATGAACGGAGATGTCCTTATATCGATCGGTATAATAGACATTGAAAACCTATTTTGTCTGAAGTGTTCTCCCCTGACTATGTGCCAATGCTTAAACTATTTGGGAAACCTTCTTGACAGGAGCTCGAATAGCTCTTATAGGTCGGGGAACTCGGATTTGGAACTTGAGGGCTAATATGCCCAATTTTAAAAATCTTGTACAATGGGCCCAATGCCAATTGACATGAGCAGGAGCTCATAAAAGAACATGATATATATATATGTGGCAGTAAACTTTAAAAAGTGAATTGTTTGGTAATCGTACCAAGGCAGGTCTAACATACTAAGTCAACTAGTAGCAGTGCGTCATGACCGGTATTTGGACCAGTCAAGACAAATAGCTATAGGTTGAGTTGAAGGTCGGGACCGTTGGGACAAATGGCACCACATATTATATGGTAATTTAAGAAAACTATGTTTGTTCATGCACTATGAGTACGGGATGATCAAGGCACCCATGAGGGGTAGTGATGTGTCCTAAGGGCCCTGGACGACCCGATGAGTATAAGGGTAGATCGTCGTTCTAGGTGTCTGTGTGAAATTTGGAGTAGCACCAAGTGCATGAGATCAGGGTGGGGCCAGGATGAGGTCTTTGTCCTCATATAGACACAAAGAATTGTTTTCAAGTTAGAGGGTCAGATGTTGTGTACATCCACTCTATCTCAGGGTAGAAGTGGTCGTGCTTTTATCCGGGTGGCCAATAAAGTCACTCCGAATTCGCAAGTGGGTTTAGTGGTCGTGTTGACCTACGAATGTGTGTAACCTTCATGATGAAGGATGTGTGTTAGGTGATGACACACCATGATTAAATAAGGAAGTGGCGATAAATACGAGAATTTGAATGAAGGGATTTTTGAAAGAAAGGAGTCTGACACACTCCAAAACTATTGTTTTCCTAACAATTAAAATTTGACTTTGAAAACCCATTCACTGAGTAGTTGTACTCACCCCTCCCTTATATCCCTTTCAGGAGATTTTGGAAAGCCTACCCTTAAAGACCATCAACTAAGAGGCCTGTAAGATAGGTATGTAAAGTTTAAAATTTCATTCAATTTTGATTAGGCTATTCCAGGAAATGGTGCAGGTTTAAAGTCCACACGCGTATAATAAAGCCTAAAGAGTGGACGACTGAACATAATATGAAGTACCCAAAATAAGATCAATAAACTACTCAAATAAGGAATAAGGGATGGAATGAGAAAATTTTAAGACAATGGAGAACTAAAAGCGGGCAAATGCCCCAATATGGAAAGGGTGTAAGGAGATGAAGAAAGTAAACCTTCAAGAAATGGTTAGAAGGTTGAACATGTATCTCCTAAGATGAAAGTCTCTACCTTGAAGGAAATAGTAGAGGATAAAACCGTAAAAAGGGGAAACTCCCCAAACCAAGCAAACGACATGTAGACTGAAAAGAATCAACTCGATATAAAGAATTGTGAGATGATTACGAACAGGTAAGAGTGGATTAAGGCCAAAGTAAAATCCATGAATAAAGAATGTTATTGGGAATGATGATGGACCTAAGAAGTCGAAAAAGGACTCAATAAAGAAGTCGAAAAAGGACGAGTGGGTAAGGAGAACCGAGATAGTTGTGTAAATTGAGTTAATAATGGTAAAGGTAGTCGAGGAATATTACCAAAAGAAAGGACGGATGAAGTTATACAATTCTAATGGATATATAGGCAAGATCTAGAAAACGTTATGCTGTAAGGGACAAGAAAACCTAACAAGCCCGATGAAAACATGACTCAGAATAAGGAAGAGTCGGTTCGTAAGCATGACAAAGTCAAACATAATTTGTACTGATTAGTAATGAGCAATAAATGAAGGAAGAGTCGAAATGGGACGAAAAAGTGATGATAAAGATTTTCATGAAAATAGGTACGTAATGCTCTAAAGGATGTCGAGCTAAGGGTTTCAATGACCAAGTGGTTAACTAGACACATAAATGGTTAGTTATCTTGGAATTTCCAATCTTGAGTACAGAACCTCAAGGGGAAGAATGTTGCTCTAAGCGAAGAAAGAGATAAAATCTAAGAACATACCTTGAAGTAAGGTATGTCTAATTATGACAAACTCCATGGAGGGAGTAAATAATACAAAGAAAAAAGGAATTCCTTAAGTGAAGGTTGTAAAAAGGGCTAATTAAAAAAACGAGAGAAGAGTTTGCATGCTAAGCAAACACCAAAGGGGCATCAAAGGAAATGATTCCTCATACAAGGTTTCTAATTAAGTTTTGTGGACAAAACTCCTCAAAAGAAGGGGAGAGTTGTAAACTCTGCCCTTTTGAGCTAAAGAAAACCGGGAAGGGAACTGGTCAAACCGAGTGAGAAAACCGAACTGGTTCACAAACCCGATTAATTGTGAATGGGCAATTTAGGAATTTACAACTTCCAGGTGATTCAAAGGGTTCATAATACTATAGAAAAGAACCTTAGGATGAATTGGAAGAGGAAAATTAGACCGGTTTGGATGAACCAAGTCCAACAGGATTGAACCGGTTTATGAACCGAGTCGATTCATGAACCGGAACCGATAGAGATCGAGCAAAACAAAGGAATTCAACTCCATAGTACTCCAAAGAAATTCATAAACATTGGGAAGGAACCTTATAACAAAGTGGGAGAGAAAAACTAGACTGGTTTGGGTGAATCGAACCCGAACCGGTTTAAGGACCGAGTCGGTTTATGAACTAGAATCGATAAAGAGATGGTAAACTAAGAATATTATGGACCCTAAGTGACCCAAGGAGTCACAAAAGACATGGAAATGGATTGGTGAAGGAATTGGGGATGAAACCCAAACCGGTTCAGGTGAATTGGATCCGAACCGGTTCGGACTGGTTTGTACCACTATTGAACCAAATCCTAAATTCATTTTTCTATGCAGCTTAAATGATTCAAATTGGAGATTTAAAGCCATCATTGGATAGAGAATGAATTTAGATGAATTTAGAAATTTTTAGATTGGAAAAACTCGGTCGAATGGGGGAGGGGGGTGAACCAGTCGGTTTAAGCTTTGAACCCAGTTCGCACCGGTCCGGTCTAGTTCGAAACAGTGTTATCTTCTTCCTCAGGATGACAGCACTGTTCACTCGACGGGAAACTGAAAAAATGCAGGCGAAGAAGCATTTAAGGTCTTCAATGTTAGTCATAACGGTGCCAAACGGATGGCCAACGGGTCCCCGAGCTCTCTATATAAAGAGCATCTCCCCATTCATCCTCTCCACACCTAAAAACTCCATTCTCTCTCAACAACTATCCCATTTTCCGATGAAGTTTGAACCAAAGCTCTGACATGGGGTCTTTTCTGATCCAAACAAGGTGAGGTCGGGTTCTTTAGAACTGGGGAGAAGTCAGCTACACGTTTGTAGTCGCCGTTCACTCCGAGGGTCGTCGGTGAGACGCTGACATGATGAAACAGTGTAGCAGCTCTAGCGGACCGAAGCTGCCCTATTTCGGCCAAGCTGAAATTGGCCATTTCAAGCCCTCCTCAAGCCATACCAAGTCCTTGCAACACTTCCTCTGTCCTCCCACAACCGAATTAAAACTGAAAGGTAAGCCAATTCGGCTTCCTTATGCAATTTCCGACCGGTGCTAGAGAGAGAGTCATTAGAAATTCAATGATGAAATTCTAACTCAATTCAGCATCAATTGATGTAATTCTTGATCCTAGGATGATTCTCAGGATAAGAGCTACCTGACCAAATAGAAAGCTCAGACCGTCATGCCCTCATCGGTGAGAAATCGAAGCTTTCTCTCTCTATAGTTCATTTTCCGGCAAAGCTCCAATTGAGCTCGTCTGACGTCAAAACTTGCGATTCAAAGTGCTATTGAGTGGTAAGAAGATGAAGGAACTCAATTTTAACTTCATGAGAGTTGTTTGATTGGTCAATTTGGTGAAATCAAATTTGGCTCTGTTGAGAAGTTGAACTTGGGGGAAAATTTGGGATTTTTGAAATTTGAAGGACCAAAATGCAGTTTTGTGAAATTGAGGGTCAATTGAGATGAAAATATTGTTGGAGGACCAATTGAGGAATTTTGAAATTTTTGGGGCAAAACTTACCATTTTTGTAAAGGAAGGGCAAAATTGTAATTTTGGAAAAGTTGGGGGACCATATTGGAAATTTGGGAAATTAAACCCCCCTTTTGTGAAATTGAATAAATTGAGGTCCCAAGATTAATTTTAAAAGTTTCGAGACTCAATTTGAGGAAAAATCGGCATGTGGGGACTTAAAGTTAAAGAGAAATAACTTTTGGGACCTAATTACAAATGACTAAAAAGTTTGGGTTTTCTCATTCGTTTGAAAAGTATGAAGGTTGTTAAGCCGAGTAATAATGAACAAGGATGTTCGTATCGTGTAGGAACACGAAGTACCGGGAACGCCAGCATGGACGAGCTCGTGTGAATACAAAGAACCGATCTTGTGAAATTCTCTACGTTAACGGGTGAGTGGGTTTACTAACATCATAACTGGTTGGGATGACAAGCACAACTTAAAATTAAAAACCACCTACCGGTTGTGAGTGGTATTATATATCATACCCAGTTGCGATGACGAGCACAACTTAAAATTAAAAACCACTTACTGGTTGTGAGTGGGATTATATATCATACCCGGTTGGGGATGATAAGTACCCCAGTATAAAAACCCACTATATAGTGGTATTTTACTCATCACAACTGAGAAAGTGATGTAAAAATTATATAGAAAAACTACTTATTGGTTGTAAGTAGATCATACTCGGTTGGTATGATGAGACTTGCTCGAAGAAAGTTGAAAACCCATTCATCGGATATGAACGACGATGTCCTTATACCGGTCGATATAATTGACAGTGAAAACCTATTTTGTCGGAAGTGTTCTCCCATGACTATGTGCCAATGCTTAAACTATTTGGGAGACCTTCTTGACGGGAGCTCGAATAGCTCTTATAGGTCGAGGGCCTCGGTTTTGGAACTTGAGGGCTAATATGCTCGATTTTGAAAATCTCGTACAGTGGCCTAATGCCAATTGACACAAGCAGAAGCTCATAAAAGAACATTATATATGTATGTGCTATTAAAATTTAATAAGTGAATTGTTTGGTCATGGTACCATTGTAGGTCCGACATACTAAGTCAACTAGTAGTAGTGCGACATGACCGATCTCTGGGCCAGTCAAGATAAATAGCTATAGGTTGAGTTAAAGGTCGGGACCGTTGGGACAAATGGCACCACATATTACATGGTAATTTAAGAAAACTTTGTTTGTGCATGCACTATGAGTACGGGATCATCAAGACGCCCATGAGGGGTAGTGATGTGTCTTAAGGGCCCTGGACGACCCGGTGAGTATAAGGGCAGATCTTCGTTCCAGGTGTCTGTGCGAAATTTGGAGTAGCACCAAGTGCATGAGATCGGGGTGGAGATAGGATGAGATCTCTGTCGTCATACGAACACAAAGAATTGGTTTTGGGATTGAGGGTTGGATGTCACATATATCCACTCGATCTCAGGGTAGAAGTGGTCGTGCTTCTATCCGGGTGGACGGTAAAGTCGCTTCGAAGCCACTAGTGGTTTCAGTGGTCGTGCTGGCCTGCGAATGTGTGTAACCTTCATGATGAAGGATGTGTGTTGGGTGATGACACACCATGATTAAATAAGGAAATGGTGATAAATGTGAGAATTTGAATGAAGGGATTTTTGAAAGAAAGGAGTCTAGCACAGTCCAAAACTATTGTTTTCCTAAATGTTAAAGTTTGACTTTGAAAACCCATTCACGAAGTAGTTGTACTCACCCTACCTTTATATCCCTTTTAGGAGATTTTGGAAAGCCTACCCTTAAAGACCAACAACTAAGAGGCCTCTAAGACAGGTATGTAAAGTTTAAAATTTCATGCAGATTTGATTAGGCTATTCAAGAAAATGGTGTAGATTTTAAAGATGCCTTGCTCTTTACGGTTTATAATATGGGGAAATCCTTTAATAAACCGAGAGAGTGGCGGGTTGATCATGGGGATTTGACCAAATAGGGTTGGGGCGTGACATATTGGTTGTCAGTAGATCATACCTGATTGGTATGATGAAACTTCCTCGAAGGAAGTGGAAAACCCGCTTATCGGTTATAAGCGGAGATATCCTCATGTCCGGTTGGTATGATGGACAGTTACAAATTTTATTTTGTCGGAAATACTCTCCCTTGACTACGTGCGACTGCATAAAATTTTTGGGAGACTTTTTTGATGGGAGCTGGAATATCACATATAGACCGGAGGCCTCGATTTCGGAACTTGGAGGCTAATATTCCCGATTTTGAAAATCTCAAATATTGGTCCCTAGGCCAGTTGGCACGAGCAATAGCACATAAACAAACAAGATTAATGTGCCATGAAAATATAAGTAAATGAATTGTTTGGCCATGGTACCAAAACAAGACCAACATACTCGATGGACTAGTGGCAGTGCGACATGACAGGTCTTTGGATTAGTCATGACAAACCGCTGCAGGTCGAGTTGAGGATCGGGGCCGTCGAACTAGTGGCACCACAAATTATATGGCTCATGTGAAAACTATTGATTGTGCATGCACTGTGTTACGGGACCTTCAAGATGCCCAAGAGGGATAGTGATGCATCCCAAGGCTCTGGACGACCTGGTGGATATAAGGTTAGTTAGTCGTACCAGAAGACTTGTGAAGCTCGACGTAGTTCAAGCGCATGAGATCGGGGTGGGGACAAGATGAGGCCTCTGTCCTCATACATACATGGAGTTTGTTACCGGATTGAGGGTCAGATGTTGCGAACATCCACTCATTTTCAAGGTAGAAGTGGATGTGCTTCTATCTAGGTGGCTAGTAAAATTGCTCCAACGCCATAAGTGGGTTCAGTGGATGGGCTGACCTGCGATTGTGTGTCCCTTCATGATGAAGGGCATGTATTGGTTGATTAATACACCATTGTGATAAAAAATGATTATGAAAACCGAGATTTGAAAATGGAATATTTTAAAGAAATTAAGGAGTCTAGCTCACTCCACTAGAAAACTATTGTTTATCAAAAACTTCATTTTTTTTTAAAATACCCGTCCATTGAGTTATAGAAACCCCTTTTCTAGAAATAGAGACAATGACTAGGGATAACACCAAGCCTTATCCTCTATTAGGTATGCTTAATTTCTCTTAAACTTGCATTTTAATTGATATAAATCTTTCTAGGGAACATGGTTAAAAGTATGCTAGGCTCCTCTTGAGTTAAAGGAGGAGGAAACTCCTCTTGAACCAGGAGAGCGGTGAGTTGCTCAAGGGGATCCGACCAAACCGGATTAGGGCGTGATAGTTTACGAAACAAATGGGGAGCTATTGGGTTCTTTGACAAATGTCCTCCTTAGTAAGGTTATAAGCCCTTGATGGCGTTCCCTACCTTAGGCTTGGCTTCCTAAGTACCTTAGTGCATGCACAAAACAATAGTTTTCTACATAAGCCAGTTTATTTGTGGTGCCACTGGTCCAACATCCCCGACCCTCAACTCGACCTACAGCTGTTTGTCTCGATTGGTCCGTCGACCTATCATATCTCATTGCTGCCAGTCTTGTCTTGGTACCATGGCCAATTTTACGAGCCACCTAGATAGAAGCACGTCCACCTCTACCTTGAGAATGAGTGGATGTATGTGACATCCGACCTTCAATCCTATAAATAAAACTCTGTGTGTGTATGAGGACAAAGACCACATCTCTACCCCACTCCGGTCTCATGCGAATAAAGCTACGTTGAGCTTCCTAGACAATCGGCATGACAAACTACCATTATCTCCACCATGTCGTCCAATAGCCCTTGGATGCATCGCTACCCCTCTTGGGCATCTTGAAGGTCCCGTACATTAGTGCATGCACAAAACAACAGTTTTCCACATAAGCCAGTTTATTTGTGGTGCCACTGGTCCAACATCCCCGACCCTCAACTCGACCTACAACTGTTTGTCTCGAGTGGTCCATTGACCTATCATATCTCATTGTTTCTAGTCCATCGAGTATGCCAGTCCTGCCTTGGTACCATGGCCAAACAAATCATTCATTTAATGTTTTCATGGTTTAAACTCATGTTTTTTACGAGCTGCTACTCGTGCCAACGACCTTGGGCCCACTATATAAGATTTTCAAAATTTGGTATATTAGCCAATAAGTTTCAAAACTGAGGCCTCCGACCTATTTGAGCTATTCGAGCTCCCATCAAGTAGGTCTCCCAAAAATTTTACGTAGTGGCACCTTTGACCTATCTAAGCTATTCGATCGTGCACTGAATTACTATTATTTGGGTCTTTGCCTCCACGCAAGCTTGTACTTGCTGGCATTCTTGATACTTTGTATTCCTACACAATATGAATATCCTTATTCATTATCCTTTAGCCAATTAGCCTTCTTTCACCACGAATGAATAAAATCATCAACTTTTTGATTTATTGCAATTAGGTCCCTAAAGTACTTTTTCTTCAACTTTAAGTCAATAATGCTAATTTTCCCCAAAATCGAGTCCTGAAACCTCTAAATTTCACCTTAAATCTCAATTTATTCATTATCCCAAAAGGGGTTCAAGTTTCCCAAATCTCCAATTTGGTTCCCAACTTTTCCAAAATTACCATTTTGCCCCTACTTTACAAAAATGGTAAGTTTCGCACCAAAAATTCCAAAAATTGACCAATTGGTCCTCCAACATCTTTATCATGCCTAATTGATCCTCAAATTTATGAAATTTCAGTATAGTCCCTCAAATTTTTGAAATCACTAAATTTCCCCCAATTTCAACCTTCTAACTCAACTGAATTTGATTTCATCAAATTAACCGATCAAATGAGTTTGTTGAAATTAAAGTTAGATTGGAGTTTCTACACTTTCATACGAGTCAATTGCACTTTAAATCGCATGATTTAATGTCAGAATGAGCTCAAACGGAGCTTCACCGAAAATTGAACGTAGAGAGAGAAAGCTTCAAAAGCTTACTATTAGAGGTGTGGTGGTCCGAGCTTTCGATCTGGGCATAAAGCTCTCATCCTGAGGTTCCTTCTAGGATCAAGAATCTCATCAATTGATGTCAAATTGAGGGAGAATTTAGTTAATGAAAATCTATTGGTTCTTTCTCTAGCACCAACAGAAATTTACAGAGGGGAGCCAAATTAACTTACCATTCTGCTCTAATTCAGCTGTAGGAGGGCTGTGAAGGTGTTGGAAGGGTTTTTTATTGGCCTGAGGATGACTCGAATTGGCCATTTTCAGCTCGACCAAAACAGGGCAGCTCCGGTCCGCTGGAGCTGCTTGACTATTCTATCACACAGGCATTTTTTCAATGACCCTTAGAGCAAATGGAGACTACAAGCATGTAGCTGACTTCTCCCCGAATCCAAAGAACTTGACTACGCCTTCTCTAGCTCTGAAAATACCCAAGTTAGAGTTCTGGTTCGAGATTCACAGAAAAATGGAGCACTGGGGAGAGAGTGGAGATTTTAGGTATGAGGAGGATGAATACGAGGGGCTATTTATATAGGAAGCTCGTGAACTTCTTAGTCATCTGATTGGTGCTATAGTGGTGGTCATTTATTGCATGAAACTCCATAGTTGGAGACTTTTCATCTTCGCGGCACTACTCGATTTTTTGGCGGGTGAACAATGCTGTTATTTGAAGGAAGAAGACGACACTTTTCCGAACTGGACTGGACCAGTTTGAACCGGGTTCAAAGCTTAAACCAGCCGGTTCAAGCACGATTTGACCGAGTTTTTCAAAATTAAAAATTTGTAAATTTATCTAAATTAATTATCTATCAAATGATGGCCTCAATTCTCCAATTGGAATTTTCTAAGCCACCTATAAAAATGAATTTAGAAATTGGTTCAATAGTGGTTCAAACCATTTCAATCTAGTTCAGGCCCGGTTCACCTAAACCAGTTTGGTTTTCACCTCCAATTCATCCTAAAGTCCTCTCTCATGACTTTTTTTTTACTCTTTATGTCACTCGGGATCCATAAATTTCTTTGTTTATCATTTCTCTATCAGTTTGCATTCGTCAACCGATTTTTTAGGCTTCAAAAAACCGGTGGTCACCCTTAGAGCAAATGGAGACTGCAGGCGTATAACTAACTTCTCCCCGAATACAAAGAACTCGACTACTCCTTCTTTGGCTCCAAAAAATGCCGAAGTCAGAGCTCTGGTTTGAGATTCACAGGAAAATGGAGCACTGGGGAGAGAGTCGAGTTTTCAGGTATGAGGAGGATGAATGAGGAGGGGCTCTTTATATAGTAAGCTCGTGAACTTCTTGGCTATCCGATTGGTGCTATAACGGCGGTCATTCATTGCATAAAACTCCCTAGTCGGAGACTTTTCATCTTCGTGGCATAGCTCGATTTTCCGGCAAGTGAACAGTGCTCTTATCCAAAGCAAGAAGACGTCACTATTCTGAACCGGACCGGACCGGTCCGAACCGGGTTCAAAGCTTAAACCAGCCGATTCAAGCTCGATTTGACCGAGTTTTTCAATATTAAAAATTTGTAAATTTATCTAAATTAATTATCTATCAAATGATGGCCTCAATTCTCTAATTGGAATTTTCTAAGCCACCTATAAAAATGAATTTAGAAATTGGTTCAATAGTGGTTGAAACCATTTCAATCCAGTTCAGGCCCGGTTCACCTGAACCAGTTTGGTTTTCACCTCCAATTCATCCTAAAGTCCTCTCTCATGACTTTTGTGACTCTTTAGGTCACTCGGGCTCCATAAATTTCTTGGTTTACCGTTTCTCTATCGGTAGACGTTCGTCAACCAAATTTTTAGGCTCCAAAAAACCAATACCCTCATAGCAAATGGAGACTACAGGCATGTAGTTGACTTCTCCCCGAATCCAAAGAACTCGACTACTCCTTCTTTGGCTCCAAAAAATGCCCAAGTCAAAGCTTTGGTTCGAGATTCACAGGAAAAGGGAGCACTGGGAAGATAGTGGAGTTTTCAAGTATGAGGAGGATGAATGAGGAGGAGCTCTTTATATAGGAAGCCCGTGAGCTTCTTGGCTGTCCGATTGGTGCTATAACAGCGGTCATTCATTGCATGAAACTCCCTAGTTGGAGACCTTTCATCTTCACGGCTCAGCTTGATTTTCTAGCGATTGAACAGTGCTGTTATCTGAAGGAAGAAGACGACACTATTCTGAACCGGATCGGACCGGTCTAATCCAGGATCAAAGTTTAAATCGCCCGGTTCAAGCCCGATTTGACTGAGTTTTTCAAAATTAAAAATTTGTAAATTTATCTAAATTAATTATCTATCAAATGATGGCCTCAATTCTCCAATTTGAATTTTCTAAGCCACCTATAAAAATGAATTTAGAAATTGGTTCAATAGTGGTTCAAACCATTTCAATCCAGTTCAGGCCCGGTTCACCTGAACCAGTTTGGTTTTCACCTCTAATTCATCCTAAAGTCCTCTCTCATTACTTTTGTGACTCTTTAGGTCACTCGGGATCTATAAATTTCTTGGTTTACTGTTTCTCTATCGGTTGGCGTTCGTCAACCGGCTTTTTAGGCTCCAAAAAACTGATTTTTCGGTGACCATCAGAGCAAATGGAGACTACAGGCATGTAGCTGACTTCTCCCTAAATCCAAAGAACTCGACTATGCCTTCTTTGGCTCCAAAAAATGCCCAACTCAAAGCTCTATTCGAGATTCACAGGAAAATGGAGCACTGGGTAGAGAGTGGAATTTTCAGGTATGAGGAGGATGAATAAGGAGGGGCTCTTTATATAGGAACCTCGTGAACTTCTTTGTCGTCCGATTGGTGCCATAATAGCGGTCATTCATTGCATGAAACTCCCTCGTCGGAGACTTTTCATCTTCGTGGCATAGCTCGATTTTCCGGCAAGTGAACAGTGCTCTTATCCGAAGGAAGAAGACGTCACTATTCCGAACCGGACCGGACCGGGTTCAAAGCTTAAACCAGCCGATTCAAGCTCGATTTGACCGAGTTTTTCAATATTAAAAATTTTTAAATTTATCTAAATTAATTGTCTATCAAATGGTGGCTTCAATTCTCCAATTGGAATTTTCTAAGCCACCTATAATAATGAATTTAGAAATTGGTTAAATAGTGGTTCAAAACATTTCAATCCAATTTAGGCCCGGTTCACCTGAACCAGTTTGGTTTTCACCTGCAATTCATCCTAAAGTCCTCTTTCATGACTTTTGTGACTATTTAGGTCACTCAGGATCCATAAATTTCTTGGTTTACCGTTTCTCTATCGGTTGGTGTTCGTCAACCGATTCAGTTTTCTCACATGGGTTGACCGGTTCTTTTCGTGGTTTTCTCATCCTAAAGGAGCGGGGTTTACAACTCTCCCCTCCTTTTATGAGTTTTGTCCCCAAAACTAAATCAACATTTTCACTCAAGGATAAACTTCCCTTATTTTCAACTTGGACATGTTAATACTTTGGTCGTTCTTTCACTTAGCCCACTTTATATCATGCACTTAAGGAATTTCTTTTCCTTTACTTTGTTTAATCCTTCCATGGAGTTTTATCATAACTAGTATGTCTTGCCTATGAGTCCAAAGGTATATCCCTAGGTTCACATCTCCCTTTACTTAGGACAAGATTGTTCCGTTTGAGGTTCTTACTCAAGATTTCAGGATTGGGAGTTCCAAGATGCCCAATCATTCCTTTGTCTAGTTATTCTCTTCATCGTTGAAACCCTTAGCTCGACGTTCTTTCGAGTATTACGTACTTGTTTTCACAGGTTTCAGTGTTATTATCCCTTTGTCCTAATTTGACTTTTCCTTCAATCGTCATTGATTATAGCTTTGGTCAACATTATGTTTGACCTTGTCATGCTTACTATCTGACTCTTTCTTACTCGAGTCACATTTTACTCGGGACTGTTGGGCTTAGATGCTCCTTAGAACATGACATTTTCTAGATCTTGTCTCTGTCCATTAGATTTCTAGAACACCATCTTGTGGGTCGTTCTGAATTTTCCAACCTTTCAAGGATCATATAAATTTATCCCTCTTTTTTTTTATAGTATTCCTCAATTACCTTTACCGTTATCCTCTCATCCATCTTGCCTTTAATGTCATGTTTCACATAACCATATCGATTTCTCATACCTACTCATCTTTTCCCAACTTCTTTATTGGGTCTTTCTGATTCCAATCATTGGGTTTCCTGATGACTTACCGACATGCGAGGATTTTTCCCTTCTTATGTTCTTTCCCTTTTATAGTGGTGTCCTTTATTCAAGGACTTTCCTTTTCTTTAATCTACTCTTACTCACTCATGACCATTTCACAATTCATTATTTCGAGTTGATCCCTTTTAGTCTATGTGTTGATTGCTTTGTTTGGGGAGTTCCCTCTTAGGTTTCATTCACTACTAGGTCTCTCAAAGTAGAGATTTTAACCTTAAGAGCTACATGCTCAACCTTCTTACCATTCCTTGAAGATTTCGTACTTTCTTCACACCCCTTTCTATGTTAGGGTATTTGTCCGCTTTGGATCCTTCTCTATCTACAACTTCTGTTTTATCCCTTATTCCTTACTTGAGATACATCCGATTATCAATCTTATTCCATGTAACCCATACTATACTCAGCCATCCATTCTTTAGGCTCCATTATGCGTGTGTAGGCTATGACCCGTCTTACTATTTGTGGTTATTCCTCCTTAGCCACTTTTATTTGGAGAGCTTACTTTCCCAACTTTTCTCGGATGTTCTTTCCTTTATTTCCTTATTATGGTTAGTCCACTCATTCTTCTCACAGCATCTTTTGATGCTAACTTCCTATTTACCCGTTCCTTGGGTTTAACTTATTCCTCGGGTCTCCTAGTATGCTTTCCTGGTTCTTTCACCTCAGCTTGCGCTTCATTTGCACGTTTATCACTTTATCCCTTTCACTTGGTTCCATTACCTTTTAGTTGGGATACATATGCCTTTCCAGGGTTTCCTTCCTTAGTAGGACTCTCCCCTTTTTCTCCCAGAATTCCTTTTTCATTTGCTCTAGGGCATCCTTTGATGTTGTCCACTCTTGTTTATCCTTGCTTTTGAAATCTTCGGGCACATCTCTTGTATCCTATCTTCATCTCCACTCATACCTCAGTGCACGTCTATTACTTTTAGGGAGAGTTCAAATCTTCCTTGTTTCACTTTTTCTTGACCATTATGTGAGAGGCTTGCCCACTCCTTTATTGGTTTGAGTTTAGTCGTTAATTTGGCCATTGGTCTTTTTAGGAATTTCTTTCATCCATCTTTTCCCCAATATTTGGCCTTTCCCCCTCAACCTTCTTTGTTGGAGTTTAAATTATGACATTTACAACTATTATTTCATTAACTGGCTCGTCCTTACCATTCCCTTTGTCTAATTCTCTTAAGGTAGTTTTTTCTCGAGTCTTCTAGTCCTTAATGTCCATCCTACTGCCCTTTTTAGGGTTTAGTCCTTTCTACTTCTCGGTATTCCTTAAGCATTGTTTATTCTCCTTAACTATCTTACTATAACGACTTGCTTCCTTTTGCTATGTTTGTCTAAAACTTCTATTTGGCTTCACTGCTTATTCCAAAGTGAGTCGTATTTGCAATCTCAAGACATTTCATTTGTTGTCAAATGCTAAGCTAATCTTCTCTTGTGGAGGTGCTTCCTTCTTTATTCCTAAATGGCTGGAATTTTCTTCTTAAGGAAAAATTTTCTTCAGCTATACTTTGTTCTTGTTTGAGGTTTATCGAGGTCCTACTTTAGTCCTTTTTCCTTTTTACAACTATGCTAGGATCTTGAAGAGCTTTCTACTAGATGTAGTTGAAATTTCGAGAAGAAGTTGTATTTCTAGGGATGGTATCCTTTCGAGTTTCCTATAGTTGTAGGGGCATTATTCTTGGAAATTATTGTCCTAAATCATTGTCATGTGGGATAGTCCTTCACATCATGTCCCATTTCCATACACTTGTAATAGATCGTTTCCTTGCTAAGTTATTCCAAGAGTTCTCCTAGACTCCTTAATTACTTTAACATTTTTTTTCTTGTTGTGCCTCTTTCCCCAACAATTACCTTGATTCATTCCCTTTATTTGGGATGGGGATCTCCTTGGTCACCACAGTGTCTAAGGTAATGTGGGTTTGTTTAGTTACTTTCTTTGGGAAATCTTCCTACATCTGAGGAGCATACCGTTGCGTTGGAGAGCCAAAGATAAAGGCTATAACTTAAAAGATTGTTGATTATGCATGCATTGTGAGATTTGAGCCATCAAGACACTTGGCATGAGGTGATGATGGAGCCCAAGGACTATTGGACGACCCAGGGTGCATACGAGCGGTATATCATCTAGTAGGTCAAGAAGCTTGGGGAGCTTCCTGCACATTGAGACTGAGGTAGTAGGGGAAAGGAGGTCTCTTCCCATAAAGTGGACATGATGAAGTGATCGAGGTTTGAGGGTTAGACTACTGATGTCCACTCAGACTTAGGGTAGAGACAATGCACCTATATAAGGGTGGATAGTAATGGCGCTCTGGTCCTAAGTGTAATGGTCAGGGACCATTCTGCAAATGTGTGATCCCTTCTATGATAGGAGGGCGGTTGATGATCGTGTGAAAAAAAACTTGAAAAGAAACTACTTGTGAAACATCAACTATTTGAAAGTGTTAAAGTGAACATTTCCTAAAAGAATTCTCGCACTCACTGAGTTGTTAAACTTACACCCTCCTTCTAAATATTTTTTGGAGGGAACGTGACTATTTTAGCCTCTCCCTCCCCATAACCTATCCAGGTACAAGAATTTACCATTTCAGTTTTGTTTAATGTTGTCTAGGGAAAACATGACAGGTACTACACCTGACTCTCTTTGATCTCCTAGAGGAGTCCCTCTTGGTGGTCCGGGAGAATGGCGGGTTGATCACAAGACCCTGACCTAATCAGATCACAGCATGACCACTTTGGTGGTATCAGAGCTTGTGTTTTCCCAGAAACATTACCAAGACTTTATAACATAAATACTAATCCAAGAAAAGTTTGCCCCATCTTTGGCACCAATGAGAGGAGCCAAGAGAACGAGGGCGATAATTGTTGATTCTGCGGATACCCTCTCTAAGAGGTAGAATTCCGAGGAGCACCATCAGCCCCGTAAGGCATCAGCTCCGAACACCAATTGTCATGCCTCGACCCGATTTAGTTGGATCCTCGTGAGCAACCCGCCACTCTCCCAGTTTATTAAGGGTTTTACCCTTGTTTAAACCGTGAGGAGTAAGGCATCCTTTTTACTTGTACCTTTCCTGGAAAAAACATTAATTAAAACTAAATCAATTTAAACTTACATACCTATCTTGCAAGTTTAGCTAGCGAAAGGTCTTTAGGGAGGTTTTCCCCTCGATTACAGAAAAAGGGGTAAAGGGAGGGAGGGTGAGTTTGACAACTCAATGAATGTGTGTTTGAAAAATGAGTTTCTATAAAATAGTTTTGAATTAGAGTGTGCAATACTCCTTATTTCCTTTAAAATAATTTCTTCCTTGAATTCTCAAGTGTTCAAAACCAATTTCCGCATTATCCACAATCGATGTGTTTAACAATCAACACACGCCTTTCATCATGAAGGGATCACACATTCATAGGACAGCCTGTTCACTACACTCACTTCTGGCGTCGGAGCGACTTTACTGCCCACCTAGATAGAATCCTAACCACTTCTACCATTGAAAAGAGTGGATGTTCGTGACATTCGACCCTCAAACTCGAAAAGCAACTCCGTCTCTGTATGGGGATAGAGACCTCATCCCAACCACACCCCAGTCTCATGCACATGAAGCTACATCAAGCTTCCCTAACTACTGACTTGACAAGCTAACCTTATCTCCACCATGTTGTCTAGTAGCCCTTAGGACGCATCATTACCTCTCTTAGGCATCTTAATGGTCCTGAACCTCAAGTGCATGGACAAACAAAGTTTTTACATAAAGCCATTTATCTTTGGTGCCACTAATCCAACGGCCCCGACCCTCAACTTGACCTGCAGCTGTTTGTCTAGACTAGTCCGTCGACCGGGTCTTGTTGGATTGCCACTAGTCCATCAAATATGTCAGTCCTATCTTGGCACCATGGCCAAATAAAATCATTCATTCATTAAAATTTTCATGGTTTATCATCATATTTGTTTACGAGCTCCTACTCATGCCAATTGGCCTTGGGCCCACTGTACGTGATTTTCCAAAAACTGGGCATTTTAGCCCCCAAGTTCCAAAACCGAGGTGTCCGGCCTATTTGAGCTATTCCAGCTCTCATCAAGAAGGTCTCCCAAAAGTTTTAAGTAGTGGTACACAGTTAGTGGAGAACACTTCTGACAAAATAACTTTTCACCCGTCCATCACACCAACTGGGTGTGATGACATCTCCACTAACAACCGATAAGTGAGTTTTCCACTTCCTTCTAGGAAGTTCATCACACCAACCGGGTATTTACAACTTACAACTAATAAGTAGTTTTTCCACATATTACACACACCAACCAGTTGTGATGTTAAAATTTCACATAGTAGTGGTCTTTCATTTCTGAGGTGCTCACCATCCCAACCGGGTATGACGTTAATAATCCCACTAACCCAATAAGTATAGTGTATTCCTCTTGATCGACGTTTTGCCTCCATGCAAGCTTATCCTTACTGGCGTTTCCGGTCATCTGTGCTACTACACGATTTGGACATCCTTATTTATTATCATTCGGCATAATTGCTTAATTCCTCACGTATAAACAAAATGCCCAAACTTTTCAGTTATTTGAATTTAGGTCCCTAAAGTTCTTTTCCTTTAAATTTAGGTCCCTAATGCAAATTTTCCCTAAATTAAATCCCAAAACTTTCAAAATTTCACTTTAGGACCTCAATTTATCCAAAATCCTAAAAAGGGTTCAAGTTTTCCAAATTTCCAATTTGGTCCCCAATTTTTCAAAAATTACCATTTTGCTACTAATTTACAAAAATGGCAATTTGACCCCAAAAATTCCAAAAATTGACTAATTTGTCCTCCAACATCTTTTTCATGCCCAATTGGACCTCAAGTTTGGGAAATTGCACTTTGGTCCTTCAATTATACGAAATCCCCAATTTCCCCCAAAAGTTTCCCCAATTTCCCCCTTTCAAATTGGTTGAAATTGATTTCATCAAATTGTACATTAAATCGGGGTTTATTGATCTAATTGAAGGAATCGATCAATTCCTACACTTCTACATGATTCAATAGAGCTTTGAATCACATCATTTCGGTTCGAATTGAGCTCAAACGGAGCTTCGTGAAAAAACTAAACTTAGAGACAAAAAGCTTCGAATGCTTACCATCGTGGGTGCGACGGTCCCAACTTTCGATCTGTGTAGGTAGCTCTTATCTTGATGTTCCTCCTAGGATCAAGAATTACAACAATTCAATTAAACCCTGCTCGTTTAGGATAAGAAAACTGGGGAAAGAACCGATCAACCCCAGTGAGAAAACCGAACTTGTTCACGAACCCCAACTGTTAGAGAAAGGGTAAACTAGGAAATTTATAAATACTGAGTGACCTAAAGAGTCACAAAAGTCAAGAGAAAGGACTTTATGATGAATTGGAAGTGAAAACCAAACTGATTCAAGTGAATCGGATCAGAACCGGATTAAACCGGTTTGAACCACTAATGAACCGATATTAAAATTCATTTATCTAGGTGGTTTAGAAAATTTAAATTGGAGAATTGAAGCCACCATTGGATAGAGAATGATGTTAGATGAATTTACAAATTTTTAATTTTGGAAAACTTTGTTGAATCGGGCCTGAATCAGCCGGTTTAAGCATTAAACTTGATTTGGACTGGTCCATTGTGGTTCGGAATAGTATCGTCTTCTTCCTTCAAATGACATCATTGTTCACTCGCCGAAAAATTGAGCAGTGCTGGCGAAGATGAAAAGTCTCCAGCCAGGGAGATTGAAGTAATGAATGACTTCCATAAAGGCACCAATCGAATGACAAGAAGTCCTCGAGCTTCCTATATAAAGAGCTCCTCCTCACTCATCGTCCTCACACCTGAAAACTCCACTCTCTCCCTACTGTTCCATTTTCTGGTGAAGCTCAAACAAGAGCTCTGACATTGGGATTTTTCTAAGCCAAATAAGGTGAGGTTGGGTTCATTGGAAATGGGGAGATGTCAGCTACCCAACGGTAGTCTCCATTTGCTCCGAGGGTCGCTAGAGAAATGCTAGCGTGATCGAAGAGTGAAGCAGCTCCGGTGGACCGAAGCTGCCCTATTTCGGCTGAGCTAAAAATGGCCAATTTGAGCTCTTCTTAGGCCAAACCAAGATCCCCCAAAACTTCCATAGCCATCATATGACTAAATTAGAGCTGAAATGTAAGCTAATTTGGCTTCTCTAAGTAATTTTTTATCAGTGTTAGAGAGAAACTTCACTGACCAAATTCTCCCTCAATTTAAAATGAATTGATGCAATTCATGATCCTAAGAGTAACCTTAGGAAGAGAGCTATCTGCCCAAATTGAAAGCTTGGACTACTGCACCTCCGACAGTAAGATTTCAATGCTTTCTCTCTCTAAGTTCAATTTTATGATGTAGTTCCGTTTGAGCTCAATTCATATCCAAATGACACGATTCAAAGTTCCATTGAATCGTGTGGAAGTGGGAACTTAATTTTACCTTCAATTTCAACAATTAACCTCGATTGATCGGTCAATTTGATGAAATCAAATTCAACCAGATTGAAATAGGGAAATTCAAGATTTCAAAATTTTGAGGGACTAAAGTGCAATTTTTCCAAAATTGAGGGCCAATTGGGCATGGAAAAGATGTTGGAAGGCCAATTGGTCAATTTTTGGAATTATTGGTGTCAAATTTACCATTTTGTAAAGTAGGGGCAAAATGGTAATTTTGGATAAGTTGGGGACCAAATTGGGAATTTAGGAAACTTGAACCCCTATTCATAATTTTGAATAAATTGAGATACCAAAGTAAATTTTTGAAGTTCCGGGACTCAATTTGAGAGAAAATTGGCATTAGGGGCCTAAAGCTAAATTAAAAGAAATTTAGGGACCTAATTTCAATTAATTGAAAAGTTTGGGTATTTTATTCATTCAAGATGAATGAAGGCTATCAAGCCAAAGGATAATCAACAAGGATGTTCATATCATGTAGGAACACGAACTACCAGGAACACTAGCCAAAACAAGCTTGTGTGGAGGCAAAAAGCCAGTTAAGAGGAATTCATTGCATTCACAAGTGAGTGAGAATTTTAACATCATACCCATTTGGGATAATGAGTACCTCGGTACATAAAACCCACTATTATTTGGAATTTTTAACATCACACCAGGATGGGGTGATGTGGAAATTACACGGAAAAACTACTTCTCGATTGTAAGTATATTACACTCGATTAGTATGATGGTCTTCTTGGAAGGAAGTGGAAAACCCGTTTACCGATTGTAAGTGGAGATGTCATCACACTCGGTTGGTGTAATAGAAAAATGAAAATATTATTTTTTTGGAAGTGCTCTCCTCTGATTGTGTGCCATTGCTTAAAATTTTTGGGAGAACTTCTTAATAGGAGCTCGAATAGCTCAGATAGGCAGAAGGCCTCGGTTTTGGAACTTGGTGGATAAAATGCCCGATTTTGAAAATCTCGTACAGTGGGCCTAAGGACAGTTGGCACGATCAGGAGCTTGTAAATAAACATTAGTTTAAGCCATGAAAACTTTAATGAATGATGTGTTTGGCCATGGTACCAAGACATGACTAAGATATTCGATGGACTGGTGGCAATGCGACAAGACAGGTTGACGGACCAGTCAAGACAAACAGCTACAGGTTGAGTTGAGGGTCGGGGCTAATGGACTAGTGACACCAAAGATTAAATGACTTATGAAGAAAACTATTGTTTTGTGCATGCATTGAGCTTCGGGACCATCAAG
Organism: Trapa bicornis; assembly: GCA_030064425.1. Classification (NCBI taxonomy): domain Eukaryota; kingdom Viridiplantae; phylum Streptophyta; class Magnoliopsida; order Myrtales; family Lythraceae; genus Trapa; species Trapa bicornis. Next base: position 937,711 of record CM057756.1, on the reverse strand, counting down.
AGGCCTAAGAGGGGTAGTGATGTGTCCTAGGGGCTACTAGACGACATGGTCGAGATAAGGGTAGTTTGTCGTGCCAGTAGTCAAGGAAGCTCGACGTAGCTTCATGCACATGAGATCGGGGTGGGGTCGGGATGAAGTCTCTATCCTCATATAGACACGGAGTTTTCTTTTTGGGTTCGAGGGTCGGATGTCGCGTACATCCACTCATTCCCAGGGTAGAAGTACACGAGCTTCTATCTAGGTGGCCGGTAAAGTCGCTTCGACACCACAAGTGGGTGCAGTAGATGAGCTGCCTAGCGAATGTGTAATCCCTTCATGATGAAGGGCGTTTGTTGATTGTTAAACACACCGATTGTGGTTATTGAGGAATGATGGTTTTGAAAACTGAGAAATTGAGGAAATGGATTTAAGAAAATAAGGAGTCTGGTACACTCCAATTCAAACTATTTTTCTAAAAATCAAGTTTTAAACACACATCCACTAAGTTGTCGAACTCACCCCCTCCCTTATACCCCTTTTCAGGTAACCCAGGGAAAACATACCTAAAGACCTCCAATTAGCTATACCTATAAGACAGGTATGTAAGCTTAAATTTCATGTTGTTTTGATTAATGCTATTCCAAGAAAGGTATAGGTTTAAAGAATGCCTTACCCCTCACGGTTAAAGAAGGGGAAAACCCTTAATAAACAAGGAGAGTGGCAGGTTGCTCACGGGGATCTGACCAAACTGGGTCGAGGCATGACAAATTAGGTCAAATTGAGGTAGAATTTGGTCAGTGAAGTTTCGTCGGTTCTCTCTCTAACACTGATCGTAAATTACAGAAGGGAGCCGAATTAGATTACCTTTCCACTCTAATTCATTCGTATGAGGGCTATGGAATTGTTGGGAGAGCTTGGTTTGGCTTGAGGAGGGCTCAATTTGGTCAATTTCATCTCGGTAGAAATAGAGCAACTTCAATCTGTCGAAGTTGCTTCACTATTTGATTACGCCAGCGCTTCTCTAGCGATCCTCAGATCAAACGGTTACCACCTCGAGTAGCTGACTTCTCCCCAAGTCTAAGAAACCCAACATTGCCTTCTTTGGATCAGAAAAATGCCCAATTTAGAGATCTAGTTTTAGCTTCACCGAAAATTGGAGTAGTAGAGAGAGAGAAGTTTTAGGTGTGTGAAGGATGAATGAGGAGGAGTTATATATATGAAGCTCGAGGACTCCTTAGTCATCCAATTAGCACCTTTATGGCGATCATTCATGGCCTGAAACACCCTGAACAAAGACTTTTCATCTTCGCCGGCGTTGCTCACTTTTCCGGCGAGTGAATAGTGCGGTCATCTGAAGGAAGAAGATGACATTGTTCCAAACCGAACCAGACCGGTCCAAATCGGTCATCCTCTATTAGTTTGACCCTTAAGGTGACTCATGATTAGCTTGATCTTCTATGTGGCATCCTCTATTAGTTTGACCCTTTCCAACTTTCTTTCCCCCACTTCTTCCCAAAATAAAGGGGTACAACATGGTCATCCATAAAGGGCTTCATAAGGAGCCATCTGAATACATGCTTGATAGTTATTATTGTAAGCAAATTCCATTAGGCATACATACAATAATAGCTATCAATAGATTAAAGGTGAGTATGCATGCTCTCAACATGTCTTCCAAGGTTTGGTTCGTTTGCTCAGACTGTCCGTCGGTCTGAGGATGAAATGTCGTACTCATGTGAAGCTTGGTTCCCAAGGCACTTTACAAACTTGGGCAGAACCTTGAAGTAAATCTAGGGTCTCTATTTGATACTATGCTCATCGGAATACCATGGAGTCTTACTATCTCCCTCATTTATAGGACGGCCAGTTGTTCTATTGAATCCGTCACTCTTATTGGTAGGAAATGGGCAGACTTGGTTAATCGATCCACTATGACCCAAATTGCATCTCATCCCTTTCTTGTCACAGGTAACACCGTGACAAAGTCCATAGTGATGTGCTCCCATTTCCATTCTGGGATTGGTAAAAGTTGTAGGAGTCCTAATGGCTTTTGATGCTTAGCTTTAATATGTTGACAGGACAAGCATCGAGCTACATATTCCATAATATACCACTTCATTCCTTTCCACCAATATCCTTGTTTGAGGGTGCGGTACATCTTAGTATTGCTCCGATACATTGCATACACAGAATTGTGTACCTCTTCTAGAATCAACCTCTTTAGTTCCTTATCTTGAGGCACACACAGTCTACCCTTGTAAGTTAACACCCCATAACTTCGCAAGTTGTAGCCCGATTTTGTCCCTCTATTAACCGAGCCCAAATAGGATTGGAGTTCCTTACCAGCCTTTTGCTGAGCCTTAATCTACTCTGTTAGAATGGGTCTCACCACCACATCGGCCAACAAGCATTTCTCCTTCTTGTCCATCTTTAGGTCCACCTCCATTCTCCCTAACTATTGCAACATGGGTAAGTAACTTGTCTTTATTTATCCCACCTCAATTTGGTATTTGTGACTTATGGCATCTGCCACCACATTTGCCTTCCCGGGGTGATACTCTATCACAATGTCATAGTCCTTGTATATCCTACACTTAACCTCGTAGAGGTAGTGTCACCAAATCTTTAAGGAAAACACTATCGCCGCTAATTCCATTTCATGGGTAGGGTAATTCTTCTCATGTACCTTAAGTTGTCATGAGGCATAAGCGATAACCTTTCCTTGTTGCATCAGTACGCATCTGAGTCCTTGTCCGGGTGCATCACTATAGACGGTGTACTCCCCCGTGCTTGGGTCATGAAGGGAGAGTACCAATGCGGTTATCAACCGAGTCTTCAACTCCAAGAAAGACTTTTCACAGCTTTCATGCCATTTGTACTTAACTCCTTTCCTGGTGAGCCGAATCAAAGAGGATGCTATCTTTCACGCCCCGACCCGGTTTGGTCGGATCCCCGTGAACAACCCGCCACTCTCCCAGTTTATTAAAGGGTTTCCCCTTATTTTAATCCGTAAAGAGTAAGGCGTCCTTTAGACCTGCACCATTTCCTTGAATAGCATAATCAAAACTGCATGAAATTTAAATCTTTACATACCTGTCTTACAGGCATCTTAGTTGATTGTCATTCAGGTTAGGCTTTCCGGGATTTTCTGAAGGGGATATAAGGGAGGGGGCGAGTACGACTACTCAATTAATGGGTTTTTAAATGTCTACTTTTAACTTTTAAGAAAAACATTTATATGGAGTGTGCTAGACTCCTTTCTTTTCAAAAATCCCTTCATTTAAAAATTTGGGTTTTTCCATTATTTCTTAATTACCGTGAGCTATCACCCAACACACATCCTTCATCATGAAGGTTACACACATTCGCAAGTCAGTATGACTACTGAACCCGCTAGTGGCTTCGGAGCGACTTTTCCTGCCACCTGGATAGAAGTACAACCGCTTCTACCCTGGGAATGAATGGATGTACACGACATCCGACCCACAATCCCGAAATCACTTCTTTGTGTTCGTATGAGGACAGAGACCTCATCCCGTCCCTACCCCAGTCTCATGTGCTTGGTGCTACTCCAGATTTCGCACAGACACTTGGAATGACGAACTGCCCTTATAGCCACCAGGTCGTCCAGTGCCCTTAGGACGCATCACTACCCCTCATGCGCGTCTTGATGATCCCGTACTCACAGTGCATGCACAAACAATGTTTTCTTATATTTCCATGTAATCTGTGGTGCCACTGGTCCAACAGCCCCGAGTCTCAACTCAACCCGCAGTTGTTTGTCTTGACTGGTCCGTCAACCTGTCATGTCGCACTGTCGCGAGTTGACAGAGCATGTCGGTCCCATTTTGGTACCATGGCCAAACAATTCACTTATTAAGTTTTATGGCACATATATCATGTTCATTTACGAGCTCCTGCTCGTGCCAACTAGCCTTGGGCCCACTGTACGAGATTTTCAAAATTGGGCATTTAGCCCCCAAATTCCAAAATCGAGGCACCCGGCCTATCAGAGCTATTTGAGCTCCCGTCGAGAAGGTCTCCCAAATTGTTTAAGCATTGGCACACAGTTAGGGGAGAGCACTTCCGACAAAACATATGTTTTCTCTATCCATTATACCGCCCAAGTATAAGGACACCTCCGTTCATAACCGATGAACGGGTTTTCAACTTCCTTCGAGGAAGTCTCATCATACCAACCGGGTATGATCTACTTACAATCGGTAAGTAGTTTTTCTACATGATTTTCACATCACTTCCTCTAAGTAGCGATGTTTAAAATACCACATAATAGTGGGTTTTCGTACCGAGGCACTTATCATTCCCAACCGGATATGATATAAAATTTCCACTCACAACCGGTAAGTGATTTTTAATTTTAAGTTGTGCTCATCATCCCAACCGGGTATGATGTTAGTAAATCCACTCACAACTGGTAAGTGGTTTTTATCTTTAAGTTGTGCTCATCATCCCAACTGGGTATGATGTTAGTAAACCCACTCACCCGTTTATGCCGTGAATTCCACTAGACCGGTTCTTGGTATTCACGCGAGCTTTCCTTGTTGGCGTTCCCGGTACTTCGTGTTCCTACACGATATGAACATCTTGGTTCATTATCCTTTGGCCTAATCGGCTTCATTCATTCCAAATGAATGAGAAAGTCAAACTTTCATTTATTTGCAATTAGGTCCCTAAAGTAATTTCTCTTTTAACTTTAAGTCCCAAATGCCAGTTTTTCCTCAAATTGAGTCCCAAAACTTTTAAAATTTATCATAGGACCTCAATTTATTCTATTTCACAAAAAGGGGTTTAATTTTCCAAATTTCCAATTTGGTCCCCCAACTTTTCCAAAATTACCATTTTGCCCTTCCTTTACAAAAATGGTAAATTTTGCCCCAAAAATTTCAAAATTCCTCAATTGGTCCTCCAACATTATTTTCATGCCCAATTGACCCTCAATTTCATGAAATTTCATTTTAGTCCTTTGAATTTGGAAAATCCCCAATTTTTCCCCAATTCCAACTTCTTAACACAGGCGAATTTGATTTCATCAAATTAACCCATCAACCACTTCCAATTGTTGAAATTGAGTTTCTACATATTCATACAATTCTTCAGAAATGTGACTCGCAAGTTTTAATGTCGGGACGAGCTCAAATGGAGCTTCGCCGGAAAATGAACTATAGAGAGAGAGCTTCAATTACTCACCGGTGAAGGCACGGCATTTCGAGCTTTCAATTTAGGCAGATAACTCTCGTCCTAAGGTTCATCCTAGAATCAAGAATTGCATCAATTGATGCGGAATTGGATTAGAATTTCGTCATTGAAATTTAGTCGACTCTCTCTCTAGCACCGATCGAAAATTGTAAAGGGGAGCCGAATTGGCTTACCTTTCGGTCCTTATTCGGCCGTGGAAATGCTGAGGAAGTGTTGGAAGGGCTTGGTTTGGCCTGAGGATGGCTTGAAATGGCCGATTTCAACTTGGCCGAAATAGGGCAGCTTCGATCCACCGGAGCTGCTTCACTATTCTATCATGCCGGCGCTTCTCCAACGATTCTCGGATTGACTAGAGTTTGCTATCAGATAACTGTCTTCTCTCCGGTTTAAAGAGCCCGACCTTTGTTCAAGTCAAAGCTCTAGTTCGAGCTTCACCGAGAAATGGAGCATTAGAGAGAGAGAGAAGTGTTCAGGTGTGAGGAGAATGAATGGGGATGACCTCTTTAGATAGGTGTAAAGCCATGTATTAAATGGGAGAGATTTATTACTAGTATTAATATTGCCATAAATTATTGGTATTAATTCTAATAATTTAATTTTGATATTAAATTATTTGTATTAATTCTAATAATTTAATTTGGGTATTAAATTATTGGTATTAATTACAATAATTAAATATATATTAATTTATGACTATTTATGATAAGCCGTACGTTCACATAAAAATTTTTGACCGAAATTTCGGGTTACAAAAAATCATACTTCCCAGGAGGTGACCCATAATCACACTACTCTCACGCAAGCACGCTTAACTTTAAAGTTCTTATAAAATCTAGTTCACTTGAACCAATTTGGTTTTTCTCTTTTAATTTGTCTTAAGTTTCTTTTTTCAAGGTTTAATAAACCCTTTGGATCACCCGAAAGTTGTAAATTTCCATATTGCTTGTTCCCAAATGTAAATCGGCTCAGTTTTCTTATTCGGTTTGATCGGTTCTTTTCTCGATTTTCCTTAACTCAAAAGTGCGGGGTTTACACTATCTTAGAAAAATCATGCACAAGTTTTTTGTAGTATCCTACCTATAAACCCCACACTTTTCTGTTAAGGAAAACCGGGAAAAGAACCGGTAAAACCGAGTAAGAAACCGAGCTAATTTATAAATCCGATCATTTGGGAACAATAAATTTGGAAGTTTACAACTTCTGGGCGATCTAAAGGGTTTATTAAATCTTGGAAAAGAAACTTAGGACATATTAGAAGAGAAAAACCAAATTGGTTCAGGTGAACAAGATTCCATAAAAACCAAATTAGAAATTGGAAGTATGATTTTTTTTGTAACCCGAAATTTTGGTCAAAAATTTTTATGCCAAGGTACGCCTTATCATAGTTAGCCATAAATTAATATATATTTAATTATTGTAATTAATACTAATAATTTAATACCTAAATTAAATTATTGGAATTAATACAAATAATTTAATACCTAAATTAAATTATTAGAATTAATACCAATAATCTATGGTAATACAAATACTAGTAATAAATCTCTCCCATTTAATACACAGTTTTACACCTATATAAAGATGTAATCCCCATTCATTCTCCTCACACCCAAACACTTCTTTCTCTCTCTAATGCTCCATTTGCCGGTGAAGCTCAAACCAGAGCTTCGACTTAAACATTTTTCTTAACCTCGGAAGGAGAGGTCAGGCTCTTTAGAACCGGGGAGAAGTCAGCTATCTGATAGCAAACTCCAGTCAATCCGAGAATCGTTAGAGAAGCACTGGCATGATGGAACAGTGAAGCAGCTCCAGCGGACCAAAGCTGCCCTATTTTGGCCAAGCTAAAATTGGCCATTTTGAGCCCTCCTCATGCCAAACCAAGCCGTCCCAATACTTCCTCAGCCCTTCCACGGCCGAATTATGACTAAAAGGTAAGCCAATTCGGCTCCCCTTTACAATTTTCGATCAGTGTTAGAGAGAGAGTCGGCTGAATTTCAATGAAAAAATTTTAATATCAATTGATGCGATTCTTGATTCTAGGATTAACCTCAAGACGAGAGCTATCTGCCCAGATCGAAGGCTTGGACCACAGTGCCCTCACTGTTGAGTAATTGAGGCTTTTTCTCTCTATAGTCTATTTTCCGGTGAAGCTCCCTTTGAGCTCGTTCCGACATTATAAAGTCGCGATTCAAAGTTCTACAGAATTGTATGAACATGGAGAAACTCAATTTCAACAATTAGAGGTGTTTGTTCGGTCAATTTGATAAAATCAAATTTGGCTATGTTAAAGAGTTGGAATTGGGGGAAATTGGGGATTTTCAAAAATTTGAGGGACCGAAATGCAATTTCCTAAAAGTGAAGATCAATTGGGCATGATGAAAATGTTAGAGAGCCAATTGAGGAATTTTATAATTTTTGGGGTGAAACTTACCATTTTTGTAAAGGAAGGGCAAAATGGTAATTTTGGAAAAGTTGGGGAACCAAATTGGATATTTGGGAAATTAATCCCCTTTTTGTGAAATGGAATAAATAGAGGTCCTATGATAAATTTTAAAAGTTTCGGGACTCAATTTGAGGAAAAACCGACATAAGGGACTTAAAGTAAAAGAGAAATAACTTTAGGTACCTAATTGCAAATAAATGAAAGTTTGACCTTCTCATTCATTTGGAATGAATGAAGGCTATTAGGCCAAAGGATAATGAATCGAGATGTTCATATCATGTACGAACACAAAGTACCGGGAATTCCAGCAAGGATAAGCTCGCGTGAATACAAAGAATCGGTCTAGTGGAATTCACGGCATTAATGGGTGAGTAGGTTTACTAATGTCATACCCGGTTGGGATGATAAGCACAACTTAAAGTTAAAAACCACTTACCGGTCATGAGTGGGATTTTATATCATACCCGGTTGGGGATGATAACTACCTCGAAATGAAAACCCACTATCATGTGGTATTTTAAACATCACAACTTAGAAGAGTGGTGTGAAAATCATCCGGAAAAACTACTTACCCATTGTAAGTAGATCATACCTGGTTGGTATGATGAAACTTCCTCGAGGGAAGTTGAAAACCCGTTCATCGGTTATGAGCAGAGATGTCCTTATACCGATCGGTATAATGGACAGTTGAAAATATAATTTTGTCGGAAGTGCTCTCCCCTAATTGTTTGTCAATGCTGAAACTATTTGGGAGACCTTGTTGACGGGATCTCGAATAGCTCTTATAGGCCTAGGGCCTCGGTTTTGGAACTTGGGGGCTAATATGCCCGATTTTGAAAATCTCGTACAGTGGGCCCAAGGCTAGTTGGCACGAGTAGGAGCTCATAAAAAAACATGAATTATATGCCATAAAACTTTAAATAAAGGAATTGTTTGGCCATGGTACCAAGATAGGACCGACATACTCAGTCAACTAGCGACAGTGCGACATGATAGGTCGACGGACTAGTCAAGACAAACAACTGCGGGTTGAGTTGAGAATTGGGGCCATTGGACCATTGGCACCATAGATTATATGGCATAATGAGAAAACATTGATTGTGCATGCACTGTAAGTACGGGACCATCAAGATGCCCAAGAGGGGTAGTGATGCGTCCTAAGGGCCCTGGACGACCGGTGAGTATAAGGTTTGTTTGTCGTTCCAAGTGACCATGCGAAAGAGTAGCACCAAGCGCATGAAACCAGGATGGGGACAAGATGACGTCTATGTCCTCATAACGAATACGAAGAATTTATTCCATGAATGAGGGTCAGATGTCACGAACATCCACTCATTCTCAGGGTAAAAGTGGACGTACTTCTATCCAGGTAGCCGGTAAAGTTGCTCCGAAGCCACAAGTGGGTTCAGTGGTCATGCTGACCTGCGAATGTGTGTAACCTTCATGATGAAGGATGTGTGATGGGTGATGACACACCGTGATTAAAGAAATGGTGGTAAACCCGAGATTTCAAATGAAATGGTTTTGAAAGAAAGGAGTTTGGCACACTCCAATAATAAATGTTTTCTTAAAAGTCTAAACTTTTGAAAACCCATTCACTGAGTAGTCGTACTCACCCCCTCTCTTACATCCCTTTCAAGAGATTTCAGAAAGCCTACCCTTAAAGACCATCAACTAAGACGCATGTGATATAAGTATGATAAATTTAAAATGTTATGGTGTTTTGATTATTTTATTCCATGGAAAAGGTGCAGGTTTAAAGCATGCCTTACTCTTTACGGTTCATAATAAGGGAAATCCTTTAATAAACCGAGAGAGTGGCGGGTTGATCACTGGGATCCAACCAAACCGGGTCGGGGCGTGACACCGCCAGACCAAAGAAACTTCATATCTTTGAAGGATTCCTTGGTGCCTTCCAATTGGATATGGCTTCCACCTTTGCCGGGTATACTTTAACTCCATCTTTGGATACTATGTGTCCTAAGAACTCTACCTCCTGCAGCCAGAACTCACACTTGGAGAATTTTGCATATAAGGAGTTTTCCCTCAGTATCTCCAAGGTGATTGCCAAATGTTATTCGTGCTCCAACCTAGTTCGTGAGTATATGAGAATATCATCTATAAATACTATCACGACCATGTCCAAGTGTGGTTGGAACACTTGGTTCATTAAATCCATGAAGGCTACAAGGGCATTGGTTAAACCAAATGGCATCACCCTAAACTCCTAATGTCTGTATCGGGATCGAAATGCCGTCTTAGGAATGTCCTCCTCTCATATCTTGAGTTGGTGATAGCCCAACCGAAGGTCTATCATGGGGAAGTAAGCTGCGCCTTTTAGTTTGTCAAATAGGTGATCAATACGTGGAAGTGGGTACTTGTTCTTAATGGTGACCTGGTTCAACTTCCTATAATCTATGCACAGTCTCATGCTCCCATCATTTTTCTTCACGAACAGGACTGGTGCACCCCGTGGAGACTGGCTAGGACGTATGAAGTCCTTCTCCAATAGCTCGTCCAGTTGCTCCTTCAATTCTTTCAGTTCTGCAGGAGCCATGCGATAAGGGGCTTGGGGTATTGGGTTTGTACCTAGAATGATTTCTATGGTGAACTCCAATTGTAAGTTTGGGGGCAATCCAGGTAATTCTTCCCGAAATACTTCTGTAAAGTGTTTAACCACCAGGATGTCTTCGGGTCCCTTCTCCTTAGACTTCTCATTGATGACCATGTCCAAAGAAGTTGTATAGCCTTTATGTATCATCATTTGGGCCAATATATGGGACACCATCTGTACTTCACCCTTCCTTTGGTCTCCTTGGAATTTTAGTACATTTTTCTCCGGAGTGTGGAAGGTTACCATCTTCTTTCCACAGTCCATCCTAGCTCGATGGTTACTTAACCAATCCATCCTAAGGATTACTTCTACCTCCCTCAATGGTAACGGAATCAAATCTGCTTCGAGTTTGATTCTTACAATCTTTATCTCACATCCCTTAAGATGTTTGTTCCTATTTAACCCTTCTCCTAAAGGTGTAAGAATGTTGAGACTTTGTCCTAGAGGAGTGATTTCTAGTGGTAAACTTGGAATTAAGTCCTCTCTGATGAAAGATCTCTCTTCTCCTGACACGAAGAGGGCATAGATCTTTTGTCCCCATAAATGCACGTACCCTGATTGGAGAAACGCATATTTTAGAGAAAAGATTTTCTTTATTGAAAGAAATTTAAATTACATGATTTTTCTTAATCTAATTGGGAGGGTTTTGAGAAGTACCTGCTACGATACCGGGTCTTTCCTAGCCTCTTCTTGAGTGAGGTTGTATACCCTAGCTAGTACTCTAGCTGTGGCATCCTGCCTGGGATTCTTGAGGTTCCCTTGGTGCAGTCCAAGCGTATTCCTTTGCTTGTTCTCCCTAATAGCGGGGCATTCTTTTGCAATGTGCCCCATCTATCCAATGCAAAATAGGACAAGCACGCTCCTTCGTGGTACCTTTAGCAGTTAGGACAGTGAGGGTTTCCTATGGCAGGGTAGGGATTACTCTATGGGGAGGTGGTGGCATATCCTTCCTCTTCTAAAAGTCCACTATTTCCCCATCTTGAACCATTATGCTCCTTCCATCATCCCTGACGATTTTCGCCCTTCTCCTGTTTCCAAGTTATTTGCTCCATTCAGCGGCGTCGGGTTTGTACCAGTCGGTCACATTCTTGAGCCATAATGATCACAGCCACCAGATATGCGGGGTGTCCTAACACACCCATATGGTCTCGTATATCCATATTGAGACCGTCCATGAATCATTGGCATATATCTGTCGATCCAGCCAAGTTAGGAGCAAAGGGTCTTAACTCATTGAATTTTGACTCATACTCCGATATCGAGTTAAGCTCTTGTCGAAGTCGGAGGAAATCTGCTTCTTCTCGTTAATCAAATAAGGAGCCAGGCGTCCTTTTTACCTGAACCTTTCCTGGAATAACAATAATCAAAACTGAATAAATTTAAACATACATACCAATCATGCAAGCTTAGCTAGTGGAAGGTTTTTTGGTAGGTTTTTCCCTTGGTTACCTGAAAAGGGGTAAAGGGAGTGGATGAGTTCGACAACTTATTGAATGGGTATTTGAAAAATGAGTTTCTATAAAACAGTTTTGAATTGGAGTGTGTGAGATTCCTTATTTCCTTTAAAATCATTTCTTCCTTGAATTCCCGATTATTCAAGACCAATTTCCTCATTATCCACAATCGGTGTGTTTAACAATCAACACACGCCCATCATCATGAAGGGATCACACATTCATAGGATAGCTTGTCCACTACACCCATTTGTGGCGTCGGAGTGACATTACCGGTGAAACCCCATCCTTTAGTAATGACAAAACCGGGGAAAGAACTAGTCAATCTTAATCTTTAAACCGAATTGGTCTAAAAACCTGATTGATTGGGGATGAGTAAATTTGAAAATTTCTAACTCCCATGTGACTCAAAAAGGTTAATAAACTTGGGCAAAAGAACCCTAGGACATAATGAGGAAGAAAGACCAAAGCAGTTCAATAGAACCAGGTCTGAACCGAATAGAACCAGTTTATGAACTGAGTTGATACATTGAACCGAAACCGATAGAGAATGGGTAAACCAAGACGCTTATGGATCCCTTATGATTCAAAGAGGTTTATAATCCTTGGGAAGGAACCTTAGAACAATGTGGGAGAGAAAAACCAGATCGGTTCGGGTGAACCTCACCCAAACCGGATTAAACCGGTTCAAGAATCGAGCAAATTTATGAACCGGAATCGATTAAGAGATGGTAAACCAAGAATTTTATGGACCCTAAGTAACCCAAGAGTCACAAAAATCATGAAAATGGACTTATGAAGGAAGTGGGGATGAAAACCAAACCGGTTCAAGTGAATCGGATCCGAACCAGTTCGGACCAGTTTGAATCACTATTGAACCGGATCATAAATTCATTTTTCAAGGTAGCATAAATAATTCAAAATTGAGATTTGAGACCACCATTGGATAGAAAATGAATTTAGATGAATTTAAAAATTTTTAGATTTGAAAAACTCGATCGAATGAGGGGTGAACCGACCAATTTAAGATTTGAACCTGGTTCGTACCGGCCCGATGTGGTTCGGAACAGTGTCATCTTCTTCCTCAGGATGACAGCACTGTTCACTCGTCAAAAAATCGAAGCAGCACCGGCGAAAAAGAAATGTTTCCATTCGGTACATTTCAGGTCTTTAATGGATGTCATAAAGGTGCCAAACGGACGGCCAACGGGTCCCCAAGCTCCCTATATAAAGAGCCCCTCTCCATTCGTCCTCTCCACACCTGAAAAGCTCACTCTCTCTTAGTTGCTTAGTTTTCCAGTGAAGCTCAAACCAGAGCTCCGATATAGGGTCAATTCTGAGCCAAAGAAGGTGAGGTCGAGTTCATTAGAACTGGGGGAAAGTTAGCTACACGGTGGTGACATCCGTTCATTCCAAGAGTCGTCGGAGAAGTGTCGGCGTGATCGAACAATGAAGCAGCTCTGGCGGGTTGAAGCTGCCCTATTTTGGCCGAGTTGAAATTGGCCAATTCGAGCCCTCCTTAGGCTAGACTAAGCTCTCCTGACACCTCCTCAGCCCTTACACGGCCGAATTAGGACTAAAAGGTAAGCTAATTCGACTCCCCTTTATAATTTTCGAACAGTGTTAGAGAGAGAGTCAGCCGAATTTCAATGACGAAATTCTAATCCAATTTATATTGATGTCATTCATGATCCTAGGAAGACCTCTAGAGGTGAGCTACCTGTCCAGATAGAAAGCTCGGATGTTGTGCCCTCACCGGTGAGAAATCGAAGATTTCTCTCTCTAAAGTTTGTTTTTTGGCGAAGCTTCGTTTGAGCTCATTTCGGCATTAAAACCTACGATTCAAAGTTCTTTAGAATTGTATGAACATGTTGAAACTCAATTTCAACTTCAATTTCAACAACTAGAGGTGTTTGATTGGTCAATTTGATGAAATAATACTCGGTTGTGTTAAAAAGTTGAAATTGGGGAAATGTGGGGATTTTCAAAAATTCAAAGGACCAAAATATAATTTTCTAAAATTGAGAGTCAATTGGTCATGATAAGAATCTTAGAGGGCCAACTAAGAAATTTTAGAATTTTTGGCGCAAAATTTACCATTTTTGTAAAGGAAGGGCAAAATGGTAATTTTGGCAAAATTGAGGGACCAAATTGAAAATTTGGGAAATTAAACCCCTTTTTACGGAATTTAATAAATTGAGGTCCTAAGATAAATTTTAAAAGTTTTGGGACTCAATTTGAGAAAAAACCTGGCAATAGGGACTTAAAGTTAAAGAAAAATAACTTTAGGAACCTAATTGCAACTATATATAAAGTTGGGTTTTCCCCATTAATTGGAACAAATGAGGGCTATTAGGCCAAATAATAATGAATAACTATGTTCATTTCGTGTAGGAGAATGAGACATCGGGAACTCCAGTTGAGGTCCAGCGTGCAAGGGACGGAACTCGACTAAGTGGAATTTCACTGCACGATCGGGTGAGTGGGTTTACTAACGTCATACCCGATTGGGATGATGAGTATAACTTAAAATTAAAAACCACTTACCGGTTGTGAGTGGGATTTTAGATCATACCCAGTTGGGGATGATAAGCACATTGAAATGAAAACCCACTACTATGTGGTATTTTAAACATCACGGCCTAGAGTTGTGATGTGAAAACCATGCGGAAAAACTACTTACCGGTTGTAAGTAGATCATACCCAGTTGGTATGATGAAACTTCCTCGAAGGAAGTTGAAAACCCGTTCATCGGTTATGAATGGAGATGTCCTTATATTGGATCGATATAATGGACAGTGAAAATATATTTTGTCGGAAGTGTTCTCCCCTTACTATGTGCCAATGCTTAAACAATTTGGGAGACCTTCTCGATGGGAGCTCGAATAGCTCTCATAGGTCGGGGGCCTCAGTTTTGGAACTCAAGGGCTAATATGCCCGATTTTTTGTTTTTTTGAAAATCTCAAACAGTGGGCCATAGGCCAATGGGCATGAGCAAGAGCTTGTAAATGAACATAATATATGTGCCATAAAACTTAAATAAGTAAATTATATGGTCATGATACCAAGGCTTGTTTGACATTCTCAATCAACTAACAGCAGTGCGACATGACCGGTCTACGGAATAGTCAAGACAAACAGCTGCAGATTGAGTTGAAAGTCGAGACCGTTGGACAAATGACACCACAGATTACATGGCATATTAAGAAAACATTGTTTGTGCATGCACTATGAGTACGGGAACATGCAGATGCCCATGAGGGGTAGTGATGCGTGGACGACCCGGTGAGTATAAGGGCAGTTTGTTGTTTCAGGTGACTGTGCGAAATTTGGAGTAGCAACAAGCGCAGGTGAGGGGTGGGGACGGGATGAGGTCTTTGTCTTCATACTGACACAAAGAATCGATTTTGGGATTGAGGGTCGGATGTCACGTACATCCACTCATTCTTAGGATGGAAGTGGTTGTACTTCTATCTAGGTGGCCGGTAAAGTCGCTCCGAAGCCACAAGTGGGTTTAGTGGTCATGCTGATCTGTGAATGTATGTAACCTTCATGATGAAGGCTGTGTGTTGGGTGATTACACACCATGATAATAAGAAATGATGAAAAACCCAAATTTTAAATAAATTGATTTTTGAAAAGTGAGGAGTCTGGCACATTCCAATATAAATGTTTTTCTTAAAAGTTAAAAGTAGACTTTTGAAAAACCCATTCACTGAGTTGTAGAAACTCACCACTCTTTTCTACCCCTTTTTAGGAAAAGAGAAAATGACTAGAAGTAACACTGAGCCTTACCCTTTATCAGGTATGCTTAATTTTTCCTTAAGCTTGCATTTTATTTGATATATGTCTTCCAGGGAACAAGGTTGAAATTTCACCTGGCTCCTCTCGAGTAAAAGAAGGGGGAAACTCCTCTTGAACCAAGAAAGAGCGGCGGGTTGTTCACGGGGATCCAACCAAACTAGGTTGGGGCGTGACAACTGTCCACCTAGATAGAAGCTCGTCCACTTCTACCTTGGGAATGAGTAGATGTTCATGACATCCGACCCTCAAACCTGAAAAGCAACTTTGTATCTGTATGAGGATAGAGACCACATCCCGACCCCACCCTAGTCTCTTGCGCATGAAGCTACATCGAGCTTCCTTAATTGCTGGCACGACAAACTGCCCTTATCTCCACCATGTCATTTAGTAGCCCTTAAAATGCATCACTACCCCTCTTAGGCGTCTTAATGGTCTCGAACCTCAAATGCATGCAAAAACAAAGTTTTTCCATAAATCCATTTATCTTTGCTGCCACTGGTCCAATGGCCCCGATCGTCAACTTGACATGCAGCTATTTGTCTAGACCAGTCCGTCAATTGGGTCTTGTCGCACTGCCGCCAGTCCAACGAGTATGTCGGTCCTATCTTGGTACCATGGCCAAATCACATCATTCATTCATTAAAATTTTCATGGCTTATCATCATGTTTGTCTATGAGCTCCTGCTCCTACCAACTAGCCTTGGGCCCACTATACGTGATTTTCCAAAAACCAGGCATTTTAGCCCCTAAGATCCAAAACCAAGGCCTCCGGCCTATCTGAGCTATTCCAACTCTCGTAAAGAAGGTATCCCAAAAGTTTTTTACAGTGGCACACAGTCAGGGGAGAACGCTTATGACAAAATAACATTTTACTTGTCCATCACACCAACCGGGTGTGCTGACATCTCCCCTCACAACCGATAAGCAGGATTTCCACTTCCTTCCAGGAAGTTCATCATACCAACTGTGTATGATCTACTTACAACTGGTAAGTAGTTTTTCCGCGTATTTCTCACATCACTCTAATCAGGTGTGACGTTAAAATTCCATAGTAGTGGTTTTTCATTTCTGAGGTGCTCATCATCCCAATTGAGTATGATTTCAATAATCTCACTCACCTGATAAGTGCAGTGTGTTCCTCTTTATCGGCGTTTTGCTTCCAAGCGAGCTTATCCTTATTCGCATTTCCAATCCTTTGTGCTCCTACATGATTTGGACATTCTTGTTTATTAACATTTGTCATAATAGCTCTAATTCTTCACGAATGAACAAAATGCCCAAACTTTTTAATTATTTGCATTTAGGTCCCTAAAGTTCTTTTCCCTTGACTTTAGGTCCCTAATGCTAACTTTTCCTTCAAATTATGTCTTGAAAATTCTAAAATACACTTTGGGTCCTCAATATATTCAAAATCACTTAAGAGGTTCAAGTTTCCCAAATTTCCAATTTGGTCCCCAACTTTTCAAAAATTACCATTTTTCCCCTACTTTACAAAAATGGCAATTTGATCGCAATAAATTTAAAAATTGACCAATCGGTCTTCCAAGATATTTTTCATGGCCAATTGGCTCTCAATTTTGGGAAATTGCATTGGTCCATCAATTTTACGAAATCCCCAATTTTCTCCCTTTCAAACTGGCCGAATTTGATTTCATCAAATTGACCATTTAATCAGGGTTTATATATCCAATTGAAGGTATGGATCAATTTCTACACTTCTATGTGATTCAATATAGCTTTAAATCACGTCATTTGGGTCCGAATTGAGCTCAAATGGAGCTTCGCCGGAAAACAGAACATAGAGAGAGAAAGCTTCAAATGCTCACCGTCGGGGGCGCGGCAGTCCGAGCTTTCAATCTAGGTAGATAGCTCTCTTTCTAAGGTTTCTCCTAGGATCAAGAATTGCATCAATTGATGTAGAATTGGGTGAGAATTTTATCATGGAAATTCTATCCGTTCTCTCCCTAGCATCGGTCGAAAATTACAGAGTGGAGCCGAATTGGCTTACCTTTAAGTTCTAATTTGGCCGTAGAAGGGCTGAGGAGATGTTGGGAGAGCTTGGTTAGGCATGAGAAGGGCTCGAATTGGCTGATTTTAGTCAACAGAAATCGGGTAGCTTCGATCCTCCAGAGCTACTTCACTGTTCGATCAAGCTGGCACTTCTCTAGTGACCCTCGGAGAGAATGAAGACTACCACCGTGTAGCTGACTTCTCTCCAGTTCTAAGAAACCTGACCACACCTTCTTTGGTTCAGAAAAGACCCTATATCAGAGCTCTGGTTTGAGCTTCACAAGAAAACTGCATAGCTAATAGAGAGTGAGGTTTTTAGGTGTGGAGAGGATGAATGGAGAGGGACTCTTTATATAGGGAGCTCGGGGACTCGTCGGTCGTCTGTTTGGTACCTTTATGATAGTAATTGATGGCTTGAAATGTATTGAATGAAAACATTTCCTTCTCATCGATGCTGCTTCAATTTTCAAGTGAGTGAATAATGTTGTCATCTAAAGGAAGAAGACGACACTGTTCCGAACTGAACGGACCAGTCCGAACCGGGTTCAAAGCTTAAACCAGCCGGTTCCAGCCTCATTCGACCGGGTTTTTCAAAATTAAAAATTTCTAAATTCATTATCTATCAAATAGTGGCCACAATTCTCAAATTGGAATTTTTTAAGCCACCTAGAAAAATAAACTTAGCATCCGGTTCAATAGTGATTAAAACAGGTCCAAACCAGTTCAATCTGTTTCGGATCCGATTCACCCGAACCAGTTTGGTTTTAATCCCCCATTCATCCTAAGGTCCTTTTTCATGACTTATGTGACTCTTTAGGTCACTTGGGATCCATAATTTTTCCCCAGTTTTCCCTCTCTCTATCGATTCCGGTTCATAAACTGGTTTAATCTGGTTTGGATCCAATTCACCCGAACTGGTCTAGTTTTTTTTTCCCCAATTTGTCCAATGTTTCTCTTCCAAGGTTTAGGAACCTTTTTGGGTCACTTTGGAATTGTAATTTCTCCAATTTTCCCATTCCCCAATAATCGGGTTTGTGAACCGTTTCGGTTTTCTCACTCGGTTTGACAAGTTCTTTCCCGGTTTTCCTTAACTCCAAAGAGTGGGGTTTACAACTCTCCCCTCCTTTTAGGAGTTTTATCCCCAAAACTTATTCCACACTTTTTGCATATTGGTTTAAACTTTTCATGGATATGTAAATCTTCAAGTTTATCATCTTACAACCATTTTGGTTGTTTTCGTTCATCCCTTTCATCACATACCTAAGATTCTTGTCTGATTCTCATCCTTTCCTCATTCCATGGAACTTACTTTAGCCTAAAATATCTTCCAGAAAGATCTAGGATCATTTCCTCTAGTTACATCCTTCCTAACTAAGGCACCATTTCCCATTCCAAGCTTCTTTTACCTAACATTTTAGAACTTATGAGTTTCGGTCATTTTTCTTCCATAGGTTTTGGCGTTTATCACCTTTTCATCCTACATGGATTCCTTCTTCATTTGTTAGTTATCACCTTTATGCTTGACTGCATTATGCCTTACTCATAAACTTTTCCTTGCCTAAGTCATATTTCCCTGAGTTAGTTGGGTTTACATGTCCATTACCACATGTCATTCTTCGTTATGTCATTGACTTCACGTCCCTATAACCGTATTGGTTTCCTTACTTACTCGTCTTTTCCAAACTTCCTTATTCGATCATTCAACCTTCGAATCCTTGAACTTCCTGATACTCACTAACATACTAAAACTCTTGATTTCTTACTTCATTCCTCATTCCCACTGGCATCCTTCCTCTTTAATATCTTTCTAAGTCCATTCTTACTCTCATCATGATTCTTCCACTATCCTTTATTGTGAGTTAGTTCCTTTCTTACTCGTATGGCATCTTTTGATGTCATCCTCCTACTTACACATTACTTGGGTTTGACTTATCCCTTGGATCTTTACGATTTCTTTCCCCTTGTACTTTATCCTTTCACTCCAGCATCTTGTCCTAGAGGAGCTTATTTTCTTTCCTATCCCGTTGGTTCCATTTCCTCCTCATTGATACACCTATGTTTTCCCAAGATTCCCTTCTCTAGTGAGCTTCACATTCCTTCTCTCTAGGGATTTCCTTCTAGTTCTACATTTCAATCATTTAATTCTAGAATGTCTATTGTCGTTATCTTCACCAACTTACATTTACTCTTTGGATCCATGAGTACCTTTTGTTTATCTTGATTCATTTCCACTTACACCAGCATTTTTTTATTCCTTTGAGGAGGACCTCTCATCCCTCTTGTGTCAAAATATTCATATCTTTGTGTCCCTAGTATTCCTCCCTTTGCCTCAATTAGGATGTATTCTTTACTACTTCCTATCTCTTATTAGAGCTTCATTTACTCCTTCGAATGATTTGGTTAATAGGAGTTATTTCCTTCAATCGGATCCGTCTAAAATTTCTATTTGGGTTTCCATGTTTTCTGCAAATAGATCAACCTTAACCTCCCTAAACACTCACTTAGCCACTCGTACTTCTTACCGAGGTCCTTATTTCGACTCCGGTTATGCAACACTTCCTCAATTGATTTTCTTAACCAAGAGCTTTCTCCTTCCTCGATCCAACTTCCTATTCCCACCCTCTTTCTATTGTCTTCCATTTTGGGATTCTTTTGTTTGATCACCCTATCGTTCTTTTAGAAGTTCTTTCTTTTAAGTCTTCACTTTAAACTTAAGTATCTTGTATGTTTCATCCACTCTGATTTTTCTTCCTCTTTTGGTTCGTACCTCTATTTTCCACAAGTCTCCCTATCTTAGGGAGTTCCTAAGCAATTGTATCTTTGTTCTTTACAAGCATTTGTTATACCTGGTTTTCTTGTTATTCTACTTTCTTCCCATCTTCTCTTGGTGGTCTTAACAATCCTTGGTGTTTCCCCATACTTATTTCTTTTTCTTCTCGATCAGCTTCTTATTCCTTTGGTTCCCTTTGAAATATTCTACTCCATCTTGTTTTTCCTTACTCTTATTGTTTAAGCTTATCTTTAACTCCTTAGACTCCAATAAGGCTTCCACCATGAGGCTCCTACCAGTTTTCGATAGTCTTCCACCATGTCCATGGGTACTCGTTTCTTGCCCTGTAGGAACCTTTGTATAGCTTCCTCTCTCGGGTTGGGTATCTTTTTCAGGGTTATGAGTGGAGGATTGGATTTCACTGCGAACATCCTAGGAAGTCTCCTTCCTATACGATAGTTTAAAGTTGGATTAATGTCAGGGCATAATATTGATAATGTTTCAAGGGAACTAGGCTTTGATACCACTAAAGTTGTCATGCGCCACCCTGTTTGGTCAGATCCTCGTGATCAACCTGCTGCTCTCTTAGTTTAGGAGGATATTTCTCCTTCTTTAACTCAAGTGGAGCCATGCGTACTTTTAACCTTGTTCCCTAGAAAGACATATATCAATTAAAATTCAAGCTTAAGAGAAATCAAGCATACTTGATAGAGGGTAAGGCTTGGCGCTATCCCTAGTCATTTTCTCTATTCCTGAAAATGGATAAAAAGAGGGGTGAGTTTCTAAAATTCATTTTTTAAAATTTAAGTTCAATGAAAAATAGTTTTCCAAAATGGAGTGTGCTGGATTCCTTAATTCCTTTAAATTTTCCCATCATGAAATTTCAGTTTTTAAAAAAAAATCATTTCTCATCAAAAGGGTGTGTTTATCAACCAACACACGGCCTTTATCATGAAGGAACACACAATCACAGGCCATCCCGTCTACTGAACCCAATTGTGGCGTCGGGGCGACTTTATTGGCCACCTAGATAGAAGCACATCCACTTCTACCCTGAGAATGAGTGGACGTTCGCGACATTCGACCCTCAATCCTATAACAATCTCTGTGTCCGTATGAGGACAAAGACCTCATCCTGTCCCCACCCCAGTCTCATGTGCTTGAAGCTACTCCAAGCTTCACAAGACATCTGGTATGACTAACAGCCCTTATAAACACCAGGTCATCCAGAGCCCTGGGACTCATCACTACCGCTCTTGGGCATCTTGAAGGTCCCTAACACAGTGCATGCACAATCAATAGTTTTTCATATAATGCCATATAATCTATGGTGTCATTGGTCGAACGGTCCCAACCCTCAACTCGACATGCAGTTATTTGTCTTGATTAGTCTGAAGATCTGTCATGTCACACTATCGCTAATCCATTCAGTATGTCAGTCCTATCTCAGTACCATCGCCAAACAACTCATTTACTTAAGTTTTCATGGCATAATAATCATGTTTATTTATGAGCTCCTGCTCATGCCAGCTGGCCAAGGGTCCACTATTTGAGATTTTCAAAATCGAGCATATTAGCCCCTAATTTCTAAAACCGAGGCCTCCAACCTAACAGAGCTATTGAGCTCTCAGAAGAAGGTCTTCCAAAATGTTTAAGCAGTGGAAAATAGTCAGGGGAGAGCACTTCTAACAAAATATACTTTTCAATTGCCCATCATACCAACTGAGTATGAGGACATCTCCGCTCATAACCGATGAACGGGTTTTCCACTTCCTTCGAGGAAGTTTCAACATACCAACTGCGTATGATCTACTTACAACTGATAAGTAATTTTTTTCGCTTAATTTCCACATCACTACTCTCAAGTGTGATGATTAAAATAGCACTTAGCAGTGGGTTTTCACTTTCGAGGTGTTTATCATCCCAACCGTGTATGATATTAAATTCCCACTCAACCGATCATATAGTGAATTTTCCTCTAAGTCGGCTTTCGTCCCTTGCTAACTTAATCTCTATTGCCATTCCTGATATCTCGTGTTCCTACACGAAATGAACATTTTTGTTCATTATCATTTGGCTCGATAGCCTTCGTTCATTATGAATGACTAAAATATCCAACTTCTCAAATATTTACAATTTGGTCCCTAAAGTTCTTTTTCTTTTACTTTAGGCCTCAATTGCGGATTTTCCCCTAAATTGAGTCCCAAAACTTTTAAAATTCCCATTGGGATCTCAATTTATTCAATTTCACAAAAAGGGGTTTAAGTTTCCCAAATTCCCAATTTGGTCCCCAATTTTTCCAAAATTACCATTTTGCCCTTCCTTTACAAAAATGGTAAGTTTTACCCCAAAAATTCTAAAATTTGCTCAATTGGTCCTCTAACACTCTTATCATGCCCACAATTTTATAAAATTACATTTTAGTCCCTCAAATTTTTGAAATCACAAATCTTCCCCCAATTTCAACTTTCCAACACAGTTGAATTCGATTTCATCAAATTGACGGATCAAACAAGTTTAATTGTTAAAATTGAAGTTAAATTTGAGTTCTTACATCTTTATATGATTCAATTGCACATTGAATAGAAAGTTTTGACGCCGCAACAAGCTCAAATGGAGCTTTGTTGGAAAACAAAATATAGAGAGAGAAAGCTTCAAATGCTCATTGTTGGGGGCACAGTGGTCCGAGCTTTCAATCTGGGCAGATAGCTCTCCCCTAGAGGTTCATCCTAGGATCAAGAATTGCATCAATTGATGCCGAATTGGCTGAGAATTTTATCATCGAAATTTTTTCGGTTCTCTCTCTAGCATCGGTCGGAAATTACAGAGGGGAGTTAAATTGGCTTACCTTTCAGTTCTAATTTGGTTGTAGGAGGGCTGAAAAGGTGTTGAGAGAGCTTGGTTAAGCTTGAGGAGGGCTCGAATTGGCGATTTTAGCTTAACAAAAATAGGGCAACTTCAGTCCGACAGAGCTACTTCACTATTCGACCACATCGGCACTTCTCCGGTGATCCTCTGAGCGAATGAAGACTACCACAGTGTAGCTGACTTCTCTCCAGTTCTAAGGAACCCAACCATGCCTTCTTTGGTTCAGAAAAGACCCTATATCGGAGCTCTGGCTCGAGCTTTGCCAGAAAATTGAGTAGTTGAAAGATAGTGAGGTTTTCATATATAGAGAGAATGTCACCTTTGTTACAATCATTGATTGCATGAAACGTACTGAACTGAAACGTTTCCTCTTCGCTGGCGCTACTTCGATTTTTTGGCGAGTGAACAGTGCTATCATCTGAAGGAAGAAGACAACACTGTTACAAACCAGTTTAAAAGCTTAAACCGGTCGGTTCAGGCCTGATTCGACCGAGTTTTTCAAAATTAAAAATTTCTAAATTCATTATCTATCCAATGGTGGCCTCATTTCTCAAATTGGAATTTTCTAAACCACCTAGAACAATGAACTTAACATTTGATTCAATAGTGATTCAAATCGGTCCAAACCGATTCAGATCCAGTTCACCTAAACCGATTTTACTTTCATCCCCCATTCATCCTAAAGTTCTTTTTCATGACTTATGTGACTCTTTAGGTCACTTGGGATCCATAATTTTTCCCAATTTTCCCTCTCACTATCAATTCTAGTTCATAAACTAAATCGATTCATAAATCGGTTCAATTCAGTTCGGATCCGGTTCACCCAAACTGGTCTGGTTTTTCCTTCCCAATTTGTCCTACCTTTCTTTTCCAAGGTTTATGAAATTTTCTCCAATAATCAAGATTGTGAACCAGTTCAATTTTCTCACTCGGTTTGACCAGTTCTTTCCCAGTTTTCCTTAACTCCAAAGAGTGGGGTTTATAAGTAGAGATGCTAACAATCAGGGATAAGGTCATGGTGGAGATATGGGCAGTTTGTCATGCTAGCAATCAGGGAAGCTCGATGTAGCATCATGCACATGAGGTTGGGGTGGGGTCGGGATGAGGTATTTGTCCTCATACGGACACAAAGTTGATTTCAGTTTTGAGGGTCGGATATTGCGAACATCCACTCATACCCAGGGTAAAAGTGGGCGGGCTTCTATCTAGGTGGCCGGTAAAGTCGCTATGATTCCATAAGTGGATATAGTGGACGGGTTGCCCTACGAATGTTATCCCTTCATGATAAAGGGTGTGTGTTGATTGTTTAACACACCTAATGTGGAAATTGAGAAAAAAGGGTTTTGAAAATTAGAACTTGAGGAAAGAATGTTTTTAAAGAAAATAAGGAGTCTGACACACTCCAATTAAAAGTTGTTTTTATGAAACTCATTTCCAACACCCCATTCACTGAGTTGTAGAAACTCACCCCTCTTTCATATCCCTTTTCAGGAGTAGAACAAATGACAAAGGAAAACATTCGGACATAACATCTGTCAGGTATGCTTAAAATTTATTTTAAGCTCACATTTTTATTGATTTATGTTATTCAAGGGAACAAGGTTAAAATTTATGCCTGGCTACTCTTGATTAAAGAAAGCGAGAAACCCCTCTTGACCCAAGGGTGTGGCAGGTTGATCACGTGAATCCGACCAAACTAGGTCGGGGTGTGACAAACATAGTGGTAGCCAAAGATCCGGTCACCGGACCCCACCGATAAGATATCGAAGCTTTCTCTCTCTAGACTATATTTTTCGGCGAAGCTCCATTTGAGCTCATTTCTAAGCCAAATGAAGCGGTTCAGGGCTTAAAATGACAAGGAAAACATAAAGAAGTGATCTAAATCATGAATGTGCACAATTAACCATGTTTTGATGATAAATTTGATGAAATTGAGATTTAGGGACCAAAATGTAATTTATGAGAAATTTGGGCAGATAGGGAATTTTTCAAAATTTGGGGGGTCAAATGGAAAATTAATAAAATTAAGGGTATTTTGATGAAATTCCCTCCCAATTGAGGGTCAAATGGGCAATTTGGATAAAATGGAGGACCAATTTGCAAAATTTGAGATGTTTAGGGGAAATTACAAATTTTGGAAAATTAGGGACTAAATGGAAATTTTGGAAAATTAAGGGACCAATGGGCAATTTTGATAAAATTAAGGATCTAAAAAGGAAATTGGAAATCCTAGAGGCTTAATCGAAACTAAGGGGAAAATAAAGACCTAAAGGTAGAAACCCAAACCTTAAGGACCAAAGTGCAATTAAGGCAAAATATAAGGGCCTATATGCAAATGCCTAAAAAGACGCGGCCCCTTAGCCCAACACCCTAATATGGATATTTGTGTCATGTAGGAGTAGATTGCTTGAGTGCCGGCTTCCGGAAGAACACCGCGAATCTAGAATCCACCGGGACGGTCCCACCAAGATTACCGGGTGAGTGGGAATTACTACAACATCCATTCCGGTTGGAATGTCGGTTCTTTTGAAAATGAATTTTCTTAGAATTAGCCTCCCCTAAGTGGGTGACTCTGCTTAAAATATTTGGGAGCTAATTCTAGGTTTAGGCTCGGTATGCCAGTGGGCTCAAGGCCGATGGACACAGGTATGGACCTATCCTGAACAAGCATGTGATAAGTGAAGCTAAAAGATCCAAATAACATGAAATTCTATCTGATACCCACCAAGCCAAGTCTGAGTTGTTGAGCTTGTTAGGCCAAACCACTGTTTTGCTGAAGCCAGGTCGTCGAACCTATTGGGCCCTTATGCATGGGCCGAAGCCAAGCCAATAGACCATTGCACTGGAGGGCCAAAGATAAAGGGTATAACTTAAAAGTCTTTTGATTGTGCATGTATTGTGAGATTCGGGCCATTGGGACACCTATCATGAGATAGTGATAGAGCCCAAGGACTGTTGGATGACTCAAGGTGCATAAGGGCGGTATGTCATCCAATAGGTCAAGAAGCTCAGGGAGCTTCCTGCGCCTTGAGACTGAGGCAGTAAGGGAAAGGAAGTCTCATCCCACAAATCGAACATGATTAACTGATTGGGGTTTAAGGGTCGGACTACTGATGTCCACTAAGACTCAGGTTATAGGCAGTGCACCTCTATTAGGGTGGACGATAAAGGCGCTCTAGTCCACAAGTGGAATGGTTGGGGACCGTTCTGTGAATGTGTGATCCCTTCTATGATAGGAGGGCAGTTGATGATCGTGTGACAAGAAAAACATGAAAAGAAACTGTTATGAAACATCAACTATTTGAAAGTGTTAAAGTGAACATTTCCTAAAAGAATTCTCTCACACACTGAGTTGTTGAACTCACCCCCCTCCCTCTAAACATTTTCAGGAAGGAACGTGACTACGTCAGCCTGTCCCTCCCCAGAACCTATCCCAGGTACAAGAATTTACCGTTTAAGTTTTGTTTAATGTTATCTAGGGAAAACATGATAGGTACTACTTTATTTACAATCAAGGGGATTATTAGATGGAAATGCATGAGCTTTCCCTTTGTCTAAATTTATGGTCCAAACCTATTTTCAATTCGATTCAATTCCAAAGGTACGAACACTCACTCAAGTTGTTTGACTACTCTACTTTGGAAAACCAGTTAACTGTACGCCTTTATTTTTCTTGTCATAACCCGGTAGTGACACTTAGATAGTACAAGGAAAAGTAGCAGGTTGCTCATGGGGTTCTTGACAAACTAGGTCGGGGCGTGACATAACCGCTCCTACTAATTTGTGATTTTTTTCGCAAGTCGGTTCAATCTCAAATCCAACCGATTTTCAATGATTCTTTCTGAATACTTTATTTACAATCAAGGGGACTATTAGATGGAAATGAATGAACTTTTCCTTTGTCTAAATTTATGGTCCAAACCTATTTTCAATTCGATTCAATTCCAAATATGATTTTTCGATTTTCCATTCCCACTTTAACGTCAACTTCTAATCCAATTTAATTTAAATCCTGGTTTCAAAATTTTCGATATTACTACTCATCTCGTTTTTATAAGTTTTATTCTCAAACATTTTTGTGAGAAGGTATTGTGGATTGATAAGGCGCCGGGCCCATGTCTACTTAAAAGTCATAACTTATTAGTGGAACCTTTACAACCTTATAAACCCACAACTATTCTCTATTTTATCCAATGTGGGATTATATTCTTAACACCCGCCCTCATGTGCAACGTGGATACACTTACCACGTGCAATTTTTTTAAACCCGCCCTCAATAATTGTCTACGAGTTGAGTATTATTCTTCCTGTCTCGGGTCGGGTATGGGTGTGAGCCCACTGGCTCTGATACCATGTGAGAAGTTATTGTGGATTGATAAGGGGTCAGGCCCATGTCTACATAAAAGTCATGACTTGTAAGTAGGGGAATATTTCCAACCTTATAAACCCACAACACTTCTTAATTTTATCTAATGTGAGATTATATTCCCCTTTTGACACGAGTTTGAGTCCATTGAGTGACCAGGTGAAGGAGCCAGCCTCGAGGAGCCTATTTGAGTCCATAGAGTGACCACCGAAGTCGACACACATGATGAGGATAAATAGGGTTAAAGAACCTGGGTAGTTAAGACATGTAGACTTCCTAGGTAAGGTGACCATGCAGGAAAGCCTTATCTACATCTAATTGACAAATAGGCCAATTGGAAGAGACCGCAATGGAGAGGATAACCCGAATGGTGGCAGACTTGATGATTAGGTTGAAGGTGGTATCATAATCTAGACCTGGTTGTTAGGAGAAAACTTTGGCAACGAGTCAAGCCTTATGTCGAGCAATGATACCATCAGGATTTTCCATAATCTTATAAACCCACTTGCAGCCAATAATAGGATGATCGGGAGGATCAGGAACCAAATCCCATGTATGATTATGAAGAAGCGTAAAGAGTTCAGCTTTCATGGCGTCCATCCAAAGAGGGCCATGACGAGCTTAAGCAAAGGTGCGAGGTTCATGTACCACAAACAAGGAGAGTTTGATAGTAAAGCACCGAGGAGGAAGAGAGCCATCCTGAGAGCGAGTGACCATGTAAGGAACCGACAGAGGAGGAGTAGGCGAACATGTAGGAGAGGCCAATGAAGAAGTCTCATGTATACTCAAAGTAGAAGGAGGAACCATACCTAAGTCCAATGGCAGCGTTGGGACAGAGGAGGGAATCTGGAGAGTAGCGATGGAGTGCTGGACGGGTGCAGTAGGAGGTAGAGGGTCATGAGAGAAGGGGAAGACAAACTCATTAAAGTGGACGGTACAAGAAATAAAAATGCGACTAGTTTGAGGATCAAGAACTCGGTAACCTACATAATTAGAGGGATATCCAAAAAAAATACAAGGCAAAGAGCGGGGTTGTAATTTGTGGGAAAGATAAGGATGAAGGTATGGAAAACAAAGACAGCCAAAAACATGATAATGAGGAAGAATATGGGTGAGGACCTGAATAGGTGAACGAAACCCAAGAGATCGAGTAGGAAGATCGTTGATGAGGTATACAGCTGTCTCAAAGGCAAAATCACAGTATTTAACAAGAGCATGAGAATGACTTAGGAGAGTAAGGCTCATATCAACTATGTGGCGATGCTTACGTTCAGCACACCATTTTGTTGAAGCGTATGAGGACATGAAATACGATGAGAGATTCATGCAGCCTGCAATTCTGACTAGAAAGATTTGGACAAAAATTCTTTGGCCCCATCAGATTGTAAGTATTTGATTTTGGAATTGAGTTGATTTTCAACATTTTAACGAAATGCCCAAAAAATAGAGATAATTTCAGAACGGTACTTCATAACGTAAAACCAAGAAAACTAATTATAATCATCAAGAAAGTGTACATAGTAAGTAACACTTGTGTGAGAAAGAATGGAAGTGGGTCCCCATATATTGGTATGAATTGGCTCAAGTGGAGCAAGACTCTTATAATCGGTGAGAGGAAATGGTTTCTGAATAATTTTACCACAAGAACAAGATTCACATAATGGCAATGGAGATATATTTTTCATAGAGAGATGATTAGAAAGCACATGACAAACAATGGGAAAAGCAAGATGTCCGTGAACAATGAATTTAGCATCTGGTTCAATAGTGGTTCAAACCGGTCCAAATCGGTTTAATCCAGTTCGGATCTAGTTCACCTGAATCAGTTTGGTTTTCATCTCCAATTCCTCCTAATGTCCTTTTTCATGACTTTTTTTACTCTTTAGGTCACTCGGGATGCATAAATTTTCTGGTTTGCCCTTTTTCTATCAGTCCTGTTTCGTAAATCGACTCGGTTCATAAACTGGTTCAATCCTGTTGGATTTGATTCATCTGAACCAGTCTAGTTTTTCTCTTCTAATTTGTTCTAAGGTTGTTTTCCAAGGTTTTATGAATCCTTTGGGTTACTCGGGAGTTAAAATTTTCCCAAATTGCTCGTTCTTTGATGATCAGTTTGTGAACCAGATCGGTTTTTCTCACTCGGTTTGACCGGTTCTTTTTCCCAGTTTTCCTTAACTCCAAATGGCGGGGTTTAGAACTCTCCCCTCCTTTTAGGAGTTTTGTCCCAAAACTAAATCAACATCCTTTGCATCATGAATAATTTTATTTAATGTTAACTTAGGATTTTCTTGACATGCCAATACTTTGGTTGTTCTTTCTCTTAGCCTTTTTGAATCATGCACTTAAGAAATGTATTTTTCCTTTCTATTGTTTACTCACTTCTAGGAGTTTATCATAACTAGGCATATCTTAACCACAAGTCCAAAAGGATATCCTTAGATTCACTTCCTCCTCTACTTAGGGCAAGATTCTTCCTCTTGAGGTTTCTTGCTCAAAATTTTAAGATTGAGAGTTCCAAGCTGTCCAATCATTCCCTTGGGTTTAACTTACTTTCTTGGATCATCCTAGCATGCCTTCTTTAATTCCTTCACCTCAGCATGCACATCCTTTGCAAACTCATCTTTTTATCCCTCGTCACTTCGTTCCATTACCTTTTAGTTATGATATGTATGATTCCCTAGTGTTTCCTTCCTTAGTAGTATTCTTCCCATTTTTCTCATGGAATTCCTTTTTCCATGGCTCTAAGGAATATCTACCCTTAAATGGAATCCTTTGATGTTATCATCATCTGTTTTCCCTAGCTCTTGAAATCTTCATGGTTCCTTTTTTTGTACCATATCCTCATCCCCACTCGTACCATAATATGCGTCTATTTTTTAGGGAGGGTTTAAATCTTACTCGTTTCAAGTTTTCTTGACAATTATGTGAGAGGCTTGTCTACCTCTTTCTTGGCTTGAGTTTAGTCATTAATTTAGCCATTGGTCTTTTTAAGGATTTCTTTCATCCTTCTTTTCCCAACATTTGGCCTTTCCACCTCTCCATTCTTTACTAGAGTTTAAATTATGACCTTCACGAGTATCAGTTTGTTAACAGCCTCACCCTTACCATTCCCTTGGTCTAATTATCTTAGGGCAGTTGTTTCTCAAGTCTTCTTGTCCTTAATGTCCATCCTACTACCCTTTTTAGGGTATAGTCCTTTCTACTTCCCGATCTTCCTTAACGCGTCGTTTATTCTCCTTAACTAATTTGTTGTACGAACTTGCTTCCTTCTGCTATGTTTGCCTGAAACTTCTATTTGGCTTCATTGCTTTTGCCAAAGTGAGTCGTATTTGCAACCTTGAGACATTTCATTTTTCATCAAATGCTCGGCTGGTCTGCTCTTGTGGAGGCACTCCCTTCTTTGCTCCTAAATGGCTGGGAATTTCTTCTTAAGGAAAAATTTTCTTCAGTTATACTTTGTTCTTGTTAACGGTTTATCGAGGTCCTACCTTTAGTCATTTTTCCTTCCTGCCACTATGCTAGGATCTTGAAGAGCTTCCTCCTAGATGTAGTTGAAATTCCAAGCAAGAGTTGCATTTATAGGGATGGTATCCTTTCAGGTTTCCCATAGCTGTGGGGGCGTTATTCTTGGAAAATGTTGTCCTAAATCCTTATGGTGTGGGACAGTCCTTCACTTCATGTCCCATTTCCTTACACTTGTTAATAGGTTGTTTCCTTGCTCAATTATTCCAAGAATTCTCCTAGACTCCTTAATTACTTTGCCAATTTTGCTTGTTGCGCCTTCTTTGCCCAACAATTCTCTTATTTCATTCATTTATTTGGGATGGGAATCTCCTTGGTCTTCATAGTGTCTAAGGTAATGTGGGTTTGTTTGGTTACTTTCCTTAAGAAATCTTCCTACGGCTAAGGCGCAAGGTCACATCATTTTTTAGAGATATGGTTTTAGGAACTTGGAGTTATTTATTATTAAAGCGATAGTACAATAGGTTGGGGTATTAGTCCCATTACAAAAAGTGTTTACAAAACAAATGGGTAGCTACTGGGTTCTTGACAAGCATCCTTCTTAGTAAGGTTACAAGCCCTTGATGGCGTTCCTGGCCTTAGGCTTGGCTTCCTTCGTACTTGGGATTATGACCTCAACAGATCCTGGCACCATCCTTCTAGATACTTCCCACTAATGTCTCTTGGTTCCTTGCGACTTCTCGGGTATTTTAGGGTGATCTCCCTACGGGGACAGAGTGTTGGGTGGTGTTGGTAACGTCAATCCTAGTTTTCTTGGTTCCTCTCCAGGGAGCCATCTGAAAAAAATTTAAATTATTCTTATTAGTTACTGTTTTCTCTAGTTTTGATGATGTATTCAAGGAAACAGGCTTTGATACCACTCTAGTTGTCACGCCCCAACCCGATTTGGTCGGATCCCCATGAGCAACTCGCCACTCTTCCCAGTTTACTATGGGTTTTCCTCTCTTTTAGACCTAGGAGGAGTAAGGCGTCCTTTAAACATGTACCTTTCCAAGAATACATAAATCAAAACTGCATAAAAATTTTAACTTACATAACTGTCTTGCAGGTGTGACTAATATGAGGTATTTGGGTAGGTTTCCCTAGGTTACCTGAAAAGGGATATAAGTGAGGGGCTGAGTTCAACAACTCAGTAAATGGGTGTTTAACATTTGACTTTTAGGGGAAAATATTTAAATTGTAGTAAGCCAAACTCCTTATTTTAAAATTTCTCATTTTCAAAATCTCAATTTCATCACCATTACTCACTCTTCAACCATAATCGGTGTGTTTATCAACTAACACATGCCCTTCATCATGAAGGGAACACAACTGATTAAAACTCTGTGTTCGTATGAGGACAAAGACCATACCTCGGTCTCGTGCACATGAAATTCAAACACAGAAGCTTCAGGAAGTCCCAAACATAGTAGCTTCATGGAGTCCAAACACAGAAACTCCGTGGAGTACAAACAAAGAACTCCGTGGAGTACAAACACAGAACTTCATGGAGTACAAACATAGAACTCCGTGGAGTACAAACATAGAACTCAATGACTAACTAGTATGACGAGAAACACAAACCCAATAGCTTTTCTTTTTCCCTTATCACCACCATGTCATCTAGCAGCCCTTAGGATGCATCACTACCCCTCTTTGGCGTCTTAATGGTCTTGAACATCAAGTGTATGCACAAACAAAATTTTCCTCAAAATCCATTTAATCTTCGGTGCCACTAGTCCAATGGCCCCGACCCTCAACTCAACCTGCAACTATTTGTCTCGACTGGTATGTCGACCTGTCATGTCGCACTGCTGCTAGTCTATTGAGTATGTCGGTCCTGTCTCGGTACCATGGCCAAACAATTCATTTACTTAAGTTTTCATGGCTTAGAATCATGTTTGTTTACGAACACCTACTTGTGCCAACTGGCCTAGGGCCCACTGTTAGAGATTTTCAAAATTGGGCATATTAGCACCCAAGTTCTAAAATCGAGGCACCCGGCCTAATAGAGCTAATTGAGCTCTTGTTAAGAAGGTCTCCCAAAATGTTTAAGTAGTGGCACACAGTCAGGGGAGAGCACTTCTAACAAAATATACTTTTCAGCTGTCCATCATACCAATCGAGTATGAGGACATCTCCGCTCATAACCAATGAACAGGTTTTCCACTTTCTTCGTGAAAGTTTCATCATACCAACCGGGTATGATCCACTTACAATCAGTAAATAGTTTTTCTGCTTAATTTTTACATCACTCCCCTTAGATATAATGATTAAAATACCACTTAGCAATGGGTTTTCATTTTTGAGATGCTTATCATCCCAACCGGGTATGATATAAAAATCTCACTCACCTGTTGATGTAGTGAATTCCTCTCGACCGTTTCATTGTATTCACATGAGTTTGTCCTTGCTGATGTTCCCAGTACTTCATGTTCCTACATGATATGAACATCCTTATTCAATATCCCCCGGCCTAATAGCCTTCATTCATTTCAAATGAATGAGAAAACTAAACATTTCATTTATTTGCAATTAGGTACCTAAAGTTATTTTTCTTTAATTATAAGTCCCTAATGCCAATTTTTACTCAAATTGAGCCCCGAAACTTTTAAAATTCACCTTGGGACCTCAATTTATTCAATTTCACAAAAAGGGGTTCAATTTCCCAAATTTCCAATTTGGTCCCCCATTTTTTCCAAAATTACCATTTTGCCCCTACTTTACAAAAATGGTAAGTTTTGCCCCAAAAATTTCAAAATTGCCTAATTGGTCCTCAATTTTATGAAATTGCACTTTAGTACCTAAAATTTTTTAAATTTCCCAATTTTCCCCCAATTCCAACCTTCTAACTCTACCGAATTTGATTTCATCAAAATGACTAATCAAATGAGTTTAATTATTAAAATTGAAGCTAGATTAGAGTTCCTACACCTTCATACGATTCAATTGCACTTTGAATCGCACGATTTGGTGCCGAATGAGCTCAAACGGAGCTTCGTCAAGAAACAGGACTTAGAAAGGGAAAGCTTTGAAAGCTTACCATCAAGGGTGCCATTGTAAACCCCGCCCTTTTAAGTTAAGGAAAACCGGGAAAAGGAACTGTCAAACTGAGTAAGCAAACCAAACCAGTTTACAAACCTGATCATTTAGGAAACAGGCAAATTGAGAATTTACAACTTCCATGTAAATCAAAATGGTTCATAAATCTTGGAAAAGAACCTTAGGACGAATTGGGGAAGAAAAAAATTGGATCGGTTCAAGTGAATTGGGTTCGAATCGGATAGAACCACTTTATGAACCAAATCGACTCATGAACCAGAATCGATAGAGAGAGGATAGACCGGGAAATTTATGGATCCCAAGTGACCTAAAGAGTCCTAGAAGTCATAAAAATGGACTTGAGAAGGAATTGGAGATGAAAACCAAACTGGTTCAGGTGAACCAAATCCGAACTGGTTTGGACCGATTTGAACTACTATTGAACCGGATTCTAAATTCAATTTTCTAGGTGGATTAAGAAATTAAAATTCGAGATTTGGAGCCACCATTGGATAGAAAATGAATTTACATGAATTTAGAAATTTATAGATTTTAAAAATTCAGTTAAAATGAGGGATGAACCGGCCAGTTTAAGCTTTGAACCCAGTTCGGACCAGTACGGTCTAGTTCAGAATAGTCGTCTTCTTCCTTCAAATGATAGCACTATTCACTCGCCAGAAAATCGAAGCAGCGTCAGCGAAGAAGAAACGTCTTCGTTTAATAAATTTCAGGCCATCAATTTCTATCATAAAGGTGCCAAACGGACGGCCGAAGAGTCCTCGAGCTCCCTATATAAAGAGCCCCTCTCCATTCATCCTCTCCACACCTGAAAAGCTCACTCTCTCTCTGTTGCTTAGTTTTATAATAAAGCTTGAACCAGAGCTCTAATATAGGGTCATTTCTGACCCAAAGAAGGCAAGGTCGGGTTCCTTAGAACTGGGGAGAAGTTAGCTACACAGTGGTGATATCCATTCATTTCGAGAGTCGCCGAAAATGCGCTGGCGTGATCAAATAGTGAAGCAACTCCGACAGACCGAAGCTACCCTATTTTGGTTAGGTTGAAATCGGCCAATTCAAGCCCTCCTCAGGCCAAACCTAGCCCTCCCGACACTTCCTCAGCCCTCCCACGGTCGAATTAGGATGGAAAGGTAAGCCAATTTGGCTCCCTTCTGCAATTTTCGATCGGTGTTAGAGAGAGAGTTAGCTGAATTTCAATGACAGAATTCTAATCCAATTCAACATCAATTGATGTCATTTTTTATCCTAGGAATAACCTCAGGAGTAGAACTACCTGCCCAGATAGAAAGCTCAGATCGCCGCGCCCTCACCAGTGAGAAATAGAAGCTTTCTCTCTCTACAGTCCATTTTTTGATGAAGCTCTGTTTGAGCTCGTTCTGGAGTTAAAACATGTGATTAAAATTGCTAGAGAATCGTATGAACATGTAGAAACTCAATTTAAACTTCAATTTCTACAATTAGAAGCATTTGATCGGTCAATTTGATAAAATCAAATTCGACTGTGTTAATAAGTTGGAATTGGGGGATAATTGGGGATTTTTGAAAATTCAAAGGACCAAAATGCAATTTTCTAAAATTGATGGTCAATTGGGCATGAAAAAAATGTTAGAGGGCCAATGGAGGAATTTTAGAATTTTTGGGGTAAAATTTACCATTTTTGTAAAGGGAGGGTAAAATGGTAATTTTGGAAAAGTAGAGGGACCAAATTGGAAATTTGGGAAATTTAAACCCCTTTTGGTGAAATTGAATAAATTGAGGCTTCAAGGAGAAATTTAAAAGTTTTGGGACAATTTGAGGAAAAATCGGCATTAGGGACTTAAAGTTAAAGGAAAATAGCTTTAGGGACCTAATTGCAAATAAATAAAAGTTTGGTTTTTCTCATTCAATTGGAATGAATGAAGGCTATTAGGCCAAGAGATAATGCACTGAGATGTTCATATCGTGTAGGAACAAAAAGTACCAGGAATGCCAGCAAGGACAAGCTCGCGTGAATATAAGGAACCGGTCTAGTGGAATTCACTGCATTAACGAGTGAGTAGGGTTTTATATCATACCCCGTTGGGGATTATAAGTACCTTGAAATGAAAACCCACTACCAAGTGGTATTTTAAACAACACAACTTAGAGGAGTGATGTGAAAATTATGCAGAAAAACTACTTACCGGTTGTAAGAAGATCATACCCGTTTGGTATGATGAAACTTCCTCGAATGAAGTTGAAAACCCGTTCATCAATTATGAGCAGAGCCTTATACCTGGTCGGTATAATGGACAGTTGAAAATATATTTTTATCAAAAGTGCTCTCCCCTAACTATGTGCCAATGCTTAAACAATTTGGTAGACCTTCTTGATGGGAGCTCAAATAGCTCTTATAGGTCGGGGGCCTCGGTTTTAGAACTCGAGGACTATTATGCCCAGTTTTGAAAATCTCGAATAGTGGGCCATAGGCCAATGGGCACAAGCAAGAGCTCACAAACAAACATGAGATATGTGCCACAAAACTTTAATAAATGAATTATTTGGCTATGGTACCAAGACAGGACCGACATATTCAGTCAACTAGTGGCAGTGTGACATGACAAGTCTCTGGACCAGTCAAGACAAACAAATGCAGGTTGAGTTGAAGGTCAGGGGCCGTTGGACTAATGGCACCACAGATTATATGGCATGATAAGAAAATACTGATTGTGCATGCACTGTGATTACAGGACCATCAAGACACCCAAGAGGGGTAGTGATGCATCCTAAGGGCCTTGGACAACCTAGTGAGTATAAGGGCAGTTCGTCGTACTAGGTGACCATGTGAAATTTGGAGTAACACCAAGTGCATGAGACCGGGGTGAGGACAAGATGAGATCTCTATCCTCATATGGACACGGAGAATTGATTTCAGGATTGAGGGTCGGATGTCGCGTACATCCACTCATTCTCAGGGTAGAAGTGGACGTTCTTCTATCCAGGTGGCTGGTAAAGTCGCTCCGACGCCACAAGTAGGTTTAGTGGATGCACTAGCCTGCAAATGTGTGTTTGACCTTCATGATGAAGGATGTGTGTTGGGTAATGACACACCGTTATTAATATGAAATGGTGATAAAAATCAAGATTTTTAAAGTGGAGAAAATCTAAAGGAAATTAAGGAGTCTGGCACACTCCAACTTGAAAATGTCACCCTTGGTAGGGTAAAGGTTTTAAAAACCAGTATTTGAGGAAAGGATATTTTAAAAGAAGATAAGGAGTTTGGCACACTCCGATTAAAGTTATTTTGTTTATGAAAACTCACTACCAACCCCCGCTCACTAAGTTGTAGAACTCACCCCCTCCCTTATATCCCTTTTAGGAAACCAAGGGAAAGCCAATCTTAAAGACTTTCTTGTATAGGGACTATAAAATCAGTTATATTTGTTTTTCAGTTTTGTATAATGTTATTCTAGGAAAGGTATAGGTTTAAAGGACACCTTACTCCTCCTAGGTTTAAAAGAGGGGAAAACACTGGCTAGAGACTTTTTAGCTTCGATGGTGCAACACGATTTTCTAGCGAGTGAATAGTGCTGTCTTCCAAGGAAGAAGACAACACTATTCTGAACTGGACCGGACCGGGTTCAAAGCTTATACCGACCGGTTCACCCCCAATTCGACTGAATTTTTCAAATCTAAAAATTTATAAATCCATCTAAATTCATTTTCTATCCAATGGTGGCCACAAATCTCAAATTTGAATTTTTTAAGCCACCTAGAAAAATGAATTTAGCATCCGGTTCAATAGTGGTTCAAACCGGTCCAAATTGGTTTAATCCGGTTTGGATCCGAGTCACCTGAATTGGTTTGGTTTTCATCTTCAATTCCTCCTAAAGTTCTTTTTCATGACTTTTGTGACTCTTTAGGTCACTCGGAATCCATAAATTTCCTGATTTTCCCTTTCAGTTCCGATTCATAAATCGGTTCAATCTTGTTGGATCCTGTTCATCTAAACCGGTCTGGTTTTTCTCTTCCAATTTTTTCTAAGGTTCTTTTCCAAGGTTTTATGAATCCTTTGGGTCACTCAAGAGTTGAAATTTTTCCAAATTGCCCATTCTCTGATGATCGGATTGTGAACCAATTCGGTGTTTCTCACTTGGTTTGACTGGTTCTTTTTCCCGATTTTCCTTAACTCCAAATGGCGGGGTTTACATAATAGATATGATTGAGAAGGAATTTATAAGGTGGAGAGTGAAGATAAGTAGAACAAGAGGATAAAATTGGTAAACCTGTCCCGTCGCTGATCATTAGATGCTCAAGAAGGGTAGGATCGTCTTAAATAGACATGTGAGACAAGGTGTTTGTGATATGTTTGTTATCACCGAAATCAACATACCAATCGTGTTGATGAGGGTGGACTCCGAATTGTAAGAGGAATGAGTCTGAGGTGTGACGGGTTTGAGCTCGTATGATGGACAATGGGTGACCATGTGGCCCATTAATCCACACAGTTGGCATGTAGGCCCGGAAGGCCGTAAGTCAGGCCTTTTAGATGGACTGCCTTTTTCTTTCTCGAGTAGGCCTTGTGCGCCCCAAGTTCCAGATGTGCGAATGGAGCCTACTGGACAACACTCAAATGTTGTATTGGACGGAAGTCGTTGGGCTCAAAATCTCCCATTATCGGTTCTATCATTCCATCGAGCAGAACCTCCATGTGGTGCAATATGTCAATAAGAGCTTGGAAAGAACCTCTATTGCGATTGTCGACGTACAAAATGGAAAGGATGCATCAGAAGCATTGAGAGGAGACAGCGAGAGCTTCGGGCAGCTACGGGAGTCTAAGGTATGTTGGTAGTTCCTATGATTCCATATAGGGGTGCAGACCCTGAATTGATTCCAAACTTCTGAACACGATGGGCGTCCTAGGCGAGCAACAATGCATTTAAGGAGTTTAGAGTCATGGTATCCAGAACGGGTGACATAGCAAGAGTGAGTGCCTCCCATTCCCTAACAAGACCATCAAACAATTTGTCTTTAATTTTGTGGTCAAGTTTGGGGCAACCAATTTGGGAGAAGTTGGTGGCGAGGGTTGAGGTGATGGAGAGGTAGGTGGCCATGAGTTGATCACCCTTCTGTAGCTCTTACCATTGTTGGCCGAGAATATCTTTTTTAGCACGAGTTTGAGAGCTGTATAGAGTCTCCAGCTTGTTTCATGCTTCAATTGATGTGAGAACACCAATGATATGCAAATTGATTTCTGTAGACAGAGATGCGATTAGTACAGTCAATGTGAACTTATCTCGTACCATCCACGCATTATATTCTGGGTTGACAATCTCCAGTTTCTCATCTTCTTCTTTAACTAGCAATGTAGATTTTGGTTGAAATATGCTATCATTGACATAGTTATACAGTTAATAGACTTATAGCATATTACTAATGTTATTCCGTCACATCTAATAGTTGATATTGTCAAATTTGATTAGTAGGTAGTGAAGTAAATTAAAAAGAATGATGGTGATTGATAAGCTCATTTGTTAAGGGTAGTTATCTGTTTAGAAAATAATTGAACAATAAAAGATTATGCTATTCAAGAGCCAAATTTATAGGATAAGTAAGTTATTTAGCGATATGTTTTGATACTATAAAAGCAAGAAAAAGAAAGTGAAAATTTATATTTGTATTCATTATTCTCTTTTATGGTGATTTATATATAAAATGATTTATATAACACGTGTGAGTATTATAATAATAAAAATTAATATATGTAATAAATTATATGATATATGTACTACATAAATGTTATAATTCAAAAATTAATAAAAGTTAACTATATAATAATATTTACATAATAATTTATTGTCATATTTTCATTATATAGTCATGTTATATAATATAAATAAGTAATTTTTAATAATAAAAATGAAATAATAATAATAATAATTATTATTATAATATATATTATATAATAATAAAAAGAAAATTAAGATATATATA
Source organism: Trapa bicornis (assembly GCA_030064425.1). Taxonomy (NCBI): domain Eukaryota; kingdom Viridiplantae; phylum Streptophyta; class Magnoliopsida; order Myrtales; family Lythraceae; genus Trapa; species Trapa bicornis. The sequence continues at coordinate 897,673 of CM057756.1, read as the reverse complement.
TACACCCACCAGAATAGGACACGGGACACCATTCAGGTCGTGAATTTTTAACGGGATATTATTAAAAATGACCTAATATTAGTATCATTCACAATTTATATATTTTTTTAAATAGTTAAAAATGTGTGCAAAAAAAATAGTTACAACATTGAGCCCATTAATTAGAGAAATCATATCGCTCACCCTGTGAACAGATCTTTCCTAAGAATCACATCATTTGGCACCCCACCACGATTTTATTTTGAGGAAAATTCTTCAGTGAAATAGTTCAACCACTCGTCAGATATAACTGATTCATAGTAATACCTATTTTTTTAATATTTATTATTACTCGTCATAGCCATTAAAATTGAGGCGGACTGAAAATCTAGTAAGTAATGAGTAATTGGTTGGATAAAATACAGGTGAGATCAAATATTTAATAATTTATTAGATAAATATAAATGTATTAATAAAATATAATAATATCATATATTAATATTAATAGTTGTTTTAAAAACTAAATCAATAATCTAAATTTAATGAAAAAGCATAATATGACCTTTCAAGAAGAATAGTTCTTTCTCCTTTTTAACTTTTTTTTTATTTTATAGTTCAATGACACATTTGTATGGACTTATCAGCCAATCACAATGACCTATTGTAAATAATCTCCTTTACATATTAAATATAATATTCTTTTAAAAATAAAATATCTTATTAAAATGTTTTATAATTAATTATAATTCGTTAAAAATACTACTTTTTAATTAATTATTGTCAAATCATTGGATACCATAAATTTTACTTCACAGAAAGTTTGGAAATGCTTACAGAGAGAGAGGGAGAAACTGTGAGAGAGACCCAAAGACATAGGAGAGAGGAACCGGAAAGAGAAGAGATCGAATTGGCTCTGCCATGCATCATATTTTCTCTTTTAATGGGGAGCAGGAGATCAAGCTCGATCAAGAAGAACAAGATGCTTTCAGAATTCTTTGTTGATTGTTATGAATCTTAGATTTGCATTAAACAATTGCCCTTTTTCATTGTCAGAGGAAGGGAGGGAAGAAGAAGACGGCAAGGTAGGAGGGTGGAATTAGAGGGGCAGGGACAAGGAGGAGAAGCTTCCGTTAAAATCTGACAAACTTTGAAGGATTGAGAACTTGTTTGTCCCTTAATTTAGAAGAAGTGGAACAAGGAGGGGAAGACGACGGATCCCTAGCTGCAGGAATCGAAGTTGAGGAGAAGTTCGGGCTTGGAGTCGCCGCATTTCGATGGCATTTCAATGGGGCTCTGCCCTCAGGATCGCCCTCCTCCTCGTTCTTGTAGCCGCCGTCGCCGTCGCCTGCTTAACCCTCCCTGTCGAAAAGGTTCGAATTCTCTACCCGAGTCTTCTCATTTCCCGTTGAAAACCCCAACCATCGCTTCATCGTCTTCTTCTGCAATCTTCATTTGTCAAATTCAGGATTTTGCGTTTGCATTGTCTGCTGATGTTGAATTTTTATTTGAGAGGGGTTCACATTACTTGGAAGCACCATTTCATTTTGTACATTTTAACCATTTGTTGAAATTTATTTCATAACTATTTTCTTGATCAATGGTTCTGGGATTTTCGTTGGCGGTCTCTACCAGATTTTCTCATCTTTCGGTGCATAATGTATAGACCCTGTTCCATTCATTTTGTACATTTTAACCATTTGTTGAAATTTATTTCATAACTATTTTCTTGATCAATGGTTCTGGGATTTTCGTTGGCGGTCTCTACCAGATTTTCTCATCTTTCGGTGCATAATGTATAGACCCTGTTCCATTCTTATTGAGAAAATAGAGCATCTCCTGTTGTGTCAAACTCTACGGAAGATTATTCAATGTGTTTCATACAGATTTTGAAGGACTTCTTGTTATGGGTTGAGGAAGATCTTGGCCCTTGGGGTCCATTGGTATTGTAAGTAAACCACTACATTTCTAGTCTTCTCTGGTTTGTCAGATAGATAATTCTTCAATTTCCACTGTTTCTAGAATCTCAATGCTTTCCGTGGATTATATCATTCTCGCTATTTTGAAAACTAGATGAATTTTCACAGTCCTCTCACTGCATGCAGTTCATATCACAGGCATAATTTTAAATACCTTTTTTTGGTTAAGAGCGTAAATTTTTTTAAAGTGCATAATTTCAAATACTAAACATCGCCCACTTGTGAAAAAAATCGTTACATTCAGATGGTAGGGCAATTTGGGAAACGTTTTAGTGTTCATGAGCAGTTCTGGAGATTCTCAGTTTTCACATGTGAAAAAAATCGTTACATTCAGATGGAAGGGCAATTTGGGAAACTTTTTAGTGTTCATGAGCAGTTCTGGGGATTCTCAGTTTTCACATGTAACGTTTTGGCTTCTGCAGGGCTATTGCATACATCCCTCTAACAATTTTAGCAGTTCCCGCTTCAGTACTTACGGTGAGTGCCAATTTCTCTTGTTGACTTAAGCATCTTGCTTAGAGTAGAAACTTGTTGCCTAAAATTTTTCCTCTATTAAACTATCATTTTTAGTTGAAAATCTGTTCAATAATATACATACACTAACATCATGAATAAGGAATTCAATTTATTGAATATTTGATATATGCTAGGTAATATATACTATCTTTTACAGGAAAAGATAATTTAAATACATAATTCTAATGGATGCTCTTCACTTCACATTTGTAAAATTGTGATGTAACAGTATAATTAACATAAATATAATGCTGTTATGATTTAACCACTTCTCCAGCTAGGAGGTGGTTACTTATTTGGCTTGCCTATTGGCTTCATTGCTGATTCAATTGGAGCTACAATCGGTGCTGGGGCAGCATTTATTCTTGGGAGAACAGTGAGCTTGCTTTCTCTTTGATTGCTCTTTTATTAAGTAAGAAAATAATAGTGAATAACAATTTACAATATGATCAATGCTTATGGTAACTAGATGGACAATAACGATAATATTAATTTTATTGTTTTAATATTAGTTAGTTGATATTTTATCACCTTTGTTGTACGAGATTGCTGTCTTATTTTCATGTGGTTTTCTCGGTAGATTGCAAAACCATTTGTAGTTTCCAAGTTGAGGGATTACCCAAAATTCCAGTCTGTGGCTCTTGCAATTCATCGATCTGGGTTTAAGGTTCATAAACTAAAATCTTTAATTTATTTATGTCAGATCCATTTATATTAGCTTGACATATGTTGGAGGTCTGTTTTGTTTCCTGACAGATTGTTTTGCTGCTTCGTCTGGTTCCAATGCTTCCTTTCAATGTGTTGAATTATCTCCTTTCCCTAACTCCTGTTTCAATCGGAGGATATATGCTGGCTTCATGGTTGGGGATGATGGTATATTTTTTTCTTCCCTTTTAAAACTTTATGCTTTCACCTGAACCATTCTCAATTCACGCTATTTGTGACTGCTGCAGCCCATAACACTTGTTCTAGTTTATGTGGGGACAACCTTGAAGGATCTGTCTGATGTGACCCATGGATGGAATGAATTTTCACCACGTCATTGGGTAAGAAACATTGTCTTTTAATTGCTGGATAGGTAAGTATCCATTCTATGCTTTGCTGTTGCATAGTCTATTAGGGAACTTGCTGAGGTCATTGATACATTGTTTTGCCCTCTCCATTGGAGAAGGAACATAAAACTTGCAAGATGGTAGTTACATACAGCTCAATTACTAAAGAAATAGCTTGTGATGTTGGGGCGTAGGGTAGCAAATGAATTGTTGCATGCAAGAGACACAAGATGATGGAGTTTTTTTATTAGATCATGCCCTTCCATTTCTCAAAATTGTTTGAAGCAGTGTAATTCATGCTGTTGCTCTCAGATATCCTTTTTGAAATCAAAGATATACGTTTTTGTATATACACATAATAGCATGTGATTATTCAGTTCTATGCACTTGTATAAAATGATAGCATGTGATGCTGCAGGTCATGCCTGGCATCTATTTAGGACAACTGTTCTCTAGATGCAAATAGAAGACAAGATATGCTCTTTCTATGTATTTTTTTGCTCGCTATTATGGTATTTACAGTTGAAATTCATGCTGTTTCCAATTTCTCTCTGTGATTATCATCACCTTTTCTTTATCCTTCTGTAGGTATTCTTGATGATGGGCCTTATTGCATCAAGTAAGTGCATTCATGGTAAAAATCCATGGTAGCCGGTTTTGCAAGTTTCCTATACTAGCCTCACTTCAATTCTTAGGACATTTTTTCTTGGTGTAAGAGTCATTTTATCACAAATTTCCAAGTCAACAACTAAAGCATGACATCCGGGCTATATGATATCTTGTAAATTAGGGAGGAAATATGCAGACACCGTCCACATCAAAAAGGAAAAAAAAAGGAAGGCATGCCAAGTAAAAGGATACCACACTGCAACTTGATAGAAACTGCATAGGAGTTTTTTGAGGCCCCATGAACTTAACATACTAAACACTTGTTACTTCAGGGAAAAAAAACAATTTTGACGATCCCCTATTACATCGAATTCTCCTGAACACTGATTATTCTACGGTAAGACTGCTTTTGTTGAATATTCTGATGTCATATTGCAGTGGCTCTGATGTATATTGTGGCGAGAGTTGCAAGGGATGCATTGGAGAAAGCTTTGGCTGAGAACGAGGATATCAACAATGTTTTGGCTTCTCCCCAGCTGCCCATCGTAGCCGAACCGACCACCGATCTCTCCCAGCCTCTTATAATTAAGATTGATGCATCAGAGACCGACCATGAACAATGACATCTATGATGTGACGTAGGAAATGTATTCTGACTTGTTCATAGAAAGGTATTTCTCTGAAAATTGGGTACTATTCATATTTCTGTGTACAGTTCCAAAAAGTTTGGAATGATGACTTTGTTTCGAGAAGAGTTACAGAATCATACGAGAACAAATTATATGATATTATATTTCAATTCTAATAGTCTATAACATAACGGTGTGGCCAAATCTCAAAACTAGGCAATCCTCAAAGGCTTGATTCCAAAAGTGACAACCCATGCCTTGAATTTCGAAGAATTTGATCATGGTCCATCTAATCAATGTCTAGGCTTCTACAAGAAGAAGTTGAACTAAGCAGAACATAATTTTTTTGCTCTAACATGCAGAACTTAATATGCTCAAGCCTTTGATTGTGGTGCTCAATCTTATTGGGCCTACTATTGAACCATCCTCTTTTTTTTTTATCCAAAAAAATAAATACAACTAATTTCATTCAACTTCTTTTTGACTTACTGTACTACTTGGAACTCTACACAATCAAAGAGAATGCTAAATAACTACTAAATTTGATTTTAAATGTTAGCAAATCATATCATAAATACCTTCACATTTAGTTTGATACAGACGCAATTGTATGTCTGGTTCATCTTCGAGAAGTGTCTGCCATCATCTAAGCTCACGAAAAAATCGCGATAGTCTAAAAAACTCTAAAAAATTTTATTTTTTTGTCCATTTAGCCGGTACTATATATATATATAGCGATAAGTTCAAGAACTCAAATACTTGAATGCAAAAAATGTGAAATTTAACATTTTAAATATAAAATAATTTAAAATAGTATAAAAAGAATATGTTGAAATATAGAATTATTATATCATATGAATAAGAAATGTAAATAAATAACTTAATAAATTAAATATATACACCTTTATTTAGAAATATAAAAATAAAAATAAAAAATATATAAAATATAATATTTACTAGTTAATATTATATTATATATATTGTAAATATCTAAAATAATATTATAATAATATATTATTATATTCTAATATTTATTTTTAATATTAATATGGCTATTAAAATATATAAGAAGTTAAGTCGAAAAAGATAATTATAAAATAATAAAATTAGTGATTTGAATGAAAATGATGTTAAGTTAAGGAATATTAATAAATGAATTAAATAATAAACAAACATTATTTAGAGTGAATATGGGTGAAGTTCAAATATTCAAATAAAAAATGAAAAATTGAAGAATGTAAATTTTGAGATCATATGTACTTGGTAAACATTGATGACCGTGGGGTGAACTCATTTGGTAAGAATTTAATAATAATAATACTAATATCGAGAAGAATGGTGAAAATATTATTATATTTTTATAATATTATTTTAATTAATTATAATATATAATATAAATTTATTAGTTAATAATATATTATAATATTATTTATTTATATATTTTTATTATTATTAATTTATAAATATGTGTATCTTTATTTAATTTATTAAGTTAATATATCGATAAAAAATTGGTCGTCTCTCTTATTACTATTACCTACCACGTTTAATATTTAACATATTATATTCCCATATTTTAGATTTTCACATGTTAGAAGAGTTATTTATTACGTCACAAATTTTCTATTTAACTTGTAGCTAAGATACTTACTGCACCAAATACTAACTAGTGACTTATAATCCTTATGTAACATATGAAAATCCCGAAATTAAAAATTAGGTAAACGGTAATGCAAAATAAGACTAAATCGAGAAATTAAGTATGGATCAGAAACTCAAATCGAACTAGGTTAAGAAAAGGGTTCGAGTAGTTTTAAGTTGATGAGAATATTAATAATAGACTATAGAAAATATATCGAGGTCTAAAATTAAATATCGGGAAAGATCCGATAGAGAACTGGTTCGAACCGAGTTCACACTAACTCATGTCACAAAACCTTTGAATTTTTACATTGGGCTAAATAAATTGAAATAGGGTGGTTATTGAGTCAAATTAATTAGAAATTGAATGAAAAAGTTTTAGATATTTTTATTGGGCCAAGAATTAGTCGGAAAATGGGTGAACTAACTGAAAAGTTTGACGAAAACTGATTTGATATAGTGCGAACTAGTCGGCGTGCCACACCGGATGCATGCATACATCGTACGCACGAAGCGTGAGGAGCACAAACGCATGGGCATGCACGCGTGTATTATCTTATTTGCCTGAGTGCGAGGCATACGACCCGAAAAACCTCATTCGACAATTCAAAACCCACCGCCTTTGAATATTCAATCACGAATCTATTGGAATGACACAAGTAGCTATGGATAGATAGTAATGCAAATCTAAAATTTATCCATATAAAATTTGGATATCCTCTTTATCGATTTTTTGATCATAATTCTCTCTGAAACTTAAGTAGCTCTAATTTCCTATAAGAAGTGTTGTAAGAGTGTCGTGCTCCCGTCCGATCATCATTTCCGATATTCTTGGTATCCCTGGAAATCTACGAGAATAAACTTTCCATCGCTACCCTCTCGACCCACACTCTCTCTACCATTGCGGGTGAGATTGCACAATACGAGACCCATGCCGACTAGAAACATAACTTCTATTTTGGGAGCAAATTCTGGTGGTCTCGACGACCCCCAATGACTAAGAAAAATTCAAGAGACTCCCTATGGTCTCAACTTTTAATTGCCATTGACCTCACATGATTTGGGTAATTGTGAAGCTAGAATTAAATCAAGAAAGTTCAAGTTTTCTTAAGAAATGACAAAGCTGAGTAAGGGACACACAAGCCCAATAGTCTAAAGAAGGATATGACTCAACTAAGAAAGAGTTGGTTAGTTAAGTATAATAAGGTCAATATCCGAATTTGACCAAAGATGTAATAAATAACGAATGAAAGATGGGTTAAAATAAGACAAAAAAAGGTGATAACATAGAAACCCATGAATATAAGAACATAATGCTCAAAAGAACACCGATGTAAGAGTGTCAACGACCAAGAGAAAAACTAGACATAGGAACAATTGGGTATTTTAGAACTCCCGATTAAAAAATTTTAAGTAAAGAATCTCGAGATGGAGAAATTATACGTTAAGGAACGAAGGATTTCAATTTAAGGATATGACCTTAAACATTACAGTGTGACATGCTTATCAAAAGTAAGCTCCGTGGAATGAGAAAGTGATGGGAAGGAAAGGAAGACCTTAAGAGTATGTGATATAAGGGATAAATGGAAATAACCGAGAAAGTTGTATATTTATAAACTATAAGCTGATATCGAAGGGAAGTTCTTTCCAATGTAAAGAATGTTGAATAAAGTTTTGGGGATAAAACTCTTGAAAGGAGGGGAGAGTTATAAAACCCGCCCTTTGGAGTTAAGGAAAAATGGGAAAAGAACCGGTCAAACCGAGTAAGAAAAACCAAACTAGTTCACAAACCCAATCATAGGGAAATAGGCAAATTTGGAAATTTACAACTCCCGTGTGATCCAAAGGGTTCATAAAACCTTGGAAAAGAATCTTAGGAAAAATTTGAAGAGAAAAACCAGACCGGTTCAGATGAACCGGATCTAATTGGATTGAACCGGTTTATGAAACAAGTCAGTTCATGAACCGTAACAGATAGAAAAAGGGCAAACCCATACATTTATGGATCTCGAGTGACATAAAGGGTCACAAAAGTCAAGAAAAAGGACTTTAGGATTAATTGGAGATGAAAACCAAACCGGTTTAAGTGAATTAGATATGAACCGTATTGAACCGACTTGAACTAGTTTGAACCACTATTGAACTAGATGCTAAATTTATTTTTCTAGGTAGCTTAGAAAATTTAAATTTGAGATTTGAGGCCACCATTGGATAGAAAATGAATTTATAAAATTTTAAATTTGAAAAATTCGGTCGAATCGGGCCTAAACCGGCTGGTTTAAACTTTGAACCTGGTTCAGACCAGTCCGTTCTAGTTCAGAACAGTGTTGTCTTCTTCCTTTAGATGACAACATTGTTTACTTGCCGAAAAAATGAGCAGACGTCAGCGAAGCTAAAAAGTCTCTGGCCAGGGGGTTTCAGGCAATGAATGACCACTATTAAGGTGTCAATCGGATGGCTAAGTAGTCCCTAAGCTTCCTATATAAAGAGCCTCTCCTCATTCATCCTCTCCACACTTGAAAACTCCATTCTCTCTCAACTGCTCCAATTTTCGGTGAAGCTCGAACCAGAGCTCTGACTTGACCATTTTTCTTTGCCAAACAAGGCTAGGTTGAGTTCATTGGATTCAGAGAGAAGTTAGCTACACCCATGTAGTCTCCATTTGCTCCAAGGGTCGCTGGAGAAGTGACGGCGTGATGGAACAATGAAGTAGCTCTAGCGGACCGAAGCTGCCCTATTTCGGTTGAGTTAAAATCAACCAATTCGACCCCTTATAAGGCTAAACCAAGCCCTCCCGATACCTCCACAGCCCTCCTACAGCTGAATTAGACGAAAAGGAAAGCCAATTTGGCTCTAATCTATAAATTTGAATAGGTGCTAAGAGAGAACTGACAGAACTTTGATTACTAAATTCTCATTCAGTTCAGTATTAATTGATGTAATTCTTGATCATAAAAGAAACCTCAGGACGACAGCTCTCTACCAAGATCGAAAGGTTGGACCACCGTGCCCCCAACGGTAAGCTTTCAAAACTCTCTCTCTAAATCCAGTTTTTCGGCGAGTCTCCCTTTGAGCTCATTCTAGCACCAAATCGTGCGATTCAAAGTACAATTGAATCGTATAAAGGTGTAGAAACTCTAATCTAACTTCAATTTAAACAATTAAATGCATTTGATCGGTCAATTTGATAAAATCAAATTCGACTAAGTTAGAAACTTTAAATTGGGGAAAATTTGGAAATTTTGAAAATTTGAGAGACTAATTGGGCATGATAAAGATATTGGAGGATCAATTGTGCAATTTTGAAAATTTTGGGGCAAAACTTACCATTTTTGTAATGTAAGGGCAAAATAGTAATTTTGGAAAATTTGGGGAACCAAATTGGAAATTTGGGAAATTGAACCACTTTTTGCGAAATTAAATAAATTGAGGTCCCAAGGTGAATTTTGAAAATTTTGGGACTCAATTTGAGAAAAAAACCGACAATAGGGACTTAAAGTTAAAGAAAAAGAACTTTAGGGACCTAATTACAAATAAATAAAAAGTTTAGTTTTCTTATTTATTTGGAATGAATGAAGGCTTTTAGGCCGAGTAATAATGAACAAGAATGTTTATATCGTGTAGGAACACAAAGTACCGAGAACGCTAGCAAGGATAAGCTCACGTGAATACAAATAACCGGTCGAGAGGAATTCACTTCATTAACGGGTGAGTGGGAATTTAATATCATACCCGGTTGGAATGATAAGCAACTCAAAAATGAAAACCCACTGTTAAGTGGTATTTTAATCATCACATGTGAGAGGTGTGATGTGGAAATCATGCAGAAAAACTAATTATCGGTTGTAAGTAGATCATACCTGGTTGGTATGATAAAACTTCCTGGAAGGAAGTGGAAAACCCATTCATCGGTTATGAGCGGAGATGTCCTCATACTCGGTTGGGATGGTTGACAGTTGAAAAGTATGTTTTGTCGGAAGTGCTCTCCCCTAACTATGTGCCAATGCTTAAATAATTTAGGAGACCTTCTCGACGGGAGCTCGAATAGCTCTGATAGGCTGGGAGCCTCGATTTTGGAACTTGGTTCAGTAGAACCATTTTGTTGATGAACATGAGAACATGACACACGATGAATAATGCTATGTGATTGAAGTTCAGTCTGAAAAGAGAGAGACATAAATTCTTTGGCTCCATCCGTTTGAAGGGTATTAATTTTCAGATCAAAAAGATTTTCAACTTGAAGATGGAAAGTGTGGAAAATGGATAAAGCATCCAAGCGATGTTTAAGAACAAATAACCATGAATATATGTTGAAGTCATCTAAAAAGTGAATATAATATGTATGATCTGTTTGAGAGAGGATGGGAGCAGGACCCCAAATGTCGATGTCAATCAACTGAAGTGGTGCAGTGATAAGATGATTAGTCATAAGAAATGGACGTTAAATAATTTTACTACAAGTACAAGCATCACACAAAAGTAAAGAAGAAACTTGATTAATTGATAGATGCTTAGATAAAACATGATACATAATAGGATAAGCGGGGTGCCCAAGACATTGGTGTGGGCCTAAGGCTAGTTGGCACGAGCAGGTGCTCGTAAACGAACATGATTTATGTGCCATAAAACTTAATAAGTGAATTGTTTAGCCATGGTACCAAGATAGGACCGACATGCTTAGTCAACTAGCGGCAGTGCGACATGACAGGTCGACGGACCAGTCAAGACAAACAACTGCGGGTTGAGTTGAGAGTCGGGGCCGTTGGACTAGTGGCACCACAGATTACATGACAATATGAGAAAATATTGTTTGTGCATGCACTGTGAGTACGAGATCATTAAGACGCCCATGAGAGGTAGTGATGCATTCTAAGGGCATTGGACGACCTGGTGGCTATAAGGGCAGTTCGTTGTTCCTGGTGTCTGTGCGAAATCTAGAGTAGCACCAAGCACATGAGACCGAGGTGGGGACAGGATGAGGTCTTTGTTCTCATACGAACATGAAGAAGTTATTTCGAGATTGTGGGTCGGATGTCGCATACATCCACTCATTCCCAAGGTAGAAGCAGTCGTACTTCTATTCGAGTGGCAGGAAAAGTCATTCCGAAGCCACTAGCGGGTTCAGTAGTGATACTGACTTGCGAATATGTGTAACCTTCATAATGAAGGATGTGTGTTGGGTGATAACACACCGATAACTAAGAAATGGTGGAAAAACCCAAATTTTTAAATGAAGGGATTTTTGAAAAAGAAAGTAGTCTGGCACACTACAATAATAATTATTTTCTTAAAAGTCAAAAGCTTTTAAAAACCCATTCACTAAGTAGTCATACTCATCCCCTCCCTTATATCCCTTTTAGGAAAAATCCTGGAAAGAGTCAAATTGGGGGTGAACTGGCTGGTTTAAGCTTTGAACCCGGTTCGGATCGGTCCGGTCCGGTTCAGAACAGTGTCGTCTTCTTCCTTCACATGACAACACTGTTCACTCGCTGGAAAATTGTGCAGCTCCGACGAAGTTGAAAAGTCTCCGGCCAGATAGTTTTAGGCAATGAATGACCACCATTAAGGCACCAATCCGATGGCCAGGAAGTCCCGAGCTTCATATATAAAGAGCCCCTCCTCATTCATCCTCTCCATACACCTGAAAATTCCATTCTCTCTCAACTGCTCTAATTTCCAGCGAAGCTCGAACTAGTGCTTTGACTTGGGCATTTTTCTGAGCCAAACAAGGCAAGGTCAGGTTCTTTAGAACCGGGGAGAAGTCAGCTACATACATGTAGTTTCCATTTGCTCCGAAGTCACTGGAAAAATGTTGACATGAAAGAACAGTGAAGCAACTCTAGTGAACCGAAGCTGCCCTATTTTGGCTGAGCTGAAATCCACCAATTCGAGCCCTCCTCGTGTCAAACCGAGCCCTCTCAACACCTCCACAACCCTTCTACAACTAAATTAGAGCTTAAAGGTAAGCCAACTTGGCTCCCCTCTGTAATTTTAGACTAGTGCTAGAGAGAACTTGTAGAACTTAGATGAAGAAATTCTCACTCATTTTGGCATCAATTGATACAATTCTTGATCCTAGGAGGAACCACATGACACAAGCTATCTGCCCAGGTTGAAAGCTCAGACGGTTGCGTCCCCGACAGTAAGCTTTTGAAGCTTTCTCTCTCAAAGTCCAATTTTCTGATAAAGCTCCGTTTGAGCTCATTCTAGGAACAAATTGTTGGATTCAAAGTGCAATTGAATCGTATGAAGGTGTATTAACTCTAATTTAACTACATTTCAACAATTAAACTCATTTAATTGGTCAATTTGATTCAATCAAATTCTGTAGAGTTAGAAGGTTGAAATTGGGGGGAAATTTGGGAATTTCAAAAATTAGAGGGACTAAAGTGCAATTTCATAAACTTGAGTACCAATTAGGCATGACAAAGATGTTGGAGGACCAATTGGGCAATTTTTGGAATTTTTTGGGGCAAAACTTACCATTTTTGTAAAGTAGGGGCAAAAGTGTAATTTTGGAAAAGTATGGGGACCAAATTGGAAATTTAGGAAATTAAACCCTTTTTTTTGTGAATTTCAATAAATTGAGGTCCTAAGATAAATTTTAAAAGTCTCGGGACTCAATTTGTGGAAAATCGGCATTAGGTACTTAATGTTAAAGAAAAATAACTTTAGGGATCTAATTGAAAATAAAGGAAAAATTGGTTTTCTCATGCATTTGGGATGAATGAGGGCTATTAGGCCAAAGAATAATGAACAAAAATGTTCATATCGTGTAGGAACATGAAGTACCGAGAACGCTAGCTAAGACTAGTTCGAGTAAGGACAACAAGTCGACTAAGAGGAATTTCACTGCACTATCAGGTGAGTAGGATTTTTATATCATACCCGGTTCGGATGATAAGCACCTCGATAATAAAAACTCATTGCTAAGTGGTATTTTTAACATCACACCTGAGTGGGGTGATGTGAAAATGTCGTGGAAAAACTACTTAAACGGTTGTAAGTAGATCATACCCAGTTGGTATGATGAAACTTTCTCGAAAGAAGTAGAAAACTCGTTCATCGGTTACGAGCGGAGATGTCCTCATACTCAGTTGGTGTAATGGACAGTGAGACCGTTCACAAATCTCGGGCATATGTCTACTGGCCTAGCTAGGTCAGGAGCAAAGGGTCTTAATTTGTTAAATTTTTTCTCATACTTTGATATGGAGTTAAGCCCTTGCCGAAGCTGGATGAACTCTTGCTTCTTCTCGTTTATTAGGTGGGGCACCAAGTACTCTTGTGAGTACCTCTCCTCGAATTGTTCCCAAGTGGGGATGGTGGTATGCAGGTTTCGGACATTGTCCCACCACTGTTTAGCACTTCTTTCCAGGAAGAATTCTATCAGGATTACCATATCCTCTAGTGGTATCCTGAGGATTCCCATCAGCTTCTTGATGTTAGCCATCCAATCCATGGCGGCTCCAACATCCTTTTCTCAGAGGAAGGGTTTACATCCTAATTGTTGGAGAGTCTTGAGGTTTCTGGGAAATTCCATTGGAGTGGGATGATTAATAGGGGGAGGATGAGATTGCACTTCCTCTGGCTCAACTCGAGAATTGGTGCCTGCCTCGGGGACGAGGTTAGGTTGCCCAAATACACGGGTGAACTACTCCTACAATGTTTGGTGCTCCCTGTTGAGTCCAGGAGGAGTTGTCTGGGCTTGTCTAGGAGTTTCTATCGGTAAGGGAGGTTGGGCAGTGTTAGAGACTTCCGCCCTAGTTCTCTTGGTTTCTTTCTTTGGGGCCATTTTTTAAAATTTTAAAATCAATCCTATTAGTTACTGTATTTTCTAGTATTAATTATGTATTTGAGGAAACAGGCTTTGATACCACTCATTCATCCCAAATGAATGAAAAAACTAATTTTTCCTTTATTTGTAATTAGGTCCCTAAAGTTATTTTTCTTTAACTTTAAGTCCCTATTGCCAGGTTTTCCTCAAATTGAGTCCCGAAACTTTTAAAATTTATCTTAGGACCTCAATTTATTCAAATTCACAAAAGGGGTTTAATTTCCAAAATTTCCAATTTGGTGCCCATACTTTTCCAAAATTACCATTTTGCCCCTACTTTACAAAAATGGTAAGTTTACCCCAAAAATTCCAAAAATTGCCCAATTGGTCCTCCAACATCTTTGTCATGCCTAATTGGTCCTTAATTTTATGAAATTGCACATTAGTCCGTCTAATTTTTGAAATTCTAAAATTTCCCCCAATGTTTCCCCAATTGCATCCTTCTAACTCTGTCGAATTTGATTGAATCAGATTGACCAATCAAATGAGTTTAATTGTTGTAATTGAAGTTAAATTTGAGTTCCTACACCTTCATACGATTCAATTGCACTTTGAATAGCTCGATTTGGTGTCGGATTGAGCTCAAATGGAGCTTTGCCGAAAAACTAGACTTAAAGAGAGAAAGCATCGAATGCTTACCGTCGAGGGCACGATGGTCTAAGCTTTTGATCTGAGCAGATAGCTTGTGTCCTAAGGTTCCTCCTAGGATTAAGAATTGCATCAATTGATGCCAAAATGAGTGAGAATTTCATCATCGAAATTTTGCTAGTTCTTTCTCTAGCATCGATCGAAAATTATAGAGTGGAGTTGAATTGACTTACCTTTCAGCTCTAATTCAGCTATAGAAGGGTTGTGGATGTATTGAGAGGGCTCGGTTTGGCCTGAGAAGGGCTCAAATTAGCTGATTTCAGCTCGGTCAAAATAGGGCAGCTTCGGTCCGTCGGAGCTGGTTCACTATTCTATCACACCAGCGTTTCTCCGGCTATTCTTGGAGCAAATGGAGACTACAAGCGTGTAGCTTACAAAAATTCAAATATCAAATTTGAATTTTTTAAGCCACCTAGAAAAATAAATTTAGTATCCGGTTCAAAAGTGGTTCAAACTGGTCCAAACCAATTGACCTGAACCGGTTTGGTTTTCATCTCCAATTCATTCTTGAGTCCATTTCCATGACTTTTGGGACTCTTTGGGTCACTTGGGATCCATAAATTTCCCAGCTTGCCCTTTCCCTATCAGTTCTGGTTTATAGATCGACTCAGTTTTCAAATTGAAAATAACAAGTTCTTTCCCCGATTTTCTTATTATCAAATGACCGGATTTACAGCAGCAGTCTGAGCTTTCAATTCGAGCAGATAGCTCTTGTCCTGAGGTTACTCCTAGGATTAAGAATCACCTCAATTCATGTTGAATTGAGAGAGAATTTGGTAAGTAATGTTTTGCTGGTTCTCTCTTTAGCACTGATCAGAATTCATAATGGGGAGCCAAATTGGCTTACCTTTCCTCTCTAATTCAGCTATAGGAGGGCTGTGGAAGTGTTTGGAGGGTTTGGTTTGGCACGAGAAGGGCTCAAATTGGCCATTTTCAGCTTGACCAAAATAGGGTAGCTTTGGTCCGCCGGAGCTGTTTTACTATTCTATCATAACGTTATTTCTTCGACGACCTTTAGAGCAAATGGAGACTTTAGGCGTGTAGCTGACTTCTCCCCAAATCCAACAAACCTGACGACACCTTCTTTGGCTCAGAAAAATGCCCAAGTCGGAGCTTTGGTTTGAGCTTCACCAGAAAATTGAGTAGTAGGGAGAGTGGAATTTTCAGGTGTGAGGAGGATGAATGAGGAGGGGCTCTTTGTATAGGAAGCTCGGGGACTTCTTAGCCATTCGATTGGCGTCTTAATAGCGGTCATTCATTGTTGAAATTCCCTGGCTGGAGACTTTTCATCTTAGTCGGTGCTGCTCTATTTTTTGGCGAGTGAACAGTGCTGTTATCTGAAGGAATAAGATAAAACTGTTCCGAACTGGACTAGATCTGGTTCAAAGCTTAAACCGATCGGTTCAAGCCCGATTCAATCGAGTTTTTCAAAATTAAAAATTTCTAAATTCATCTAAATTCATTCTCTAATTAATGGTTGCCTCAATTCTCCAATTTGAATTTTCTAAGCCACCTAGAAAAATAAATTTAACATCCCATTCAATAGTGGTTCAAACCCAAGCTGGTTCAATCCGGTTCGGATCCGGTTCACCTGAACCGATTTGGTTTTCATCTCCAATTCACCTTAAAGTTATTTTTCGTGACTCGTTAGGTAACTCGAGATCCATAAATTTCCCGGTTTGCCCTTTCTTTATTGGTTCCGGTTTATAAACCGACTCGATTTTCTCTTTGGAAATGACCGGTTCTTTCCTTGGTTTTTCTTATTATCAAAGGATGGGGTTTACATATACACCCTCTACGACTCAAGGTGTTAGGCCCCAAACCGGTTGGGTTAGAATCCCTGTGATCAACCCACCACCCTTCCCCATACTAATTTAGTATTTCTACTAAATAGACCGTGGAATGTAAAGGCATAGGAGTATATATGTTTTCCATAAAAAAATTTACAAAACACTTAAATGATTTTTTACCTGTTCGCGATACCTTTGACTTGCTCACTAGCTTTCACTTTTCTTGACGAGAGGTTTTTCCTGAAAAGGGTTTAGGGGAGGGGATGAGTTTCTACAACTCAGTGAGATGGGGTTGGGGAGTGAGTTTTCAAAGCAAATAGTTCATCAAAGCGTTTTATTCCTTTTTAGCACTTCTCCTTGCTTGGGAGGCATTTAGCAAACATTCAAATGCCCTTTCTATCATAGAAAGGGATCACACGTTCATAGAATAGTCCCTAATTGTTCTACTTGTGGACCAGAGTGTATTTATCGTCCACCCGAGTAGACGTTAACAGCCTCTACCCAGAGTTTGAGTGGAAATCATATATCCGACCCTCAAACCCTAATCATTCTTCATGTTTGCTTTGTGGGATGAGACCTCATTTCCCACATTGTCTTGGTCTTAGTGCACTGGAAGCTCCTAGAGCTTTATGACTAACTAGTATGACAAACCTGCCCTTATTACATCTAGGTCATCCAACAGCCCTTGGGACCCATCAATAATGGCTCTTGTACGTCTAGATGCTCCCAGGTCCTCATGCATAACAAAAGTTTTTGAATCATTAACCATGATATTTGGTGCCAACAGTCTAACGACCCTAACACTCGACTTGGCCTATAGTTGTTTGCCTGACCAGTCTGTCGACCTAGTTTTGGCGCACTGCCACTAGCCCATCGAGCCTTGTCAGTCTTGTCTTGGTCAAATGGCAAGTCACACAACATTTCCAGTTTTATGAGATTTTTCATGGTTCTTATAATCATGTTTATCCATGGGCTCCAACACGTGCCTACTGGCCTTAGGCCCACTTAACGAGTTTTCCAAATCTAGGCTTCCAATCATATTATTTTCAAATCTGAGGTTTCGAGCATATTTGAGCATTTCTAGCTCCCATAAAAAACAACTCCCAAAATGTTTAAGCAGTCTCACGTAGTTAGGGGAGACCATTCCTAGAAAAATGGTTTTTAAACATAAAATGATTCTCATCACTCCAATTAGGTATGATGTTGAAAATCCCACTCACTCGGTAACAATGACGTGGCCATCCTGGTGAGATCTTGATTTGTGGTGTGTTCCTTTGCACAGGTACTTCGACAACCAGCTCCTACATGGTTCAAGTATCCACATTAGGAGAATTGACATAAGGGACCTCATACTTTCAAGTATTTGCGCATAGGTCTTCACACTATGCCTTAATTGTATTTAGGTCCCTTAAATTTTATAACTTTACATTTAGGTCCCTAATCTTCATTTAATCTCAACTAAGTCCCTAGGACTTCCAATTATTCCTCATGGGTCCTTAGTTTTTCCAAAATCACCAATTGGCCCTTAGATTTTCCAAAATTACCATTTAGTCCTCAAATTTCCAAAAATTGCCGATTGGTCCTCCATTTCATCCAATTGTCCAATTGGACTTCAATTGGGAGTTAATTTCATAAAAATCCCCCAAAATTTCCTTAAATTACAATTCGGCCCCTAATTTTCCAAAAATCCCTAAATTGTCCAATTTTTTCAAAAGTTGTAATTTGGTCCCCTTAACACCGCTCGATCACCAAAACTTGGTTAATTGTTCCAATTTGTCATATAAGTCATCTTCCCAATTTCTCCCTCGTCATTTCAAGCTTTGAAGCTCTTCATTTGGCTTAGAAATGAGCTCAAATGAAGCTTCACTGAAAAACTTATTCTAGAGAGAGAAAGCTTTAATTAATATCTTAGCGTTGAGGGTCCGACGACCAAAGCTCTTACTTTCTCTGAATTGCTCTACTCTTTAGGATCCTTTCTAGATCAAATCGCACATTAATTGGTGACCTAAGCACTGCAAATTTCTTATTTTAAATCTTAGTATAAATGCACTGGGAACAATATTTTTCTGCGAGGTGCGACAGAGGGGACTCATCATTTTAGCTCAAGGAAAGTCGGGGCACCTCTAGGTGTGGTTTAGGGAGCTTGGTTTGGCTGGGATTGGTTTGGGGACAGCTCAAATTAAGCTCAAGTAGCCCAGGTTGCCGATCGTCGAGGAGTGACAGTATTGTGCGAGCTTCCTATCTCTTCTCCAGTGGCCTTTGGATTGAAGGGAGGTTGTAGCGGGATAGAGGACTTCCTCCCGATTCTAAGGACACAAATGCAGCTTTAGAGGTTGAAGAAAACCCTACTGTTGGAGCTCTGGTTTGCTGCTCGCTGGAAAATGGAATACTTCACCTTGTTTGCTCATTTGTGGGATGAGGAAGATGAATGGAGGGCTGCTCTTTACATAGGGAGCTCAACAACTGACCAGGCAATCGGTTAGCATAGGACTCGACCTTCGACTGCGCCAGCGGCAGTCATACCGGAGCTTTTCCTGGGTCGCCGGAGGACTAGCCCTCCCCTCTCTCTCTCCTTTTTGTCAGCTGTCTGAGGAAGAAGATGATGATGTGGTGGGCGTGCCATGTGGCACGCTATGATTGGTCAGTTTTTCTAACATGGCACTCCCACTCAACCGTCACATTAGCCGTTGACCGGTTGACCAAACACGTGGCAACCTCCCATTGGCAGCTCGTGTCTACGTGACATGCTGACTGGTCGTCCGTTGATTGTTGACCATACACATGGCAGCCTTCCATTGACAGTTCATGTCTGCATGGCATTCTAATCGGTCATTCATTGACCATTGACCGGTTAGGTCTGTTAATCGGCTGGACCGTTGACCAATCCAGTCTGTTGACCGGTTCGATCGTTGACCGGTCCAATTCGACCGGGTTGGGTGACATGAATTTGAAAATCAGTCGGTTTAGGCCCAATTCGACTGGTTTTCTAAAAATTAAAATACTTTAAATTTATCTAAATTTATTATCTACCTAATGGTGGCTTCAATTTTCCAATTTGATATTTGTAAGCCACCTAGAAAAATGAATCATTAAACCAGTTCACCATGGTTCAATTCAGTTCAGGTCCAGTTCACCCTGAACTGGTCTAATTTTCCTATCTAATTCACTTCAAGGTTCTTCCCCATGATTTTTATGACTTTTTGGTCACTTGGTATTTTCCAATTTCCTATTTTAACCCTTTATTTACTATTTTCAGTTCATTAATTAACTCGATTTTCTCATGGAATTTGGCGGTTCTTTTCCTGGTTACCTTAGTCTAACAGGACGGGTTTCACAGAGGGGCTGAGCAATCCTTCATCAAGAAGACCCAGGTTCCCAGTCCTTCCTAGGAAATTCACACCTCTCACACCGCCCCTCAACATCCTTATGCCATTAGGAGAGGAGCTTGCCCGACACGAGCTCATCGAGGCATGTGAAATTTAGATAGGGGGAATAACCTTGGAAGCAGATCTAATTCCCCTACCACTAAGGGAAGTGGAAGTCATCCTGTGGATGGACTGGTTATGTAAACCCCGTCCTTTTATAAATAAGAAAACTAGAAAAAAAACCAATCATTTCGAAAGAAAAAATCGAGCTGGTTCATGAACTCCAACCGAGAAGGGAAGGGTAAATTGAGAAATTTTCAAACCCCGTGTGATCCAAAGAGTCATAGAAACCTTGGGACAAATTGGAAGAGAAAACCAGATCAGTTAAGGTGAATTAGACCTGAATCGGATTGAACCGTTTTGAACCAATTTGAACCATCATTGAACCGGTTGCTAAATTCATTTTTCTAGATGGCTTACAATATTCAAATTGGGGAATTCAAGCCACCATTGGATAGAGAATGAATTTAGAAATTTTTAATTTTGAGAAAATTGGTCGAATCGGGTTTGAACTGACCGATTTAAGCATTGAACCCGGTCGGACCGGTCCGGTCTGGTTTAGAACAGTGTCGTCTTCTTCCTTTAGATGATGACACTGTTCATTCAATGCATGAACAAATAGCGCCGATGAAGAGAAATCATCTCCATTCAAGCCATTTCAGGGCGAGGATAAGCTTGACCAAGATGGAAAATGATCGGGCAGAGAGTCCCCGAGCTCCCTATATAAAGAGCTGCTCTCCATTCATCCTCACACTTGAAATCTCCATTCTCTCTTAACTATTCCATTTTCTAGTGAAAATTGAACCACAGCTTTGACTTGGGATATTTTCTTAACCTTAAAAGATGAGGTTGGGTTCTTTAGACTCTGAGTGAAGTCAGCTATCTGATAGCAACCTTCGTTCGATCCGAGGATCGCTGGCGGAATCAAATTTTTTCGTCGTTGAGGTCAGCTATTTGATAACCCCATTGGAATAGTGGCACCAAAGATAAATGGCTATGTGGAAAAACTATTGTTTGTGCATGCACTTGAGGTACAAGACTGTCAAGATGCCCAAGAGAGGTAGTGATGCGTCCTAAAGGCTACTTGATGACATAGTGGAGATAAAAGCAGTTTGTCGTGCCAATAGTTGGGAATTTCGACATAGCTTCTTGCACATGAGACTTGGGTGGGGTCAGGATGAGTTCTCTGTCATCATACAAATATGAAGTTGCTTTCGAGTTTGAGGATCGAATGTCGCGAACATCCACTCAGACCTAGGGTAGAAGTGGACGGGCTTCTATCTTGGTGGCCGGTAAAGACGCTCCGAGCCACAAATGGGTGTAGTGGACGGGCTGCACCTACGAATGTATGCTCCCTTCTAGATGGAGGGCATGTGTTGTTTGCTAAACACATCAGATGGCAAATGGAAAGAGGTTTTGAAAAACTGGAATTTGGGAAAAGATCATTCTAAAAAAGAAATAAAGATTTTGGCACACTTTGATTAAAGCAGTTTTTATGAAAACTCACTCCTAACACCCATTCACTGAGTTGTAGAACTCACCCCCTCCCTTTACCCCATTTCAGGTAACCAAGGGAAACCAACCCTAAAGACCTCCCAGTAGCCTAATCTTGAAGATTTAATATATTATGTTTTGTATAATTCTATTATAGGAAAAACAAGAAAATTACGCCTTACTCCTTGCGGTCCAGAAGAGGGTGAAACCCTTCAATAACCAAAGAGAGTGGTGGGTTGCTCATGGTGATCCGACCAAACCGGGTCGGGGCATGACAACTTGAGTGGTATTAGAGCCCGTTTCCTTTAATACATTATCATGACTATAACATCTAGTAACTAATAGGAATAAATCTTAAAATTTCAGATGGCTCCCAAGAGAGGAACCAAGAGAACAAGAGTCGTAGTTTCTGACACTGCCCAACAACCCCTTCCCGTGGAAACTCCCCGAGTAGCCTAGACAACCCCACCTGGAGTAAGCTCAGAACACTAGAGATTTTACAAAGAATTCATCCGAGTGTTTGGACAACCAAACCTCATTCCTGAGGTGGGCACCAACTCTTGAGCTGAGTTGGAGTAAGTACAATCTCATCCCCCTACTATTAACCACCCTTTTCTAGTTGACATCCCTAAATACCTCAAAACTCTCTGTCAAATGTGGTGTAAGCCTTTCCTTGGAGAGAAGGATGCTAAAGCTGCTATGGACTGGCTGGCCAACATCAAGAAGCTTATGGGGATAGTCAGGATTTCAATAGAGGACATGGTGATCCTAGTAGAATTTTTCCTAGAGGCTAGTGTAAAAAGATGACAGGACAATGTCCAGAGACTACATGTCACCACCCCACCTAGGAGCAATTTGAGGAAAGGTACACGGAGGAGTACCTGGCTTCTCATCTGATTAATGAGAAGATGCAAGATTTTCTCTTACTTCGACAAGGGCTTAACTCTATTTTGGAGTATGAAATAAAGTTCATTGAGTTAAGACCCTTTGCCCCTGATCTAGCCAAATTGACAAACATAAGCTAGCAATTTGCAGACAATCTCAATATGGATATATGAGACTAGATGATAGTACTAAGATGCCCTACGGATTTGGTGGCAGTATGGCTCACGAATGTGAGCGACTGGTACAAACTCGCCATCGCTGAATGGAGCAGGTAAACTGAAAGGAGGATAAGGGCCAAGACCGTCATGGAGGACGAAAGGAGCAAAATGGTCCAAGATTGGGAAATATGATGGGATTTCAAAAGAGGAAGGATGTGCCACCACCTGCCCGGAGAGTAATCCCCACCTGACCACAAGAAAACCCTGGTTGTCCTAGGTGCCAAAGGTACCACGAGGGAGCTTGCTTCTCTTGTTTCGCATGTGGGCAAGTGGGGCACTATGCAAAGGAATGCCCCACTCTTAGGGAGAACAAGTACCAAAATACACTTGGACTGCCCCAAGGGAACCCAAAGACTCCCCGATAGGATGCCACAACTAGATTACTAGCTAGGGTATACTACCTCACCTAGAAATAGGCTAGGAAAGACCCTAGTACTGTAGCGGGTACTTCCCAAAACTCTCCCAATTGAGATTGAGATAAACTGGTAATTCAAATTTCATTCAATAAAGAAACTTTCCTTCTAAAAGCTTACGTTTATTAAATCAGGGTATGTACACTTGTGGAGAAGAAAGGTCTACGCTCTCTTTGACTCGGGAGTAGAAAGATCCTTCATCAAAGAAGATCTAATCCCAAGTCTTCCCCTAGAACATACCTCTCTAGAACAATGTCTCAACATCCTCACACCCTTAGGAGAGGGACTGAATAGGGAGAAGCAGCTAAAAGGATGCAAGATTATGATCGGCGAAGTCAAACTAGAGGCAGATTTGATCCCATTACCTCTAAAGGAGATAGAAATAATATTGAGGTTGGATTGGTTAAGTACCTATCAATCTAAGATGGACCGTGGGAAAAAGATAGTAACTTTTCACACTCCCGAAAGTCTCAGACTGTAATTCCAAGGAGACAAGAGGATGTAAAGCTTTTTTGGCAATGATCATCAATGGGATGTTAGAGGAAAAGGGACCAAAAGGCATTCTTGTAATTGAGTACTACCCATACGTATTTCCAGAAGAAATACTCGGACTACCCCCAAGCTGACAATTGGAGTTCACCATAGAAGTTATCCTAGGAACATATCCTATATCCCAAGCCCCTTATCACATGGCTCTAGTAGAACTAAATGAATTGGAGGAGCAACTAGACGAACTATTGGAAAAGAGTTTCTTACGCCCTTGCTAGTCTCCATGGGGTGCACCAGTCCTATTCATAAAGAAAAAGGATGGGAGCAAGAGGCAATGCATAAACTATCAGAAGTTGAACTAGGTCACCATAAAGAACAAGTATCCACTTCCACGGATTGTTGACCTGTTCGACCAACTAAAAGGAGTAGCCTACTTCTCCAAGATAAACCTTCGATCAGGTTACCACCAACTTAGGATATGAGAGGAAGATATTCCTAAGACCGCATTTCGGTCCCGATATAGACATTATGAGTTTAGGGTGATGCCTTTTGGCTTGACAAATGCCCCTGCAACCTTCATGGATTTAATGAACCAAGTATTCATGATAGTATTTATAAACAACATTCTTATATACTCACAAACTAGGCTGGAGCAAGAAGAACATCTAGCGATCACCTTGGAGATAATAAAGGAAAACCGCTAATATGCAAAATTTTCCAAGTGTGAGTTCTGGTTGCAGGAGGTAGGGTTCTTAGGGCACATAGTGTCCAAGAGTGAGTCAAGGTAGACCTGGCAAAGGTGAAAGCCATATCTGATTGGAAAGCACCAAAGAATCCCTCTGAGATACGTATTTTCTTAGGCTTGGCGGGATACTACAGATGGTTTATGTAGGATTTCTCTAAGATAGCTGCCCTTTTGACTCATCTCACAAGGAAAGAAGTAGAATATAAATGGGATGAAAGTTGTAAGATATCCTTCTTGGAGTTGAAAACTCATTTAACAACAACACCCGTACTCTCTATGCCTGACCCAAGTGCAGGGGAGTACACCGTCTATAGTGACATATCTGGACAGGGACTCAGATGTGTATTAATGCAACAAGGAAGGGTTATCGCCTACACTTTGCTACAACTTAAGGTACATGAGAGGAACTACCCTACCCCTGACTTAGAGTTAGCCGCAATAGTGTTCGCTCTCAAGATTTGGTGACACTATCTACACGGGGTTAAGTGTAGGATATATACTGATCTCAAGAGTCTTAAATACTTCCTAACTCACAAGGAGTTGAACCTCTGCCAGAGAAGATGGTTGGAATTGGTTAAAGACTATGATCTTGTGATAGAATATTACCTTAGGAAGGCCAATGTAGTGGTAGATGCCCTAAGTCGCAAGTACCAAACCGAGGCGGCACAGATAAAGACAATCTACTTACCCTTGTTCCAGTAGTAAGACCCAGCCTAATAAAGCAAATTAAAGTCCAGCAAAAAGCGGATAAGGTACTCTAACCCTTTTTGGACCCTGTCAATGGAGGGATGAAACTGGACTATGACCTTCGAAGCGACGGAGTATTAACCTACAAGGATAGAGTGTGCATACCTTAAGACAAGGAACTGAAGAGGTTAATTCTAGAAGAGGCACATGACTCTATTTATGCGATTCATCCAGGTAGTACTAAGATGTACTGCACCCTCAAACGGGGTTATTGGTGGAAAGGGATGAAGAGGGATATTGCAGAATATGTAGCTCGATGCTTGTCCTGTCAGCAAATTAAAGCTGAGCATTAGAAACCATCATTACTGCTACAACCCTTGCCAATTCCGGAATGGAAATGGTAGTACATCACTATGGACTTTGTCACAAGACTACATATGACTAGAAAATGATGAGACACAATCTGGATCATTATGTATAGATTGACAAAGTCCACCCATTTCGTACCTATAAGAGTGACGAATTCAATAGAACAACTGATTGTCTTATACATGAAGGAGATTGTGAGACTTCATGGCATCCCGGTGAGCATAGTGTTGGTTAGAGACCCTAGATTTATCTCGAGGTTCTGGCCTAGTTTGCAAAGTGCCTTAGGAACCAAGCTCCACATGAGTACGACATTTCATCCTCATATTGATGGATAGTCTGAGTGAACGATCGAAACCCTATAAGACATGCTAAGGGCATGCGTACTCACCATGAATAAAGGTTGGGTAGAGTACTTGTGCCTGATGGAGTTTGCGTACAATAATATTTATCACACCAGTATTCAAATGGCCCTTATGAGGCCCTTTATGGATGGCCATTCATGTCACGACCTAACCTGGTTTGGTTGGATCCCCGTGAACAACCTACTGCTCTCTCGGTTCAAGAGGAGTTTCCCCTTTCTTTAACTTGAGATGAGTCAGGTGTATTTTCGATCATGTTCCCTAGAAAGACATATTTCAAATAAAATGCAAGCTTAAGGGAAATTAAGCATACCTGACAAAGGGTAAGGCTCGGTGTTATTTCTAGTTATTTTCTCTTTTCCTAAAAAGGGATAAAAATAGATGTAAGTATAACAACTCAGTGAATGGGTTTTCGATATTCAATTTTTTAAGGAAAATTATTTGTTTTGGAGTGTGATAGACTCCTTATTTCCTTTCAAAAATCCTTACATTTCAAATCTATGTTTTATCACCATTTCTTATTAATCACGGTGTGTCATCAACCAACACACATCCTTCATCATGAAGGTCAATCACACAATCGTAGGCCAACCCATCCACTTAACCTACTTGTGGTGTCGGAGTGACTTTACCAGCCACCTAGATAGAAGCATGTCCACTTCTACCTAGAGAATAAGTAGATGTACGCGACATCCGACCCTCAATCCTAAAATTAATTCTCCGTGTTTGTATGAGGACAGAGACCTCATCCCAACCTCACCCCGGTCTCGTGTGCTTGAAGCTACGTCGAGCTTCACAAGGTGACCTGGTCCAACAAACTACCCTTATAACCACTAGGTCATCCATGGCCCTATGACACATCACTACCCCTCTTGGGTGTCTTGAAGGTCCCGTACACACAATGCATGCACAATCAGTATTTTCACATCATGCCATATAATTTGTGGTGCCACTGGTCTAACGGCCCCAACCTGCAGCTGTTTGTCTTGACTAGTCCGGAGACCGGTCATGTCGCACTATCGCTAGTTGACTGAGTATGTCGGTCCTGTCTTGGTACCATGACCAAACAATTCATTTATTTAAAGTTTTATGGCATATATCTCATGTTAGTTTACGAGTTCCTGCTCGTGCCAACTGGCCTACGACCCATTGTTCGAGATTTTCAAAACTAGGCATAATAGCCCTCAAGTTCTAAAACTGAGGCCTCCGGCCTAACAGAGAGCTATCCGAGCTCCCGTCAAGAAGGTCTCCCAAATCGCTTAAGTAGTGGCACATAGTAAGAGGAGAGCACTTCTGACAAAAATAAAATTTCAACTTATCCATCATACCGACCGAGTATGAGGATATCTCTGCTCATAACCGATAAATGGGTTTTCCACTTCCTCCGAGTAAGTTTAATCACACCAACTGGGTATGATCTACTTACAATTAGTAAGTAGTTTTTCTGCGTCATTTTCACATCATTGCACTAAGTAGTGGATTTTCATTTCGAGGCACTTTTTATCCCCAACCAAGTATGATATAAATTCCACTTAGTCGGTTTCCGTCCCTAGCAAGCTTAACTTCAACTGGCATTCCCAATGACTCATTTTCCTACATGAAATGAACATAGTTGTTCATTACTCTTTTGCCTAATAGCTCTCATCCGTTCCAAATAAATGAGAAAAACCAACTTTTCCTTTATTTGCATTTAGGTCCCTAAAGTTAATTTTCTTTCACTTTAAGTCCCTAATGTCGATTTTTCCTCAAATTTAGTCCCAAAACTTTTAATATTTATCTTAGGACCTCAATTTATTCAAATTGACAAAAAGGTGTTTAATTTCCTAAATTTCCAATTTGGTCCTCCAACTTTTCCAAAATTACCATTTTGCCCTTCCTTTACAAAAATGGTAAGTTTTACCCCAAAAATTCTAAAATTCCTCAATTGGCCCTCTAACATTCTTATCATGCCCAATTGACCCTCAATTTTATAAAATTGCATTTTGGTCCTTCGAATTTTTAAAAATCCCCAATGTTTCCACCAATTTCAACTTACTAACATAGCTGAATTTAATTTTATCAAATTGACCAATCAAACACTACTAATTATTGAAATTAAAGCTATATTAGAGTTCCAACACCTTCACATGATTCAATTGTAATTTGAATTGTGTGATTTGGTGCCGGAATGAGCTCAAATAGAGCTATGTCAGAAAATTGGACTTAAAGAGAGAAAGCTTTGAAAGCTTACCGTCGGGGGTGCATCGTCTGGGCTTTCGATCTAGGTAGATAGCTCTCGTCCTGAGGTTTATCCTAGGATAAAGAATTGCATTAATTGGTGCTAAATTAAGTTAGAATTTCATCATCGAAATTCTATCGGTTCTCTCTCTAGCACCGATCGGAAATTGTAGAGGGGAGTCGAGTTAGCTTACCTTTCAACTCTAATTTAACTGTATGAGGGCTATGGAGGTGTTGGAAAGGCTTGGTTTGGCCTGAGAAGGGCTCGAATTAGCCGATTTCAGCTCTGCCGAAATAGGGCAGCTTCGGTCTACTGGAGGTGCTTCACTATTTCATCATGCCGACGCTTCTACGGTGACACTCGGAGCAAATGGAGACCTCACCTTGTTTGGCTAAGAAAAATGCCCAAGTCAGAGCTCTGGTTTGAGCTTTGCCAGAAATGGGAGTAGCTGAGAGAGAATAGAGTTTTCAGGTGTGGAGATGATGAATGAGGAGGAGGACTTTATATAGGAAGCTCGTGGACTTAATGGCGATCATTCATTGCCTGAAACTCCCTTTCCAGAGACTTTTCAACTTCCTCTATGCTGCGCAATTTTCCGGTGAGTGAACAGTGCTTTCATCTGAAGGAAGAAGACGACATTGTTCCGAACATGACCTGATAGGTCAGAACTGAGTTTAAAGCTTAAACTAGTCGGTTCACCCATGAGAACTTATATGTACTTCATTTTCATTCTCCTTTCTTTCCTATATCCACCCATTTCTTTTAGATGGGATTCACATTAGCCTTATTTTAAGATTTCACGATTATACTGTAAGAGGCTTACTTAATTTTCTCCTGTATTGAGTTTGATCGTTAACTCAGTCTTGGTCGTTGATCTCTTTAAAGATTTTGCCTTCATCTTTAATCACCACATGATTGGCCTTTCTTTCTCTCCCTTCTTTTTTGGAGTATAAATTTATAATCCTTCATCTAGGTTGGTCCGAAATCCTCATTTGTTTCCTCTACTCTTTTGAAAGTAGATCACACCTTGCCATCCAAGTATATCCTTAGTCACCTCTGTCTTTTAATAAGGTCCTTATTCCGGCTTTATTTTTATGACGGTTCGTTTATGAGCTTGGGATTTCCTCCTTCCCTAGTCTCACTTCATATCCTTATCCTTCTTCTAGGGACTTCCGTTCTGGGATTTTCACGTTCGTTCTCCCTACTGCTCCTTGAAAGTTATTCCTTTTTTCTTTTATTATACTTACTAACCTTTGTATGGTTATTCCATCTAGATTTCTCCCTTTTTGTTCCATATCCTTGTTTCTAAAAAGTCCCCTTATTATTATTGAGTTCCTAAGAACTTGTTACCTAACTCTTTCCAAATATAGGTATTTTTCCTAGGGTTTTCTTCCTATCGTACTTCTTTCCTTTCTCCTTTCTCCTTGTCTTATTTCGATTGACTTAACATCTTTAGTGCTCCCATTTCGTTCTTACTTTCTTCCTAGGTAGCTTCCATTCCTTTGGTTTTCCCTTGGCATAGTCTAATCCTTCTTGTTTCCTTACTTTTATCCATAGAGTCTTTCCTTAACTCCTTAGGCTTTCACCAGTCCCATGGTTTTTGATGCTCACTTCCCTTGCTCCAGACTCCCCCTTCCTTCACTTAGTTAGGATTTATCTTCCTTGGGTGAACTCTAGTAGTCTTTTCTTTGTCAAGTCTTATTGTCCTATTTTTCCATTCTCTAGATGATAAACTTTAAAGGTTTGGGTTAACTAGAAATGATTCGTCTGTTTTTCCTTCCTTAGGTGATTTCTACCATCTACTCTGATCCTCATTAACATACTCTTATTGAATTCATCAAAGAGTCCCAAAAAAAATTTTATCAGGAAATTTAGACTTTCATTCATTCAAGAAATAGTTTCTTGCCAAACTTGGTTTATTACATAGATTTTCTACCCCCTAGTCTCTTGGGGTCATAGATCGAGAGTTGGCTTTAGAACGGTTGTGGGATTATTGATTAGATGGCTCTAAGGAACTAGTTGGAGTCCATCCATGTTCCCTTATAGGACAAACTTCATGTATGGCCTCCAATCCGTATCGCCTCAATACCTCAGCCTCACACTCATATGTCCACTTCATCCATTGAGAGGGATTGAAACTAGATTGAGTAGGTGAAGGTCCTTGATGGACTTTCATAAAGGTGGCATACACATCCCAATAATTGTCCCAAGCCTTCTTCTCAGTGGGACTTCTCTTCAATTTTTTTGGGGCTGGAGTAGGTGTTAGGCTCTTAGAGGAAGGAACATGTTCCTCTTGCCTATGATGAGGGTATATAATGCCCTCTGGTTCTAGTAAGGCTCCCACGAGTTTTTGATAATCCTCCACCATATGCTTGGGCACTCTCTTCTCGCCCTTTAGGAACAGTTGAACAACTGCCTCTCTAGGGGTAGGCATCTTTTTTAGGGTCAGGTGTGGAGGATTGGATTTCACTGTGAATTTTCTATGGATTCTCCTTCCTACATGGTAGTTAAAGTTTTATTAGTGTCAGGGCATAGTATTAATAATGTATCAAGGGAACTTAGCTCTGATACCACTTAAGTTGTCTTGCCCCGACCCAGTTTGGTTGGATCCCCGTGATCAACCCACCACTCCCTTGGTTCAAGAAGAGTTTCCCCCTTGCTTTAATCAAGGGGAACCGCACAAAATTTCAATTATGTTCCCTGGAATAACTTATATGAATAGAAATGCAAGCTTAATAAAAATTTAAGCATACCTGACAGAGGGTAAATGTCACGCCCCGACCTGGTTTGGTCGGATCCCCGTGATCAACCCGCCTCTCTCCCGATTTATTAAAGGGTTTCCCCTTATTATAATCTGTAAAAAGAAAGGCGTCCTTTAACCTGCACCTTTTCTTGGAATAGCATAATCAAAACTGTATGAAATTTAAAACTTTACATACCCATCTTATAGGCATCTTAGTTGACAGTCTTTAAGGGTAGGCTTTCCGGGATTTCCTAAAAGGGGTATAAGGGAGGGGGTGAGTACGACTACTTAGTGAATGGGTTTTCAAACCTCTACTTTTAACTTTAAGAAAAACATTTATTATTGGAGTGTGTCAGACTCCTTTCTTTTCAAAAATTCCTTCATTTAAAATATCGGGTTTTTCCATTATTTCATAGTTACCGGTGTGTCATCACCCAACACACATCCTTCATCATAAAGGTTACACACGTTTGCAAGTTAGTATCACTACTAAACTTGCTAGTGGCTTCGGAGCAACTTTTCCTGCCACTCGGATGGAAGTACGACCATTTCTACCCTGGGAATGAGTGGATGTACGCGACATCCAACACACAATCCCGAAATCACTTCTTCGTATCTGTATGAGGATAGAGACCTCATCTTGTCCCCACATCGGTCTCATGCGCTTGGTGCTACTCCAGATTTCGCACAGACACCTGGAACGACGAACTGTCCTTAGAGCCACCAGGTCGTCCAGTGCACTTAGGACGCATCACTACCCCTTATGGGCATCTTGATGATCTCGTACTCACAGTGCATGCACAAACAATGTTTTCTCATATTGCCATGTAATTTGTGGTGCTACTGGTCCAACGGCCCCAACTCTTAACTCAACCCGCAGTTGTTTATCTTAAATGGTTCGTCGACCTATCATGTCGCGCTGTCGCTAGTTGACTGAGCATGTCGGTCCTAACTTGGTACCTTAGCCAAATAATTCACTTATTAAGTTACAATCGGTAAGTAGTTTTTCCGCATGATTTTCACATCACTTCCTCTAAGTAGTGATGTTTAAAATACCACTTAATAGTGGGTTTTCATACCGAATTACTTATCATTCCCAATCAGATATGATATAAAATTTTCACTCACAACCAGTTAGTGGTTTTTAAATTTTAAGTTGTGCTCATCATCCCAACCGGGTATGATGTTAGTAAACCCACTCACCCGTTAATATCGTGAATTCAACTTGACCGGTTCTTTGTATTCATGCGAGCTTGTCCTTGCTGGCATTCCCGGTACTTCGTGTTCCTACATGATATGAACATCTCGATTCATTATCCTTCGGCCTAATCGCCTTCATTCATTCTAATTGAATGAGAAAGTCAAATTAAGTCTAATTGTCACCCAATTTCAACTCTAATTGTTGAAATTGGAGTTGAAATTGAGTTCCTACATGTTCATACAATTCTAAGGAACTTTGAATCGTAGATTTTAACGCTGGAACGAGCTCAAACGGAGCTTCGCCGGAAAAATGGATTGTAGGGAGAGAAAGCTTCGATTACTCACCGGTGAGGGCACGATGGCCCGAGCTTTCAATTTGGACAGATAGCTCTCATCTTGAGGTTTATCCTAGAATCAAGAATCACATCAATTGATGCCAAATTGAGTTAGAATTTCATCATTGAAATTTTGCTAGTTCTCATTGAAATTCTACCAGTTCTCTCTCTAGCACCGACTGAAAATTACAAAGGGGAGCCAAATTGGCTTACCTTTCAGTCCTAATTTTGCCGTGGGAGGACTGAGAAAGTGTTGGGAAGGCTTGGTTTGGCCTGAGGAGGGCTCGAATTGGTAAATTTCAACTCGGCCGAAATAGGGCAGCTTCGGTCGCCGGAACTGCTTCACTGTTTCATCACGCCGGCGTTTCACCGGCGACTCTCGGAGTGAACGGAGACTACAGAGGTGTAGCTGACTTCTCCCCGGTTCTAAAGAACCCGACCTCACCTTGTTTGGTTCAGAAAAGACCCAATGTCGGAGCTCTGGTTTGAGCTTCACTGGAACACGGAGCAGTTGAGAGAGAATGGAGTTTTCAGGTGTGGAGAGGATGAATGGGGAGGGGCTCTTTATATAGGGAGCTTGGAGACCCATTGGCCGTCCGTTTGGCACCGTTATTGCTGACATTGAAGACCTGAAACACCTTGAATAGAAGCATTTCTTCTTCGCCAGTGTTTCTTCAGTTTCCCGGTGAGTGAACAGTGTTGTCATCCTGAGGAAGAAGATGACACTATTCCGAACTGGACCGGACCGGTCCGAACCGAGTTCAAAGATTAAACTGGCCGGTTCACCCCCCGTTTGATTGAGTTTTTCATATCTAAAAATTTCTAAATTCATCTAAATTCATTCTCTATCCAATGGTGGCCTCAAATCTCCCATTTGAATTATTTAATCCACTTAGAAAAATAAATTTAGAATTCGGTTCAATAGTGGTTCAAACCGGTTTGGATCCGGTTCACCTGAACCGGTTTGGTTTTCATCCTCAATTCCTTCACAAGTCCATTTCAATGTCTTTTGTGACTCCTTGGGTTACTTAGGGTCCATAAAATTCATGGCTCAATCATCATATTTGTTTATGAGCTCGTGCCAACTGTCCTTGGGCCCATTGTACGAGATTTCTAAAAATGAGGCCTATGGCTTATCTGAGCTATTCGAGCTCTTGTAAAAAAGGTCTCCCAAAATTTTTAAGCATTGGTACACAGTGAGGTGAGAAAACTTCCGACAAATAAATTCCCACACGTCCATCACACCAACTAGGTGTGATGACATCTCTGCCTCCAATTGATAAGCGGGTTTTCTACTTCCTTCAAGGAAGTTCATCATACCAACCGAGTATGATCGACTTACAACCGGTAAGTAGTTTTTGCGCATATTTCTCACTTCACCCCAAACGGGCGTGATGTTAAAATCTCCACTTAGTAGCGGTTTTTCCTTTCCAAGGTACTCATCATAGCAACTAGGTATGATGTGAAAAATCCCACTCACCTGATATATGTAGTGTATTCCTCTTAAATCGGCTTTTTATCTCCACACGAGCTTATCCTTACTAGTGTCCCAGTCCTTTGTATTCCTACATATTTTTGGACATCCTTGTTTATTAATATTTGGTCTGATAGCCTTCATTCCTCATGAATGAACAAAATGCCCAAAATTTTAATTATTTGCATTTAGGTACCTAATGTTCTTTTTCTTTAACTTTAGGTCCCTAATGCTATTTGTTCCACAAATGGATTCCTGAAACATTTAAAATTTACTTTGGGACCTCAATTTATTCAAAATCACAAAAGGGTTCAAGTTTCCTAAATTTCCAATTTGGTCCCCAACTTTTCAAAAATTACCATTTTGCCCCTACTTTACAAAAATGGCATTTTTTTACCCTAATAACTACACGGATCGACCAATTGGTCCTCCAACATCTTTTTCAAGGCCAATTGGCCGTTAATTTTGGGAAATTGCACTTTGGTCCCTCAATTTTTCAAAATCACCAATTTTTACCAAAATTTCCCTCAAAATTTTCCCACTTTCAAATTGGCCGAATTTGATTTCATCAAATTGATCGATCAATCGAGGTTAATTGTAGAAGTTGAAGGTAAAATTGAGTTTCTACACATCCATATGTTTCAATTGAGCATTGAATCACATGAATTGACGTCGGGACGAGCTCAAACGGAGCTTCTCTAGAAAATTGGCTTAGGGAGAGAAAGCTTCGAAAGGTCTCGATCGGAAAAGAATCAATAGAAAAAGAAAGAATCGGAGGGTGCGACAGTCTGAGCTTTCGATCGAGGCAAGTAGTTCTCTTCTTCAGGTTCCTCCTAGGATCAAGAATCACCTCAATTCATGTTGAATTGATGGAGAATTTGGTCAGTAAAGTTTCTCTGGTTCTCTCTCTAACATTGAACGAAAATTACAAATGGGAGCCATATTGGCTTAGTTTTTCGCTCTAATTTAGACTATGAAGGCTGAGGGAGTGTTGGGAGAGCTTGGTTTGGCCTAAGTAGGGCTCAATTTGGCTGTCTTAAGCTAATAGAAATAGGGCAGCTTCGGTCCACCAGAGTTGCTTCATTGTTTGATAATGCTAGCACTTCTCTGGTGATCCTTAGACCGAATGGTGACCACCGTCGGGTAACTGACTTCTCCTCGAGTCTAAAAAACCTGACCACTCCTTCTTTGGCTAAAAAAACCTCTATGTGAGAGCTCTGGTTTGAGCTTCATCAAAAAACTGAGTAGTTGAGAGAGAGTGAAGTTTTCAGGTGTGTGGAGTATGAATGGAGAGGGCATCTATATATAGGGAGCTCAGGGATTCTCCAGTCATCCATTTGGCACCTTAATACACTCATTGATGGCCTGAAATATCTTGAATGGAAACATTTCCTTTCCGTCGGTGCTGTTCAATTTTCTGATGAGTGAATAGTGCTATCATCTGAAGGAGGAAGACAACACTATTCTGAACCGGACTGCACGGGTCCAAATCGACTTTAACGCTTAAATCGGTTGGTTCAGGCCCGATTCTGCCGAGTTTTTCAAAATTAAAAATTTCCAAATTTATTATCTATCCAATGTTTGCTTAAATTCTCCAATTTAAAATTTTTAAGCCACCTAGAAAAATGAATTTATCATCCGGTTCAATCATGGTTCAAACTGGTCCAAAAAGGTTCACCTAAACCGATTTGATTTTCTCTCCCAAATCATCCTAAATTTCCCAATTTACCCATTCCCTAATGGTTAGGGTTTGTGAACCGGTTCGATTTTCTCACTTGGGTTGACCAGTTCTTTCCTAGTTTTCCTTAACTCCCAAGGGCGGGGTTTACATATGTCCTTCCAAGGTTTCCTTCCTTGGTAGGATTTACACTCCTTTCACTCGAAATTCTCTTCTCGTTTGTCTTTATGAACATCTAACCTTAAATGATATCCTTTGATGCCATCCTCTCTTGATTACCTTTACACTTGAAACCTTACATGCATTTTTTTATACCCCATCTTCATTCTCACTTGTATCCCAATACACGTATATTTATTTTAGGGAGAGCACACATCCTATTTATTTTTAAGATCTCTTGATCATCCTAAGAGAGGCTTGCTTAACCTTCTGAAGCCTTTTGGTCGTTAATCCTATCTTAGCCATTGATCTATTTAAAGCATTCTTTCATCCTTATTTCCCAAAGGTTTTAGCCTTTCCACCTCTCCCTTTTTTACTGGAGTCGTGACCTTAACAAGGGTCAATTCATTAACTTCTTCATTCCTACTATCCCTCTTGTTTAATTATTCTGAGACAGTTGTCTCTCGAGTCTTCTTGTCCTTAATGTCCATCCCATTATCCTATTTAGGGTGCAGTCCTTACTACTTCCTGATACTTCTTAGGGCATTGTTTATTCTCCTTGACTATCCTATTGTTATTAGTTATTTTCTTTAGCTAGTTTAATCTAAAATCCATATTTAGCTTCTCTACTCTTCCAGAGCAGGTCACACCTGGCCATTCAGATACATCCTCAACCCCATATGCCCTTTAATGAGTTTCCTTATTTTGGTTCAAGCCTCTTTTGGTTCAACTGTCGATTATTTAGCTTGGGGATTTCTTTTTCCATGGTTCGAACTCCTATCTTTATCCATCATCGAGGAGTTCCTGGTTGTTAGTGAGTTCCAAATTGTTATGTCCTTCCTATCACTGACTCTGTCAAGGGTACTTGCATATTCCTCCGGGTTCTCTTCCTATCATACTTCTTTTTCTCTTCTCTCTCTCCTTGTTTTTATCTAAAAGTGGCTTAGTACCTTTCATGCTCCTACTTTTTCCTTACTTTCCTCTTGGTCAGCTTTCATTCCACTAGTTTCCTTTGGGGTAGCCCAATTCCTCTTGGACGTCACACTTTCCTTTTTATTCCTTCCCTTAGTTAGGTATCCCCTTCCTAGTGAACTCTAGGCAGACTCCTCTAGAATTTCTTTACCAGTCTTGTTGCCTTGTTACTCCATGCTCCTAGTTTTTGTAGGGAACATATTTGGCTATCTTTTGGGTAAACTAAAGGTGACCCGTAATTTTTTTCTCTAGGTGATCTTTTCTCTATCTACTACCCTGATCATTATTAGTACATTTTTTATTTATGTTAGTTCTACTTTGTCATTATCAAGGAGACTAAATTTTTAATCAAAGACACCGAAATTTCATTTATTCCAAGAGATAGTTTCTCATCCTACTCGACTTATTACAGGAATTTTCTATTTCCTAGTCCTTTGGAGTCATAGGCTAGGAGTTAGCCTCTAAACAGTTGTGGGATTCACGGCCTGAAGGCTCTGAGGAACTAGTTGAGGTCCATCCGCATTCCCTGTAGATTTCCCTTATGGGACAAACTTCATGTATGGCCTCAAGTCCATACCTTCTTAACACATCTGCCTTGCACTCATACGCTCACTTCATCCATTTAGAAGGATTGAAGCTGGATTGAGTAGGTGGGGGTACTTGGTGGACATTCATGAAGGTGGCGTGGCATCCTAACAGTTGTCCTAGGCCTCCTACTTAGTGGGAGTCCTCTTTGGTTGTTGTGGTCCTAGTGAAGGTTTTGGGCTCCTTAGAGTAGGGACATGTTCTTCTTGTTTTCGAGGAAGATAGGTAATGCCTTCTGGCTCTAGTAGGGCTCCTACGAGTTTCCTATAATCCTCAACCATATCGTTGGGCAATCTCTTTTCGCCGTCCAAGAATCATTGAACAGCCGCCTCTTTGGGGTAGGTGTCTTTTTCATGATGATGTTTGGGGGATTGAATTTCATAGTGAATTTTCTAGGAACTCTCTTTCCTAAATGGTAATTAAGTTTTCATTAGTGTCAGGGCATAGTATTGATAATGCTTCAAGGGAACTAGGCTGTAATACCACTCAAGTTTTCACACCTCGACCCGCTTTGGTCGAATCCCTGTGATGAACCCACTGGTCCCTTGGTTTAAGAGGGTTTCAGCCTTTTCTTAATCAAATCATTAAGAATTTTCGTGGCTTATATATCATATTTGTTTATGAGCTCATGCTCATGCCAACTGGCCTTGGGCACATTATATGTGATTTTCAAAATCGGGCATTTTAGCCACACACGTTTCAAAACCGAGGCCTTTGGCCTATCTAAGCAGTTTTAGCTCGTGTCAAGAAGGTCTCCCAAAAATTTTAAGCATTGGCACATAGTGAGGGGAGAACACTTCTAACAAAAATCATCTTTCAATTCATCATACCAATCGGGTGTGATGATACCTCCACTTACAATCGACAAGCAGGTTTTCCTCTTTTTTCAAGGAAGTCCTTCATACCAATCGGGTATGATTTTCTATACTTACAACCGGTAAGTAGGTTTTCACTTAGTTCTCACATTACTTCAACCAGGTGTGATGTTAAAATCCCACCTATAAGTGGTTTTT
The DNA here is from genome assembly GCA_030064425.1 of Trapa bicornis. Classification (NCBI taxonomy): domain Eukaryota; kingdom Viridiplantae; phylum Streptophyta; class Magnoliopsida; order Myrtales; family Lythraceae; genus Trapa; species Trapa bicornis. Next base: position 859,538 of record CM057756.1, on the reverse strand, counting down.
CATTTCCAAGATGCTAATCATCCCAACTAGGTATGATGTGAATAAACCCACTCACCCGATAACTGAAGTGTTTCCTTCTCCAGTCGGTTTCCGCTTCCATGCAAACTTGTCCTCGCCGGTGTTCCAGTCCCTCATGTTCCTACACGATTTGAACATCCTTATCTATTAATATTTGGCATAATAGCCTTTGTTTCTCACATATGATCGACTAGGCTCAATATTTCCAGTTAATTGCACTTAGGACCTTAAAGTTCATTTTCCTTGATTTTAGGTCCCTAATGGTAACTTTTCCCCAAATTGAGTCTCGAAACTTCCAAATATTCACTTTGGGTCCTTAATTTACTCAAAATTGTTCAAGGGGCTCAACTTTTCCAAATTTCCAATTTGGTCCCCAACTTTTCAAAAATTACCATTTTGCCCCTACAAATACAAAAATGACAATTTGACACCAATTATTTTCAAAAATTGACTAATTGGTCCTCCAACATCCTTTTCATGGCCAATTGGCCCTCAATTTTGGGAAACTACAATTTGGTCCCTTAATTTTACGAAATCCCCAAATTTCCCCAAAAGTTTCCCCTAATTTCCCTTTTTCAAACTGGCCGAATTTGATTTTATCAAATTAACCATTCAATCAGGGTTAATTGCTTAAATTGGAGGTATAATTCAATTCATACACATTCATATGATTCAATTGATCTTTGAATCACATGAATTGCGACAGAAACAATTTCAAACGGAGCTTTGCCAGAACACTATGCGTAGAGAGAGAAAGCATCGAAAGTTTACCGTCGAAGGTGTGGTGGTCTGAGCTTTCTATCTGGGCAGGTAGCTCTCATCATGAGGATTCTCCTAGGATCAAGAATTGGTACAATTCATATCGAATTGATGGAGAATTTGGTTAGTGAAATTTTCACAATTTCTCTCTCTAATGCCGATAAAAAATGATAGAGAGGGGTCGAATTGGCTTGAATTTCAGCTCTGTTACGATCGTGTGAGGGTTGTGGAAGTGTTGGGAGAGCTTGATTTGGCTTGAGGAGTGCTGAATTCGATCAATTTCAGCTCGGCCAAAACAAGGTAGCTTTGGTCCGTCGGAGTTGCTTCACTGTTTGATTCCACCGACGCTTCTCCAGCAGTCCTCGGATTGAATGGAGATTGTCATCACGTAGTTGACTTCTCCCGGAATCTAAAGAACCCGACCTCACCTTCTAAGACTTAGAAAAATCCCAATGTTAGAGCTCTGGTTTGAGCTTCACTGAAAAACTGAGTAGTAGAAAGAGATTGGAGTATTCGAGTGTGAGGAGGATGAATGGAGAGAAGCTCTTTATATAAGGAGCTCAGAGACTCTTTCCCCAAATGTTTCGCACCTTCATGGCACTCATTGATAACCTAAAATGCCCTGAATGGAGGTGTTTGATCTTAGTCAGCATCATCCGTTCATCCACTGAATGAACAGTGTTATCATCTAAAGAAGAAGATGACACTATTTCAAACCAGACCAGACCCGTATGAACTCGGTTCAATGCTTAAACCGGCTGGTTCAGGCCCAATTTAACCGAGTTTTTCGAAATTAAAATTTTCTAAATTCATTCTCTATCCAATAGTGGCTTTAATTCCCCAATTTGAATATTTTAAGCCACCTAGAAATATGAATTTAGCAATCGGTTCAATGATGGTTCAAACTGGTTCAATCCTGTTTAGATCTGGTTCACCTAAATCGGTCTAGTTTTCTCTTCCAATTTGTCCCAAAGTCCCTTTCCATGGTTTTTATGACTCTTTAGGTCACTTGAGATTTGAAAATTTCTCAATTTGCCCTTTCTTTAATGGTTGCAGTTTCTGAACAAGTTCGATTTTCTCCCTTAGGTTGATAGGTTCGTTCCCTAGTTTTTCTTATCTTTAAGGTTCGGGGTTTACAACTCTCCCCTCCTTTTAGAAGTTTTGTCCCCAAAACTTATTCAACATCCTTTTCATAGGAAATAACTTCCCTTGATGTCAACTTGGAGTTTGTTTGACATGCTAACACTTCGGTTATTTTCACTTAGACCATTTATCACATGCACTTAAGGAATTTCTTTTCCTTTCCATTGCTCACTCATTCCATAGAGTTTATCATAGCTAAGCATGTCTTACCTGTGAGTTCAAAGGTATGTCCTTAGGTTCACATCTTCCTTTGCTTATGGCAAGATTCTTCCCCATAAGGTTCTTACTCAATATTTCTAGATTGGGAGTTCCTAGATGCTCAATCGTTCATATGTCTAGTCATTCTCTTTATCATTGAAACCCTTAGCTCAGTGTTCTTTCGAGCGCTACGTACTTGCTTTCATAGGTTTTGGTGTTATCTCCTTTATGCCCAATTTTGACCCTTCTTATGTCCTTCCTCATTTTCAGTGGCGTCCATTCATCAAGGATTTTCCTTTTTCTTAATCCATTCTTACTCGCTCGTGATCATTTTACAATTTTTTATTCTGAGTTAATCCCTTTCGATCTATGTGTCAATTAGTTTGTTTAGGGAAGTTCCCTTCTTATAGTTTTGTTCTCTACTATGTCCCTCATAGTAGAGAATTCCCGTCATGCCCTGACCCTATTTGGTCGGATCCTCGTGAGAAACCCGCCAATCCCTTTGGTTCATGAAGGACTTCGCCCTTTTCTAAACCGCAAGGAGTAAGACGTCCTTTTTCCTATCTTTCCTGGAATAACATTAATTAAAAGTGAATAAATTTAACCTTACATACTTGTCTTTAAGGTTCAACTACAGGTAGGTCTTTAAGTGGGTTTTCCTATGGTTACCTAAAAAAGGGGTAAAGGGAGGGGGGTGAGTTCGACAACTCAGTGAATGTGTGGTGGGAGAGAGAGTTCAAAGCATCTTTAATTGGAGTGTGTCAGACTCATTATTCTTTCAAAAACATTCTTTCCTTAAATTCCTGGTTCATCAAACCATTTTTCCTCATTTCTATATCAGGTGTGTTTAAGAATCAACACACGCACTTCATCATGAAGGGAATCACACATTCTTAGGGCAGCCCATCCATTGCACCCACTTTTGGCGTCGAAGCAACTTTACAGGCCACCTAGATAGAATCCTACCACTTCTACCTTGGGAATGAGTGGATGTTCTCGATATCCAACTCTGAAACTAGAAATCAACTCCGTGTCTATATGAGGATAGAGACCTCATCCCGACCTCATGCGCATGAAGCTACATCGAGCTTCCCTGACAGCTGGCACGACAAACTGCTCTTATCTCCACCATGTCGTCCAGTAGTTCCTAGGATGCATCACTACCCCTCTTGGGAATCTTGATGGTCCCGAACCTCAAGTGCATGCACAAACAAAAGTTCTCCACAAAGCCATTTATCTTTGGTGCCACTGGTTCAACGATCCCAACCCTCAACTCAACCTGTAGCTGTTTGTTTAAATCGGTCCGTCGACCTGGTCCTGTCACACTGCCACTAGTCTATCGAGTATGTCGGTCCTGTCTTGGTACAAACGTGAAATAACAAAATTCATTCATTAAGAATTTTCATGGCTTAATCATCATGTTTGTTTACGAGCTTCTGCTCGTGCTAACTATCCTTGGGACCACTATACGTGATTTTTCAAAATCGGGCATTTTAGCCCTCAAGTTCGAAAACCGAGGCCTCTAGCCTATCTGAGCTAGTACAACTCTCGTCAAGAAGGTTTCCCAAAAGTTTTAAGCATTGTCACATAGTTAGGGGGGAATACTTCTGACAAAATAAACTTTTCATCCATCACACCAACTGAATGTGATGACATCTCCTCTTACAATCGGTAAGTGGATTTTCCACTTCCTTCTAGGAAGTCCATCATACCAACCGAGTATGATCTACTTACAACGGTAAATAGTTTTTCCTTATAGTTCTCGCATCACTCCAATCAGGTGTGATGTCAAAATTCCACATATAAGTGGTTTTTCATATTTGATGTGCTCATCATCCCAACTAGGTATGATGTGAATAAACCCACTCACCTGATAACTGTGATGTCTTCATCCTCGGTTGATTTTCCCAAGTCGACATGAACTTCTCTTGCTGGAATTTTGATCCTTGGCACTCCTACATGATTTGCACAACCTCATCTATTAATAGTCGGCATAACAGCTTTCGTTCCTCACATATAAACGACTAAACTCAAAACTTTAAGTTAATTACACTTAACTGCCTAAAGTTCATGTTCCTAGACTTTAGGTCCCTAATGCAAACTTTTTCCCAAATTGAGTCCCAAAACATCCAAAATTCACTTTGGGCCCTCAATTTATTCAAAATCAGTTAAGGGGTCCAAGTTTCCTAAATTTCCAATTTGGTCCCCAACTTTTGAAAAATTACCAATTTGCCCCTACTTTACAAAAAATGGCAACTTGACCCCAATTATTTAAAAAAAATGACCAATTGGTCATCCAACATCCTTTTCATGGCCAATTGACCCTCAATTTTGGAAATTGAAATTTGGTCGCTCAATTTTCCCAAATTTCCCTAAAATTTTCCCCAATTTCAACCTTTCAAACCGGCTGCATTTGATTTCATCATATTGACCATTCAATCGAAGTTAATTTCTCCAACTGAAGGTATAGATCAATTCCTACACTTTCATATGATTCAATTGAGCTTTGAATCACGTCATTTGTGTCTGAATTGAGTTCAAACAGAGCTTCGCTGGAAAATTGAACTTAGAGAGAGAAAGCTTTGAAAGGTTACCGTTGGAGGTGCGACAGTCCGAGCTTTCGATCAAGGCAGGTAGCTCTCGTCCCGAGGTTCCTCCTAGGATCAAGAATTGCAACAATTCATGTCGAAGTGAGTGAGAATTTGGTCAGTGAAGTTTCACCGTTTCTCTCTCTAATGCTGATCGAAAATTACAAATGAGAGCCAAATTGGTTTACCTTTCAGCTCTAATTTGGTTGTATGAGGGCTGTGGGAGTGTTGGGAGAGCTTTGTTTGGCCTGAGTAGAGCCCAATTATGCAATTTTCAACTTGACTGAAATAGGTTAGCTTCGGTCCGATGGAGCTGCTTCACTATTGATTATGTTAGTGCTTCTCCGACAATCCTCAGATCAAATAGAGGTTGCTATTGGATAGTTGACTTTCCTCAAAGTCTAAAGAGCCCGACCACATGTTTAGAGGTTGAAAAAATGCCTAAGTCAGAGTTTTGGTTTGAGTTTCACCAAAACATGGAGTAGTAGAGAGAGAGAGAGAGAGAGAGAGGAGTTTTCAAGTGTTTAGAGTATGAATGAGGTGGAGCTCTTTATATAGGGAGCTTAGGGACTCTCTGGCCATCTGATCGGCACCTTTATGGCGATCATTCATGGCCTAAAACACCCTTAATGAACACTTTTCTCCTTTGTCGGCGTTGTTCATTTTTCGACGAGCGAACAGTGCTATCATCTAAAGGAAGAGAAAAACACTATTCTGAATCGGGTTCAATGCTGTAATCAGTCGGTTTAGGCCCAATTCGATTGAGTTTTTTAAAATTAAAATTTTCTAAATTCATTCTTGATCCAATGGTGGCTTCAATTCTTAAATTTGAATATTTTAAGCCACCTAGAAAAATAAATTTAGAAACCGGTTCAATGGGGGTTTAAATCGGGTCAATCCGGTTCAGGTCCACTTCACATGAACCAGTTTGGTTTCCTCTTCCAATTCATCCCAAAGCCCCTTTCCATGACTTTTGTGACTCTTTAGGTCACTCAGGATTTGTTAACTTCCTGATTTTTGCTTTTTCTATCGATTAAGGTTAATGAACCAACTCGAGTTTCTTCTTTGGAAATGACCGGTTCTTTTCTCGGTTTCCTTATTATAAAAGGACAGGGTTTACACTTCCACCTTAGGAGCTACATGCTTAACCATCTTACCATTCCTTGAAGGTTTCTTTCTTCCTTTCTTCACACCTCTTTCTATATTAGAGCATTTGCCTGCTTTGAATCCTTCTTTATCTTAAGTGTTTGTTTCATCCCTTATTCCTTCCTTGAGACACTTTCGATTATCGATCTTATTCCATGTACTACACACTATGTCCAACTGTCCTCTCTTTAGGCTTCATCAATTGAGCAGAGACCATCATTAGTCTTGTTGTCGGTGATCATTCACTTTAATCACTTCTGAACTGGAGGACTTACTTTTCCGAGGGTTCTTATATGTGCTTTCCTCCGACTCCTTTTTATAGTAGTCCACCTCTTTCTTATTCATATGGCATCTTTTGATGCTATCTTCCCACTTACCCATTACTTGGATTTAACTTACTCCTTGGGCCCTCATGAGTACTTTTCCCTTGCATTTGATCTTTCCATCTCAAACAGCATATCATTTATGATCTTATCTTCTTTTCCACTTTTGTTGGTTCCATCTCAAACAGCATATCGACTGACTTTTCTCTCTGAAGGGGTCCTTACTCGGCTTTCTTAGAGTGTAAGTTGATATCCTACTGGCTTAAGTCACTCTCCTTGCCTCACTTCCTCCACTCTAAAGAGTTCAGTTAGTTTGACTCATCGCCTATTTCTCAGCGTTCATAGAGCCGCACTGGTCTGATACTTACGATAGCTTGGGGTCAGACTTTTGGTATGTGGGTGTTGTCTGGGTTTGAGGTTATGATACCTCCCATCGTACTTGGGTTCATTTACTCCTTTGTCGGTCTGACACCTTGTCCAGTCGGCTATTGTGGTTTCCATTCACAGCGTACTTCCCTTTACATATCCATCTAGCCCCTCCTTTATTGCTCGAGTTCTTTCCTTGTTGGTGATTAAGTTAGTTTTCCCTAGCAGTGCGACTCTTAAGCCTGTGGTTCCATCCTGGGCCTCAAGTCCTGCTCGTCTTGTGGTCGAACTCGCGTCCTTTCACTCTGGTCCCTAGACTGTATTCTCTCTTACACTCATCCTTCGCATTACCTAGGTCACTTTGTTGCTTGACTCTTTTACTCCTTGGGGTCCCGATGCCATATGTCCCGCCCATGCTCTGAGGTCCTCTAGAATATAAGCGTATGACACCTTATGTTAGATTGGGGGAGGGGGTGTTCCTAGGTTTATTAGTTCTATTCCATTTTCCTTTATTGCATTTGTCCGTCCCCAACTGTCGAGTTTCTAGGCCCGGGTGAATCCAATCATTTTGCCGGTGTTCCTGCTTCCATTCATTCAAGCGTTGGTTTGCATTTTCCGGCTGGCGAGTGGTCCCTCCTCCTTCTGGTCCTTCTCTTCTCCCTTAGCCTAGGGGTCATTACACTTGTCGATGGTGGTACTCCTTCGGATTTCTCTACTTCCCATCATAGTTGTCCTTCGAGGGACTTCTCCCTCCGATGAAGTCCGTTCCCTCATGGAACTAGTTTACAGGGGTTTCCCTTACTTGTTCTAGGGTGGGGTCTCATGTCCTGCCCTCGAGGACCCGTGTCCTCCCCCTGCTTGGTGGTTCTATGTGTTGATCCTTCCTTCTTAGATTTGTGCTCCTCCTCGTGTGCTAGGGTTCGTGCCTCTCCTATGCTTTTCATCATGCAATTGTTTTGTCCTTTCAATTCAGTGACTTTCTCAAATTCTGAGTTTCTTGATATAACTCCCTTACGTAACTGTCCCGTTTGACTCTAGAATTGCCAAGCTTGCTGGCTCCTTCTTTCTTCCTTTCCCTAGTCTCTAGTGTTGGGATGTTTTATTCCTTCGTCATGGGTTTGCTTTTCTGACCATCATCCTTGGGGTACTATGCTATAACCCTTTGGTTATCTTGGCTATCTTGTTTTAGGGTCCTTTGGGGTAGTTAGGTCTGTCCTTGAGCTGTCCTTGGCCTGTCCATGGTACTTCCTAGGTCCCTTTCTTTGGGAGATTCAGCCTTTGACTTGCTGCCATTCCTAGTTTCTGTTCTCATGTTCCTTTGGATTGCCTTACTCTTTCTTGATGTGGCTCTCCTTTGGGTCATTGATCACCCATTAAGGTTCTTGCTAACTTGCTGGTGGTATCTAGTCCGTAAGGTTTCCTACTCTGCCCTCTAGGCTGGTCATGGTTTGCCCCAGCTTTCCTTTGTCCTTTAAGGCTTTTCTCAGGCCTCTTGCCTTCCTAGCCCCGTTCTATGGGATATAGGAATTGGAAGGGATGGCCAACCTTTCTGAAAGAAATGAAGAAATATAGAATAGAAAAGGCTCAAAACTAGAGAGATATAAAATTGTAAATTGTATTGTATTGTTACATTTACAACATCTCCTTTATATAGGAAGAAAATGAGACATAAATGTAAATAAATTAATGTACAACTATTAATATACAATAATTAATATACAATAAATTATAAGTTACAAACATTTAAATAACCACATTGAATCTAGTTATTACTCCCCCGCAAGCGAAATGGTAGGTCTCCAAACATTAAGCTTGGAACGAAGTATGGAGAAACAATGAGAAGATAGTCCCTTGGTGAATATATCTGCAATTTGAGCATCAGTGCCAAAAACATAAATGATAAGTTCTTTGGTAGTGACCCTTTCTCGAACAAAGTGATAATTTATCTCAATGTGCTTGGTACGCGCATGAAAAACATGATTATCACTTAGATAAATTACAGATGGATTATCACACCATAAAGTAGGAATCCAAGTTCATGAAGAAGAGATTGAATCCAGATTAGTTCAGCTGTAGCATTTTCCAAACTTTTATATTCAGCTTCAATGCTAGATGGTGCAACTGTGCGTTGCTTCTTAGCACTCCATGAAATCAAATTACTGCCAAGAAAAATCAGCATCGGAGAAACAATGGAGTTGAGATTGAGAATTCTTCCAAAAATAAAGACCCTGACTTGATGTGCCTTTGAGATATCGCAAAATTCGCTTAACTGCCACCCAATGAGATGTAGTTGGTTATTGCATAAATTGGCATACTTGATTAACTACATAAGAAATATCGGGTCTTGTTAGTGTGAGATATTGAAGAGAACCAACGACTTGTCGATAAAGGCGAGAATCATCCAAAGGAGTTCCATCATGAATAGATAGGCGAGAGCCTATAGTAATAGGGGTCAATGAAGGTTTGCAATCAACCATAACAGCTCGAGTAAGTAGATCATAAATATACTTCTGTTGAATTAGAATAAGCCCAACGGAATGTGAATGTACTTCTATGCCAAGAAAGTGATGTAGCGTGCCTAGATCCTTGATAGAAAATTCTTGTTTGAGGGCACTGAGGATGAAGTCCAGATGAGCATTATAAGATCCTGTGAGTATAATATCATCTACATAAACCAGAAGAAAAATGACAAAATTTGGGTTTTTGTAGATGAATAGGGATGTATCAGCCAGTGATGCTTCAAAGCCAAGGGTGAGTAAAAATGTACTCAAACAAAGAAACCATGATCTAGGTGCTTGCTTTAGATCATATAAGGATCGATGAAGACGACAAATGTGATGAGGACGTGATGAATCAATATAGCCTGATGGTTGAGCCATGTAAACCTCTTCATCCAAATGACCATGAAGGAAAGTGTTGTCAACATCCAATCGTCGAATATGCCAATTATGTCGGACAGCAATAGAGAGTACAATACGAATAGTAACTGGTTTAATGACTGGACTGAATGTAGCATAATAGTCGATACCTTCTTGTTGAGAAAAGCCTTGAGCTATGAGATGAGCTTTACATCTAGCAATAGATCCATTAGGATGTTGCTTTAATTTGTAGACCCATTTACACCCCACAATATGCTTGTTGGTTGGAGCAGGAACAAGATCCCATGTGTGATTTTTTATAAGAGCATCATATTCAACATTCATTGAATGAACCCAACATGTATATTTTTATGCTTGCTTGAGAGTCCAAGGTTCCTCAATAGAAATAATAAGAAAAGCCCCATAAGTTATTTGAAAATTACGTGGGGGTAATGTACCATTTTGTGACCTGGTAATCATGCGATGTGTGGATAAAGTAGAAATATCCTTTGGAGAAGCTAAAGATTCAGCATTAGAGTGTTCAATGACAGGAGAGTGAGTAGATGGAGATAGTTCATCAGATATTTTTATTGGAGAATTAGATGCAGGTATTGAGGAAAAAGAATAAGAGGAGAGAGAAGCAATAATACAATTACCCGGAGTCGTTGTAGTTGTACCAGCTGTTGACAAACACTTATCAAAAGGAAAGTTAGTCTCATTAAAGTGTACAGTTGGACTAATATAGATACGCCCTGTTTGTGGATCAAGACATCGGTAACCAATAAAATCAGTAGGATACCCAAGGAAGACACAAGCTTTGGAGCGAGATTGAAATTTATGAGTTTGATATGATCGAAGATAGGGAAAGCACAAACATCCAAAGACTCATAAATGAGTGTAGATTGGTGGAGTTTTGTAAAGAATTTGGTAAGGAGATTGAGATTGAAATGTACGAGTAGGTAATCTATTGATTAAATAGACTGTAGTTTCAAATGCAAAATCCCAAAATTTGATGGGAAGATGAGCATGATTTAGAAGTGTGAGTCCCATATCAATGATGTGTCTATGTTTTCTTTCTGCAAATCCATTTTGTTGGGGTGTGTGGGGGCATGAAAGACGATGAGTGATCCCATTATTTTGAAGTTCAGCTTGAAAGGCTACAAATAAAAATTCTTTGGCACCATCTGATTGTAAAAATTTAATTCTGGTGTCAAATAAATTTTCAACACGTAGTTGGAATGTACGAAAGATTTGAAGAGCCTACGAGTGATTTTTCATAAGGAAAAACCAAGAATATTTACTATAATCATCAGTGAAATGAATATAGTAAATATATTCAGTAGAAGATCGGACTGGAGCAGGTCCCCAAATATTAGTATGTACTAGCTGAAAAGGACGAGTGCTTTTATGATTAGTAAGAGAAAAAGACTTTTGAGTAATTTTACTCAAGGAACAAGCATCACAAAATATAGTACCAATAAAATTACTTTCTATTGAATTTGTGGATAAAAGTTGAGATACAATAGGAAATGCAGGATGTCCAAGTCTATTATGCCAAATGTTGTGAGATATCTGAACACTCAGAATGCTAGGACAAACTGATGATAAGTGTGTTGCACGCAGATAGTACAAGCCTCCTTTACGAGCTCCCCAGAACAATTCCTGATGAGTGAGACAATCCTTTTTGACAAAAAAATGAGGGTGAAACTCAAAATAACAATGATTATCTTAAGTAAATTGGGAAACAGATAATAAGTTCATGGAGATAGTGGGAACATATAATACTTTAGTTAAAGGAAATTGTCTCAATGAGTTTGAAAAGAAAATTGAACCGATAGAGAGAATTTTTAAACCTGATTCGTCTCCAATAATCAATTTTTCAGGATGAGCTACATTTTCCTGTATAGATAAATGTGTCATGTCATTGGTCACATGGTTGGTGGCGCCAGAATCTATATACTAGTCAAGAGTATGAGCTCCTGGATCATTGTCGTGGGCTACGTTGACTTTAGGGGTTCTATAGTTTGCTGGAAATTGAGGACAATCAAGAGCAATGTGGCCTAATTTTTGACATATTTGACAAACAGAAGGATAATCCCGTTATTGATAATTGCGTGCGCCCGACTTATATGCACCAGAAACTGACCCATGATATATTATGTGCGTATTAGGCTGTTGTCGATTGTTACTTTGTGGTTGCCATGATGCTCGGTTTTCGACAGTGTTATAAGAGCCCGCATGTTGAGTGACATGTTGCCTTTCAGTTTCTGATGATGGACTATTCATGCAAGAGCCTAACACATACTCTCATTCTTGATTTCTAGATGTGATTCTAGGGTTTGAGAATCGCCCTTGAATCAAAGGTGAGAAATGGGGTCGATGCTCCGAAAATCGCCTTGGGCCATACACTTTGCTTAAATTTCACATGGGTGTCTGATTTCTTTTTAGTCTCTGTGAGGTCCCTTAGGTTCCCAATTATTCTTTCTAGGTCCTTAACTATTTCAATTTCACCAATTGGCCCTTAATTCACCAAATTTGCCCTTTAGTACTAAAATTTCCAAAAATTGTAATTTGGTCGCTAACTTTTCAAAATTTCCAATTTGCCCCCAAATTTGTCCAAATTGCTCTATTGACCCTCAATTGGGATGAATTTAATGAAAACACCCTCAATTTCATGAAATTGTCATTATGTCCTCCAATTTTAAAAAATTGTACAAAAGTCCCCCAAAATCCCCAAATCGCCCTTCATCTTCTTCCCTAATTCTAGCATGTGGAACTTCGAATCTTACCTCATCCAATTGGTGGCCTATAAGTCCTTAATTTCTTTGATTCTTGCTTCTATTAGCCTCCTTCAGATCCCCTCGATCATCCTACACTTTGAATTTATGAATTTGGTTGAGTTTTTTGCCTTATCAAACCTTTGCCAGAAAGTTCATAGTAGAGAGAGAAAGCTTGTGTTTCTTACTGACGGAGAGGCGGTGACCAGAGCTTGAGGTGAGGTCAGTTAGAGCTAGTTGATGGGGATCTAGGAGGACCGACTTCTGCTGCCCTACGAGAATTTGAAGAGAGAAGTTTCGAGTGGTGCAGCTTTGAAATTTGGAAATTTCGATGAGGGGAGGCAGAATTGAGCTTATCGGGGCCTGTAGGGTAGAGAAGTATTTTATACGTCCTTGTCAGTATCCATAGGGTGCACCAGTCCTATTCATGAAGAAAAAGGATGGAAACATGAGATTGTGCATAGATTATAGGAAGTTGAATCAAGTTATCATCAGGAACATGAATCCACTTCCTCGAATTGATTACCTATTCAACCAACTAAAAGGGGTAGCCTAATTCTCCAAGATAGACATTCGGTCGGGCTATCACCAACTCAGGATTCGAGAGCAGGACAATCCTAAGACAGTATTTTGGTCTTAATAAAGACATTACGAATTCAGACCAATGCCTTTTGGATTAACAAATGCCCCTACAACTTTCATGGATTTAATGAACCGTGTGTTCCAACCACACTTGAACAGGTTCATGATAGTATTCATAGATGATATTCTCATATACTCACGAACTAGGTTGGAGCACAAAGAACATTTGGCAATCACCTTGGAGATATTGAGGGAAAACCACTTATATGCAAAATTCTCCAAGTGTGTGTTCTGGCTGCAGGAGGTAGGATTCTTAGGACATATAGTATCCAAGGATGGAGTCAAGGTGGATCCAGCAAAGGTCAAAGCCATATCCGATTGGAAGGCACCCAAGAAACCTTCAAAGAGTGACAGATAAAGGCTGAGCATCAAAAACCATTCGGACTACTCTAACCCTTGCCAATCCCAAAATGGAAATGGGAGCACATTACCTATGATAAGGAAGGTTCATGATGCAATTTGGGTCATCGTGGATAGATTGACCAAATCTGCTCATTTTCTCCATATAAGAGTGACAGATACAGTGGAACAACTAGCCGTCTTATAAATGAGGGAAATAGTAAGACTTCATGGTGTCTCAATGAGTATAGTATCGGATAGATACCCCCGATTTACTTCAAGGTTCTGGCCAAGTTTACAAAGTGCCTTGGGAACCAAGCTCCACATGAGTATGGCATTTCATCGTTAGATTGATGGACAGACTAAGTGAACAATCCAGACCTTGGAAGATATGCTGAGGGCATGCATACTCACCATGGACAAAGGTTGGGAAGAATACTTCTGCCTAATGGAATTTGCTTACAATAATAGCTATTAGGCCAGCATTTAGATGGCTCCTTATAAAGCCCTTTATGGATGACCTTGTGTACCCCTTTATTTTTGGAAGAAGTGGGGGAAAGGAAACTCGGAAGGGTCGAATTAATCGAGGATGCCACAGAGAAAATCAAGTTAATTAGGAGTCACCTTAAGGCTACTTAGGACAGGTAGAAGAGTTATGCGGATAATCAGAGAAGAGATCTGGAGTTTAATTTGGGAGACCAAGTATTATTAAAGGTGTCCCCATGGAGGGGAGTACTTAGGTTTCAACAACGGGGAAAGTTGAAACCAAGGTATATAGGTCTTTATCCTATCATCCATAGAATAGTACCGGTGACCGATAAATTGAAACTACTTCCAAACTTGTAGAGAATACACGATGTATTCCATATCTCTATGCTTCGAAAGTACCAACCTAATCCTAGCCATGTATTGGATCAACCACCCCCAGAGCTAGGAGAGAACTTGACCTATCAAATAAAACTGATACGAATCATCGTCCAGAGGGATAAGAACTTGAGGAATAAGAGTATTCCTATGCTTAATGTTCTTTGGCAAAATGAACTCGAGCAAGAAGAGACATGGGAAACCAAAAGTGTAATGAGGGAAGGTTACCCTCAATTATTTAACATGTAAGCATTTTGAGGACAAAATGCTTAAAAGGAAGGGAGAGTTGTAAACCCCGTCCTTTGATAATAAGAAAACTGGGAAAAGAACCGGCCATTTTCAAAGAGAAAACAGAGTCGATTTATAAACCGAAACCGATAGAGAAAGGGTAAACTAGGAAATTTATGGATCCCAGGTGACCTAAAGAGTCACAAAAGTCATGAGAAAGGACATTAGGATGAATTGGAGGTGAAAACCAAATCGGTTGAGGTGAATCAGGTCCGAACTAGATTGAACCGATTTGGACCAGTTTGAACCACTCTTAAACAAGATGCTAAATTCATTTTTCTAGGTAGCTTAGAAAATTCAAATTGGAAAATTGAGGTCACCATTAGATAGAGAATGAATTTAGATAAATTTACAAATTTTTAATTTTCAAAAAACTCGGTAAAATCGGACCTGAATCAATCGATTTAAGCATTGAACCCGATTCGGACCGGTATGGTTCGGTTCATAACGGTGTCGTCTTCTTCCTTCAAATGACAGCACTGTTCACTCGTCGGAAAATCGAGTAGCATCAGCGAAGATGAAAAGTCTCTGACCATAGAGTTTCAGGCAATGAATGACCGCCATAAAGGCATCAATCAGATGGTCAAGTAGTCCCCGAGCTTCCTATATAAAGAGCCCCTCCTCATTCATCATCCTTACACCTGAAAACTCCTCTCTCTCCCTACTACTCCATTTTTTGTTGAAGCTCAAATCAGAGCTCCGACTTGGGCATTTTTTTGAGCCAAAGAAGGCGATGTTGGGTTCTTTTGATTTGGGGAGAACTAAGCTACCCAAAGGTAGTCTCCATTTACTCTGAGGATCACCGAAGAATATGCTAGCGTGATCAAACAGTGAAGTAGCTCCGGCGGACTGAAGCAGCCCTATTTCGGCCAAGTTAAAACTGGCCAATTCAAGCCCTTCTCAAGCCAAACTAAGCTCTCCCAACACTTCCACAACCCTCATACAACTGAATTTGAGCTGAATGGTAAGCCAATTTATCTCCCCTATATAATTTTCGATCAGTGTTAGAGAGAGAACCTACGAAACTTCACTAACTAAATTCTCCCTCAATTCGGCATGAATTGATGTGATTCTTGATCCTAGGAGTAACCTCTCAATGAGAGCTATCTACCCTAGATCAAAAGCTCGGATCGTCGCACCCCCGACGGAAAGCTTTCGAAGCTCTCTCTCTCTAAGTCTAGTTTTCCGATGAAGGTCCGTTTTGAGCCCAGTTTGAATCCAAATGACGTGATTCAATGTTCCATTGAATCATGAGGAATGCAGGAATTCAATTACCTTCAATTTCAACAATTAACCTCGATTGATCGGTCAATTTGATGAAATCAAATTTAGCCAATATGAAAGGGGGAAATTGGGGGAATAATTTTTGGAAAATTGGGGATTTTGAAAATTCAAGGGACTAAAGTGCAATTTTCCAAAATTGAGGGCCAATTGGGCAAGGAAAAGATGTTGGTGGATTTTTTTTATTTTTAGAACTATTGTGCCCAACTTGTCCGCATGCAAAGGAGGTCAAGCATGCTCCATCGTGGTGCCTTCGACACCTTAGACAGCAAGGGTTTCGTTGGGGCAAGGTGGGGATTATTCTTTAGGGAAGTGGTGGCATGTCCCTTCTCTTTTGAAAAGCCACCCTATTTCCACATCTTGGACCGTTATGCTCCTTCCGTCCTCCCTGATGTTTTTTAATCCTTATCCTTCTTTCGGGTCATCTGCTCCATATGTCAACGTCGAATTTGCACCGGTCGTTCACACTCATGAACCATACTAATTATCGTTGCTAGGTCTGTGGGGGCGTCCTAGTACTTCCATATGATCTTGTATATCCATATTGAGACCATCCACGAACTGTTGGCATATATTGCTGGCCTAGCTAGGTCCAGAGCAAAGGGTCTTAACTCGTTGAATTTTGTTTCATACTCTGATATGGAGTTAAGTCATGTCAAAGTCGGAGGAAATCCTGCTTCTTCTCGTTAACCAAATGAAGAGCCAGGTACTCCTCCATGTACTTCTCCTCAAATTGTTCCCATGTGGGGGTGGAGGTATGCAGGTTTCAGAAATTGTCCCACCAACTTTTGCCACTTCCCTCCAGGAAGAATTTTGTCAGGATCACCATGTCCTCTGGTGGTATCCTAAAGATTCCCATCAACTTCTTTACATTTTCCAGCCAATCCATGGCGGCACCAACATCTTTCTCTCCGAGGAAAGGCTTACATCCCTGTTGATGGAGAGTCTTGACATTTTTGGTAATGTCTATTGGAGGGGGATGGTTAACAGGAGGTGGATGGGATTATACTTCCTCTAGTTCAACCCGAGAGTTGGTGCTTGCCTCAGGGACGAGGTTAGGCTACCCAAATACATAGGTGAACTCCTTGTACAACCTCCGGTGTTTTGAGCTCAGTCTAGGTGGGGTTGTCTAGGCTCCTTGGGGAGTTTCCACGGGTAGGTGTGGTTGGACATTATTGGAGACTACGCCTCTAGTTCTCTTGGTTCTTGGGAGCCATTATGGAAATTTTAAAATCATTCCTATTAGTTGCTATGCTCTCTAGTTTTGATAATGTATTCGAGGAAACAAGCTCTGATACCACTCAAGTTGTCACGTCCTGACCCGGTTTGGTCGAATCACCATGAGCAACTCGCCACTCTCCTAGTTTATTAAGGGTTATCCCCTTATTTAAACCGTGAAGGCGTACTTTTAACATGTACCTTTACTAGAATATCATTAATCAAAACTGTATAAATTTTGAACTTACATACCTATCTTGCAAGTTTAGCTAGTTGATGGTCTTTAGGTCAGTTTTTCTATCGGTTTCTTGAAAAGGGGTAAAGGGAGGGGTGAATTTGATAACTCAGTGAATGGGTGTTTGAAATATGAGTTTTAGAAAAATAGTTTGAATTGGAGTGTGCCAGACTCCTTATTTTCTTTAAAACTATTTCTTCCTCAATTTCTCAGTTATCTAAACCATTATTCCTCATTAACCACAGTCGGTGTGTTTAACAATCAACATACACCCTTCATCATGAAGGGATCACACATTCACAGGGTAACCCATCCACTGCACTCACTTGTGGCATCAAAGCGACTTTACCGGCCACCTAGATAGAATCCATCCACTTCTACCTTGAGAATGAATGGATGTACGCAAAATCCAACCCTCAAACCCAAAATGAAACTCCATGTCCATGTGAGGACAGAGACCTCATCCCGACCCCACCCCGGTCTCATGCACATGAAGCTACGTTGAACTTCCCTGACTGCTGGCACGACAAACTGCCCTTATCTCCACCATGCCGTCTAGTAGCCCCTAGGATGCATCATTACCCCTCTTGGGCATCTTGATGGTCCCGAGCCTCAATGCATGCACTAAACAATAATTTTCCACATAAGCCATTTAATCTTTGGTGCCATTGGTCCAATGGCCCCGACCCTCAACTCGACATGCAGCTGTTTGTCTCGACTAGTCCATCTACTTGTCTTGTTGCACTACTGCCTGTCCATCGAGTATGTCAGTCCTGTCTTGGTACCATGGTCAAATCACATCATTCATGGCTTATCATTATTTTTGTTTACGAGCTCTTGCTCATGCCAACAGGCCTTGGTCCCACTGTACGAGATTTTCAAAATCGGGCATTTTAGCCCCAAGTTCCAAAATCGAGGCCTCCAGCCTACAAGAGCTATTCGAGCTCCCGTCAAGAAAGTTTTCCAAAATGTTTAAGCAGTGGCACACAGTCAAGGGAGAGCACTTTTGACAAAAATAATCTTTTCATTCATCTATCACGCCAACCGGGTGTGATAACATCTCCGCTTACAACCGGTAAACGAGTTTTCCACTTCCTTCGAGGAAGTCCATCAAACCAACCAGATATGATCTAATTACAATCGGTAATTAGTTTTTTCGTGTGATTTCTCACACCATCTCATCTAGGTGTGATGTTAAAATGCCACTTAATAGTGGTTCTTCATTTCGAGGTACTCATCATCCCAACCAAGTATGATGTGAAAATTCCCACTCACCGGATAGTGTAGTGAATTCCTCTTAAAGTGGTTTATGCCTCCACGTAAGCTTAGCCTTGCTAGCGTTCCCGGTACTTCGTGTTCCTACACGATATGAACATTATTGTTCATTATCCTTTGGCCTAATAGCCTTCATTCATCACAAATGAATAAGATGTCCAAACTTTTAGTTATTTGCATTTAGGTCCCTAAAGTTCTTTTTCTTTGACTTTAGGTCCCTAATGCCAATTTTTTCACAAATTGAGTCCTGAAACTTCTAAAATTCACTTTGGAACCTCAATTTATTCAGGATTACAAAAAGGGGTTTAAGTTTCCCAAATTTCCAATTTGGTCCCCAAGTTTTCAAAAATTACCATTTTGCCCCTACTTTACAAAAATGGCAAATTTGACACCAATAGTTCCAATAATCAACCAATTGGTCCTCCAACACCTTTTCCATGCCCAATAAGACCTCAATTTTGGATAATTGCACATTTATGGTAGTCATTCATTGCCTAAAACTCCCAGGCCGAAGACTTCTCATCTTCACCGACGCTGCTCAATTTTTCGACGAGTGAATAGTGCTGTCATCTTAAGGAAGAAGCCGACACTGTTATGAACCTGACCGAACCGGTCCAAACCAAATTCAATTATTAAACCAACTGGTTCAAGCCTGATTTGACCAATTGTTTCAAAATAAAAATTTGTAAATTCATCTAAAATCAATCTCTATCCAATGGTAGCCTCAATTCTCCAATATGAATTTTCTAAGCCACCTAGAAAAATAAATTTAGCATCTGGTTCAATAGTGGTTCAAATCGGTTCAATTCGGTTCGGATCCAGTTCACCTGAACCAGTTTGGTTTTCACCTCCAATTCATCCTAAAGTCCTTTCACATGACTTTTGTGACTCTTTAGGTTACTTGGGATCCATAAGTTTCCCTATTTTCCCTTTCTCTATCGATTTCAATTTATAAACCAACTCGGTTTTCTCTTGGGAAATGGTCGGTTCTTTTCACGATTTTCTTATTGTCAAATGACGGGGTTTACATTGGGGCTAGAGCACACTTCCTCCATTCCAATGCCACTCTTTAAAGCTCCATTGGTGGAGATTTTTCCCATCGTTGGAGCTCTAGTTTGTTGCTCACCGGAAATGTACTCTTCTTCTTCTTAGCTCAATTGTGGGTTGCTAAGAATGAATGAGTGGGTTCTATTTATATAGGGACGTCGACAACTATTCAAGCTAACTGCCGGCGTAAGAATCAGCCTCCAACTCGGCAGCCGGTGACCTGACCGAGGAGTTTTTCAATTCATCGGAGACTCCAACTTTTCTGGTGACTCTCTCTCTCCTCTCTCTTCTCTATCAATGTCTGAAGGTTGAAGACAATGACATGGTGATCATACCACATGGTGTGTTGTGATTGGTTAGTTTATCTAACGTGAAGTGCTAGCTCGGCTGCCACATCAGCCGTTGACTGGACATGTGGCAGCCTCTTATTGGATGTTCGTGTCTATGTGGCGTGCTAACGGGGCACCTATTGTTCACTGACCGAACATGTGGCAGCCTCCCATTAGCTACTCGTGTCTGCATGGTAACTTACGGGGCGCTAGTTGGAATTGATCGTTGACCACTGTCTGTTGTCTGTTGACCGGTCCCATCCGATCGGGTTCATTGTCCAAAATTTGAAAATCGGCCGATTCGGACCCGATTCGACCATTTTTCTAAAATTTAAAAATTTCTAAATTCATCTCAATTTATTTTCTATCAAATGGTGATCTCAATTTCCCAATTTGACATTTTTAAGCCACATAGAAAAATAAATTTGTGAATCGATTCACTATGGTTCATGTTGATTCGGTCCGGTTCGTGTCGAATTCACCCCGAACCGGTTTGGTTCTCTCCTCAATTCCACTTCACGGTTCTTCCTTGTAATTTTTGTGAATTTTTGGTCACTTGGAATTATCCAATTTCCCACGTTAACTATTTTTCATTCATTAAATGGCTCGTTTCATTCATGTATAATCCCATACCAGTTATTTTCCTAATTTTCTTTGATTCTAAGGAAAGGGTTTTACATTCTATCTTAGTGGCTGGTAAAGACTCTCTGAGCCATAATAGGTGCAGTGGACGGGCTACACTTGCGAATGTGTTTTCCCTTCCTAATGAAGGGCATGTGTTGTTTTCTAAACACACCAAATGGCAAATGGAAAGTGGTTTTGAAAAACAAGAATTTGAGGAAACACCATTCTAAAAAGAAAATAAAGATTTTGGCACACTTTAATTAAAGCAGTTTTTACGAAAATTCACTCCAACACCCATTCACTAAGTTGTAAAACTCACCCCATCCATTTACCCCTTTTCAGGTAACCAAGGGAAACCAACCCTAAAAACCTTTCATAGCCGAATCTTAAGATGGGTATGTAAGATTTAATATATTTAGTTTTATATAATGCTATTCCAGGAAAAACAAGAAAAAGGACGCCTTACTCTTCACAGTTCAGAAGAGGGTGAAACCCTTAATAAACCAAAGGGAGTGGCGGGTTGCTCACGGGGATCCAGCCAAACCAGGTTGGGGTGTGACAGGTTAAGCACACACCATGCCAAGGTAGACTATGGGAATAAGTGAATAACGTTCCACGCTCCAAGGAAGGAGAGGGCACTATTCAAAGGGGACAAGGGAAGAGCAGGAGTGCACCTGGTGTCCTGCATGGATGTGCAGGACTTGCTGTGAAAGGGATATAAGTTGTTCCTTGCATAGATCACTTACAAGGATTCACAAGGGAAAGGATTGGAAGAGATCCCAATATTAAACCGTTACCCAAATGTATTCCCAGAAGAGCTATCAGGACTACCCCAGATTGCCAACTAGAGTTCGTAATTGAGGTAGTACCAGGGACACACCCCATATCACAAGCCCCTTATCGTATGGCACATGCATAACTTAAGGAGTTCAAGGAACAATTGGACTAGCTATTAGAAAAGGGCTTCATATGCCCGAGCCAATCACCGTGGGGTACACCAGTCTTGCTTGTCAAGAAAAAGGATGGGAGTATGAGGCTTTACATCGACTACCGAAAGTTGAACCAGGTAACCATCAAGAATAAGTACCCTCTCCCGAAGATAGATGATTTGTTTGACCAACTACAGGGAGCCGCGTACTTTTCCAAGATCGACACGCGATCGAGGTATCACCAATTGAAGATCCGGGAGGAGGATATACAGAAAATCGCATTCTGAACATGAATGGACACTATGAGTTTAGGGTGATGCTCTTTGGGTTGAAAAACATGCCCGTGGTTTTTATGGACCTGATTAACTGGATGTTCCAGTCGTACTTGGATAAGTTTGTGATAGTCTTTATAGACAATATCCTCATATACTACTAAACCGAGAAGGAGCACAAGGCACACTTAGAGACCATGCTGAGCACATTACGGAAAAATCAACACTATGCCAAATTCTCAAAATGCGAGTTTTGGTTGCAAGAGGTGGGCTTCTTAGGGCATATAGTGTCAAAGGACGGAGTCAAATGCCGGGAGTATACAGTGTATAATGATGCATTCGGACAAGGATTGGGATGTGTTCAAATGAAGCAGGGAAGGGTCATCGCATATGCCTCCCGACATTTGAAAACACATGTGAGGAATTACACCACCCATGAACTCGAGTTGGTGGCAATAGTGTTCGCCCTCAAGATTTGGCATCACTACTTGTATGAAGTCAGGTGTCGCATATACATAGACCATAAGAGCCTCAAGTATTTCTTGACCTAAAAGGAGCTCAATCTATGGTAGATGAGATGGCTAGAGTTGGTAAAGGATTACGATCTAACGATCGAATAACACCCCGACAAGGCTAATGTGGTAGTGGATGCACTTAGCCGCAAGTATCACATGAGAGTAGCCTCGATAAGGATTGGCTACTTACCCTTACTAAGACAGTTGTGTAGCCTGAGGGTAAAACTCATCTTAGATGGGGGCCAGAGAGTCCTAATGGCCAACATAGGTTCACCTCCTAGTTTTGGCATAGTCTGAAGGTTGGCTTGAGAACCAAGCTCTACATGAGCACTGTTTTCCATCCTCAGACAAATGGGCAGTCCGAACGGACAATCCAGACCTTAGAGGATATGCTTCAGGCGTGTATACTAACAATGAACAAGGGTTAGGAGGACTATCTATGCCTAATGGAGTTCGCCTAGAACAACAACTACCAGGCCAGCATACAGATGGCACTGTACAAGGCCCTCTACAGGCGACCCTGTCGTACGCCCCTATTCTAGAAGGAGGTAGGAGAAAGAAGACCCAAGAAGGTCGAGTTGATAGAGTATGCAATGAAAAAGATCTGAATAATAAGGAGTCGACTTAAAGTGGCCCAGGATCGACAAAAAAACTATGTCGACCACTAGAGAAAGGACCTAGAATTCAAGGTAGGAGACCGAGTATTCCTCAACATGTCACCGTGGAGAGGAATACTTAGGTTTTAACAACGAGGAAAGTTGAAACCAAGGTACATCGGTCCGTACATCATAGTTTAGAGGATTGGACTAGTGGCGTACATGCTAGAGTTACCTCCAGATCTATAGAGAATACATGACGTATTCCACGTGTCGATACTACAAAAATATGAGCCCAACCCCAGCCATGTTATAAACCCCATCCCTTTAAGATAAGAAAAACAGGGAAAGAACCGCTCAACCCAAGAGAAAGGACCGAATCGGATCATGAATCACAATCGATAGAGAAATGGTAAATTAGGAAATTTACAAATCTTGAGTGACCCAAAGAGTTATAAAAACCATGTAAAGGGACTTTGGGACAAATTGGAATAGAAAACCAAACTGGTTTAGGTGAATCGGACTTGAACCAAATTGAACCGGTTTGAACCATCATTGAACCGGTTGGTAAATTCATTTTTCTAGGTGGCTTAAAATATTCAAATTGGAGAATTGAAGCCACCATTGGATAGAGAATTAATTTAGAAATTTTTAATTTTAAGAAAATCGGTTGAATCGGGCCTGAACTGGCCGGTTTAAGAATTGAACTCGGTCGGACCGGTCCGGTCCGATTCGGAAAAGTGTCGTCTTCTTCCTTCAGATGATGACATTGTTCATTCAATGCACGAACGAACAGCACCGTTGAAAAGAAAACGCCTCCATTAAAGTCATTTAAGATCATGAGTGAGCTTGACCAAGATGCTAAATGGTCGGGTAGAGAGTCCCTAAGCTCCTTATATAAAGAGCTCCTCTCCATTCATCCTCCTCACACCTGAAATCTCCATTCTCTTTCAACTACTCCATTTTTTGGTAAAGCTCAAACCAGAGCTCTGACATTGACATTTTTCTGAGCCTTAGTAGGTGTGGTTGGGTTCTTTAGATTCTGGGGGAAGTCGACTACCTAACAGCAACTTCTGTTCGACTCGAGGACCGCCGGAGTAGCGCCAGTGAAATCAAATAGTGAAGCAGCTCTGAAGGGTTGAAGCTGCCCTATTTTGGTCGAGCCGAAATCGTCCAAATTCAGCCTTCCTTCAGCCAAACAAAGCCCTTCCAACATTTTCAAAGCCCTCACACAACCTTAATTGAGCTGAAAAGTTTGCCATTTCATCATCAATCTATCATTTTCGATCGGTGTTAGAGAGAGAAACTGTGAAAAATTCACTAACAAAATTCACCTTCAATTCGGGGTCAATTGTAGGAATTCTTGATCCTAGAAAGTACCATAGGAAGAGAGATACCTTCCCCAATAGAGAGCTCGGGTCATCGCAACTCCGACGAAAAGCTTTCCAAGCATTCTCTCTATACGCACAGTTTTATGGTGAAGCTTCGTTTAAGCTCGTTTGGACCTCAATTCATGCGATTCAAAGCACAATTGAATCGTATGGAAGTGTAGGAACAGATTTAAACTCTAATTTAAGTAATAAACCCTAAATGAATGGTCAATTTGATGAAATCAAATTTGGCCAGTTTGAAAGGGGCGAAATTGGAGGAAATTTTGGAGATTTAGTAAAATTGAGGGACTTCTTTGCAATTTCCCAAAATTATGGGCCAATTGGCCATGAAAAAGTTGTTGGAGGACCAATTGGTCAATTTTTGAAATAATTGGGTTAATTTCCATTTTTGGAAAGTAGGGGCAAAATGGTAATTTTTGAAAAGTTGGGGAACAAATGGGAAAGTTGGAAAAACTTGGGCCCCATTAACAACTTTGAGTAAATTGAGGACCTAAAGAGAATATTTGGAAGTTTCGGGACTCAATTTGGGGAAAGGTTAGCATTAGAGACCTAAAGTCAAGGAAAATGAACTTTAGGACCTAAGTGCAATTAATTAACAAATTTGAGCCTAGTCGTTCATATGTGAGAAATGAAGGCTATTATGCCAAATTTTAATAGATAATGATGTTCAAATCATGTAGGAACATGAGGGACCAGAATGCCATCAAGGATAACCTAGCGTGGAGGCAAAAGCCGACTGAAGAAGAATATGCCACAGTCATCCGGTGAGTGGGCTTATTTACATCATACCCGGTTGGGATGATGAGCACTTTAGAAACGCAAAACCACTTATATGTGGGATTTTAACATCACACCCGATTGGAATGATATGTGAACTAAGGTAAAAACTACTTACCAATTGTAAGTAGAGAAAAGCATACCTAGTTGGTATGATGGACTTCCTTAAAGGAAGGAGAAACCCACTTGCTGGATGTAAGTGGAGATGTCATCACACCCAGTTGGTATGATGAAGTGAAAATCATTTTTTGTCAAAAGTGTTCTCCCCTAACCGTGTGCCAATGCTTAAACCTTTTGGGAGACCTTCTTAATGGGAGCTAGATTAGCTCAGATAGGGTGGAGACCTCAGTTTTTGAACTTGTGGAGCTAAATACCCAGTTTTTTAAAATCACATACAGTAGGCCGAAGGCCAGGGGGTACGAGCAAGAGCTCATAAACACACATGAGATATGAAAGCCATGAAAACTCTTAATGAAATGGTTATGTGATTTTGCCAAAGACAGGACTAACATACTCAATGGACTGGCGACAATGCGTTAAGGTCTGGTCGACGAACCGACCTACACAAACAGCTACAGGTTGGGTTGAGGGTCGAGACCATTCGACTAGTGGCACCAAAGATAAATGGCTATGTGGAAAAACTATTGTTTGTGCATGTACTTGAGGTACAGGACCACTAAGACACCCAAGAGGGGTATTGATGTGCCCTAAGGGCTACTGGATGACATGGTGGAGATAAGGGCAGTTTGTCATGCCAGCAGTTAGGAAGCTGGATGTAGCTTCTTGCCCATGAGACCGGGGTGGGGTCAGGATGAGATCTCTATCCTCATATGGACACGGAGTTGATTTCGGGTCTAAGGGTTGGATGTCACGAACATTCACTCAGACACAGGGTAGAAGTGGTCGCGCTTCTATCTTGGTGGCCGATAAAGACGCTCTAAGCCACAAGTGGGTGCAGTGGACGGGCTGCCCTACGAATGTGTATTCCCTTTCGGATGAAGGTTGTGCGTTGTCTACTAAACACACCTAATGTGGAATTGAGGAAAAAGGGTTTTGAAAACTAAATTTTGAGGAGAACCTCATTTGGAAGAAAAATAATAACCTTGGCACACTTTGTTAAAACTACATGTTTTGAAAAATCACTTCCAACCCTCACTCACTAAGGTGTAGAACTCACCACCTCTTTTATATCCTTTTTCAGGAGTGGAGAAACAATGACTAAAGAAAACACCAGGATCTACCCTTTGTCAGGTACGCTTAAAAGTTCTTTTAATCTTGCATTTTTATTGATTTATGTTATTCTAGGGAACAAGGCTTATGTCACGCCCCCACTCAGTTTAGTCGGATCCCCGTGAGTAACCCGCCACTCACCCAGTTTATTAAGAGTTTCCTCTTTTCTAAACCGTGAGGAGTAAGGCATCCTTTTCACCTGTATCATTCCTAGAATAGCATTAATCAAAGCTGAATACAATAATCCTTACATACATGTCTTGCATGTTCAACTACATGATAGTTTTTATGTGGGTTTTCCCTTAGTTACCTGAAATGGGGTAAAGGGAGGGGGTGAGTTCGACAACTTAGTGAATGGGTGTTGGGAGAGAGTTTTCATAAACTAGATTTCTTTAATTGGAGTGTGTCAAACTCCTTATTTTAAGAAGAAGGTTTTTCATCAAAGTTTGGTTTTCTAAACATTTTCCCTACCAAGGGTGTCATCATTTCTTAGTTATCATGGTGTGTCATCACCCAATACACACCTTCATCATGAATGTTACACACATTCATAGGTCAGTACGACTACTAAACCTACTAGTGGTTTCAGAGCGACTTTACCGGCCACCCGGATAGAAGCACGACCACTTCTACCCTAGGAATGAATGGATATATGCGACATTCGATCCTCAATCTCGAAATCACTTCTTCGTGTCCATATGAGGACAGAGACCTCATCCTGTCCCCACCCCAGACACCTGGAACAACGAACTGCCCTTATAGCCACCAAGTCGTCCAGTGCCCTTAGGACACATCACTACCGCTCATGGGCGTCTTGATGATCCCGTACTCATAGTGCATGCATAAAGAATGTTTTCTCATATTGCCATGTAATCTGTCATGCCACTGGTCCAATGGCCCTGACTTTCAACTCAACCCGCAGTTGTTTGTCTTGACGGGTCCCTCGACCTGTCATGTCGCACTGCCGCTAGTTGATAGAGAATGTCGGTCCTATCTTGGTACCATGGCCAAACAATTCTCTTATTAAGTTTTATGGTACATATATCATGTTCATTTACGAGCTCCTGCTCGTGCCAACTAGCCTTGGGCCCATCGTACGAGATTTTCAAAATCGGGCATTTAGCCCCCAAGTTCCAAAACCGAGGCCCCCGACCTATCAGAGCTATTCAATCTTCCGTCTAGAAGGTCTCCCAAATTGTTTAAGCATTGGCACACAGTCAGGGGAGAGCACTTCCGACAAAACATATGTTTTTTCTATCCATTAGACCGTGTAGGTATAAGGACACCTCAATTCATAACCGATGAACGGGTGTCAACTTCCTTTGAGGAAGTCTCATCATAGCAACTAGGTATGATCTACTTACAACCGGTAAGTAGTTTTTTTGCATGATTTTCACATTACTTCCTCTAAGTAGTGACATTTAAAATACCACTTAATAGTGGGTTTTCATACCGAGGTACTTATCATTCCCAACGAAGTATGATATAAAATTTCCACTCACAACCGGTAAGTGATTTTTAATTTTAAGTTGTGCTCATCATCCCAACCGGGTATGATGTTAGTAAACCCACTCACCTGTTAACAGAGTGAATTCCACTAGACCGGTTCTTTGTATTCATGCAAGCTCGTCCATGCCGGCGTTCCCGGTATTTCGCGTTCCTACATGATATGAACATCCTTGTTCATTATTACTCTGTATAACAGCCTTCATTCATTTCCAATGAATGAGAAAACCCAAACTTAGTTATTTGCAATTAGGTCCCTAAAGTTATTTCTCTTTAACTTTAAGTCCCTAGTGTCGGTTTTTCCTCAAATTGAGTACGGTGACTTTTAAAATTTATCTTGGGATCTCAATTTATTCAATTTCACCAAAAAGGGGTTTAATTTCCCAAATTTCCAATTTGGTCCCCCAATTTTTTCAAAATTACCATTTTGCCCTTCCTTTACAAAAATGGTATGTTTTGCCCCAAAAATTCCAAAATTCCTCAATTGGTCCTCCAACATTATTTTCATGCCCAATTGACCTTCAATTACATAAAATTGCATTTTGTTCCTTTGAATTTCAAAAATCCCAAATTTTCCCCAAATTTCCCCTAATTTCAACTGCTTAGCACAGCCGAATTTGATTTCAGTAAATTGACCGATCAAACACATCTAATTGTTGAAGTTGAAGTTAAATATGAGTTCCTCCATTCCTTTCAAAAGGATTTTAATTTCATTTCCAAATCTTATTCCAAGTTTTTACCATGTCTTTTTCCAAGGATTCTCAAATTCTTTCCAAGGTTTTCTTAACCTTTTTCCCATTTCCATATTAGGTGTGTTTAACAGACAATACACACCCTTCATCAGGAAGGGTACACACATTCACAAGATGCAGTTACACAAACTGTACCCACTTATGGATCGGAGCGTCTTTACCATCCACCCTGATAGAATTCTTTGACTTCTACCTAGAGTCTGAGGGAACATCTCTAATGTTCAACCCTCAGACCCAAGATACTTTGTGTCCATATGAGGACAAAGACCTCATATGCGCATAAAGCTACATCGAGCTTATCAAGACTACTGGTACAACTAATTGCCTTTATCTCCACCAGGTCGTATAGAGCCCTAGGACACATCGCTACCCCTCTTGGGCGTCTTGAAGGTCACATAAACTTAGTGCATGCATAAATCATTAATTTTCCACATAAGCCATATAATTTGTGGTGCCACTAGTCCGATGGCCTCGACCCTCAAGTCGACCTGCAATTGTTTGTCCTGACTAGTCCATGGACCTGTCATGTCGCACTGCTGCCAGTCCATCGAGCATGTCGGTCCTGTCTCAGTCTCATGGCCAAACAATTCATTCATTTAAGTTTTCTTGGCTTAAATCATGTTTGTTTACGAGCTCCTGCTTGTGCCAACTGGCCTAGGTCCCACTATATGAGATTTTCAAAATCGGGCATATTTGCCCCAAAGTTCCAAAACCGAGGCCTCCACCTATTTGAGCTATTTGAGCTCCCGTCAAGAAGGTTTCCCAAAAGTTTTAAGCAGTGGCACACATTCATGGGAGAACACTTCTGACAAAATAAACTTTTCATCTGTCCATCACACCAATCGAATATGAGGACATCTCCGCTTATAACTGATAAGTGGGTTTTCTACTTATTTCCAAGAAGTTCATCATACCAACTGAGTATGATCTACTTACAATCGGTAAGTTATTTTTTTGCATCATTTCCACATCACTCCTCTTAGTTGTGATGGTTAAAATACCACCTAATAGTGGGTTTTCATTCCTGAGGTGCTTATCATCCCAACCGGGTATGATATTAAATCCCACTCACGGTGGCTTCCAATTTAGAAATGGTGCTCATCATCCCAATCAGGTATGAAGTGTAAATTAGCCCACTAACCAGTTAATCATGACATTTTCGTCCTCAGTTGGTTTTTTAAGTTGATGCAAGCTTTCTCTTGCTAGTGTTCCGATCACACTTGTCCCGTCGAAGGTGCCACGGTCTGAGCTTTCTATCAGGAAAGGTTTCTCTCTTCCTAAAGTACCTTCTAGGATCAAGAATTCTTACAATTGACCTTTCAACTTCCTTGAGGTCATATGAGTGTCATGGGGATGTTGGGAGAGCTTCGTTTGGCTAGAGGAGGGCTGAATTCAGCCAATTTCAGCTCGGTTGAAATAGGGTAGCTTCGGTCTACCGGAGCTGCTTCGCTGTTTGATTACGTCGGTGCTTCTTCGGCAATCCTCGGATCGAATGGAGGTTGCTATCAGATAGCTGACTTTCCCCAGAGTCTAAAGAGCCTGACCTCGCCTTCTGAGGTTGAGAAAAATGCCCAAGTCGAAGCTCTGGTTTGAGCTTTACCGGAAAATGGAGCAGTAGAGAGAGAGAGAAAGAGAGGAGTTTTCAGGTGTGAGGAGGATGAATGGGGAGTAGCTCTTTATATAGGTGTAAAATTGTTTGTTAAACGGGGAAGATTTATTACTACATTATGTATATTAATGTTGCTAATTATTCTCATTAAATTGGGAAATTTATGGGTATTTATTGGTATTAATTCTAATAATTGAATGTATATATTAATTTGTGGGTATTATTTCTAGGTATTTATGGGTATTAATTTTAATAATTGAATGTAGATATTAATTTATGGGTATTAATTCTAATAATTTAATGTAGGTATTAATTTATAGGTATTTATGATAAGGGCGTGGGATTAATACTACAAATTGCTAATAATTTCGTACTAAACCAAATTCACATAATTATCTCCTTATTTTCACCTAAAGAAATTTATTAGGTATTTACCCTATCCATTCTATCGACTTATTTATTTCAATCAAAAAAACACTTCTCATTTTATTTTAAATCAAATTTATTCCAATTATATCATTTTTATTTTAAACTTATAATACAATTCCAGAAAAATTTTCAATCGAAATTTCGGGTTACTAAAAACACGGTGTGACAATTTAAATTATGCCCAGCTCCACTTTATTTAAAGAAAGGGGAAACCCCTCTTAAACCAAGGGAGCGATAGGTTGATCACAGGGATCCAACCAAACCGGATCGGGGCGTGATACATGTACTAGATTAACCACCACCCGAGCTAGAGGAAGATTTGGTCTAAGAGGTGGAGCCAATACAAATCCTCGACTGATGAGTGAAGAACCTAAGTAACAAGAGTATTCCAATGGTGAAAGTTTTTTGGCAAAACGGCCATGTAGAACAGGAGACGTGGGAGACGGAGTCAGTCATGAGGAATAGATATCCTCAACTGTTTAACATGTAAAAGTTTTGAGGACAAAACTCCTAAAAGGTGGGAGAGTTGTAAACCCGTCCCTTTAGTGATAAAGAACTAAACTTGGGAAAACCCCCAAATACTTCCAAAAGAAAACCGGGTGTCTATCAGAACAAAAAAAAGGGGTAAAATAAAGGTTTAAGATAAAGATTTTGACATCTCAAGTTGTCACACCCTGACCTGGTTTGGTCGGAGTCTTGTGATCAACCGCCACCCTTCTAGGCATCATCCTAGTATTCCTACTTTAATGATACAAGGAAGGTTAAGGCGTGCATACGTTCATTCCCTTACTATGGGTTTGGGATAGGGAACGTATCTTAAGGGCCTGAGCCATTGCTTGGAGTTTTACGTCTCCTTGGTCCTTATCACTTTTTAAGGTTCCTGAAAGGGTGAGAAGAAGGGAATTAGTATAAATATATACTCAGCGAGGGGAAATTTTTATAATCATTGATTCCTTTACTTTGTTGCTTAATTCATAAGTAGTCATTAGCATAACATTCACACATCATCCACCCTTTTATCATAGAAGGGTTCACATATTCGTAGAACAGTCCCCGACTGTTCCACATGTGGACCAGAGCACCTTTACCGTCCACCCCGATAGAGATTAATTGCATCTATCCTGAGTTTGAGTGGACCTTGCTCATCTGACCCTCAATCCTAATCACACTTCATGTCCACTTTGTGGGACAATATCTTATTTCCCCTACTGCCTCGATCTCAATACGCACGAAGCTCCCTAAGCTCCTCGGCATACTGGACACCAAACAGCTGTTATACACCCTAGGTCATCCAGCACCACTTGGGATTCATCACTACCTCATACGAGGTGTCTTGATTGCCCCTCATCACAATTTAAGCATAATCAAGAGTCTTTTTCATTTATAGCCATTATCTTTGGCCTTTCAACTCAAGGGTCTATTAGCTTGGCTTCGGCCCCCGCGTGCTGGCCCAACAGGTTCGATGACCAGGCTTCAACTTAGCATCAATTTGGACCAACAAGTAGAACATCCCACCCTTGGCTCGGTGGGTATCACAAACAATTACCCATTATAAGGACATTTAGTAGTTTATCTCATGCTGATTCTGAACGGGTCCATACCCGTGTCCATCAACCTTGGGCCTACTTGCATTTTTGAGCCTAAGCCCTGGAATTAGTTCTCAAATGTTTTAATTAGATTCATCCAGTTAGGGGAGGCTAATCCAATAAAATTGTTCTTAACGCAAGCCATAGTTTCAATTAGAATCGTTGTTGTATAGTTCCCACTCACCAGATAGTAGTGACGGGGTCGTCTCAATGAGACCATGACTCGTTGCATGCTCCTTGGTGCCGGTATTTGGGGAAATTTTCTCTTGCAAGGTACGAATATCCCCATCAGGACGATTCACCATATGAAGCTAATAATTGGAAGTAACCCAAGTAAGGAATAAGGGATGAAACAGAAGTTGTGAATAGAGAATGATCCAAAGCAGACAAATGCCCTAACATAGGTAGGGGTGCGAAGAAAGGGGAGAAAGAACCCTACAAGGAAGGATAAGAAGGTTGAACATGTGACTCCTAAGATGGAAATCTCTATTGTGAGGGACATAGTAGAGAACTAAACCGGAAGAAGGGAACCTTCCAAAGCAAAGGAATTGATACATAGATCGAAAGTGATTATTGTAGAATGAAGAATCATGAAATGATTACGAGTAAGTAAAAGTGGATTAAGGAATAAGGAAAAATCTTTGGATAAAGAACACCAAGGACTTAAGAAGGAATGAATCTGAGCGTGTCGATAAATTATTAGGAAACCAAATAATTGGAATCGGAAAGACTCAATAAGGAAGTTGAGAAAGGATGAGTGGGTAAGGAGAACCAACACAGTTTTGTATGTTGATTCGATAATAGAAAGGTAGTCGAGAAATACTACCAAAAGAAAAGATGGATGAAGTTATACAATCCCTAAGAGGTTAGAAAGTTAGGAATAACCCTAAAGGAGGTGTTTTGGAAATCTAATGGACATAGAGACAAGATCTAGAAAATGTCATGTTGTAAGGGGCATGTAAACCCAATAGTCCCGAGGAAAACATGACTCAAAATAAGAAAGAGTCTGTTAGTAAGCATAACAAGGTCAAACATAAAATTTGGATGGAATTGTAATGGGCAACGAGTGAAGGAAGAGTCGAAATAGGACAAAAACATGTATGTAATGCTCTAAAGGACATCGAGCTAAGGGTTTCAATGACCAAGAGGTTAACTAGACACGGGAATGGTTAGGTATCTTGGAATTCCCAATCCTGAGTATAGGACCTCAAAAGGAAAAATGCTGCTCTAAGAAAAGAAAGATGTGAATCTAAAAATATACCCTAAAGTAATGTATGTCTAGTTATGATAAACTCCATGGAGGGAGTAAATAATACAAAGGAAAAGAAACTCCTTAGGTGAAGGATGTAAAAAAAGGGCTAATTGAAAGAACAACAGAAGAGTTTGCATGTTAAGCAAACACCAAATGGACATAAAAGGAAATGGTTCCTCATGCAAGGATGCTAATTAAGTTTTAGGGATAAAACTCCTAAAAGGAGGGGAGAGTTGTAAACCCTGCCCTTTTGAGTTAAGGAAAACAGGGAAAAGAACCAGTAAAACCGAGCAAGAAAACCTAACCGATTCACAAACTCAATCATTTGGAAATAGGCAATTTGGAAATTTACAACTCTCGGGTGACCCAAATGGTTGATAAAACCTTGGAAAAGAACCATAGGACAAATTGGAAGAGAAAAACTAGACCAGTTTAGATGAACCGGATCCAACTATATTGAACCGGTTTATGAACTGAGTCGGTTCATGAACCAGAACCGATAGAGAAAGGGCAAACTGAGAAATTTATGGATCCCAACAGACCCAAAGAGTCCCAAGAGTCATGGAAATGGACTTGAAAATTAATTGGAGATGAAAACCAAACAGGTTTAGGTGAACCGGATCCGAATTAGATTGAACCAGTTTGGACCGGTTTGAACCACTATTGAATTGAATTATAAATTTATTTTTCTAGGTCTCTTTAAAATTCAAATTTAAGTTTTGAGGCCACCATTAGATAGAAAATGAATTTAGATGAATTTAGAAATTTTTAGATTTGAAAATCTCGGTCGAATGGGGGGTGAACCGGCTAGTTTAAGCTTTAAACCCGATTTGGACCGGTTCAGTCCGGTTCAGAATAGTGTCGTCTTCTTTCTTCATGTGACAACACTATTCACTCGTCGAAAAATTGATGCAACACCAGCGAAGAAGAAATGTTTCCATTCAATACATTTTAGGTCACCAATGTCTATCATAAAGGTACCAAACGGATGGTCGATGAGTCCCCGAGCTCCCTATATAAAGAGCCCCTCCCCATTCATCCTCTCCAAACCTGAAAACTCCATTCTCTTTCAACTACTCCATTTTTTGGTGAAGCTCGAATCAGAGCTTAGACTTGGGCACTTTTCTAAGCCAAACAAGGTGAGGTTGGGTTCTTTAGAATTGGGGAGAAGTCAGCCACACGCATGTAGTCTCCGTTTGCTCCGAGAGTCGCCGGAGAAGTACTGGTGTCATGGAACAGCTCTGGCGGACCGAAGCTGCCCTATTTTGGCCAAGCTGAAATTGGCCAATTTGAGCCCTCCTTAGGCTAAACCAAGCCCTCCCAACACTTCCTCATCCCTCCCACGGCCGAATTAGGACTGAAAGGTAAGCCAATTCGGCTCCCCTTTGCAATTTCCAACAGGTGCTAGAGAGAACTAACATAATTTCGATGATGAAATTCTAACTCAATTCGGCATCAATTGATGCAATTCTTGATTCTAGGATGAACCTCAGGATTAGAGCTATCTGCCTGGATAGAAAGCTCAGACCACAGTGCCCTCACTGGTGAGAAATCGAAGCTTTCTGTCTCTATAGTATGTTTTCCGGCGAAGCTCTGTTTGAGCTCGTTCCAACGTCAAAACTTGCGATTCAAAGTGCTATTGAATTGTATGAAGATGTAGGATCTCAATTTTAACTTCAATTTCAACAATTAGTTGTGTTTGATTGGTCAATTTGAGGAAATCAAATTCGATTGTGTTAATGAGTTGAAATTGGGGGAAATTTTGGGGAAAATTGGGGATTTTCAAAAATTCGACGGACCAAGATGCAATTTTATAAAATTGAGGGTCAACTAGGCATGATAAAGAAACCAATAACTTTAGGGGCCTAATTACAAATAAATAGAAAGTTTGGTTTCTCATTCATTTTGAATGAATGAAGGCTATTAGGCTGAGGGATAATGAACAATGATGTTCATATCGTGTAGGAATACGAAGTACTAGAAACGCCATCAAGGACAAGCTCGCATGAATACAAAGAACCGATCGAGTGGAATTCACTACATTAACGGGTGAGTGGGATTTTATATCATACCCGATTGGGAATGATAAGTACCTCGAAATGAAGACTCATTATTTAGTGGTATTTTAAACATCACAACTTAGAGAAGTGATGTGAAAATCACGCGAAAAAACTACATACTAGTTGTAAGTAGATCATATCTGGTTGGTATGATGAAACTTCCTCGAATGAAGTGGAAAACCCATTCATCGGTTATGAGCGGAGATCTCCTCATACTCGGTTGATATGATGGATAGTTGAAAAAATATTTTTGTCGGAAGTGCTCTCCCCTGACTATGTGCCAATGCTTAAACGATTTGGCAGACATTCTTGATGGGAGCTCGAATAGCTCTTATAGGTCATGGGCCTCGGTTTTGGAACTTGGGGGCTAATATGCTCGGTTTTAAAAATCTCGAACAGTGGGCCATAGGCTAGTGGGCACATGTAGGAGCTCATAAACAAACATTAGATATGTGCCATAAAAATTTAATAAATGAATTGTTTGGCCATGGTACTAGGACAAGACTGACATACTCAATCAACTAGCAGCGGTGCGACATGACAGGTCGACGGACCAGTCAAGACAAACAGCTGTAGATTGAGTTGAGGGTTAAGGCCATTAGACCAGTGGCACCACAAATTATAAGGCATGATGTAAAAATACTAATTGTGCATGCACTGTGATTACGGGACCTTCATGATGCCCAAGAGGGGTAGTGATCTGTCCTAAGGGCCCTGGACGACCTGGTGGATATAAGGGTCGTTCGTCAGACTAGGTGACCATGCGAAATTTGGAGTAGCATCAAGCGCATGAGACTAGGGTGGGGACGGGATGAGGTCTATGTCCTCATATGGACACGAAGAATTGATTTCGAGATTGAGGGTCAGATGTCACGTACATCCACTCATTCTCAGGGTAGAAGTGGACGTGCTTCTATCTAGGTGGCTGGTAAAGTGGCTTCGACGCCACAAGTTGGTTTAGTGGACATACTAGCCTACGAATGTGTGTTGGACCTTCATGATGAAGGATGTGTGTTGGGTGATGACACATCGTGATTAATAAGAAATGGTGGTAAAAACCGAGATTTAAAATGAAAGAATTTTTGAAAGAAAGGAGTATGGCACACTCCAATACAATTCTTTTTCTTAAAAGTTAAAAATTTTGAAAACCCATTCGCTGAGTTGTTGTAAACTCCGCCCTTTTGAGCTAAGGAAAACCGGAAAGAGAACCGGTCAAACCAAGTGAGAAAATTGAATTGGTTCACAAACCCGATGATTTTGAATGGGAAATTTAGGAATTTACAACTCTCAGATGATCTAAATGGTTCAAAATACTATGGAAAAGAACCTTAGAACGAATTGGAAGAGGAAAATTAGAACGGTTTGGATGAACCGGGTCCAACAAGATTGAACCGATTTATGAACCAAGTCGATTCATGAACCGGAACTGATAGAGAACGAGCAAAAGAAAGGAATTCAACTCCATTGTACTCCAAAGAAATTCGTAAACCTTGGGAAGGAACCTCAAAACAAAGTGGGAGAGAAAAACTAAACCGGTTCGGGTGAACCAGACCCAAATCGGATTGAACTAGTTTAAGGACCAAGTTGGTTTATGAGTCGAAATCGATAAAGAGATGGTAAACCGAGAATTTTATGGACCCTAAATGACCCAAGGAGTCACAAAAGACATGGAAATGGACTTTTGAAGGAATTGGGGATGAAAACCAAACTGGTTCAGGTGAACCGGATTCGAACCGGTTTGGACCGATTTGAACCACAATTGAACCGAATCCTAAATTCATTTTTCTATGTAGCTTAAATAATACAAATTGGAGATTTGAGGCCACCATTGGATAGAGAATGAATTTAGAAATTTTTAGATTTGAAAAACTTGATCGAATGGTGGGTGAACTGGCCGGTTTAAGCTTTGAACCCAGTTCGGACCGGTCCGGTCCGGTTCGGAATAATGTCATCTTCTTCCTCAAGATGACAACACTGTTCACTCGCCGGGAAATTGAAGAAACGCCAGTGAAGAAGAAACACTTCTGTTTAGAGCATTTCAGCTCTTCAATGTCAGCAATAACAATGCCAAATGGACGACCAACGGGTCTACAAGCTCCCTATATAAAGAGCCCCTCCCCATTCATCCTCTCCACACTTGAAAACTCCATTTTCTCTCAACTGCTCCATTTTCTGGTGAAGCTCAAACCAGAGCTCCGACATGGGGTCTTTTTTGAGCCAAACAAGGCGAGGTCGGGTTCTTTAGAACCGGGGAGAAGTCAGCTACACGTCTATAGTCTCCGTTCACTCCAAGGGTCACCGGCGAGATGAAACAATGAAGCAGCTCTGGCGGACCGAAGCTGCCCTGTTTCGGTTGAGTTGAAATCGGCCATTTTGAGCCCTTCTCAAGCCAAACCAAGCCTTTCCAACACTTCCTTAGCCCTCCCATGGTGGAATTAGGACTGAAAGGTAAGCCAATTCGTCTCCCCTCTGTAATTTTCGGCCAGTGCTAGGGAGAGAACCGGTAGAATTTGATGCGAACCTCACCAATATACTAACAGCACCCTACACCAAATATGGAATAGACCCCAAGACTTTCACGATGCAAGTAAAAAGAATGGAATATACCTTGTTTGGTTAAGAAACCAAGGTATGGATAGAAGTAGACGCCATACCAAACACCTCTAAGAAGAGCTCCTAGAAAACCCTGGCGATAAGTTTGATTGCTTGAACGCCACAAGTAAAAACCTGATAAGTTCAAAAGTTCTCTCAAAAGAGAAAGAAGACATAAGCCTCACAATAAAATTAAAATCAAAGATCTGTCTACAATGGTATAAAGTTAGCCTTTTATAGGCACTTGAGAATATTAGCAACTATCTAAATAAGGAAATAAAATATTGGGGTTGACATGCCAACCATATAGAAAATATTGCTAATATATTTCTTGATCATACTAGAAATATATTGTTTCTTAATTTAATCTTCTAGAAGATATATGATAAATCTCTCACTTTAAATTCAAATTTGAATTATCTTCTTAAGATCTTATTGGGATTTTCTTTTGGGCTTAAGATCTTATTGGGCTCTTCCTTTTGAGCTTGAGATCTTATTAGGCTCTTCTTTTGGGCTTGAGATCTTATTGGGCACTTTCTTTGGGCTTCAAATCTTATTGGACTCTTCCTTTGGGCTTCCACTTGGGTTTCTTCAATTGCTCCAATTAGTCCATTCAATGCTTCTTCAAATCTTTGTGCCCTTAACTTGTGAATCACAGCGTGCCCAATTTGATTCATATCATAATTTCCATGATAAAATTCTTACTCAATTCAGCATCAATTGATGTGATTATTGATTCAAGGATGAACCTCTGGATGAGAGCTATCTGCCCAGATCGAAAGCTCGGACCGTCGTGCCCTCACCGGTGAGAAATCGAAGCTTTCTCTCTCTACAGTATGTTTTCCGGCGAAGCTCCGTTTCAGCTCGTTCCGACATTAAAATCTGTTATTCAAAGTTCCTTAGAATTGTATGAACATGTAGGAACTCAATTTCAACTCCAATTTCAACAATTAGAGGTGTTTGATCGGTCAATTTGATGAAATCAAATTCGGTAGTGTTGAAGAGTTGAAATTGGGGGAAAATTTGGGAGAAAATTGGGGATTTTCGAAATTCAAAGGACCAAAATGAAATTTTATGAAATTGAGTGTCAATTGGGCATGAAAATAATGTTGGAGGACCAATTGAGGAATTTTGGAATTTTTTAGGCAAAACTTACCATTTTTGTAAAGGAAGGTCAAAATGGTAATTTTGGAAAATTGGAGGACCAAATTGGAAATTTGTGAAATTAATCCCCTTTTGTGAAATGGAATAAATTGAGGTCGTATGATAAATTTTAGAAGTTTCGGAACTCAATTTGAGGAAAAATCGACATTATGGACTTAAAGTTAAAGAGAAATAACTTTAGGGACTTAATTGCAAATAAATGGAAGTTTGACTTTCTCATTCATTTGGAATGAATGAAGACTATTTGGATGAAGGAGAATGAACTAAGATGTTTATATCATTTAGGAACATGAAGTACCGGGAACTCCAACAAGGATAAGCTCGCGTGAATACAAAGAACCGGTCTAGTGGAATTCACGGCATTAACGGGTGAGGGGGTTTACTAAAATCATACCTGGTTGGGATGATGAGAACAACTTAAAATTAAAAACCACTTACCGGTTGTGAGTGGGGTTATGTATCATACCCGGTTTGGGATGATAAGTACCTCGGTATAAAAACCCACTGCTTAGTAGTATATTTAATCATTACTACTTAGAGAAAGTGATGTGAAAGTTATGCGGAAAAACTACTTACGGGTTGTAAGTAGATCATACTCGGTCGATATGATGAGACTTCCTCAAGGGAAGTTGAAAACCCATTCATCGGTTATGAACGGAGATGCCCTTATATCGGTCGGTATAATGGACAGTAAAAACCTATTTTTGTCGGAAGTGTTCTCCCTTGACCGTGTGCCAATCCTTAAACTATTTGGGAGACCTTCTTGATGGGAGCTCGAATAGCTCTTATAGGCCGGGGGCCTCGGTTTTGGAACTTGAAGGCTCAAATGCCAGTTTTTGAAAAACTCGAACAATGGGCCATTGGCCAATGGACACGAGTAGTAGCTTGTAAAAGAACATGATATATATATATGTGCCATTAAAACTTAATAAGTGAATTGTTTGGTCATGGTACCAAGGCAGGTCCGACATACTCAGTCGACTAGTAGCACCGCGACATGACAGGTCTCCGGACCTGTTGGGATAAATGGCACCACATATTATATTGCAAATTTAAGAAAAACTTTGCTTGTGCATGCACCATGAGTATGAGATCATCAAGATGCCCATGAGGGATAGTGATGTGTCCTAAGGGCCTTGGACAACCCGGTGAGTATAAGGGCAGATCGTCATTCCAAGTGTCTATGCAAAATTTGGAGTAGCACCAAGTGCATCAGACGGGGGTGGGGACAGGATGAGGTCTTTGTCCTCATAAGGACACGAAGAAGTGATTTCGAGATTGTGGGTCGGATGTCATGTACATTAACTCATTCCCAGGGTAGAAGTGGTCGTACTTCTATCCGGGTGGCAGGAAAAGTCACTCTGAAGCCACTAGCGGGTTCAGTAGTGATACTGACTTGCGAATGTGTGTAACCTTCATGATGAAGGATGTGTGTTGGGTGATGACACATTGGTAACTATGAAATAATGGAAAAACCCGAGAGAAATTTTAAATGAAGGGATTTTCAAAAAGAAAGGAGTCTGGCACACTCCATATAAATATTTTTCTTAAAGTTAAAAGTAGACATTTAAAAACCCATTCATTGAGTAGTCGTACTCACCCACTCCCTTATATCCCTTTTAGGAAATCCCGGAAAGCCTACCCTTAAAGACCATCAACTAAGATCCCTATAAGACAGGTATGTAAAGTTTAAAATTTCATGTAGTTTTGATTATGCTATTCCAGGAAATGGTACAGGCTTAAAGAATGCCTTACTCTTTACGGTTTATAATAAGAGGAAACCCTTTAATAAACCGAAAGAGTGGTAGGTTGATCACGGGGATCCGACCAAACCAGGTTGGGGCATGACAGTTGTTGTACTCAGCCCCCTCCCTTATATCCCTTTCAGGAAATTCCGGAAAGCCTACCCTTATAGACCATCAACTAAGACGCCTGTGAGACAGGTATGATAAATTTAAAATATTATATAGTTTTGATTTATTTTATTCAAAGAAAAGGTGCAGGTTTAAAGGACGCCTTTCTCCTTACGATTTATAATAAGGGGAAACCCTTTAATAAACAGGGAAAGTGGCGGGTTGATCACGGGGATCCGACCAAACTAGGTCGGGGCGTGACAGTAGAAGTGGATGTGCTTTTATCTAGGTGGTCGGTAAAGTCAATCCGACGCCACAAGTGGGTACAGTGGACGTGCTCGCCTACGATTGTGTGCTCCTTCATGATGAAGGGCGTGTGTTGGTCGATAAACACACCGTTATGATGAGAAATGGTTATGGAAATGAATAATTGAGACTCAAAAGATTTTTTAAGAAAAATAAGGAGTCTGGCACACTCCAAATTCAAACTATTTCTCTAAAAGTAAATCTTTGAACACCCATTCACTAAATCGTCGAACTCATCCCCTCCCTTATACCCCTTTCAAGTAACCTCGGAAAGCTTACCCCAAAGACCACCAGCTAACACACCTATAAGGCAGGTATGATAAATTTAAAATTTTGTTTCGTTTTGATTTATGTTATTTTAGGAAAGGTGCAGGTTTAAAGGATGCCTTACTCCTCACGATTTATAAAGTAAGGGACAACCCTTAGTAAACCGAGAGAGTGGCGGGCTGATCACGGGGATTCGACCAAACCGAATCGAGGCGTGACAAAGGGAGTCCTACTAGAATTGAATCCCACTACAATTCGTTACCGCACTACGGGAATTCAAAGAGAGATGTTTTGGGGAGGTGGAGTTCTTAAACTTAAAAAATCTTATGGGTAGAGGTGAAATTGAGCTTACCGGGTGTATGAGAGGGGCTCGAGAATGTCTTACAGGTTAAAGGTGGTCAATTCCAGTAGCGGAAGGTCTAAGAGGGATGGGATTAGGTCAATTGAGAGCTCGTTGTTTCAAAGCTCTAGAGTGACTTCACTGTGCAATTACTCTAGCACTACTTCAAGTATCCTCCGGTTGAGTTGAGGGTTCTCCATGCTCGGGGACTCCTTCCCAGTTCTGATGACACCCACTGGTGTTCCTTTAGTATCGAAATGGTCCATCGTGGGAGCCCTGATCAACACTTCATTCGAAAAGGAGTAGGTTGTCTTCAGAGAGCGCCTGAGTGATAAGTAGGATAAGTGGGAGGGTGCTCTCTTTATAGGGAGCTTGGAAACTATCCGAGCTACTCGATAGCATGAGACTCAGCCCTGCCTCGCTTACCAATGGTCAGGCCGAAGCATTTTCTGAGTCACCGGAGACTTCCCCCTTTGTTGGTCTCTCTCCTCTCTGTTAGTGGACTGAGGTTGAAGATGATGACATAATGGGCATGCACATGGCACGTTGTAATTGGCTGGTTTTTCTGACAGGGCATTCCAACTCAGCTGCCATGTTAGCCATTGACAAGTTCACCAGACATGTGACAGCCACCCATTGGTAGCTTGTATATGTGTCGCAAGACAAGTCACCCGCTAACCATAAACTAGACATATGGCAGCCTCCAATTGGCTACCCATGTTTACGTGGCTGCTGACTAGGCGTCGTTGACAGTTGACCAATTCAGTGTATTGACTAGCTCGACTGTTGACTGGTCCGATTCATTGATCAGCTTGACCATTGACCAGTCTAGTCCGACTGGGTTCGATGACCTGATTTTGAAAATTGGTCGGTTCAGACCCGATTCCACCTGTTTTATAAATTTTAAAAATTTCTAAATTCATTTTCTATATAACGGTGGCCTCAATTTCCCAAATTGATATTTTTAAGCCATCTAGAAAAATGAATCATTAAATCGATTCACTATGGTTCAATCCAGTTCAGTCTAGTTCAAGTTCGATTTACCCTGAACCAGTCCGGTTCCCTCATCCATTTCACTTCATGGTTCTTTCTCATAATTTTTGTGAATTATTTGTCACTTGGGATTTTCTAAATCTCCCTTGTTAACCCTTCTTTACTATTTCTAGTTCATTAAATGGGCTTGGTTTTGCATATGAAGTTGGCCAGTCCTTTTTCCCGATTTTTCCTTGGTCCGAGAGGGTGGGTTTTACAACTCTCCCTTCCTTTTAGGATTTTTGTCCTCAAAACTTAGTTGTTCATCCTTTTAGTCAGAAATGACCCCTGTCCGGTGTAATTAGGGTATAGGTTGATGCCCTACCGCTTTGGTTACCTCTTTTAACTTGATCTCCTTACTCCCTTGGATTTTGTTAATTGACTTGCCTTACCCCTAGTATCCACGAAATTTCCTTAGGTCTCATACTTCCAGTTGTTTGGGGTCAGACTTTTTCTCTATAAGGTTTTGTCTAGAATTGGGAGTTCCAACATGTCCAGTCGTATCTGGGTCTATTTCTTCCCTTGGTCATTGAGACTCCTTAGCTCGTCGTCCCTTCATGCTTTTGCACTTACTTTTCATGGTTTCGGTGTTATCGCTCTTCTTGGTTCTCTAGTATGTTCCTTCATTCTCGAGCCCCCTTTTTGTCGAGGCTGTTGGACCTACATGTCCGTGGCAGTATGACTCCTGTATTCTATTATTTCTCCTTAGACTTGAAGTCCTGCTTACTTTACGGTTTGGACCACATTCTTATGCTCCCTTCCCTAGAGCGTATTCCCTTTGTCCTTCCTCTTGCATCTTCAAACTATTCTATTACTCGACTTTGGCTCATCCATCGATTCTAATTCATACCCCTCTCCCATGGTCTAAATGTCCTTAGATGTTGACGTCAGGCTCTCTGTAAGTGTTTGAGTTTCCCGCATTTATTCTTCTTACTCCACTTCTTTATTGGGTTTTCTTGTTTCTAACTAGCAGGTTTCCCTTATGGATTTATCGGCCTACCGGGGTTCTCCTCCCTCAGTCCGTTCTCACATCCAATGGCATCCTCCGACTGGCGAGGGGGTGCTTCCCTTCCCTTCTGCCCCTCTTCTCCCCCTGTCCTGGGTCATTAGGTATGTTGATCCTTGGCAACCGGACTTCCTTGTGGCTTAGTCTTTTCCTTTGTTCTAGGCAGCAAGGCTTGGTGTTCGCCCCCCATGATTGCTTTCTTTCTTAGGCCCTATTTATTTCGCCTTCAAGGGACTTCTTCTTTCTTCTGACATCTACCTACCCTGTGGGACTTACATTGATTTCCTAAGGCTTCCCATTTGTTCTGAAATACAGTCCTTGATTTCATTCTTCTATGGCTTAGATTGGGTCTTCCCCCTTTTTCCTTTGTCCCTCCTTTAGGTCATCTTTCCTTCTTATTTATCGGGTCCATCTCCTTTCTCAATCGATTTTGTCATGTCGGAATGGGCAACTTTTCCCTTCCTTGGGTCATACCTCTTTTTGGAGGCTCGAGGCCCACATATCCCTAGTGGTCTAATATGTTCCTGACCCTTACTCGCTTTCTGGAGTGACTCTCCTGCAATTCCCTAATTTATTTGGGATCCTGGGCTCTACCCTTCAGTGTAACTTGGTAGTGTTTCTTCGCTCCCCGGGGGCCATCTGGTCATCTAATGCACACATTCATGGCTTGATCATTCCTCCCTAATTTTGTAGGTGCCTGTTTCCCTGAAGTTTTCTGGTCCCATTAAAGGGTGTCCTCCTATGCTTTCCTCCTTACGAAATAGGATACTCTTCATGCCTTGTGTTTCGCTTGAGTATTGAACTTCTCCTCATTGTTTTCCTTATACAGCATCCTAACCAACTTTATAGGTTACACGCTTGTCCACCTAATCCTTCTCGTTATTTTACTTTTCCTGATCACTAATGCCATGGTTCCTTATCCCTTTGCTATCGGCTCATCTCACACTCCTTCGTTCAATGGAATACCTCGTTGCTATTTCCTGATCATCTTGGTTGCCACTCACTAGGGTTCCTCTAGGGCAGGTAAGCCTTCTTTTGGTTCATCCTCAAGAGATCCTTGGCCTACCCTCGTTTCTATTTGTGTGTACTAGGGACGGACTTCCACCTTCCTGACCAGGTGCTAATCTATTATTATCCTAGGCCAG
The DNA here is from genome assembly GCA_030064425.1 of Trapa bicornis. NCBI lineage: Eukaryota > Viridiplantae > Streptophyta > Magnoliopsida > Myrtales > Lythraceae > Trapa > Trapa bicornis. Next base: position 814,611 of record CM057756.1, on the reverse strand, counting down.
TGTCCACTCTTGGGGTCTTGTCACCTTCCTTTGTTGTTGCCTCCTTAGTTCCTACCATGGGCTCCTCAACCTCTACTTGGGTTACCGATCGTGTCTTATCCTTACTTTAGTTGACCATGTTTCTACTTAGTGTTCTCATCCTTTGGTACAGTGTGGCCCTATTGGTGTTCTTTTATGGCACCCTATTTTAGCTCATCCCGCACGGTTACCCTTAAGACATTCCTGGCTCACGAGGGGTTTACTCCGTTAGCTTCCTTATCTTGGGGTTCAAACCTCCCTTGTCCCTCTTAGGGGGTCTCTTTCCTTTGTCCTAGCCTTATCATTCCATGGTTTCCTATTCTGGCGTCCTCCTTCAGGGAGTTAGGTGATTAATTACTTATCCTGCCTCCTAGGATGTAAACCCCGTCCTTTCAAGAATAAGAAAACCGGGAAAAGAACCGATCGATTCTAAAGAGAAAATCGAGCCATTTAACAAACCGAAAATGGGAAATTAGAAAATTCCAAGTGAGCGAATATGTCATGAAAATCATGGGGAAGAACCATGAAGTCAATTGAAAGGGAAAATTGGACCGATTGAGGGTAAACCAGACCTAAACCGATTTGAACCATAATCAATCGAATTAGGTAATTCGTTTTTCTAGGTGACTTAAAGATCTCAAATGGAGAAATTGAGACCACTATTGGATAGAAAATAAATTTAGACAAATTTAGAAATTTTTAGTTTTGAGAAATCGATCAAATCAGGCCTGAACATGCCAATTTTCACTATTAAACCCAATCGGACCAGACCGGATCGGTCCAGTCTGGAATAGTGTCGTCTTCTTCCTTGGGATGATATCATTGTTCATCAGTTTAGAAACTTTCCTTTCCCGGCAAAGGAATATTCCCTATGATATGGGCATTTTTGGGCAAGGATGAGCTCGTCCAATACGAAAACTGGTTGGAAAAATTTTGGTTATTAGAGAGGGGTAGAAATTTTGGAAAAATTGGGGAAATTTTGGGAAATTTGGGGATTTTGGAAAATTGAGGGACCTCCATACAATTTCTCAAAATTGAAGGTCAATTGGTAATGAGAAAGATGTTGGGGGACCAACTGGTTAATTTTTGAAAGAATTGGTGTCAATTGGCTATTTTTGGAAATTATGGGCAAAATATTAATTTTAGAAAAATTGGGGACCAAATTGGAAATTTGGAAAATTTAAGCCACGTTCACAGTTTTAAGTAAATTAAGAACCAAGACGGATATTGGAAGCCCTTGCGACTAGATTTGGAAAAACTTTAACAGTAGGGACCAAAAGTCAAGAAGTATGAAATTTAGGGATCTAAGTAAAATAAACCAAAGATGTGTGTCTAGTCACTCATACGTGAGAAAAAGAAGGTTGTCATACTGAACCCTTTCTGATAATGATACCCAAACCATGTAGGAACACTTGGGACTAGAACACATGCAAGAGAGCTAGCACAGATTTGGAAACTGACTAGGGACAAATACGTCATAGTCATTGGGTCAGTGAGACTTTTATACATCATACCAGTTGGGATGATGAGCTCACTTTTATGAACTGAAAACTTACTTACCAGATTTTAAGTAGGATTAAATAAAATATCATAACCGGTTGGTATGATGATTTTCTGAAAGGAAAAACTTGCATACCAATTGTAAGTGGACCTATCATCACACCTGGTTGGTGTGATGGGTTAAAAAGGAAACTTTTGTCAGAAGTGTTCTCCCGTGACTGTGTGTCGTTGCTTGAACTATTTGGTAGACCTTATTGATGAGAGCGAGGACAACTCTAACAGGCTAGGGGCCTCAATTTTGAAATCATATGGCTCAAGGCCCAATTTTGAAAACACATGTAGTGGGCCCAAGGCCAGTGGCACAAACTAAAGCCCATAAACAAATATGAATAAGAAGAGCCATGAAAACTCTTATTTAAAATGAAAATTAATTGTGTGATTCACCACGGTACCAAGTCATGACCGACAATGCTCGATGGGCTGGTGGCAATGCGTTAGGGCCAGGTTGACGGACCAGCCTAAACAAACAACGACAAGTCGGGTTAAGTGTTGGGGCCGTTGGACCATCAACACCAAAGAGAATGGATAAACTATGAAAATTTTTGTTTGTGCATGCACTCATGGAATAAGGACCATCAAAATGCCCTAGGGGGCTGTGATGGGTTCCAAGGGCTGTTGGATGACATGGTGGAGATAAGGGTAGTTCGTCGTGCCAGTTAGTCATGAAGCTCTGGAGCTTCTTGCGCATGGGACTGGAGTGGGGTCGGGATGAGGTCTCCGTCCTCATACATACATGAAGTGTATTTTGGGTTTGAAGGTCGGATGTCTAGGACATCCACACAGACTAAGGGTAGAAGTCTGGGACTTGTATTAGGTTGGACAACAAAGGCGCGCTAATCCCCAAGTGGGTGCAGTCTGGGACTGCCTTGCGAACATTTGTACCCTTTATGATAAAGGGCATGTGTTTGTTTGCTAAATGCCTCCCAATGCAAGGGGATGTGCTAAGAGAGCTAAACACACCTAATTATGAAATTGGAAAAGGCCTTGTGATTTGAGATAGGCTTTGAAAATGACATTAAACTTGGGCATGGTTTTGACAAACTAAACCTTTTCTAAAAACTCACTCCCAACACTCGCTCACTGTGTTGTAGAAATGCACCCCTCCCTTTAACCCCTTTTTAGGAAAAAGGAGATCAGCCATAAAGACCTCTCGCAGCTAAACACTGAGCTAGGTATATAAGCTCTTAATACATTAAGTTTTGTATAATGTTATTCTAGAAAAATCAAGGAAGTACAATCCCATCCCACTTCTGTCAACATTCCTCTTCTAATTGACATCACCAAATACCTTAATACCCTCTGCCAACTAGGATTTAAGTCGTTCCAAGGGAATAAGGATGCTGGAGCTACTATTGACTGGTTGGCCAGCATTAAGAAACTTATGGGAATAATCAGGATTCCACCTGAGAAGATGGTGATCCTAAAAGAATTTTTCCTGGAAGCCAACGCAAAAAGGTAGTGGGACAACATCAGAAGCCTGCATACCACCACACCTACTTGGGAGTAATTCGAGGAGAGGTATACGGAGGAATACTTGGCTCTCCATCTAATGAGAAGAAACAAGACTTATTCCGACTCCAACAAGCGCTTAACTCTATCTCGAAGTACGAAACTAAGTTCAATAAGTTAAGACCCTTTGCCCCCAATCTGGCCGGACCTGCGGACATTTGCCAACGATTCATGGACGGTCTCAATATGCACATAGAGACTGGATGGGAGTACTAGGATGCCCCATGGATCTGGTAGCCATAATTAGTATGGCTCATGTATGTGAGCATCTCGTTCAGACCTGATGTCGTCGGATGGAGCAGACCAATCGAAAGGAGGAAAAAGGCCAAAATCGTCGCGGAGGACGTAAGGAGCAAAGTGGTCCTAGGTGGGGAAGCAAAATGGGGTTCCAAAGGAAGAAGGAAGTATACCCTGCGTGAAGGAAGGTAACCATCGCTATACTACAAAGGGGCCCCTACTGTCCAAGATGTCAGAGGAACCACGAGGGGGCATGTCCAGCAAGTGGGCAAGTGGGACACTTTGCAAGGGAGACATGAGCAGAGGAGAAATGCACTTGGTGTCCCATATGAAAGCCCAAAAGATGATACAAAAGGGTTGCAAGGCTTTCCTTGCAATGATTACCAATGAAAAATCAAAGAAGAAAGGACCAGATGGCTTCCCGATGGTTGAACACTACCCAAATGTATTTCTTGAGGAACTACCAGGACTACCCACAAGTCATCAATTGGAATTTACCATAGAGGTAATTCCCAGGACACATCCCATTTCCCAAGCCCCCTATCGTATGGCTCCAACAGAATTAAAGGAGTTAAATGAACAATTAGACGAATTACTGGAGAAGGGTTTCATACGGCCTAGCTAGTCTCCATGAGGTGCACCAGTACTGTTCGTGAAGAAGAAGGATGGGAGTATGAGGCCATGTATAGAATATAAGAAGTTGAATCAGGTCACCATAAAGAATAAATACCCACTTTCATGAATTGATGATCTATTCGACCAACTAAAAGGGACGGCCTATTTCTCCAAGATAGATCTCTGGTCAGGATACCACCAATTCAGGATCTAACAGGGAGATATACCTAAGACCGCATTTTGATCCTGGTACAGACACTATGAATTTAGAGTGATGCCTTTTGACTTGACAAATGCCCCTGCAGCCTTTATGGATATGATGAATCGAGTGTTCCAGCCTCACTTGGACAAGTTCGTGATTGTATTCATAGATGATATACTTATATACTCATGAACTAGGACGGAGCACAAGGAACATCTAGCTATCACCTTAGAGACACTACGAAGGAATTGTTTATATGTAAAGTTTTCCAAGTGTGAGTTCTAGTTGCAAGAGGTGGGGTTCTTAGGGCACATAGTGTCCAAGGACAGAGTCAAAGAAGATTCGACAAAGGTAGAAGCCATATCTAATTGGAAGGCACCCAAGAACCCCTCCGAGATATGTAACTTCTTGGGACTAGTCTGGTACTACCAATGGTTTGTACAAGACTTCTCCAAGATAGTAGCCCCTTTAACCCACCTCACAAGAAAGGGAGTGGAGTACAAGTGGGATGAAACCTATGAGAAATCCTTATAGGAATTAAAGTCCCATCTAACAACGGCACCCATACTCACTCAGCCTAATCCAATTGCAAGGGAGTATACCGTATATAGTGATGCATTCGGACAAGGACTCGGGTGCGTATTAATGTAACAAAGAAAGGTTATCGCTTTTGCCTCATGACAACTAAAGACACATGAGAAAAACTACCCTACTCATGACTTATAGTTAATCGCAATAGTGTTTGCCCTCAAGATTTGGCAATACTACCAATACGAGGTTAAGTGCAGATTATATACAGATCACAATAGCCTTAATTACTTCCTAACTCAAATGGAGTTAAATCTCTACCAAAGGAGGTGGCTGGAATTGGTGAAGGACTATGACCTTGTGATAGAATACCACCTCGTGAAGGCTAATGTTGTGGCAGATGCTCTGAGTCACAAATATCAAACTGAGGTGTTTTAGATAAAGACGAACTACCTGCCCTAAAATTGGACCTCAAGGTAGATAAAGAAAAGAGATGTTTGGTGGCTAACATAGCTGTAAGGCCCAACCTAATGGAGCAAATCAAGGTCCACCAAAAAGGAGACATGGAACTTCAGCCCTTGGACTCGACCAATGGGATAACAACCCTGGACTACAACCTTCGAGGCGATAGATTGTTGACCTATAAAGGTAAGGTGTGTGTGCCTCAGGACAAGAAATTGAAGAGGCTAGTACTGGAGGAGGCATACGACTCTATGTATGCGATGCATTCGGGCAGTACCAAGATGTACTGCACCCTCAAGTAGGGTTATTGGTTGAAAGGGATGAAGAGGCACATCACGGAGTATGAAGCACGATGCTTGTCCTGTCAACAAATCAAAGTGAAACACCGGAAACCCTCAAGACTGCTACAACCCCTACCAATTACCAAATGGAAATGGGAACACATTACTATGGACTTCATCACGAGACTACTAGTGACTAGGAAAGGGCGAGATGCGATTTGTGTCATTGTGGATAGGTTGACCAAATCTGCCCACTTCTTACCAATAAAGGTGACCGATTCCGTGGAACAATTGGTTGCCATATACATTGGAGAAATTGTGAGACTCCATCGTGTCCCAGTAAGCATAGTGTCGGATAGGGACCCAAGGTTTACCTCAAGGTTTTGGCCTAGCCAACAAAATGACTTAGGAACCAAACTCCATATGAGTATGGCATTCCATCTCCAGACCGATGGACAGTTAGAGTGGATAATCCAAACCTTAGAGGATATGCTTCAAGCATGAGTACTCACCATGAACAAGGGTTGGGAGGAATACTTGTGCTTGATGGAGTTTGCCTACAATAACAGTTACCAGGTCAGTATTAAAATGGCTCCTTATGAGGCTCTTTAGGGACGGCCATGTCGTACCCCCTTATTTTGGGAAGAAGTGGGAGAAAGAAAGCTTAAAAAGGTCGAGCTGATAGAAGACACCATAGAGAAAATAAAAATAATAAGGAGTCAACTTAAGGCAGCTTAGGATAAGCAGAAGAGCTATGCGGACTAGTGGACATGAGACTTGGAATTTAAAGTGGAAGACCAAGTATTTCTCAAGGTATCCCCCATGAAGGGGAATACTTAGGTTCCAACAATGGGAGAAGTTGAAAGCTAGGTCTATTGGTCCCTACACCATAATCCAAAGGGTAGGGCTAATTGCCTATAAACTTTAACAACCTCCAGACTTACTAAGAATACATGACGTACTCCACATCTCAATACTTCGGAAGTACCAGCCCGACCCCAATAATGTGTTGGACCAACCCCCACCCAAGTTAAAAGATAATTTAACTTATCAAGCATAACTGGTGCAAATTAATGACCGAAGAGACAAGAACTTAAGGAATAAGAAGATTCTCATGGTCAAGGTTCTTTGGCAAAACGAACCAGTATAAGAGGGGACCTGGGAAACTGAAAGTGTAATGAGGGATGGGTGCCCCGAACTATTAGAGATGTAAATTTTTTAGGGAATAAACCCATAAGAGGAGGGGGTTGTAAACCTCGTCCTTTCAAGAATAAGAAATCTAGGAAAAGAAGCGATTGATTCTAAAGGGAAAACCAAGCTATTTAACGAATCCAACACGAGAAATTGGAAAATCCCAAGTAACCAAAAGAGACGTGAAAATCATGGGGATGAACCATGCAGTCAATTGAAAGGGAAAACCAGACCAGTTCAGGGTGAACCGGACCTGAACTAGATTGAACTGGTTTGAACCATAATGATCCGAATTAGGTAATTCATTTTTCTAGGTGGCTTAGACATCTCAAATGGAGAAATTGAGGCCACCATTAGATAGAAAATGAATTTAGACAAGTTTAGAAATTTTTAGTTTTGAGAAAACAGGTTGAATCGGTCTTGAACCGGCCGATTTTCACCATTGAACCCGGTCGGATTGGACTGGTCCGGTCTAGAATAGTGTTGTCTTCTTCCTTGAGATGATAGCACTGTCATTAGTTCATAAACTTTCCTTTCCTAACAAAGGAATATTCCCTCTGATCTACGTAATTTTGAGCGAGGATGAGCTTGACCAGTATGGAAATTGGCTGGGCAAAGGGTCCCTAAGCTCCCTATATAAACGGGTCCCCTCCATTCATCCTCCACACACCTCAAATCGTCCTTCTCTCTAAAGTGCTCCATTTTTTGGCAAAGCTAAAACTAGAGCTCTGACTTGGGCACTTTTCTCAGCCTCAGAAGGTAAAGACAGGTCCTATAGACGCCAGGGAAAGTCATCTACCAACCTCCCTTCGACCCAAGGATCATTGGAGAAGCGCCCGCGGGATCAAACAGTGAAGTAGCTCTGTCCATTCGAAGCTACCCTATTTTGGCTAATCTGAATTTGACCAATTCAAATCTCCTCTAGCCAACCAAGCCTCCCCAAAGTCCACATGGCCATCACACGACCTCCATGGAGGTGAAAGGTAAGCTAATTCAACTCTCCTCCGTCGTGCAGATCAATTATAGAGAGAGAAAGTGTCGAACTTCACTAACAAATTTTCATTGATATGGACATCAATTGTAGCGATTCTTGATCCTATGAAGACCTTAAGCACGAGAGCTACCTCCTAGATCAGAAGCTTGGACTGCCGCACCTCTAACAGTAAACTTTCAAAGCTTTCTCTATCTACGAACAATTTTTCGGCGAAGCTCCATTTTAGCTTGTTTCAGACCCAAATGCTGCAATTCAAAGCTCAATTGAATCGTATGAAAGTGTAGGAACTGTTCCATACCATCAATTGGAGCAATTAACCCTATTTGAATGGCCAATTTGAAGAAATCAAATTTGGTTAGTAGAAAGGGGTAGAAATTTGGGAAAAATGGGGAAATTTGGGGATTTCGAAAACTTGAGGGACCTCCATGCAATTTCTCAAAATTGAAGGTCAATTTGCAATGAGAAAGATGTTGGGGAACCAATTTGTCAATTTTCAAAAGAATTGGGGTCAATTGGCTATTTTTAGAAAGTAGGGGAAAAAGGGTAATTTTAGAAAAATTGGGGACCAAATTTGGAATTTGGAAATTTTGATTCCCGTTCAAAATGTTAAGTAAATTAAGGACCCAAGGAGGATATTGGAAGCCCTTGGGACTTGATTTGGAAAAAATTTCAGACTAGAAACCTAAAGTCAAGAAGTATGAACTTTAGGGATCTAAGTGCAATAAACCAAAGATGTGGGCCTAGTTGCTCATACATGAGAAAAAGAAGCCTATCATGTCGAACCCTTCCTGATAATGATACCCAAACCGTGTAGGGTCACTTTAGACCGGAATGCAAGCAAGAGAGCTAGCGTAGACTTGGAAACTAACTCGAGACGAACACATCACAATCATCAAGTGAGTGGGACTTTTATACATCATACCGGTTGGGATGATGAGCTCACTTTTATGAACTAAAAACCAAAGTATGATTAAATAAAACATCATATCTGGTTGGTATGATGAGTTTTTGAAAGGAAAAAACCCGCATATCAGTTGTAAGTGGACCTATCATCACACCCGATTGGTGTGATGGGTTAAAAAGGAACATTTTGTCAGAAGTGTACTCACCTGACTGTGTGCCATTGCTTAAACTATTTGGAAGACCTTCTTGACGAGAGTGAGAACATCTCTAATATGCTAGGGGCCTTGGTTTTGAACTCATAGGGCTCAATGCCCAATTTTGAAAAACATGTGCAGTGGGACCAAGGCTAGTGGGAACGGGCTGAAGCCCATAAACAAATATGAATTGGAAGAGCCATGAAAACTCTTATTTAAAATGGAAATTAATTGTGTGATTCGCCATGGTACCGAGTTAGGACCGACATTGCTCGATGGGCTGGCGGTAGTGCATCAGGACTAGGTCGATGGATTGGCCTAAACAAATAGTTGCAGGTCGGGGTGAGTGTCGGGGTCGTTTGTCCGTCAACACCAAAGAGAATGGCTAAATTATGAAAATTTTGTTTGTACATGCACTCATGAATTCAGAACCATCAAGATGCCCTAGGTGGTAGTGATGGGTTCCATCGGCTGTTGGACGACATGGTGGAGATAAGGGCAGTTCTTCATGCTAGTTAGTCATGAAGCTCTAGGAGCTTCTTGCGCATGAGACCGGGGTGGGGTCAGGATGAGGTTTCCGTTCTCATATGGATATGAAGTGTATTTTGGGTCTCAAGGTTAAATGTGTGGGACGTCCACTCAGACTCATAGTAGAAGTCTGGGACTTTTATCAGGGTGGATGGCAAAGGCACATTGATCCCCAAGTGGGTGCTATCTTGGAATGACCTACAAACATTTGTACCCTTTATGATAAAGGGTGTGTGTTTGTTTTCTAAACGCCTCCCAAGGCTAGGGGATGTTCTAAGAGAGCTTAACACACTTAATTATGAAATTAGAAAAAGGCCTTGTGATTTGAGATAAGCTTTGAAAATGACATTAAACGTGGGCATGATTTTGATAAACTAAACTTTTTCTTAAAACTCAGTCCCAACACCTACTAACTGATTTGTAGAAACTCACCCCCTCCGTTTAACCCCTTTTTTAGGAAAAAGAAGACCATCCTTAAAAACCTCTCATAACTAAACCATGAGCCAGGTACGTAAGCTATTAATATATTAAGTTTTGTATAATGTTATTCCAGGAAAATTATGGAAAAAGATGTATGACTCCTCTTAGTTTAGAAGGAGGTGAAATCCTTCATAGACCGAGGGGAGTGGCGGGTTGCTCATGGGGATTTGACAAAACTGGGTCGGGGCGTGACATAGGGTTTATGGATGCCCCATGCTTCCTTTGTGTGAGGATTTATTTCCTTTCTTTCCACTTCTGGTGTCCCTATAGTTCTAAGGCTTCCTAGTTCACTGGGCTTGGTAGGCCGAATTTTTTTCTTTTCTTTTCTTTTCCAACCCCTTCGTCCTTTCTTTGACTTTATGAGGGTTCTTTGACTAGGGTCACTTTCATTCTTTACATTTGGCATCACGCAAGCGTGAAATAAATTGGAATCTTTTATTTAGTAACTAGGGAAACTCCGGTTAGGCTTTATTATAGTAGTCTATCCCAAAATTTATTGCTACATCTCTAACCTCTCTAGTTAATCGACCTAGAGTTAGATACAAGAAGGTTGCGAGACTTAGCGTCAGTTGCCCTGGGGCGTCTTCTCCTCCTAGGCAATCAATTGCCTCTGTGGAATCTCCCACAGCATGGGCATGTGTTCATGTTGGGTTCTTAGAATTCCGAGGATGCCGACGTGTTGGGAGCCCTCCTGGCTCATATCTCTGGTGCAATTTCTACCCCATACCAGTTCAGGACAGTAGCATCGTGGACGCGCTACTGTGTATCGGAGGAAGTCGGCATAAAAACCTTGCATAATTAGCGTATGCCTCCCAAAAATTTCTCTCGGCTTCTTCGTGGATCTGGGCCTCATCCGGCTCTCTGGGTGGGGAAGTTTTGTCTTCCATCAAGTAGGGAGGGGTTCTCTCATGAGGTGCTTCCCATGGGATAGGCTCCTCTAGTTCCTCTAGCCTTCGCTCCATGGTGTGTATCCAGGGAATATACTCTTCGTTGGCATTTATGTTCATGTTTTTTTGTAAGGGTTTTGGGAATCAAGAAGTAGGGTTGGTGGAGGACTTATTAGGAAGGTTATGCTTTGATACCACTCAAGTTGTCACGCCCCAACCCGGTTTGGTCAGAGTCTTGTGATCAACCTGCCACCCTTCCAAGCATCATCCTAGTATTTCTACTTTGATGATACAAGGAAGGTTAAGGCGTGCCTACGTTCATTCCCTTACTACAAGTTTGGGATATGGAACGTACCTTGAGGGCCCAAGCCTTTTCTTGGAGCTTTACGTCTCCTTGATCCTTATCCCTTTTTGAGGTTCCTAAAAGGGTGAGAGGAGGGGAATGAGTATACATATATACTCAGTGAGGAGAAATTTCTACAATGATTGATTCCTTTAATTTGTTGCTTAATTCATTGGTTGTCATTAGCATAACATTCACACATCAATTGCCCTTCTATCATAGAAAGCATCACACATTCACAGAACAATCCCCGATTGTTCCACTTGTGGACCGGGACGCCTTTACCGTCCACCTTGATAGAGGTTAATAGGCTCTACCCTAAGTTTGAGTGGACCTTGCTCGTCCGACCCTCAAACATAATCACACTTCATGTCTACTTTGTGGGACGAGACCTCATTTCCCCCGTTGCCTTGGTCTCAGTGTGTAGGAAGCTCCCCGATCTCCTCAACATACTAAACACCAAATCACCCTTATGCACCCTAGGTCATCCAACAGCTGTTGGGATCCATCACTACCTCATACCAGGTGTCCTTATGACCCCGCATGACAGTGCATGCCCAATCAAGAGACTTTTTTCATTTATAGCCATTATCTTTGGCCCTCCAACTCAAGGGTCTGTTGGCTTGGCTTCGGCCTCGCGTGCTAGTCCAATAGGTTTGACGACCTGGCTTCGGCTTAGCAGCTATTTGGCCCAATAAGCCTGATATTCCAGCCTTGGCTCGGTGGGTATCACACACAATTACCCATTATAAGGACTTTTAGTAGTTTATCACATGTTGATTCTAAATGGGTCCATACCCGTGTCCATCGAAGAGAGAAGTTTTGGGGAGGTGGAGTTTTGAAACATAAAAAATCTGATGAGTAGAGGTGAAATTGAGCTTCCCGAGTGTTTGAGAGGGATTGGGAGTATCTCAGAAAGTCAGAGGTGGTCAATTCTAGTGGCGGAAGGTCCAACAAGGTTGGGGTTGGGTCGGTTGAGAGCTCACTATTTCGGAGCTCCAGAGCGACTTCACTATGCGATTACTCTGGCACTTCTTTGACTATCCTCCGGTCAAGCTAAGGGTTCTCCAAGCTCAGGGAGTCCTTCCTGGTTCTGATGCCACCCATTGGAGTTCCTTTGGTTGTGAAATGGTCCGTCATCAAAATCCTGATCGGCACTTCATCAAAAAAGGAGTTGTTTGTCTTCAAAGGGTGACTTAGTGGTGAGGAGTCCAAGTGGGAGGGTGCTCTATTTATAGAGAGCTCAACAACTGTCTGGGCTACTGAACGGAGTGAGACTCGGTCCCTGTCCCGCTTGTCGGCTACCGGACCAGAGCATTTTCTGAGTCGCCGGAGACTTCCCCCTTCATTGGTCTCTCTCCTCTACGTTAGTGGACTGAGGTTGAAGACGATGACATGGTGGGCGAGCCACGTAGCGTGCTGTGATTGGCTGGTTTTTCTAACATGGCATTCCAACTTAGCTGCCACGTCAACCATTGACCGATTAACCTAACACGTGGTAGCCTCCCATTGGATATTTGTGATCGTATGGCAAGTTGACAAGTCACCCACTAACCGTTGACCAGACACGTGGCAACCTCCCATTGTCTACCCGTGTTTGTGTGGTTGCGGACTAGGCATCGTTGATTGTTGATAGGTACGGTTCATTGACAGGTCGGACCCTTGATCGGTCTGGTTCGTTGATTGGCTAGACTGTTGACCGGTCCTATCCAACTAGGTTCGGTGATCCAATTTCAAAAATTGGCCAGTTCAGGCACTATTCGACCGATTTTATGAAATTTAAAATTTTCTAAATTTATTTTCTATCTAATGGTGGCATTAATTTCCCAAATTGATTTTTTAAGCCAACTAGAAAAATAAATCATTGAACTTGTTCACTATGGTTCAATCTGGTTCATTCCAGTTCACCTAGAACCGGTCTTGTTCTCTCATCCATTTCACTTTATGGTTCTTCCCAATGATTTTTATGAATTTTTAGTCATTTGGGATTTTCTAAATCTCCCTTGTTAACCCTTCTTTACTATTTTCGGTTCATTAAATGGGCTTGGTCTAGCATCTGAACTTGGTTGGTCCTTTTTCCCAATTTTTCCTTGGTCCGAGAGGGCAGATTTTACCCATGTAGTCAATAAATCACAAGAGTCATGAAGCAAAAACATGAAGTGGATAGGATGTGAAAACCAAACCAGTTCAAGGTGAACTGGATCTAAACTGGATTGAACTAGAGTGAATTAGGTTGAACCGTGAATAACCAATTCAAGGATGCATTTTTTCTAGATGGCTTAAAAAAGACAAATTGGGAAATTGAAGTCACCATTAGATAGAGAATGAATTTAGAAATTTTTAATTTTTAGAAAACCAGTCAAATCAAGCTTGAACTGACCAATTTATAATTTTATGTCACTGGACCTAGTTAGACCGGACCGGCCAGCGATCCATTCGGTCAACAGACCTCTGCCAGGTCAGCGCCTAGTCAGCAGGCGCGAGCAATTAGCGCACGATGCATGGCAAGAGGCACCTAGTCATCTGCACAATCAGCACTTAGAAGTGCTGACCAATCAGAGCATAACGTGTGTCCATGATCAACGGTTAGAGGAGGAAAATCCACCTCAGCGATGACCGACCAATAGGGGAGTGATGCATGTCCTATTCAACGGTCAAGGTCAGACAAGCCCGTCAGTAAAGGCCAACCAATGGAGAGCTGACACATGGCAAAAGTGCCACGTCAGTATCTGATTCAGACATTTAAGAACGATAGACCAATATGAGGTTGATACATGGCAATGCCACGTCGGATGGCCTCAACCAATTAGAAGTTGACACGTGGCACTACCATTATGCATTAGGAGAGAAATCTAACGCATTTAAAATATTCAATCAGAGGGCACCACATATCATAGTCATCAGCCAACAAAGACTAGTAAATAGACACGTAGGAAGGAGCAACCAATGCGAGGCTGCCCACGTCTCTAGTCAACAAGTCAAAGGCTGACTTGTCTACTAATGAGGTTGCTACGTTAGTCAAACCAACCAATCACGATACGCCACTTGGCAACCCATCATGTGTGAAGCTCGCACCCATGCCACAATGTCGTCTTCCTTACATGGCTGACAGGGAAAAGAGGATAAGGAAGAGGGAAAAAGTCTTTGGTGACTCAAAAAAAGCTCTGATCCGATAGCTGGTGAGCGAGGCGAGGCTGAATCTTATGTTGGCCGATAGCCCGGATAGTTGTCGAGCTCCCTATATAAAGAGCATCCCTTCCCTCGCACTCCCCATCTCACCAACTATCGAAGAACTTGAAGAGGTCCATTTTCCAATGAGATGCATACTAGAGCTTCTAGTATATGAAGGTGTATTCAAGCTATGTGGAACCGGGAAGAAGTCCCCTACCTCATCCTCACCTCCCTGTGGGGCAAGGATCATTGGAGAAGCGTCAGGAAGTTAGTACAGTGCTGTCACCTCGACGACCCTGAAACGACCGAAAAGCTCGAGATGAGTTCCGACCACCTCCGACCTTAGGTGACCAAGCCAAGCTCTCCAAATCTCCCCACAACCAATCCTCAACCTCCAGGAACCTTTGAGGTATGTCAATTTCACCTCCTTTCGCTGGAACAGTGAAGTTACAAAAAATGATACACTAAACTTCTCTCTATGAATTCTCCATACTTAGGCAATCAATTGACCCGAGGTTTATCCTAAGAGATTCCCCTCCATGAGCATCAGTCATCCATGTCTAGAGGTCGGATCCCCATGAACAACCCACCACTCCCTTTGGTCCGAAAGGATTTCACCCTTTTTAAATCACGATGAATAAGGCGTCCTTCCTTCCTGTCTTTCCTAGAATAGCAATATACAAAACTAAATATCTTATAAACAAATATACTTATCTTACAAGGAGGTCTTTAAGTTTTGGTTTCCCCTTGGTTACCTAAAAAGGGGAAAAAGGGAGGGGGTGAGTTCTACAACTTAGTGAATGGCTGTTGGGAGTGAGTTTTCATTAACAAAATAGCTTTAATCGGAGTGTGCTAAACACATTATTCCTTTAAGAATGTTCTTTTCTCAAATTCCAGTTTTCAAAACCTTTACCCTGCCAAGGGCAACCTTTTCTTTTAAAAGGATTTTTCCTCAATTTTTAATCTCTTTTCCAAAACCATTTTCCAAGGTACACCAATTCTTTTTCCAAGGATTTCTCAAATCCTTTCCAAGGTGTTCAAACCTTTTTCCCATTTCCATATGGGGTGTGTTTCACAAATAACACATGCCCGTCATCAGGAATGGTACACACATTTGCGAGATGTAGTTACACTGACTGCACCTACTTGTGGATTGGAACATCTTTACCATCCTTCATAATAGAAGTCCCTAACTTCTACCCAGAGTATGAGTGAACATCTCAGATGTTCAACCCACAAACCCAAAACTAATTCGTGTCCATATGAGGACGAAGACCTTATCCTGACCCCACCCTAGTCTCATGCGCAAAAAGCTACGTCGAGCTTTCCGACTACTAGCACGACAAACTACCCTTATCTCCACCATGTCGTCTAGTAGCCCTTAGGACGCATCACTATCCCTCTTGGGCATCTTGATGATCATGTACCTCAAGTGCATGCACAAATAATAGTTTTTTCACAAACCAATTTACCTTTGGTGCCAATGGTCAAACTACTCCGACGCTCAACTCGACCTACAGCTGTTTGTCTAGGCCGGTTCGTCGACCTAGCCTTGACAAATTGACGCTAGTCTATCGAGTATGTCGATCATGTCTTGGTACCATGGCGAAATCACATAATCCATTCATTAAGAATTTACATGGCCTTAATCTATTATGTTTGTTTACGATCTCCTACTCATGCCAACTAGCATTGGGCCTACTTCACGTGATTTTCCAAAATCAGTCATTTAGCCCCACAAGTTCCAAAACTATGGCCTCTGGCCTATCCGAGCTATTCTAGCTCCCATCAAGAAGGTCTCCCAAACATTTTAAGCAATGGAACATAGTCATGGGAGAACACTTTTGACAAAACATCTTTCAATTCATCACACCAACTGGGTGTGATGATATCTCCACTTACAACTAGCAAGCAGGTTTTCTTTCTCCTTCAAGGAAGTCCTTCATACCAACCGGGTATGATGTGAATAAACCCACTCACCCATTAACCGTGATGTGTTCATCCTCGGTTGGTTTTCCAAGTTGACACAAGCTTCTCTTGCTGGCATTTCAATCACACACCAAGAAAAATGAATTTAACATTCAGTTCAATAGTGGTTCAAACTGGTTTAATTTGATTTGGATCCGATTCACCTGAACTGGTTTGGTTTTCATCTCCAATTCATTCTTAAGTTCATTTCCATGACTTTTGGGACCCTTTAGGTCACTCGGGATCCATAAATTTATTGGTTTGCCCTTTCTCTATAGGTTCCAGTTTGTAGATCAACTCGATTTTCAATTTGAAAATGACTAGTTCTTTCCCCGGTTTTCTTATTATCAAAGGACAGGGTTTACAACTCTCCCCTCCTTTTAGGGGTTTTGTCCCCAAAACAATTACATGCTAAATAATTGAGGGTAACTTTCCATTATCACACTCTCGGTTTCCCATGTCTCTTCATGCACGGGTCTGTTCTGCCATAGAACATTGACCATATGAATCCTCTTATTCCTTAAATTCTTGTCCCTCCAGTTGATAATTTGTACCGGTTATGTTTGATAGGTCAGGTTCTCTTCCAACTCTAATGGTGGTCGATTTAATACATGACTAGGATCATGCTAATATTTCCGAAGCTCAAAGATGTGGCACACATGCTGTATTCTCTACAGGTCTGGAGGTAGTTCCAATTTATAGGCTACCAGTCCTATCATTTGAATGATGGGATATGGGCCAATATACCTTGGTTTCAACTTTCCTCTTTGCTAAAGCCTAAGTATTCCCCTCCATGGGGACACTTTGAGAAATACTTGGTCTCCCACCTTAAAATCTAGATCTTTCCTTTGATTGTCTGCATAACTCTTTTTCTTGTCTTATGCAGTCTTAAGGCGACTCCTGATTAGTTTTATCTTTTTCGTGGCATCCTCGATTAGATCTACCCTTTCTAGCCTTCTTTCCCTCACTTCTTCCCAAAATAGAGGGATACGACATGGTCGTCCACAAAGGGCTTCATAGAGAGCCATCTAAATATTGGCATGATAACTATTATTGTAAGCAAACTCCATCAGGTATAAGTATTCTTCCCAGCCTTTATTCATAGTGAGTACGCATGCTCTTAGCATGTCTTCCAAGGTTTGGATGGTGCGCACAGACTGCCTATCTGTCTGAGGATGAAATGTTGTGCTCATGTGAAGCTTGGTTCCCATGGTACTTTGTAAACTTGGCCAAAACCTCGAGGTAAATCTCGGATCTCTATCTAAGACTATACTCACCGGAACACCATGAAGTTTTACGATTTCCCTCATGTAAGACAACCAGTTGTTCCACTGTGTCCGTCACTCTTATAGGAAGGAAATGAACAGATTTGGTCAATCTATCCATGATGACCCAAATTGCATCTCGACCCTTTCTTATCACCGGTAGTTCTGTGTCAAAGTCCATGGTGATGTGCTCCCATTTCCACTCCAGAATTGGTAGAGGTTGTAGCAGTCCTAACGGCTTCTGATGCTCCGCTTTTATCTGCTAACAGGACAAACATCGGGCTACGTATTTTGCAATATCCTTCTTCATACCTTTCCCCCAGTATCCTTGTTTGAGGGTGCATTACATTTTGGTATTGCCCGGGTGCATAGCATACACTGAATCGTGTGCCTCTTCCAGAATTAATCCCTTTAGTTCCTTACTTTGAGGCACACATAACCTACCCTTATAGGTTAGCACCCTATCATTGCGCAGGTTGTAGTTGAGTCTAGTTTCCCTATTAACCAGATCTAGATAGGGTTGAAGTTCCTTATTTGCTTTTTGTTGAGCCTAGATCTACTTAGTGAGACTGGGTCTTACTACCACATTAGCCACTAGGCACCCTTTCCGCTTGTCCATTTGCAGGTCTACCTCCATTCTTCCCAATTGTTGCAACAAGGGTATGTAATTTGTCTTTACTTGTGTAGCCTCGTTTTGATACTTACAACTCAATGCATCTTCTACAACATATGCCTTTCCGGGGTGGTATTCTATCACAAGGTCATAATCCTTGACCAGTTCCAACCATCTTCTCTGACAGGGATTCAATTCTTTCTGAGTTAGGAAGTACTTAAGACTCTTGTGATCTATGTATATACTACACTTAACCCCGTAAAGGTAGTGTTGCCATATCTTTAAGGCAAACACTATTGCAGCTAAATCCAGATCATGAGTCTGATATTTTCTTTCATGTACCTTCAGTTGTCGTGAGGCATAAGCAATCACCTTCCCTTGTTGCATCAGGACACATCCGAGTCCTTGTCCAGATGCATCACTATAGATAATGTACTCTCCTACATTAGAGTCAAGTAAGGAGAGTACTGGTGCGGTTGTCATTTGAGTCTTTAACTTCTAAACAGACTTCTCACAGCTCTCATCCCACTTATACTCAACTCCTTTCCTAGTGAGTTGAGTTAGAGGAGCTGCTATCTTAGAAAAATCTTGCACAAACTATCTATAGTATCCCGCCAGACCTAAGAAACTTTTTATCTCCATAGGATTTCTTGGAGCCTTCTAATCCGATATGACTTCCACCTTGGCTGGATCTACCTTAACTCCATCCTTGGACACTATGTGTCCTAAGAATCCTACTCCCTGCAACCAAAACTCACACTTGGAGAATTTTGAATATAATTGATTTTCCTTTAATATTCCCAAGGTGATTGCCAGATGCTCTTTATGTTCTAACCTGGTTCGTGAGTATATAAGGATGTCATCTATGAATACTATCATGAACCTATCCAAATGGGGTTGGAACATACGGTTCATAAGGTCCATGAAGGCTGTAGAGGCACTCGTCAATCCCAACGACATCACTACAAACTCATAATGTCCATATCTTGGTCGGAATTCTGTCTTAGGGGTGTCCTCTTCTCGAATTCTGAGTTGATGATAGCCTAACCGAAGATCTATTTTGGAGACGTAAGCTGCTCCTTTTAATTGATCGAATAGATCATCTATCCTTGGAAGTGGGTATCGATTCTTGATGGTGACCTGGTTCAACTTTTTGTAGTCAATGCATAGTCTCATGCTTCTATTCTTTTTCTTTACGAATAGGATAGGAACACCCCATGGAGACTAACTTGGACATACGAAATCCTTCTCCATTAACTTGTCTAGTTGTTCCTTCAATTCCTTCAACTCCGTCGGAGCCATGCGGTATGGGGCTTGGGATATGGGGTTTGTTCCTGGGATTATTTCTATGGTGAACTCCACTTGCCGACTTGGAGGTAGTCTGGGTAGTTCTTCGGGATATACCTCCAGGTAGTGTCTAACTACCGGAATATCTTTCATCCTCTTCTCTTCAGACTTTTCGTCTATGACCATTGCTAGGAAAGTTGTACAAACTTTCTATATCATCTTTTGAGCTTTCAAATGGGACACCATTTGTACCTCACTTTTCCTTCTATCTCCCTGGAACTTCAATCCTTTTGTCTTGGGAGTGTGGAAGGTTATTGTCTTCGTTCCACAGTCCATCCTTGCCTGATGGTTATTCAGCCAATCCATCCCCAAGATTACTTCAACCTCCTTTAATGGTAATGGAATTAAGTCAGCTTCAAGTTGGATTTCTCCAATCTTTATCTCACATCCTTTATTTTTTATTCATGTTTAAACCATCTCCTAAAGATGTAAGGATATTAAGACTTTGTTCTAGTAGAGTGAGCTCTAGGGGTACTCTTGAAACAAACTCTTCCTTAATAAAGGATCTCTGAGCTCTGAAGTCAAAGAGGGCATAGACTTGTTATTGAGGGCTAATTAGGCATGATAAAGATGTTGGAGGACCAATTGGTCAATTTTTAGAATTTTTGGGATGAAACTTACCATTTTTTAAAGTATGGGGCAAAATGGTAATTTTGGAAGAGTTGGGGACCAAATTGGGAATTTGGGAAACTTGTACCCCTTTTGTGATTTTGAATAAATAGAGGTCCCAAGGTTAATTTTAGACGTTTTGGGACTCAATTTGGGGGGAAAATCGACATTAGAGATCTAAAGTTAAAGAAAAAGAACTTTAGGGACCTAATTGTAATTAATTAAAAATTGAGTATTTCATCAATTCATGATGAATGAAGGCTATTAGGCCATGGGATAATGAACAAGGATATTCATATCATCTAGGAACACGAAGTACTGAGAACGCCAGCAAGGATAAGCTCACGTGAAGACAAAAAAACCAGTTAAGAGGAAATCACTGCGTTATCGGGTGATTTGTATTTTTATATCATACCCGATTGGGATTGTATGCACCTCGGAAATGAAAACCCACTACTGAGTGAAATTTTAACCATCACATCAAAATGAAGTGATGTGAAAATTACACATAAAAACTACTTATCGGTTGTAAGTATATCATACCCGGTTGGAATGATGAACTTCTAGGATGGAAGTAGAAAACCCGTTCATCAATTATTGATGCGAACCCCGCCAATATACTAACAGCACCCTACACCAAATATGGAATAGACCCCAAGACTTTCACGATGCTAGTAAAAAGAATGGAATATACCTTGTTCGATTGAAAAACAAGGTACGGATAGAAGTAGACGCCACACCAAACTCTGCTAAGAAGAGCTCCTAGAAAACCCTAGTGATAAGTCGATTGCTTGAACGCCACAAGTAAAATCCTGATAAGTTCAAAAGTTCTCTTAAAAGAGAAAGAAGACATAAGCCTCACAATAAAATTGAAATTAAAGATCTATTTACAATGGTCTAAAGTTAGCCTTTTATAGGCACTTGAGAATATTAGCAATTATCTAAATAAGGAAATAAAATATTGGGGTTGACATGCCAACCATATAGAAAATATTGCTAATATATTTCTTGATCATATCTAGAAAATATGTTGTTTCCTAATTTAATTTTCTAGAAGATTTATGATAAATCTTCCACTTTATTCAAATTTGAATTATCTTCTTGAGATCTTATTGGGATTTTTTTTGGGCTTGAGTTCTTATTGGGCTCTTCCTTTTGGGCTTGAGATTTTATTGAACTTATCCTTTGGGCTTCCACTTGGGTTTCTTCAATTGCTGCAATTAGTCCATTCAATACTTCTTCAAATCTTTTGGCCCTTAACTTGTGAATCACAGAGTTCCCAATTTGATTCACATCAATTATGAGTAGAGATATCCTCACACCCGGTTGGTGTGATGGACGATCAAAAGATTATTTTTGTAGGAAGTGCTCTCCCTTGACTGTGTGCCATAGCTTAATCTTTTTGGGAGACCTTCTTGACGGGAGGTCGAATAGCTCACATAGGTCGGAGGCCTCGGTTTTGGAACTTGGGGGCTAATATGCCCGATTTTGAAAATCTCGTACAATAGGAACAAGGTCAGTTGGCACGAGCAGGAGCTCATAAACAGACATTAGTTTAAGCCATGAAAACTTTAAATGAATAATATATTTGGCCATGGTACCAAGACAAGACTAACATACTCGATGGACTGGCGGTAGTGCAACATGACTGGTCAACGGACTAGTCAAGACAAACAGCTATTGGTCGAGTTGAGGATTGCGTCCATTAGACCAGTGGCACCATAGATTAAATGGCTTATAAGGAAAACTGTTGTTTTGTACATACAATAAGGTACGGGACCATCAAGATGCCCAAGAGGGGTAGTGATGCGTCCTAGGGGCTATTGGACTACATAGTGAAGATAAGGGCAGATAATCATGCCAGCAGTCAAGGAAGCTCGACGTAGCTTCAAGCGCATGAGACCGGGATGGGGTTGGGATGAGGTCTTTGTCCTCATACGAACAAGAGGCTTTCTTTACGAGATTGAGAGTCAGATATTGTGTATATCCACTCATTCTCAAGGTAGAAGTCAACGTTTTTCTATCTAGGTGGCTAGTAAAGTCGCTCTGACGTCACAAGTGGGTGTACTGGACGTGTTGTCATGCGAGTGTGTTCCCTTCATGATGAAGGCTGTGTGTTAGTTGATAAACACACCGGTTATGATTAAGGATTGAGAAATGGCTATGAAACCATGATTTTGAGGATGGATTGTTTTAAAAGAAAATAAGGAGTCTTACACACTCCAATTCAAACTATTTTCTAAAAGTCAAATTTTAAACACACATTCATTGAGTTATTGAACTCACCCCCCTCCCTTATATCATTTTTCAGGTAACCAAGGGAAACCTACCCAAAAACTCCAGATAGTCACACTTGCAAGACATGTATGTAAAGTTTAAAATTTTATACAGTTTTGATTTATGTTATTATAGGAAAGGTACAAGTTGAAAGGATGCCTTACTCCTCTCGGGTTAAAGAAGGGGAAAACCCTTAATAAACCAGGAGAGTGGCGGGTTACTCACAGGGATCTAACCAAACCAGGTCAGGGTGTGACAACTTGAGTGGTATCAAAGCCTGTTTCCTTGAATACATAATCAATAGTAGAAAATATAGTAACTAATAAGATCGATTTTAAAATTTTCATAATGGCTCCCAATAAAGGAACCAAGAGAACTAGAGCTGCAGTCGCCAATACTGCCCAACCACCCCTAGATAGGGAAACTCCCAGAAAAGCCCAGACAACCCCCCTTGGACTTAGTATGAAACACTAGAGGCTTTACGAGGAGTTCACCCATGTATTTGGGCAACCTAACCTCGTCTCTGAGGCAGGCACCAATTCTCGGGTTAAACTAGAGGAAGTGCAATCTCATCCTTCTCCTATTAACCATCCCCCTCAGTAGACATCCCCAAAAATCTCAAGACTCTGTCAACTAGGGTGTAAGCCCTTCCTCAGAGAGAAAGATGCTGGTGCCACCATGGATTGCCTGGCAAATATTAAGAAGTTGATGGAAATTGTCAAGATACCACTAGAGGACATGGTGATCCTGACATAATTTTTCCTGGAGGGAAGTGCCAAACGGTGGTGGGACAATGTCCAAAACTTGCATACCTCTACCCCCACCTAAGAATAATTTGAGGAGAGGTACTCGGAGGAGTACCTGACACCTCATTTAATTAATGAGAAGAACCAGGAGTTCATCAGACTTCGGCAAGGTCTTAACTCCATATCAAAATATGAAACAAGATTCAATGAGTTAAGACCCTTTGCTCCCAACCTAGTCGGGCTGGCAGACATATGCCCGCAATTCATGGACGGACTCAACATGGACATACAAGACTGTATGGGAGTATTAAGATACCCCACAAACCTAGGGGCTATAATTAGTATGGCTCATGAGTGTGAGTGACTGGTACAGACCCGACATCGTCGGATGGAGCAAACGACCCGGAAGGAGGATACAAGTCAAAACTCTCAAGGAGGATGGAAGGAGCATAATGGAACAAAATGGGGATATAGAATGACATTTCAAAGGAGAAAGAACATGCCACCACCTCCCTAGAGAGTAGTCCCCACCTTGCCTCAAGGAAACCCTTGATGTCCAATGTAAACCCCGCTCTTTGGAGTTAAGGAAAATCGGGAAAGAATCAGTCAAACCGAGTGAGAAAATCAAACCGATTCATAAACCCGATTTTTTAGGAACATGCAAATTGGAGAAAATACAACTCCCAAGTGACCCAAAAAGGTTCATAAACCTTGGAAAAGAACTTTAGAACCAATTGAAAGAGAAAAACAAGACCGGTTTGGGTGAACCGGATTGGAATTGGATTGAACTATTTTATGAATCGGGTCGATTTATGAACCGAAACTGATAAGGAAAGGACAAACTGGGAAATTTATGGATACCGAGTGACCCAAAGAGTCCCAAAAGTCATGAAAAAGTACTTAAGGATGATTTGGAGATGAAAACCAAACTGGTTCAGGTGAATCGGATCCGAACCGAATTGAACCAGTTTGGACCGGTTTGAACCACTATTGAAACAGATGCTAAATTCATTTTTTTAGGTAGCTAAGAACATTCAAATTTGAAATTTGAGGCCAACATTGGATAGAAAATCAATTTAGATAAATTTAGAAATTTTTAGATTTGAAAATTTCAGTCGAATTGGGGGAGAACCGGTCGGTTTAAGCTTTGAACCTAGTTCGGACCAGTCTGGTCCAGTTTGGAACAATGTCGTCATCTTCCTTGAGATGACAACACTGTTCACTCAATGGAAAATCAAAACAGTGCCGATGAAGATGAAACGTTTCCATTCAGTACATTTTAGACCATCAATGACTATCACAAAGGTGCCAAACGGACGGTCGACGAGTCCCCGAGCTCCCTATATAAAGAACCCCTCTCCATTCATCATCTCCACACCTAAAATCTCACTCTCTCTCAGTTGCTTAGTTTTCCAGTGAAGCTCGAACCAAAGCTCCCATATAGGGCCTTTTTTGAGCCAAGGAAGGTGTGGTCGAGTTCCTTAGAACTGGAGAGAAGTCAGCTACACGGTGGTGATATCCATTCACTCCAAGGGTCGTCGGAGAAGTGCTGGCGTGACCGAACAGTGAAGCAGCTCTAGTAGACCGAAGTTGTCCAGTTTTGGTCGAGTTGAAATTGGCCAATTTGAGCCCTCCTCAGGCCAATCCAATCTCTCCCAACACCTCCTTAGCCCTCCTATAGCCGAATTAGAACTAAAAGGTAAGTGAATTCAGCTCCCCTCTTTAATTTCCGACCAACGCTAAAGAGAGAACAGGCAAAATTTTAATAATAAATTTCTCACCTAATTCGGCATCAATTGATGATATTCTTGATCCTAGGAGTAACCTTAGGAGGAGAGCTATCAGCCTAGAATGAAATCTCGGACCGCCGCACCCCCGACGATGAGCATTTGAAGCTTTCTCTCTTTATGTTCTATTTTTTGGCGAAGCTCCGTTTGAGCTTGTTCTAGCATCAAAACTTGCAATTCAAAGTGCAATTGAATCGTATGAAGATGTAGGAACTCCAATATAACTTTAATTTCTACAATTAAACTTGTTTGATCATTCAATTTGACGAAATCAAATTCAATTGTGTTGGAAAGTTGAATTATTGGGAAATTTTGAGGATTTCAAAAATTTGAGGGACTAAAATGCAATTTTATAAAATTGAGGGTCAATTGGGCATGATAAGAGTATTAGAGGACCAATTGGGCAAATTTTAGAATTTTTGGAGAAAAACTTACCATTTTTGTAAAGGAAGGGCAAAATGGTAATTTTGGAAAATTTGTGGGCCAAATTAGGAATTTGTGAAACTTGAACCCTTTTATGAAATTGAATAAATTGTGGTATCAAGGGTAATTTTAAAAGTTTTGGGACTCAATCTGGGGATAAAATGGCAATTGGGGCCTAAAGTAAAAGAAAAAGTACTTTAGGGACCAAATTGTAAATATTTGAAAAGTTGGATATTTTAGTCATTTATAATGAATGAAGGTTATCAAGCCAAATGATAATGAACAAAAATGTTCATTTCGTGTAGGAACATGAGATATCGAGAATGTCAGCTGAGGTTAAGTTCGCAAGGGACGAAAATTGACTTAGAGGAAATACACTGCATGATCAGGTGAGTGGCAATTTAATATCATACCCGATTGGGATGATAAGCACCTCAAAAATGAAAACCCACTAATAAGTGGTATTTTAATCATCACACCTGGGAGGAGTGATGTGTAAATCACGCGAAAAAGCTACTTACCAGTTGTAAGTAGATCATATCTAGTTGGTATGATGAAATTTCCTAGAAGGAAGTGGAAACCCCGCTTATCGGTTATAAGTGGAGATGTCATCATACTCGGTTGGTGTGATGGACAACTAAAAAGTTATTTTGTTGGAAGTGCTATCCCCTGACTATGTGCCACTGCTTAAAATTTTTGGAAGACCCTCTTGATGGGAGCTTGAATAACTCATATAGGCCATAGGCCATGGTATTGGAACTTGGGGGCAAATATGCTCGATTTTGAAAATATCGAATAGTGGGCCCTAGGCCAGTTGGCATGAGCAGGAGCTCATAAACAAGCATGATTAATATACCATGAAAATTTAAGTAAATGAGTTGTTTAGCCATGGTACCGTGACAGGACTGACATACTCAATGGACTGGTGGTAGTGCGACATGAGAGGTCTTCGAACTAGTCAAGACAAATAGTTGCAGGCCGAGTTGAGGGTCGGGGCCGTCGGACTAGTGGCACCACAGATTATATGGCATTATGAGAAAAACTGTTGATTGTGCATGCACTGTGTTAGGGGACCTTCTATCACGCCCTGACCCGGTTTGGTCGGATCCCCGTGAACAACCCGCCACTCTCCCGGATCATTAAAGGGTTTCCCATTATTATAAACCATAAAGAGTAAGGCATCCTTTAAATATTCACCCTTTCCTCAAATAACATAAATCAAAACTACATAATATTTAAAATTTATTGTACATGTCTCACAGGCCTCTTAGTTGATGGTATTTAAGGGTGGGCTTTCCGAAATTTTTTAAAAGGGATTAAGGGAGGGGATGAGTACGACTACTCAGTGAATGGGTTTTTTAAAACTTTTAACTTTTAGGAAAAAGACTTGTATTGGAGTGTGCTAGACTCATTTATTTCAAAAGTCCTTTCATATCAAATCTTGATTTTTACCACCATTTCTTTATTAATCACAATATGTCATCACCCAACACACATGCTTCATCATGAAGGTCAAACACACATTCACAGGTCAATACGTCTACTGAACCCATTTGTGGCATCAGAGCGACTTTACCGGCCACCTAGATAGAAGCACGTCCACTTCTACCTTGAGAATGAGTGGATGTACGTGACATCCGACCCTCAATCCTGAAATCAATTCTCCGTGTTCGTATGAGGACAGAGACCTCATCCTATCCCCACCTCGGTCTCATGCGCTTGGTGCTAATCCAAATTTCGCACAGTCACCTGGTACGATGAACTGCCCTTGTACCCACCAGGTCGTCCAATGCCCTTGGGATGCACTACTACCCCTCTTAGGCATCTTGATGGTCCCTTAATTATAGTGCATGCACAATTAGTAATTTATCATTCCATATAATATGTGGTGCCACTGGTCCAACGGCCCTGACCCTCAACTCAACCCGTAGTGGTTTGTCTTCTTCATGGGTCCATCGACCTATCATGTCGCACTACCGCTAGTTGACTAAGTGTGTCGGTCGTGTCTTGGGACCATAGCCAAACAATTCCTTTCTTTAAAGTTTTATGGCATATAACTCATGTTTTTTTATGAGCTCCTACTCATGCCAACTGGCCTTGGGCCCATTGTACAAGATTTTCAAGACCGGGCATATTAGCCCCTAAGTTCCAAAACCGAGGCCTCTAGCCTATAAGAGCTATTCAAGCACATGTCGAGAAGGTATCCCAAATCGTTTAAGCATTTGGCACATAGTCAAATGAGAGCACTTCCAACAAAAATATATTTTCAACTGTCCATTATACCGACCAGGTATAAGGACATCTCCACTCATAACCGATGAACGGGTTTTCCACTTCCTTCGAGAAAGTTTCATCATACTAACTAGGTATGATCTACTTACAACCCGTAAGTAGTTTTTTCGCATGATTTTCACATCACTTCTCTAAGTTGCGATGTTTAAAATACCACTTAGTAGTGGGTTTTCATTTCGAGATACTTATCATCCCTAACCGAGTATGATATAAAATCCCACTCACAACAGGTAAATGGTTATTAACTTTAAGTTGTGCTCATCATCCCAACCGGGTATGACGTTAGTAAGCCCACTCACCCGTTAATGCAATGAATTCCACTAGACCTGTTCTTTGTAATCACGCGAGCTTGTCCTTGCTGGCGTTCCCAGTACATTGTGTTCTTACACAATATGAACATCTTGGTTCATTATCCCTTGGCCTAATAGCCTTCATTCATTCCAAATGAATGAAAAAAAAATAAACTTTGTATTCATTTGCAATTAGGTCCCTAATGTCGATTTTTCCTCAAATTAAGTCCCAAAACTTTTAAAATTCACCTTGGGACCTCAATTTATTCAAATTTACAAATAAGGGTTTAATTTCCCAAATTTCCAATTTGGTCCCCCCAACTTTTCTAATATTACCATTTTGCCCTTCCTTTAAAAAAATGGTAAGTTTCACCCCAAAAATTCTAAAATTCTTCAATTGGCCCTTTTAACATTTTTATCAAGACCAATTGACCCTCAATTTTATAAAATTGCATCTTGGTCCTTCGAATTTTTGAAAATACCCAATTTTTTCCCCAATTTCAACTCCTTAACATAGCGGAATTTGATTTCATAAAATTGACAAATCAAACACTTCTAATTGTTGAAATTGAAGTTAAAATTGAGTTCCTACACTTCATACGATTCAATAGCACTTTGAATCGCAAGTTTTAACGTCGAAACGAGCTCAAATGGAGATTCACTGGAAAATAGACTATACAGAGAAAAAGCTTCGATTACTCATTGTTGGGAGCACGACGGTCTGAGCTTTCAATCTGGCCAGATAGCTATCGTCCTGAGGTTAATCCTAAAATCAAGAATTGCATCAATTGATGTTGAAATGAGTTAGAATTTTATCATCAAAATTCTATCAGTTCTTTCTCTAGCACCGGCCAGAAATTGTAGAGGGGAGTCGAATTGCCCTACCTTTCAGTCCTAATTCGGCCGTGGAAGGGCTGACAAACTGTTGGGAGGGCTTGGTTTGGCCTAAATAGGGCACGAAATGCCCGATTTTAGTGTGGCCGAAACAGGGCAGCTTCGATCCGCCGGAGCTGCCTTTTTGTTCCGTCACGCCGGTACTTCTCCGGTGACCCCCGGAGCATACGAAGACTATAGGCGTGTAGCTAACTTCTCCCCGGTTCTAAAGAACATGACCTCACCTTCTTTGGCATAGAAATGACCCTATATCGGAGCTCTGGTTTGAGCTTCACCAGAAAACTAAGCAGCTGAAAGAGAGTGAGCTCTTTAGGTGTGGAGAGGATGAATGGGGAGGGGGTCTTTATATACGAAGCTCGGGGACTTCTTGGCCATCTAATTGGCACCTTTATTATAGGCATTGATAGTTGGAAACGTATTGAACACAGACATTTCTTCTTCAACGGCGCTGCTTCGATTTTCCAGTGAGTGAATAGTGTTGTTATCTAGAGGAAGAAGATGACACTGTTCCAAACCGAACCGAACCAGTCCGAACCGGGTTCAAAGCTTAAACCTATCGGTTCACACCCCCCCCCCCCATTCAACCGAATTTTTCAAATCTAAAAATTTCTAGATTTTCTATCTAAAATCATTTTCTATCCAATGGTGGTCTCAAATCTCAAATTTGAATTTTTTAAGCCACCTTGAAAAATGAATTTAGAATTCGGTTCAATAGTGGTTCAATCCGGTTCGAATCCGGTTCACCTGAACCGGTTTGGTTTTCATCTCCAATTCACCCTAAAGTCCTTTTCATGACTTTTATGACTCCTTAGGTCACTTAGGGTCCATATATTTCCTGGTTTACCATTTTTTTATCCGTTCCGGTTCATAAACTGGCTCCTTTCTTAAACCAGTTTAATCTGATTCGGGTCTGGTTCACACGAACCGGTCTAGTTTTTCTCTCCCACTTTATTCTAAGGTTCCTTCCCAAGGTTTATAAATCTCTTTGGGTCACAAGGGAGTTGAAATTTCTCAAATTTGCCCATTCCCCAATAAACGGGTTTGTGAACCGGTTCGGTGTTTCTCACTCGGTTTGACTGGTTATTTTCGGGGTTTTCCTTAACTCAAAAGGGCGGGGTTTACAACTCTCCCCTCCTTTTAAAAGTTTTATCCCCAAAACTTAACCAATTTATTCCACATCAGGAATAATTTCCTTTAATGTCAACTTGGGTTTTCTTGACATGCTAACACTTCGATTTCTATTTTGCTTAGTCCCCGTCATCCTTCATCTAAGGGATTTCTTTTCATTTATCATGCTTACTCCTTCCATGGAGTTATAAAAATGAGGCATGTCTGGCTCATTAATCCAAATGTATCTTCTTAGGTTCGCATCTCTCTTTATTTAGGGTAAGGTTCTTCCTTTTTGGGGTTCTTACTTAAGATTTTAGGATTGGGAGTTCCAAGGTGCCCAATCGTTCCTTTGTCTAGTTATTCTCTTCACCATTGAAACCCCTAGCTCAATGTTCTTTCGAGCATTACGTACATGTTTTCATAGGTTCCTGTGTTATTATTCTTTCATCCTAATTTGACCCATCCTTCATCTGTCATTGATTACAACTTTGGTCAAATTTATGTTTGACCTCGTTATGTTTACTAACTAACTCCTTATTACTCGAGTTACATTTAACTCGGGACTGTTGGTGCTTATATGTCCCTTATGACATGACATAGTTTTGAACCTATCTCTATCCATCAAACTTCTACAACACCCCTTTGAGGGTTGTTTCCAACTTTTCAGCCTTCCAGGGACTGTATAATTTCATCCCTCCTTTCATCGGGTAGTATTCCTTAAATACCTTTACTGATATCCAATTATCCTTTGTATCTTGACAACATGTCTTAAATAACCATGTCGGTTTTCCTTACCCACTCGTCCTTTCCCAACTTTTTTATTAGGTCTTTTGGTGCCAATTTGGTTTCCTGATAGTTTACCAACAAACTAGGTTTCTTTCTTTCTTAAGTCCTTGGCATTCCTTATTCAAGGAATTTTTTTCCTTTTTCCTTAATCCACTTTTACTTACTCATAATCACTTCATGATTCTTCATTCTACAATAATTGCTTTTGATCTATGTGTCGATTCCTTTGCTTGGAAAGGTTTCGTCATTCCGGTTTCGTTCTCTACTATGTCCCTCACAATAGAGATTTCTATCTTAGGAGTTACATGCTCAACCTCCTTATCATTCATTGTAGGGTTCTTTCTCCCTTTCTTTGCACCCCTATCTATGTTAGGGCATTTGCCCATATTGGATCCCTCTTTATCCATAACTTCTATTTCATCCCTTATTCCTTACTGGAGATACTTTCGATTTTCGGTCTTATTCCATACACTTCACACTATGCTCGGTCGTCCACTCTTTAAGCTTCGTATGTGCGTGTGGACTGTGACATGTCTTACCAATTTGTGGTTATTCTTCCTTAACCACATCTTATTTGGACAGTTCACTTCCCCAATATTTCTTAGACGTTCTTTCCTTCATTACCTTATTATGGATAGTTCACTCATTCTTACTTGTCACAGCATCTCTTAATGTAAACTTCCTACTTACCATTTTCTTGAGTTTAACTACTCCTTAGATTCTCTTAATAAGTTTCCTTGGGCTTCTTTCACCTTAGCATGCATTTTATTTGCAATTTTGTCTCGTCACCTGGTTTCATTTCTTCTTTATAAGGTCATGTATCCTTTCTCACGATTTCTTTATTTGGGAGGATTTTTACCCTTTTCTCTCGTAATTCCTTTTTCATTCATCTTGAAGGCACCAAACTTCATATGATGTCCCTTGATGCCATTCCTTCATGCTTACCTTTACTCTGGAGATCCTACGGGTACGTCCTTCGTACTCCATCCTCATTATCACTTGTACTCCAGTACATGTCTATTTCTTTCTAGGGAGAGTTCACATCCACCTAGTTTCAAAATCACTTGATCGTCCTTCAAGAGGCTTACTTAACCATCTCATGGCCTTTTGATAGTAAATCCGATCTTGGTCATTGATTTCTTTAAGTATTTCCTTTCTCCATTTCTTTTAACATCTTAGCCTTTTCACTTCTCCCTTCTTTGTCATGGTTTAAATCCATGGTTCTCTTGAAGACCAGTTCTTTAACTATCTCTTTCCCTCCATTTCTCTGGTCCAATCGTCTGGGCAGCTGTATTACTCGTCCTTCATGCCCATCCTATTGTCCTTCAGAGAGTGTAGTCTTTACTACATCTCAGTCTTTCATCGAGTTTTGTTTATTCTTATTGGATGTCCTATTGCTACTAGTTTCTTCTTTCTACTTGGTCCTCCTTGAATTACTATTTGGCTCTCCTACTCTCTCCAAACAGGTCACACTGGCCATCACGATACTTCCTTCCTTTGAAACATTTCCTAATTAAGGGTTGGTCACTTGTACTCCACATTATGTCCATTCACCCATCAATAATTCCTTCAAGGGTAGTTAGTCGTATGCATCCCTCCAAAGTTTACTTTCATAGTGTATTTCATTATAGAGCATTCAAATCTTCCTTTTTCAAGATTTCTTGACAAATATGTGAGAGGCTTGCCTATTCCTTTCTTGCCTTGAGTTTAGACGTTAATTTGGCATTTGGTCCTTTTAAGGATTTCTTTGATCCTTATTTTCCCAAGTATTTGGCCTTTTTGCCTCTCTCTTCTTTGTTGGAACTCAAATTATGGCGTTCCCATGTATTAGTTCGTTAACTGCCTCGCCTCCATTCCTTTGGTCTATGTTTCTTAGGACAGTTGTTTCTCGAGTCCTCCTGTCCTTAACGTCCATCTCACTACCCTTTTTATGGTGTAGTCCTTTCTACCTTTGATGCAAACCTCGCTAATATGTTAACGACACCCTACACCAAATATGGCAACAAATAGTTTCATACAATTGATGATTTGAAAATCAACATACCTTTGCCTAATTTTGTCTTTCTTAGGCATTTACACAATACATGAAATATTGTTATCCCGTGCATATCCTAGCTTTTTCAATTTTAGGATTTGGTGTTGAATTTGATACTTGATTTCTCGATCAGGTTGCAAAGCAGGAGTTTTCTTCTTAAGAATGACATTCTTGAATTCCTGCATAAGAGAAATACTAATGCTCGGCAAATATCTGACAATATGGTTAGTAAAACATAAATCCTTGTACATAAGTACTGTAAGGATTTAATCTGAAACTATATCTCACTTTTTCTCTCCATAAAATTATTTTTACTCTCTTTTCTTTGTATTATGGCTTTTCTCTCTTCTTTTTCAACATTGCCTTTTATCTCATCATCTTCAATTTCGGCTTTTCTCTCTCTAATTTTTCTCTCTTCTTTTCCAATATTGCCTTTTATCTCTTTCTCTTCAATCTTGGCTTTTCTCTCTTGTCTTTCTGTTATTTTCTTTTCATTTTCCTTTTTCTTTTTCAACTGATCCTGAAAAACTTGTTGTAAAGAGGTACAAGAGATATTGATCTATTATTCATCATGAATGAGTACTTATCTATTAATCTATCATATGTAACTTGAGAATCTAACTTTCAAGGTTGTCCCAATAGAATATGACATGCATGTATTGGTACTACATCACATAATACTTTATCCTGATATTTCCCAATAGAGAATGACACTATCACCTGTTGGGTTACCTCGAGTTTGGGTTGATCATTCTGCCTTTGAATTTGATATGTCTTTGGATGCTTCATTGTTTGTAAAGCCAACTTCTCCACAAGCTCGGTGCTAGCAAAGTTAGTGCAGCTTTCCCCATCTATGATAATAGAACAAACCTTATTTTTCATAGAACAACGAGTATAAAATAACTTATCACGTTGGTTGTCCAAGATATCATCAATCCATGGTCTATCCCAAGTAGTACGTTGATAGAAGGAATTGAGCTTGAGGTTGTCGCGATTAACTTTGACATCATATGTCTTCTTTCAATCTTAATTAAACTTTAAAAATAAATCATTTTTACGAAAAAGTTCAACTTGAGAAACAATCAAGACAAATCAATAAGGTTTTCAAAAAAGCAATTCCAAAAGAATTTAAGTCAGAGGTATGAATAAACTCAGAAAGAAGAGTAAAATTTAGATAGAGAAGAAAATAAAAAATTAAGATGGAATGAAGTAATAGACTTAGATAGAGTAGAATAAGAATGAGATATAAGATAGAATTGTGTGCCTCTCTTTTTTTTTTCTTTAGCCTTTTTTTTCTCAAACTTTTTTTTGTTCTTTTTTTATTTTTTTGGCACGAATTATTTTGGCTTTTTTTTCTTTCTTTTTTTTTTGCACTTACCAAGAAGAAGATAGAAGAAGAGGAGATTTTTTTGTTTTTTTAAGAGAATAGAAATAGGTAGAGAAATAAAAAAAAAAGAACTAGATATAAAAGATGGGATGAAACTTGCTATGCAACCGTGTGCTCTTATACCAACTGATACGAATTCCATGCAGACGACACCTTACACCAAATATGGCAACGATCCCAAGACTTTCACAATGAAAATATGAAAAGATGGAGTATAACTTGTTATGTGAGTAACAAGGTATGGGATATGTAGAAGCCACACCCAAATCCTCTAAGAAAAACTCTTAGAAAACCTCGGGTGATAAGTCTTGATTGCTTAAACACCACAGGTAAAAGTCTGATAAGTTCAAAAGCTCTTTCAAGATAAAAAGAAGACAAAACCTCACAAGATTGAAATTCCAAAGTGTCTATCCTCCAATGCTGTGGAGTATCTTTTATAGGCACAGATAACAACCGAATAGCCTAAAAACAAGGAAAAATATATCTTATAGTTACATGCCAACCATATCTAATCTAAATATCTATAATATTTTTATAACCAATTTAAAAATCTAAATTTAACTAATTAAATATATAATATTATCATTTAATATCATAGAAGATTTATTATATTAATAAATCTCTACTCATTGATTAAATTTGGACCTTCTCGTGGGCTTTTCTTGGGCTCTTTAATTGGGCTTCCACTTGGATTTTCAGCAATCTCTTTAATCGGCTCATATAAAGTTTATTTGAACCTTTTAGTCCCTTAACCTTGTCATTGGTCCCTCTTGTAGTCTCAAATGATTATTTATCCTATTTTGTGACAAAGTGTTCAGCTCCATTGTAGGTTCGGTTGATTGCACTTGTGAATTTGTAGACTCTTTTGTCGGATTCACATTAACCTCCCAGTCTTCCTTAAGGTGTCATTTATTCACTTTGACTATCTTGTCGTAACGACTTGCTTTCTTTTGTCATGTTAGTCCGAAATTCCTATTTGGCTTCATTGCTTTTTCCAAGGTGATTCATTCCTATAATCCCAATACATCCTGTTTGTCGTCAAATGTTCGTCTTGTCTTCTCTTGTGTTTGCTCTCCCTTCTTTGCTCCCAATATTTCAAATTTTCTTCTTTCGATGAAGAGTTCTCTTTGTTCTATTTGTGGTTTATCGAGGTCTTACCTTTAGTCCCTTTTCTTTTTCTTCCTACCATTATGCTAGAATCTTGAATAGCTTACTCTTAGATGTAATTGAGGTTCCGCGCAGGAGTTCTATTTCTAAAGATGGTATCCTTTCGGGTTTCCTATAGCTATGGGGGCATTATTAGTTGAGAAATATTTTCCTGACTCCTGGCGATGTGGGTTAGTTTTTCACTTCGTGTCCTATTCTCTTATAGGTTAACTTGATTCCTGTCCTTAGTAGGGTTGGGCACTTCTCCATGCAGTATCCCTTTTATTCATTCTTGTAAGTACGTGAACATAAGTGGTTCCTCCTAGCATTAGTTTTGGTGCTCCTTCGTTCTTGAGTTTGAATACCTTGGGAGTTTTTCTCGTGGAGTCTTCTTTGTCAATTAATCACTCTAAGAGTCCTCCCAAATTTCTCGATTCCCTAATTCAATTTCCTTAACTTGGATGGGATTCTCCTTAGTGTTTATGGTAGTACAGGCTTATTTGGTCACTTTCTTTGGGGCCATCTTCCTTGAAGATCACATCCTTTGAGGGACAGGGTTTTTAGGAATTTGGAGTACTTCATTAATAGATGAGTACAGTATGTTGGGTGTTTTTGGCCCTATTACAGAAAATTATCACAAAATAACTAGGAAGCTACGGGATTCTAGATAAGTGTCCTCCTATATAAGTTTATATGCCCCGTTGTTGGCATTTATGGCTTCACGATTGGCTTCCTTTATACTTAGAGTTGTGCCCTTAATAGGTCTTGGCACCATTCTCCGAGATACTTCCCCATTTGGTCTTTTGAGATTCCTGCCATGCCTCGGGCATTTGGGAAGTTCCTAGGGTTGTCTTCCTACGAAGATAGGGTGTTGAGTAGAGCCATTCCTAGCTTTCTTGGTTTCTCTCCTGGGAACCATTTGAAAATTTTAGGATAAATACTATTAGTTACTATATTTTCTAGTATTTATTATGTATTCGAGGAAATGGGCTCTAATACCACCCTAATTGTCATGCCCCGACCCGGTTTGGTTGGATCACCATGATCAACCCGCCACTCTCCCGGTTTATTAAAGGGTTTCCCCTTATTATAGACCGTAAAGAGTAACGCATCCTTTAAACCTGCACCTTTTCCTAGAATAACATGAATTAAAACTGCAAAATATTTTAATTTCATCACACTTGTCTCACAGGCATCTTAGTTGATGGTCATTAAGAGTAGGCTTTCAGGAATTTCTTGAAAGGGATATAAGGGAAGGGGTGAGTACGACTACTCAGTGAATAGGTTTTTCAATACTTTTACTTTCATGAAAAATATTTGTATTAGAATGTGGTAGACTCCATTCTTTCAAAAACCTTTCATTTTAAATCTCTGTTTTTAACACCAAATTTCCTTATTAATTACGGTGTGTCATCACCCAACACACATCCTTCATCATGAAGGTCAAACACAGATTTGTAGGCCACTACGTCCACTAAACCCACTTGTGGCGTCGGAGCGACTTTACCAGCCACCTAAATAGAAGTACGTCCACTTCTACCCTGAGAACGAGTGGATATTCGCGACATCTGACCCTTAATCCTGAAATCAATTTTTCGTGTCCGTATGAGGATAGAGACCTCATCCTGCCCCACCTCGATCTCATACGCATGGTGCTATTCCAAATTTCGCACAGTCACTAGGTACGATGAACTGCCCTTATACTCACTGGGTCGTCCAGGGCCATTAGGATGCATCACTACCTCTCATGGGCATTTTGATGATCTCATAATCATAGTGCATGCACAAATAGTATTTTCTTATCATGCCATATAATATGTGGTGCCACTAGTCCAACGGCCCCGACTCTCAACTCAACTTGCAGCATTTTGTCTTGAGTGGTCCAGAGACCTGTCATGTCACACTACAACTAGTTGACTGAATATGTCGGTCCTATCTTGATACCATGGCCAAACAGGAGAGCACTTCCGACAAAAATATATTTTCAGTTGTCCATTATACCGACCGGGTATAAGGATATCTCTACTCATAACTGATGAATAGGTTTTCAACTTCCTTTGGGGAAGTTTCATCATACCAATTAGGTATGATCTACTTACAACCGTTAAGAAGTTTTTTCGCATGATTTCCACATCACTCAACTAAGTTGTGATGTTTAAAATACCATTAGGTAATGGGTTTTCATTTTGAGGTACTTATCATCCCCAACCGGGTATAATACAAAATCTCACTCACAACCGGTAAGTGGTTTTTAACTTTAAGTTGTGTTCATCATCCCAACCGGGTGTGACGTTAGTAAACCCACTCACCCATTAATGCAGTGAATTCCACTAGATTGGTTCTTTATAATCACGCGAGCTTGTCCTTGCTGGCGTTCCCGGTACCTCGTGTTCCTACACAATATGAACATCTTAGTTCATTATCACTCGGCTTAATAGCCTTCATTCATTCCAAATGAATGAAAAAAATAAACTTTTATTTATTTGCAATTAGGTCCCTAAAGTTATTTCTCTTTAACTTTAGGTCTCTAATGTCGGTTATCCTCAAATTGAGTCCCAAAACTTCAAAAATTTATCATAGGACCTCAATTTATTCCATTTCACAAAAAGGGATTTAAATTTCCCAAATTTCCAATTTGGTCCCCCAACTTTTTCAAAATTACCATTTTGCCCTTCCTTTTCAAAAATAGTAAGTCTCACCCCAAAAGTTCTAAAATTCATCAATTGGCCCTCTAACATTTTTATCATGCCCAATTGACCCTCAATTTTAGGAAATTGCATTTCAGTCCTTCGAATTTTTTAAAATCCCCAATTTCCCCCAATTTTTCCCACAATTCCAACTTTTTAACACAGCCAAATTTTATTTCATCAAATTGGTCGATCAAACATTTCCAATTGTTGAAATTGAAGTTGAAATTGAGTTCTATATGTTTATACGATTCTTTAGCAATTTGAATCGCAAGTTTTAACGCTAGAACGAGCTCAAACAGAGCTTAGCCGGAAAATGGATTGTAGACAAAGAAAGCTTCGAAAGCTTACTGTTGGGGGCACGGCGGTATGAGCTTTTAATCTGAGCAGATAGCTCTCGTCCTAAGGTTCATCCTAGAATCAAGAATTGCATCAATTGATGCCAAATTGAGTTATAATTTCATCATCAAAATTCTATCGGTTCTCTCTCTAGCATCGACCAGAAATTGCAGAGGTGAGAATTGGCTTACCTTTCAGTCCTAATTCGGTCGTGGGAGGGCTAACGAAGTGTTGGGGGGCTTGGTTTGGCCTGGCTGAGGAAGTGTTGGGGGACTTGGTTTGGCCTGAGGAGGGCTCAAAATGGTTGATTTCAACTCGGCCGAAATAGGGCAGCTTCGGTCTACCGGAGCTGCTTCACTGTTCCATCATGCCGGTGTTTCTCTGGCAACCCTCGGAGCAAACGGAGACTACAAGCTTGTAGCTGGCTTCTCCCCGGTTCTAAAGAACCCAACCTCGCCTTCTTTGGCTCAGAAAAGACCCTATATTGGAGCTCTGGTTCAAGCATTGCCAGAAAACTAAGCAACTAAGAGAGAGTGAGCTTTTCAAGTGTGGGGAGGATGAATGGGGAGGTGGTCTTTATATAGGAACCTCGGGGACTCCTTTGTCGTTCGATTGGTGCCTTTATGACAGGCATTGATGGTCCGAATGTATTGAATGGAGATGTTTCTTCTTCGCCAGTGTTGCTTCAATTTTTCGGTGAGTGAACAGTGCTGCCATCTGAATGAAGAAGACGACACTATTTTGAACTAGGTTCAAAGCTTAAACTAGTCGGTTCACCACTCATTCGTTCGAGTTTTTCAAATCTAAAAAATTCTAAATTCATGTAAATTCATTTTCTATCCAATGGTGGCCTCAAATCTCAAATTTGAATTATTTAAGCTACCTAGAAAAATTAATTTAGGATCCAAATCAATAGTGGTTCAAACTTATCCAAACCGGTTCAGATCTGGTTCACCTAAACCAGTTTGGTTTTCATTTCCAATTCCTTCACAAGTCCATTTACATGACTTTTGTGACTCCTTAGGTCACTTAGGGTCCATAAATTTTCCGGTTTACCATCTCTCTATCGGTTCTAGTTTATAAACTAGCTCGGTTCTTAAACCGGTTTAATCCGGTTTGGGTCCAGTTCACCCAAACCGGTCTGGTTTTTCTCTCCCACATTGTTCTAAGGTTTCTTCCCAAGGTTTATAAATCTCTTTGGGTCACAAGGGATCCATAAATTTCCCTGTTTGCCCTTTAATCGAAAAAGTTTTCTATAGAGAGAGCTTGATTTTCTTACCACTGAGGAGACGATGGTCCAAGCTCTGGATAGGGGTGATTGATGCTCATGGAGGGGAATCTCCTAAAATGAACCTCAGTTCAATTGATTGCATGATAACAGAGAATTCGAAGAGAGAAGTTTAGTGTATCATTTTCTGCAACTTCACTATTCCGATGAAAGGAGACAGAATTGACTTATCTCAAAGATTCCTGGAGGTTGAGGGTTGGTCATTGGGAGCTTGGCCCGGTCACTTGATGTTAGAGGTGGTCAGAACTCAACTCAAGCTTTTTGGTCGTTTTGAGGTCACCAAGGTGACGATACTGTACTCACTTCCTGACGCTTCTCGAATGATCCTTGGTCCAAAAGGAGGTAAGGGCGAGGTAGGGGACTTATTCTCGGTTCCATAGAGCCCGTATGTGCCTTCGGAGACTAGAAAAAGGGCCCTTGTCAGAGCTCTGGTCTGCGTCTTGTCGAAAAATGGACCTTTTCAAGTTCTTTGATGGCTGGTGAGATGGGGAGTGCGAGGGGAGGGTGCTCTTTAAATAGGGAGCTCGGCAACTGTCTGGGCTACCTGCCGACGTAAGACTTGGCCCCCGCGTCGCTCGCCAGCGACCGGATCAAAGCTTTTTTCGAGCCATTGGAGACTTTCTCTCTCTCCCTTATCCTCTTCTCCCTATCAGCCATCTGAGGAAAACGATAATGTGGCATGCGTTGCACGTGTCGGGTTGCCACGTGAAGTATCGTGATTGATTGGTTTTACTAACGTTGCATCCGCGTCAGTAGCCTAGTCAGCCTTTGACTTGCTGAACAGACACATGGTAATCTCCCATTGGTTGCTCCTTCCTACGTGGTTGCTGACCGGTCCCAGTTGACCGTGACATGTGGTGCCCTCTAATTGGTTGTTTTAAATGTGTCAGATTTTTCTCTTGACGCACAGTGCTAGCGCCATATGTTAGCTTTTAATCGAGGCCATCCGACGCACTACCACGTGTTAACCTCTGTTTGGTCAGTCGTTCTCAGATATCCTAATTGGATGTTGACATGGCACTTTTGGCACATGCCAGCTCCCCATTAGCTGGCATTTATTGACAGGTCTTGTCCTACCTTTACCGTTGACCAAGATAAGTGTCACTCTCCTATTGGTCGGTCGTCGCTAAGGTGGATTTTCCTTCTCCATGGACATGCATCACGCTCTGATTGGTCAACGCTTACAAGTGCTAATTGAGCGGCTGACTGGGTGTGATTCATCATGCGTTGCACGCTGATTGGTCGCACCTACTGACTAGGCGCTAACCTAGCCGCGGTACGTTGACCGGTTCGATCTGACTGGGCCTGCTGACCCAAAATCGTAAATTAGTCAGGACCGGTTTTCTAAAAATTAAAAATTTCTAAATTTATCTAAATTAATTCTCTATCTAATGGTGTTTCAATTTCTTGATTTGACATTTTTAAGCCATTTAGAAAAATATATATTTTTGAACTGATTATTCACAATTCAACCCAATTCACTCTGTTTTAATCTGGTTCACCTTGAATCGAACTAGTTTTCGCATACTATCCACTTCATGTTTCTCTTTCATGAATCTTATAATTTATTAACTACTTGAAATGTTGAAATCTTCGTTTTAAATCTTTATTTTACCCCATTTTTAGTTAAGATAGATACTCGATTTTCTTTCAAAAGTTTTGAAGTTTTCCTCCAATTTAGTTTTTTAACTCTAAAATGACAGGATTTACAATAACATTACGGATAAATGGAAATTCCAAACAAGTTTAACGGTAAAATTCCCACTCAGTTATATGTAAAACTCATCCACTCACCTTAACATTTTTTTAGGAAGGAGAAAATTATCCAATAACTTTTCTCAAGCCTCGAAACTCAAGTACAATTTATGCTATCAATTTTTTATAATGTTATTTTAGGGAATACGATAGAAAATACGTCTGACTCTTCACGATATAGGGGAGCAACAATTTCTCGAGATCAAATAGAGTGGCGGGTCATAGAATTGCGACCAAACCAGATTGAAACGTGACAACTTATCTAGTATTAGAGAATTTATTTCACTCAAATAAATTGTTAAGACTATTACTTAAATACTAATAAAAAAAACTTTTAACCTAGCCATTGTGCCTAGAAGAGAAATCAGGAGAATAATGTGACGACTTCCAATAAAACCGACAATCCCTTCCAGATAAAGAATACCGAGTGACCTAACTAATCCCATAAGTACTCGGGTCTATCTTAACACTAACAGTACAAGAAATTTATTAGGGTATTTGGAAAACCCAACCTGCACTCCGAGTCCCACACTCGTACGGAGGAAATATCAATCCAAATATACTATAGAATGGGAGGGTGTTCATTTGGAAGGACCCAAGTCATATCCTCGATTCCTTTTTAAAAGGCCCAGATAAAGTCCTTTTAGAAGGATCTAAGTAAAGTCCATTTTAAAGGTTTCGAACTTTGAGTCCAAATTCTGAACCCGAGTTTCAGGCTCAAATTACTCAAAACTCAAGTCAAGTCTAGACCCGCTTAAGTAAACCTGAAGTTCGTGTCCACTCGGGTGTGATTCCATTAAGCCTGTCTTCGAGTCCAGTACAAGTCTACCAAAATCCAACCTGAAATTTTGACAAGTCTAAGTAGAAGAAGAAAATTGAATTTTCATACGATAGATAGGGAATCAAGTTATATAAAATCTATCCCCAGTAATATATATATATATATACATATATATGAGATCTATCAAAACTTACTATATATAAATTATTTTAATCAATTAATTAAGGTGATGCTACATTAGACCCCATTCCCATGCATAGGAAATATGAAGAGTTCACGAACCGTTAAAATCGTCCAGATTCATTGAATCTGCACATCCATTAAATCAACTTAATGAACAAATTCATACAATAAAAATATTTCAAGTTCTAATAGGATATGGTCAAATGCAACTAGCTTTCTAGCCATATATGTAAATTAGACATAGAACAAAACCAAACTCATCTTGTATATCTTATTTAGGAACAACATGTTACTAAAAACCCTGAAAACAATAGAGTTCAATTAGCTTCCTTAACATTGCAATCATGCATTATAAGATAATCATCACCTTGAGCAAGTAGATCTCATCGATGGAGAGACAAATGCTCTATAGTCCCCCCAAACTGAATTTGAGGCGACTGATGTGCAAAGCAGTCCTGCACATTTTAGCCATACACAGAACAGGCAAATGTAGTAAAATGCAGGATATTAACATCTAAATACTTTCTAGCAGGACAATGGATATCTCAACAGGCAAAGGATCCTTGGGAAAGCAGATTCAGAAGCCCATTCTGTGACGGGGTGAGACTGCAAAGATTCTTCTATGAAGCTTCCTGTGGTCTCTATGAGAGGCAGTCCTCTAACATAGTGTTGGCAGCAAACTGACATGTAGACATTGGACCCACCAATAAGTTCTCTCTGCATATCACCAGTCTTTCTCGGGGTAAAGAGTGCTATTCCTCCACAAAATTCACAACGAACAGCTAATTTGATAATAGAATCAGCTAGAAGGATTATATCAAACACGGCTCATCCTGAAAAACAATTCAAAATCCGACTATCAAACATACACTGATTCCAATAATGCATGCAAATGACCAGGTGATTATGCTGGACAAAATAAATCATTACCTTTTTCGTTTTAACTTTTGTGGAAACTATATCTGGGGTATTTATGGCCTACAACTTACATCTGAGGATGGATGACTTGCAGCTCATTTATTTGCCCACAATGAACTTGCAATTATGGTTTCTATCATCTTTGCTTCTAATAATGCAGAAAACTATAATAACATAATTGTGCTATTTCCTAGATTTATCAAATCGTATATTTGGAGACATTATTTTAACAGCACAAAATATGGACATTGCACAACAATTTGTAATCAGCACAAAGATAGGTAGTAGAGTTAACTGGGGCTTAGAGAAGACCTTGTACATATTAGCTTTTGGCAAAAAATGGAATCAAACAACAAAGTTCATCTTGCATATTGGTCACTTATCATCTCCATGGTGCAAATAAGTCTAAACGATAAATTTTGGAACACAAACTTATAAAGAAAAGTTCAAATAACAAATTAGAAAAGGTGAGATGGCTCAAGGCCTATGTTAAATAGTCACGGTCGAGACCAGATACTACGACAATCTTACCATCTCTATCAGGAACTTCTCAACAAAACTCATACAAGCCTTCAAAGAACTGAGTCTCATCCACGCCAATCACATCTAGCAGCAATCAAGAATATGCATGCAAAGAAAATGATTCAAGCAAAGGCCAATTAAAACAGAATAGTCAATTACTCCAAATTGGTGGCATGTACATGGTACAAAAAGTATGTAAATGGTTCAAGAAAAATAAGTGTTAATTATGTAAATGGAACAACAAAATATTGCCAATGTTCCAAATTGGTGGAAAATAAACCTTTCGTTCCATGTTGATACAAAATATTATAAAAGTATCTTCCATTAGTAGAAAATGTTGAATATTTGTTTGGCACAGTGGTGATGCAATCTGAAAATCCTTCCGGAGAAATTATTAAGATTTCATATACTCACTTGGTATAAAATATTTCCATATTTTCAGTTGGTCCAAGGTATTGAAGGTATTACAGATAGTAAAAGAATATA
Organism: Trapa bicornis; assembly: GCA_030064425.1. Taxonomy (NCBI): domain Eukaryota; kingdom Viridiplantae; phylum Streptophyta; class Magnoliopsida; order Myrtales; family Lythraceae; genus Trapa; species Trapa bicornis. Next base: position 770,574 of record CM057756.1, on the reverse strand, counting down.
ATGGCATCATCACTCTGCCAACAATTAAAAAAAATTATGTGCTAACTGACTATAACTCAAAATGATTTTATACCAACAGATAACAAAGAACTTTTGTACCAATTTAGAACCTTGATGATACTATTTGTATCATTCATGTAATTAACCGATAAAATAAACATGAATGAGGAAGCATATCACAGAAAGCTGTTAACAGTGCCAGCACATACAATGCAATTTTCCAGTTCTAATTAATAGGAACAAACTTCCCCATAGAAATCAATACATTACCACTGACACAAAAAAATCAATACATTACCGCATATTATTACCTCATCGTAAGCATCAGTACCAATCCTTTCTTTAAATGAAGACAACTTGGCAAACCACACATTGAAACTTTGCCCCATCATGTGTTACAATAGAATCTAACCCATATCTTGTGTCCATGTTTGACTTGATAACTGTCACTCTTCTGAAAAAAAATATCGTTAAACGGATTAGAATCACACCACTAGCACAGTAGCACATGCACATTCATAAACAAAGAAGCTAAGACACATATAATAGATACAAAACCAAAACAACTGGAGACAATCCAACAGGTACATGTTAGTTTCTATTTTATGGATATAATCAAAAGACTTGTGGAGAGTTTAAGAACACAAACTTTTTAGCTCTTATACACATTAAAATAGTCTAATAAAGACAAGATCCACGGTTAAATATAAATCCATGAGTATAGAAGGCTCTCAGTTGCACTTGCTTTCTTTGAAACTTGTCAATGGTCCTAAGGAATGAAACAGATAATGCTGGCAACATAAACCTGAATAGACAGTATAGGGCAAACTCTCTTCCTCTTCAGTAGAAGCTGCATATATCCTTCATTTTCAAACTTTTCAATACATGAGAAATACTTATTAGTACAAAAGGATACAAATGAAATTATGAGAAGCTATCACAGCCCCAATCAGTCGGGACTCAAATCTGGAACATAGTCTGCATCTTTTAATATGTCTGTTATCTTTTTAATCATCTGATATATTTCTTCAGATTGCCTATGCAGCTTATCCCCCTGACAGAAAACATGGAACTCATCTTTTACTTCAATACTGCTATAACCAGGTTCTTTTGTGATACCCCATTTTCTCATGGCACCTCTAATCACTGCAACATTGTCCCACAAACCAAAGGCAGCATATGCATTGCACAGGACAACATATTTCCCTGAATTTTCCGGTTCCAATTCAAAATATTTTATTGCTGCAAGTTTTAAGAAGTCAATGTCTCCATGTGTCCTACAAGCCCCGAGCAATGCACCCCATATGACTGGGTGCTCCCTAAAGGGAGAATTCAAAACAAGTAAATAAGCCTCATTTAACCTGCCAGCACGTCCCAAAAGATCAATCATTGTGGCATAATGCTGTCCAGTAGGCCGAATTCCATAGTCCCTGGACATTGAGAAAAAGTGTTCCCAGCCTTGCTCTACCAAACCTCCATGGCTACAAGCTGAAAGCACTGCAAGAAATGTAACATTGTTGGGTCGGAAACCTTCTATCTTCATCTTATTAAAGGATTCCAAGACCTCCAAAACTCGTCCATGGTAACCGAACCCAGATATTAAGGCTGTCCATGTTACAATGTTTTTCCCTGAAGATTTATCAAATACTTGATGTCCATCAGAGAGACTGCTGCATTTAAAATACATGTTCACAAGGGCACTGCTCACTACCACATTTTTCTTTATTGTGGTTTTAAGGAGAATACCATGGACACGCCTCCCATGTTCTAATGTAGCTAATGCTGAACAAGCTCTGAGTACTGAGGCAAATGTATACTGATCTGGTGACAAACCATTGGATCGAATCTCATAGTAGAGATTCAAAGCTATGTCATTGTCACCCTTCTGCACATAACCAGCAATCAATGCATTCCAAGAAACAAGACTTTTAGTCACCAATTTATCAAACAAAAGTTTTGCAGTTTCCATATCATTCAACTTTGTATATAAAATTATCAATTTCGTTTTCAGATACTGATTAGGGATATACCCAACAACAACCATTTGCGAATGTATTATCTTTGCCTTCCTATATGCCCTCCTGAATATGCATTCCTGCAATAGGAGCGAGTATGTGAAATGGTGTACTTTCATTCCTGTTGAGCACAAGAGTCTGACAGCTTCCTTCAATCTTCCAGAATAACAAAGACCTCTTAAATTTCTATCCAGTTGGAGGAGGTCTTGCTGGGACTCCACCTGTGTACTGGGAATATTAACAGGTAATAATCGCAATTGCCGATGCACCCAAGATACAGTATCAGAGCCTAACTAGTTTTTAAAGGAAAAGCAGAAGGGACGAAAACAAAATCGAAATAAATAACCCAAGATAAGCACATAGAAGGTTGTTGTCCAGTAATCACCAGGCACGCTCATACACTAACGTGAGAGATAATTTTCCTAAACGAAGTATGACGATCCACCTAGAACGAAAATAAAATTGCATCTAAGATAAAGATGTTGAGAGAGACATTGTCTTTCCCATTCAAGAATAATAATGTCTCAACTTGCATGAATTTGTTAAGGCTATTTTTAAAATTATTGATAGTGAACATATCAAAAACATTTACGTTCAAGTGGCGCATAAGGATTAATCGTTCATATAATCATGTAAAAATAAACGCCATTCCCACAAAACTGAAATTTCTACCACAAGAAATGAAATAGTTTGTGGACAATCTAATCGCTGAAGTCATCCTACATGAAAATTAGAGATAAAAGACAGAAATTTTTAGCACCTGCCATTGCTGTTCTCTGACTCAATCCGCTGGAGCAGAGAGCTTGTTTTTCCAGCGAACATGGGCCCCGCGATTACATGGGTCTCGCCGAAAGAGATGCCAGACCCGTTTACATGGAGAGCTCGGGTTAGTGGGGAAAGATTCGATTGTTTTGGTTGACACTGATATAGGACGGACTGGTAAAAGTCGGGATTTCGCAGGAATTTACAGAAGATGGGAAAATTGGGCTTAATGAGGTGCCGAGAGAAGGCTAAGACAGTTGGTGACCATAAAGAGTTCATTCTTAGAAAGAGTATCATCTTTGAAATGGAAGGAGAGTAGGTATAATAGAGGGAAGAAGAAGATGTAGGGTTTCTACAAAACCGAGAGGAAAGAGCTAGGGTTTTAGTTGTGAATGAGCTTACAATTTAGTCCGAGCGCCGAAGGATAAATTTCATTAAAAGATGAGCTTTTCAAATATCATATAAAAAGGTCGGTGGTCCGAGCTCAAAAAATCTCATTTGCTCTAGATCAATCTCTTTCATAAACTGATGAATGCTGCCCCATCCGCCCTCCATCACCATATCCTTGACCATAAATTGGTCTCCCCTCTGATCAAGTTTGCATGTCCTCTGGGCCTTATCGTCCTTTTCGATACAGTCCAAGTATTATTGGTGTAGAGTGCCCAAATATCAACGAGTTTTAGTGAATCCTAGTAGAATTAGATGCATAAATTGGGCAATTAATTTTTCTGATTGGGGGCCGCTACCTGCCCCTCAACGTGTTTGTCCACACTTATAGTAACTCCTTACTTAACTTGCTTTATAAGCCATAATAGTAAAATCCTAGTTATTGAGCGGTTGACTACAATTTTTTACATTGGATTTTGGAAGTATTCCCTTAAGTGGCCTGAATTGAGTAATTTGTTTCATAACAACGCATAGACAATAGGATTGGGTTGTAGGTTAAACATAGATAATCAAGAATTGGAGTTGACCATCCTCATATGTCATGGCTTTATACTGTAAGTTTTGGTTTAAGTTTATTTTGTTTGGTTTATTAAATTTAGAGATGTAGAAGGAAAAGAATGTTTTAATGAGATCCATTTATATTACTCCTACAAGATCTTAGCCAATTAGCTGAATTAGCTTAAAAATCAGGTAAAATTATCTCTAATAAGAAGTTAAATTAGGGGATATTAACAAGGGTGTTAAAGTGATCTTATGGGAGTTTGGAAAATTGATAATTGTATTAGCATGAGATAATACATATACCATTAAATTTAAATAAGCAATGGAAAAAGTTTTAAAGGTACCCCTTATTCAGTTGAAGGTCACACCTCTCCCTATAAAAGATAGTGAAAGTTTGAACTAGATAGACTTTTGGATTATGCCCTTCTAAGTGCAAAATCACTTTAAACTTTGATGCACTCAAACTAAATTGGGATCACAAGTGATACTTGTATCACCTCCATAAATCTTCTTGGATTCTAGAAATTTATGGAAAAATATTCTTTCATTATATCCCAATTCCATTATTTTCTATATGCTAACACCAACTTTTATTTCTTGTGTTATGTAAGTGTTATAACTCGTCCATCCAAACAATTCATATCAGATATATGATAACAATAACATCAATGACCATTTTAAATCCGAGTGTGCAATATGCTATGTGACCAATCTCGTTGCTCATATTCTCATGCATGCATTGCATTCAAGTACATAGACATATCTTTAATTCATGAGGTTTAGTATGCTATCTGACAAACCCCATTACTCACGTTCTCATAACACTTATTCGAGTAGTTTATCATTAGTTTCCCTTCTTTGCTTAATTGATATAAAATTGAAGGTCAATTGGGTATGATAAGAATGTTAGATGGCCAATTGAGGAATTTTAGAATTTTTTGGGTGAAACTTACCATTTTTGTAAAGAAATGGCAAAATGGTAATTTTGGAAAAGTTGAGGGACCAAATTGGAAATTTGGGAAATTAAACCCATTTTGTGAATTTAAATAAATTGAGGTCCTAAGATCAATTTTAAAAGTTTCGGGACTCAATTTGAGGAAAAATCGGCATTAGGGACTTAAAGTTAAAGAAAAATAACTTTAGGGACCTAATTGTAAATAAATAGAAAGTTTAGTTTTCTAATTCATTTGGAATGAATGAAGGCTATTAGGCCGAAGGATAAAGAATAAGGATGTTCATATCGTGTAGGAATACGAAGTACCGAGAATGCCAGCAAGGACAAGCTCGTGTGAATACAAAGAACCGATCAATTGGAATTCACTACATTAACGGGTGAGTGGGATTTTATATCATGCCCGGTTGGAGATGATAAATACCTTGAAATGAAAACCCACTACTTAGTGGTATTTTAAACATCATAACTTAGAGGAGTTATGTAAAAATCACACAAAAAAACTACTTACTGGTTGTAAGTAGATCATACCCGGTTGGTATGATGAAACTTTCTCGAAGGAAGTGGAAAATCTGTTCATCGGTTATAAGCAGAGATGTCCTTATACCCAGTTGGTATAATAGACTGTTGAAAACATATTTTGTTGAAAGTGCTCTCCCTAACTGTGTGCTATTGCTTAAACGATTTGGGAGACCTTCTTAACGGGAGCTTGAAATGCTTAGATAGGCCGGCGGCCTCGATTTTGAAACTTAGGGGCTAATATGCCCAATTTTGAAAATCTCGTACAGTGGGCCAAAGGTCAATTGGCACGAATAGGAGCTCATAAACAGACATGAGTTATATGCCATAAAACTTTAAATAAATGAATTGTTTGGCCATGGTACCAAGACAGGACCGACATACTCATTCAACTAGCGGCAGTGTGACATGATAGGTCTCTGGACTAGTTAAGACAAACAGCTACAGGTTGAGTTGAAGGTCAGGGCCATTGGACTAGTGACACCATAGATTATGTGGAATGATGTGAAAATATTGATTGTGCATGCATTGTGATTATGGGACCTTCAATACGCCCAAGAGGGGTAATGATGTGTCCTAGGGCCCTAGACGACCTAGTGGGTATAAGGATAGATCGTCGGACCAGGTGACCTTGCGAAGCTCGACGTAGCTTAAAGCACATGAGACCGATGTGGGGTCGGGATGAGGTCTCTGTCCTCATACGAACACGAAGAATTGATTTTGGGATTGAGGGTTGGATGTCATGTACATCCACACATTCTTAGGGTAGAAGTGGACGTGCTTCTATCTAGGTGGCCGGTAAAGTCGCTCCGACGCCACAAGTGGGTTCAGTGGACGGGCTGGCCTGCAATTGTGTGATTGACCTTCATGATGAAGGATGTGTGTTGGGTGATGACACACCGTGATTAATAAGAAATGGTGATAAAAATAGAGATTTGAAATGAAAGGATTTTTGAAAGAAAATAAGGAGTCTGGCACACTCCAATACAAATCTTTTTTATAATAGTTAAATTTCGAAAGGGTATGATAGATTTAAATTTTTATATAGTTTTGATTTATGTTATTACAGGAAAGGTGCAAGTTTAATGGACGCCTTACTCTTCATGGTTTATAAACAAGGGGCAACCCTTAATAAACCGGGAGAGTGGCGGGTTGATCACGGGGATCCGACCAAACCGAGTCGGGGTGTGACAGGAGGTATGTCCGTATTCAGTCATATTAGCCAAAATGCCTAAAGTCTCCAATATTCTCACTTACATACTAACTTTTACAAAGTTGCATTTTGGTCCATAAGTAGGGCAAAATTAACATTTTGTCCTTACTTATCCAAACTCTCTCACTTTGGACTCTATACTTTCCAAGTCTCTCATTTGAGTCATCAAATTTTCCTTACACTTATTTGGGTCTCTAAGTTCCCAAAGATTACTTATGGTGTCACACCATGTTTTTAGTAACACGAAATTTCAGTCAGAAACTTTTTCCGTTGAATTTAAGTAGAAATTAAATATTATATACATAATTGTTAGGACGAGAGATACCTGCCCCAATTGAAAACTCGGACCGCCATACCCCCGACGGTAAGCTTTTGAAGCTTTCTCTCTCTAAGTTTAGTTTTCCGACGAAGCTTCGTTTGAGCTCAATTCGAACCCAAATGATGCAATATAAAGCTCCATTGAATCATGTGGAAGTGTAGGAACTAGTCCATACCTTCAATTGGATCAATTAACCCTGATGAATGGTCAATTTGATGAAATCAATTTTGACAAGTTTAAAAAGGGGAAAATTGGGGAAATTTTTGGGGCAAATTGGGGATTCCATAAAATTGAGGGACCAAAGTGCAATTTCCCAAAATTGAGGGCCAATTGGCCATAAAAATAATGTTTGAGGACCAATTGGTTAATTTTTTTATATTTATTGGGGTCAAATTGTCATTTTTGTAATGTATGGGCAAAATGGTAATTTTTGAAAAAGTTGGGAGACCAAATTGGAAATTTGGGAAACTTGAACTCCTTTTTGTGATTTTGAATATATTGAGGTCCTAAAGTGAATTCGAGAGCTTCAGGACTCAATTTGGAGGAAAACTAGCATTTGGGACCTAAAGTCAAAGAAAAATAACTTTAGGGACCTAATTGCAAATAAATAAAAATTTTAGTTATTTTATTCATTTATGATGAATGAAGGCTATTAGGCCAAAAGATAATGAACTAGAAATGTTCATGTCATGTAGGAACACGAAGTACCAAGAATTCCAACTAAGACAAGTTCATGTGAAGGCAACAAGTCGGCTAAGAGAAAATTCACTACACTATCGGATAAGTGAGATTTAATTTCATACCCAGTTGGGATGATAAGCACCTCGGAAATGAAAACCCACTACTAAGTGGTATTTTAACCATCACACCTGGTAGGAGTGATGTGGAAATTACGCGAAAAAAACTACTTAGCGGTTGTAAGTAGATTATACCCAGTTGGTATGATGAACTTTCTAAAAGGAAGTAGAAAACTCGCTTATCGGTTATAAGTAGAGATGTCTTCATACCCGGTTAGTATGATAGACAAATGAAAAGTTTATTTTGTCAGAAGTGCGCTCCCTTGACTGTGTGCCACTGCTTAAAATTTTTGGGAGACCTTCTTAATGAGAGCTCAAATAGCTCAGATAAGCCAGGAGCCTCGGTTTTGTAATGCGGGGGCTAATATGCCCGATTTTGAAAATCTAGAATAGTGGGCCCTAGGCCAGTTGCCACGAGCAGGAGCTCGTAAACAAACATCATTCTAAGCCATGAAAACTTAAGTGAATGAATTGTTTGGCCATGGTACCGAGACAGAACCGACATACTTGCTGGACTGGCGACAATGCGACATGACAGGTCTTTGGATTAGTCAAGACAAACAGTTGCAGGTCGAGTTGAGGGTCGGGGCTATTGGACTAGTGGCACCGCATATTATATGGTTTATGTGGAGAAATGATTGATTTGTGCATGCACTGTGTTACGGGACCTTCAAGATGCCTAAGAGGGGTAGTGATGCGTCCTAGGGCTCTGGACAGCCTAGTGGAAATAAGGGCAGTTAGTTCTACCAAAAGTCTTGAGAAGCTCGACGTAGCTTCTTGCGCATGAGATCGAGGTGGGGACGGGATGAGGTCTCTGTCCTCATATGGATACAAAGTTTCTTTGGTCTAAGGGTAGGATTCTAGAGACGTTCACTCAAAATTTGGGTAGAAGTCAAAGACTTCTATCAGGGTGGATGGTAAAGATGCTCCGATCCACAAGTGGGTGCAGTCGGCGTAACTACATCTCACGAATATGTATGATCCCTTCATGATGAAGGGTATGTGTTGTATGTTAAACACACCAAATATGGAAATGGAAAAGAGGTTATGAAAACTATGGAAAGGATTTGAGAATCCTTGGAAATAAATTGGGAAACCTTGGAAAAAGATTGTGATAAATCGAAATTTGAAGAAAAGCATTTTTATGAAATAAGGAGTATGGCACACTCCGATTAAAAAAATTGATTTTTGTGAAAAATCTCACCCAACACCCATTCACTAAGTTATCGAACTCACCCCCTCCCTTTACCCCTTTTCAGGAAACCAAAAGAAAACCAACCTTAAAGATTTATCGGTAGTCAAACCTTAAGGCAGGTATGTAAAATTTATATTCAATTTTGATTAATGTCATTCCAGGAAAGGTACAGGTAAGAAGGATGCCTTACTCCTCATGATTTAGAAGAGGGGAAAACCTTGAATAAACTGGGAGAGTGGCGAGTTGTTCATGGAGATCCGACCAAATTGGGCCGAGGCATGACATATGGATCCCAAGATCCATGATTTTACACTTGGGTCCCTAAAATGGGCAAAATTACCATTTTTCCCATCACTTTCAAAAATCCCATTTTCCCCAACTTTGAAAATTTTCACTTCTGCCCTCCATGGTTTAAAATGAACTATTTTAACATATCTTGGGTATAATTAGCTATTTTGCCCCATTTTAAGAAAAAATATGCTTTTGACCCTAATTTATCGAAAATTAGGGTTTGACCCCTAAACTTCCTCAAACAACTTTAAACATCCATATATGTCAAGAAAATCACCTCCTAGCCCTTTTGGCTACCCTTGGGAACTATTTCCACAAGTTTTTCCTTTTTACAAATTAGCCCCAAACTTTTCCAAATTTGCCCTTTAGTCCTCAAACTTTGAAAATCAAGTAAACTAAATACTATTTTCACTAATGCCTCCCAAATACCTTCATTATATTCCTAATGACTCATAGGTGGAGTGGGGTATCTTACCCCAGTCGAATTTGGATGAAATCGGCCAAGTACCAAAACTGTTCGAAATAAAGCTATATAGGGGAGTTGTTAGAAATTCTCACTGAAGTTGGCTATAGTTTAGGCATTTTGTAGCAAAGGTTAGGTGAAGCTTTCTATGGTGGTGGCTGATCAAGTGATTGTTGGAGTTGGGAGAATTTGGTCGACTGACCATGATCGGGCGGAACCTGACCGACCCACCTGTCACACCACGACCAAGTTTTCCCGGTCAAACTTGTAGACAATCTGCCACATCCTCCCAGTTTTACAATGATGGGCACCTCATCATTGTATGTCCGACATGATGTAAGGAAAAGAATAAATAAATCATGTTATTTCCCTAAAATATTCAATTTGTATTAGAAAAAAAATTGTACAAATGTAAACCTCTTTCCTTTAAAGATAAGAAAATCGAAAAAAAACGACCGATTGAAAAGAGAAAACTGAGCAGGTTAACAAACCAAAACTAGTAAAAAAGGGTAAAATGATAAATTTGAAAATCCCAAGTGACTAAAAAATTCATAAAAATCATGGAAAGGAACCATGGAACAAATTGGAAGAGGAAACTAGACTAGATCAGGGTGAACTAGACCTAAATCGGATTGAACCAATTTGAAGCATACATGAACCAATTTCTAAATTCATTTTTCTTGGTGGCTTAAAATGATCAAATTGGAAAATTGAAGTCATCATTAGATAGAAAATGAATTTAGATTAATTTAGAAATATTTAATTTTGAGAAAAACGGTCAAATCAAGCTAAACCGGCCAATTTTCGCCATTGAACCCGGTCAGACTGGTCCGATCTGGTTCAGAACAGTTTCGTCTTCTTTCTTAGGATAACAGCACTGTTCATCGGTTCAAAAACTTTCATTCTCCTACAAAGGAATATTCTCTCTGATCATGGCATTTTCAGGTGAGGATAAGCTCGACCAAAATGGAAAGTGGACATGCAGCGGGTCCTTGAACTCCCTATATAAAGAGCTACTCTCCATTCATCCTCCACACACCTTAAATCACCATTCTCTCTCAAATACTCCATTTTTCGATAAAGCTCAAACCAGAGCTCGTACTAAGGAACTTTTCTTAACCTTATAAGGCAAGGTCGGGTCATATAGACTTTGGAGGGGAGTTAGATACCTGACAGCAACCTCCTTTCCACCCGAGGACCGCCGAAGAAGCAATGATGGAATCAAACAGTGAAGCAGCTCCGACAAACCAAAGCTACCCTATTTTAGCCAAGCTGAATTCGGCCAAATTCAGACCTCCTCTAGCAAGCCTCCCCAATGCCACCACAACCCTCACACAGCCTCCAAAGAGGTGAAAGGTAAGCCAATTCGGCCCTCCTTCATTGTTACAGACCAGTGTCAAAGAGATAAAATTCACCCTTATATGAACTTCAATTGTAGCAATTATTGATCCTAGAATTAACCTAAGGACAATAGCTACTTCCCAGATCGAGAGCTCGGACCGCCACACCTCTAACGGTAAGCTTTTGAAGCTTTCACTCTCTACTAACAATTTTCCGATGAAGCTCCGTTTGAGCTCATTTTGGACCCAAATGTTGTGATTCAAAGCTCAATTGAATCGTATGAAAGTGTAGGAACTGATCCATGCCATCAATTGGTGCAATGAACCCCAATTGAATGTCCAATTTGAAGAAATTAAATCCGTTAGTGTAAAATGGAGAAATCGGGGAAAATTAGAGATTTCAAAAAATTGAGGGACCTCCATGCAATTTCTCAAAATTGAAGGTAAATTTGCAATGAGAAAGATGTTGGAGGACCAATTGGTCAATTTTCAAAAGAGCTAGGGCCAAATTGTTATTTTTGGAAAGTAGGGGCAAAATTGTAATTTTTGAAAAAATGGGGACCAAATTGGAAATTTGGAAAAAATTGATCCCCTTACAAATATTTGAATAAATTTGGAAACCTAGGGACTCAATTTGGGGAAAAGTTAGAATTAGGGACCTAAAGTTAAGAAAAAATGAACTTTAGGAACATAAGTGCAATAAACCAATAATTTTGAGCCTAGTCACTCATACGTGAGAAAACGAAAGCTGTCATGCCAAACCTTAATTGATAAGAATACCCAAATTATGTAGGGACACAAGAGACCAGAACGCCAACAAGGAAAAGCTAGCGTGAACTTGGAAGCTGATTGGGGAAGAATGTGTCACAATCACCGGGTGAGTGGGATTATTTCATATCTTACCCGGTTGGGATGATGTGCACTATTTTTAACGATTAAAACCTACTTACCGGTTGTAAGTAGGAATAAATGAACATCATACCTGGTTGGTTTGATAAGTTTCCTTAAGGAAAGAAGAAACCCGCCTATTGTTTGTAAGCGGAGCTATCATCACACCTAGTTGGTGTGATGAGTTAAAAGGTGAAATTTTGTCAGAAGTGTTCTCCCCTGACTATGTGCCAATGCTCAGAGCTAGAACTGCTTAGATAGGCTAGGGGCTTTGGTTTTTTCAACTTAGGGGGGGCTCAATCGCCTAGTTTTGTAAAACACATGTAGTGGACCTAAGGCCAATTGGCACGGGCAGAAGTTCGTAAACAAACTTGATTAGGAAGAGCCATGAAAACTTCTAATTAATGGAATTGGTTGTGTGTTGGTCAACAACATTGACTCAGGACTAATAGTGCTCGATAGACTGACGATAGTGCATCAAGGCCAGATCGATAGACCAACTGTCACGCCCCAACCTGGTTTGGTCGAATTCTCGTGAACAACCTGCCACTCTCTCATTTCAAGAGGAGTTCCCCCCTTCTTTTACTTGAGAGGAGCCAAGTATATTTTCATCCTTGTTCCCTAGAAAGACATAGATCAAATCAAATGCAAGCTTAAAAGAAATTAAGCATACTTGACAGAGGGTATGGCTCGGTGTTCTTCCTAGTCATTTTCTTTTTCCTGAAAATGGATAGAAAAGAGAGGTGAGTTTCTACAACTTAGTGAATGGGTATTTTAGAAATGGAAATCTTAAAAAAAAATGTTTTCAAATTGGAGTGTGCCAGACTCCTTAATTCCTTTATATTTTCACCACTTTAAAATCTCGATTTTCCATAAACACATCCTTCATCATTAAGGTCTGCCACACTCCGACCCAGTTTGGTCGGATCCCCATGAGAAACCTGCCACTCTTCTTGGTTTACCAAGGGTTTTCCCCTCTTTTAAACCCAGAAGGAGTAAGGCGTCCTTTAAACCTGTACCTTTCCTAGAATAACATTATACAAAACTGAAAAATAGACATACCTGATTTTATAGTTCCTATACTGGGAAGTCTTTAAGATTGGTTTTCCCTTGATTTCCTGAAAGGGATATAAAAGAGGGGTGAGTTCTACAACTTAGTGAGTGGAGGTTGGGAGTGAGTTTTCATAAACAAAACAACTTTAGTCGGAGTGTGCCAAACTCCTTATTTTCTTTTAAAATATCCTTTCCTCAAATACTGGTTTTTAAAACCTTTACCCTACCGAGGGTGACATTTTCAAGTTGGAGTGTTCCAGACTCCTTAATTTCATTTAGATTTTCTCCACTTTAAAAATCTTGATTTTTCATAATTTCTTGTTAATCACGATGTGTCATCACCCAACACACATCCTTCATCATGAAGGTCAAAACACAATCATAGGCCAGCTCGTCCACTGAACCCACTTGTGGCGTCAGAGCGACTTTACCGACCACCTAGATAGAAGCACGTCCACTTCTACTCGGAGAATGAGTGGATGTAAGAGACATCCGACCCTCAATCCTGAAATCAATTCTCCGTGTCCGTATGAGGACAAAGACCTCATCCCAACCTCACCCCGTTCTCGTATGCTTGAAGCTACGTCGAGCTTTGCAAGGTCACCTGGTTCGACGAACTGCCCTTATATCCACCAGGTCGTCTAGGGCCCTAGGATATATCACTACCCGTCTTGGGCATCTTGAAGGTCCCGTACACACAGTGCATGCATAATCAATATTTTCACATCATGCCTTATAATCTGTGGTGTCAATGGTCCAACGGCCCCAACCATCAATTCAACCTACAGCTGTTTGTCTTGACTAGTCCGGAGACCTGTTATGTCACACTACTACTAGTTGACTAAATATATCGGTCCTATCTTGGTACTATGGCCAAACAATTCATTTAGTTAAAGTTTTTTGGCATATATCTCATGTTTGTTTATGAGCTTCTTCTTGTGTCCACTGGCCTTGGGCCCACTGTACGTGATTTTCCAAAAATGGCATTTTAGCCATCAAGTTCCAGAACTGAGGCCTCTGGCCTATCAGAGCTATTCGAGCTCCCGTCAAGAAGGTCTCCCAAATAATTTAAGCAGTGGCACACAGTTAGGGGAGAGCACTTCCGATAAAATATGTTTTTAACTATTCATTATATTGACCGGGTATAAGGACATCTCCGCTCATAACCGATGAATGGGTTTTCCATTTCATTCGAGTAATTTTCAACATACCAATCGGGTATGATCTACTTACATCCAATAAGTAGTTTTTCCGTGTGATTTTTACATCACTCCTCTAAGTTGTGATGTTTAAAATACCACTAAGTAGTGGGTTTTTATTTTAAGGTACTTGTCATCTACAACCGGGTATGATATAAAATTCCCACTCACAACTAGTAAGGGGTTTTTAATCTTTAAATTGTGCTCATCACTCCAACCGGATATGATGTTAGTAAGCCCACTCACAACCGGTAAGTAGGTTTTCCTTAAATAAAAGTGCTCATCATCCCAATCGGTATGATGTATAAATTAGCCCACTCACAACTTGTAAGAGGTTTTTAACTTTAAATTGTGCTCATCATCCCAACCGGGTATGACGTTAGTAAGCCCACTCACAACTGGTAAGTAGGTTTTCCTTAAATAAAAATGCTCATCATCCCAACCGGTATGATGTGTAAATTAGCCCACTCACAACTGGTAAGTAGGTTTTCCTTAAATAAAAGTGCTCATCATCCCAACCAGTATGATGTGTAAATTAGCCCACTCACCCTTTAACCATGACGTGTTCGTCCACAATTGGTTTTCCAAGTTGACGTGAGCTTTCTCTTACTGGCGTTTCGATCACACTTGTCTCGTTGGAGGTGCGACGGTCTAAGCTTTCTATCGGGAAAGGTAGCTCTCTTCCTAAAGTACCTTCTAGGATCAAGAATTCCTACTATTGACCATTCAGCATCGTTGAGGTCATATAAGGGTTGTGGGGATGTTAAGAGAGCTTGGTTTGGCTAGAGGAGGGCTGAATTCGGCTAATTTTAGCTAGGCCGAAATAAGGCAACTTCGGTTTACCGGAGCTATTTCACTGTTTGATTATGTCGGTACTTCTTTGGTGATCCTTAGATCGAATGGAGGTTGCTATCAGATAGCTGACTTCCCCCAAAATCTAAAGAGCCCAACCTCTCCTTCTGAGGTTAAGAAAAATGCCTTAGTCGAAGCTCTAGTTCGAGCTTCACCGAGAAATGGAGTATTAGAGAGAGAAATGAGTTTTTAGGTGTGAGGAGAATGAATGAGGATGAGCTCTTTATATAAGAGTAGAATGCGTATTAAATGGGGAGGATTTGTTACTACGATATTAAAATTTTCATTATTCTTATAGGATCTGCTGCATTAGTGCTAGTATGTTATTAAATTTTGGGTTACTAAAAAAATATGGTTTGACAACTATTGAGTGGATGCAACATGAATACTTCCCGATAAGTCACCCATCCTAGCACTACTCTCACGCTTAGCTTCAAAGTTCTAAATGGATCCTGCATTAGTGCTGATATGTTTTTAATTTGGGATTACTAAAAAATATGATTTGTCAACTATTGAAAGGGTGCAACCCTACATGAATACTTCCTAAGCACGCTTAACTTTGGAGTTCTGATAGGATCCAATGAATTAGTGCTAATATGTTATTTAATTTTGGGTTACTAAAACAATATGGTTTGACAACTATTGAGAGAATGCAAAATAAATACTTCCGGAGGTCACCCATCCTAACACTACTCTCGCCCAAGCACACTTAACCTTGGAGTTTTAATAGGATCAGATGCATTAGTGCTAGTATGTTATTTAATTTTGGTTTTCTAAAACAATATGGTTTGACAACTATTGAAAGAATGCAAATTGAATACTTCCCGGGAGGTCACCCATCCTCGCACTACTCTTACGCAAGCATACTTAACTTCTGTATTCTAATGGGATCGAGTTCATGTGAAACAATTTGGTTTTTCTATTCTAATTTTTTTTTCTAGTTACTAAAAACACAGTGTTACAATGCTTAAAATATTTGGGAGACCTTCTTGACGGGAGCTAGAATAACTCAGATAGGCTAGGGGCTTCAGTTTTTGAAACTTAGGGAGGCTCAATCGCCTAGTTTTGGAAAACACATGTAGTGGATCTAAAGCCAGTTGGCATGGGCATAAGCTCGTAAACAAACTTGATTAGGAAGAGCCATGAAAACTCCTAATTAATGAAATTGGTTGTATGTTGCACCACGGTATCGACTCAAGACTAATAAAGCTAGATGGACTGGCAGTAGTGCGTCAAGGCCAGGTCGATATACTGGTTGTCACGCCCCGACCTGATTTGGTCGAATTCTCGTGAACAACCCGCCGCTCTCTCGGTTCAAGAGGAGTTTCCCCCTTCTTTTACTTGAGAGGAGCCAAGCGTATTTTGTAACTTGTTCCCTTGAAAGACATATATCAAATAAAATGTAAGCTTAAAAGAAATTAACCATACCTGATAGAGGGTATGACCCGTTGTTATTCCTAGTCATTTTCTTTTTTCCTGAAAAGGTTAGAAAAGAGGGGTGAGTTTATACAACTCGGTAAATGGGTATTTTAGAAATGAAAATTAAAAAAAATTCAAATTGGAGTGCGTCAGACTCCTTAATTCCTTTACATTTTCTCCACTTTAAAATCTTGATTTTCCAAAAACACATCCTACAACATTAAGCTCAATCACACAGTCACAGGCTAGTACATCCAGTGAACCCACTTGTGTTTTTGGAGTGAATTTACCGGCCACCTAGATAGAAGTTCATCCATTTCTACCCTGAGAATGAGTGGATATTTGTGACACCCAACCCTCAACCTCGTAACAATTCTCCATGTCTGTTTAAGGACAAAGGCCTCATACTGTCCCCACCCTAGTCTCATGCGCTTGAAGCTACTCCGAGCTTCGTAAAGTCAACTAGTACAACGAACTGCCCTTATACCCACCAGGTCGTCCAGGGCCCTAGGACACATCACTACCCCTCTTGGGCATCTTGAAGGTCCCGTAAACACAATGCAAGCACAATCAATATTTTCACATCATGCCATATAATCTGTGGTGCCACTGGTCCAATGGCCCCAGCCCTCAACTCAACCTGCAGCTGTTTGTCTTGACTAGTCCGAAGACCTGTCATGTCGCACTGTCGCTAGTTGACTGAGTATGTCAGTCCTGTCTTGGTACCATGGCCAAGCAATTCAATTATTCAAGTTTTCATGGTATATAATTCATATTTGTTTACGAGCTCCTGCTTGTGCCAACTAGCCTATGGCCCACTATTCGAGATTTTTAAAAAAATTGGGCATAATAGCCCCCATGTTCCAAAACTGTGGCCCCTGGCCTAATAGAGCTATTCGAGCTCCCGTCAAGAAGGTCTCCCAAATCATTTAAGCAGTGGCACCCAGTCAGGGGAGAGAACTTCTGACAAAAATAAAATTTCAAGGATTCATCATACTAACTGAGTATGAGGATATCTCCGCTCATAATCAATGAACGGGTTTTCCACTTCCTTTGATAAGTTTCATCATACCAACCGGGTATGATCTACTTGTAACCCGTAAATAGTTTTTCCGCATCATTTTCACATCATTCCTCTGAGTTGTGATGCTTAAAATACCACTAAGTAGTGGTTTTCCTTTCCGAGGTACTTATCATCCCAATCGGGTATGATATAAAAATCCCACTCACCCGATTGTGCAGTGAAATTCCTCTTAGCTAGCTTTATTGTCCTTACTTGAACTCGTCTCAGCTAGCGTTCTTGGTACTTCATGTTCCTACATGATATGAACGTTCTTGTACAATATTCTTTGGCCTAACAGCCCTCATTCATACCAATTGAATGAGAAAATCAAACTATTCCTTTTATTTGCAATTAGGTTTCTAAAGTTACTTTTCTTTAACTTTACGTCCCTAATGCCGATTTTTCCTCAAATTGAGTCCCTAAACCTTTAAAATCCCTCTTGAGACTTCAATTTTCCCAATTTCATAAAAAGGGCTTCATGTTTTCCAAATTCCCAATTTGGCCCCCAAAATTTCCAAAATTACCATTTTGCCCTTCCTTTACAAAAATGGTAAGTTTTACTCCAAAAATTCTAAAATTGCTCAATTGGCCCTCTAACATTCTTATCATGCCCAATTGACCCTCAATTTTAGAAAATTGTATTTTGGTTCTTCAAGTTTTCGAAAATCCCTAATTTCCCCAAATTTACCTCAATTTCAACTCCCTAACACAACCAAATTTGATTTTATCTAATTGACCGATCAAACACTTCTAACTGTTGAAATTGAAGTTGAAATTGAGTTTCTACATGTTCATATGAATCCATAGCACTTTGAATCGTAATTTTTAACGTCGGAACAAGCTCAAATGGAGCTTTGCCGAAAAATTGACGGTAGAGAGATAAAGCTTCAATTGCTCACTAGTGAGGACACGACGGTCTGAACTCTCTATCTAGGTAGGTAGCTCTCCTCATAAGGTTCTTACTTTCAGTCCTATTTTAGCCGTGGCAGGGTTGAGGAGAGCTTGGTTTGGTCTGAGGGGGGCTCGAGTCGGCCAATTTCAGCTCGGCCAAAATAGGGTAGCTTTGGTCTACCAGAGCTGCTTCATTGTGCCAGACTCTTGATGCGAATGGATGTCACCACCGTGTAGCTTACTTATCCCCAGTTCTAAGGAACCTGACCTTACCTTCTTTAGCTTAGAAATGACCCTATATCGGAGTTGTGGTTCGAGCTTCACCGAAAAACTAAGCAGCTATGAGAGAGTTTGCTTTTCAGGTGTGGAAAGGATGAATGGAGAGGGGCACTTTATATAGGGAGCTCAGGGACTCGTCGGACATCCGTTTGGCACCTTTATGACAGACATTGATGGCCTAAAATGTACTGAACAGAAACGTTTCTTCTTCACCGACGTTTCTTCAATTTTCCGGCGAGTGAATAGTGATGTCATCTGAAGGAAGAAGACGACACTATTCCAAACCGGACTGGTCTGAATTGGGTTCAAAGCTTAAACCGGCCGGTTCACCCCCAATTTGACGAATTTTTCAAATCTAAAAATTTCTAAATTCATTTTTTATCCAATGGTGGCCTCAAATCTAAAATTTGAATTTTTAAGCCACCTAGTCTGGTTCACCCGTACCGATCTAGTTTTTCTCTCTCAATTTGTCCTAAAGCTCCTTCACAAGGTTTATGAACTTCTTTGGGTCACTTGGGAGTTTAAATTCCTCCAATTTTTCCATTCCTAAATACGGGCTTGTGAACCGATTCGGTTTTCTCACTTAGTATGACCGGTTCTTTTCTTGGTTTTTTCTTAACTCAAAAGAGCGGGATTTACAACTCCCCCTCCTTTTAGGAGTTTTGTTCGCAAAACTTATTTCACATTATTCACGTGTTGGCTTGAAATTTGTTTTTTATTGTTATAAAAATTTTCTATTCCATCATCCTACAACCTTATCGGTTATTTTCATTCATCCCTTTCATCACGTGTTTAAGATTCTCATCTCATTCTCATCATTTCCTCATTCCATGGAACTTACCTTAGTCTAGAGTATTTTCCTTGAAAATCTATGATCATTTCCTTTCATTATGTCCTTCCTTCCGAAGGTACTATTTCACATCCTAAGCTTCTTTTACCCAACATTTCAGAACTATAAATTTTAGTCATTTTTCTTTCACAGATTTTGGCATTTATTTTCTTTTTATCCTATATGGATTCCTTTCTCATTCTTTGGTTATCACTTTTATGCTTGACTTCGTTATGTCTTACTCATAGACCATTCTTTACCTAATTGTATTTTTCTGAGTTTGTTGGATTTACAAGCCCTCCTATCGCATGGCATTCTTAGTGATGTATAACTTTACATCCTTATAACAATATTGATTTATGTACATCCAATTTTCTTTATTCGGTCATTTCGCCTTCAAATCCTCAAATTTCCCAATACTTAATAACATATTAAAATTTGGTCTTTTACTTCATTCTTCATTCCCACTAGTGTCCTTCCCCCTTAAGATTTCTTCTCTTTCTAAATCCATACTTGCTCTTATCAATGTTCCTCCCACTATTATTCATTATGAGTTTAGTTCCTTTCTTACTCGTATGGCACCTTTTGATGTCATCTTCCTACCTATACATTACCTGGGTTTGACTAATCCCTTGATTCTTTATGATTTCCTTCTCCTTGAACATGATCCTTTCTTTTCGAGCATTTTGCTCTTGAGGAGTTTATTCTCTTTCTTATTGTGTTGATTCCATTTTCTCTCCTTGGTACACCCATTTTTTCCCAAATTTCTTTCTCTGGTGGGCTTCACATTCTCTTTCCTTCAGTATTTCCTTCTAGTTCTACCATTGAAATCCTTAAATTTTGGAGTATCTATTTGTCGATATTTTCACCAACTTACTCTTACTCTTTGGATCCATGAGTACCTTTTGTTGATCCTACTTCATTCCCATTTGCTTCAATATTTGTTTATTCCTTTGAGGTGGACCTCTCATCCTCATTGTGTCCAGACCTTCTGTACCTTTGTATCCTTGGTATTTCCCTTTTGTCTTGGTTAGGGTGTATTCTTTTACTACTCTCCATCATTGGTTAGACTTCATCTACTCCTCCGAATTGATTTGATCCATTTAAGTTATTTTAACATATTAGATTCTCCTAAAGTTTCCATTTTGAGTTTCTAGATCTTTTTGTAGTAGATCATGCTCAACCTCCCAATATTTTCACTTAGGCACTCATATTCCTTATTGAGGACCATATTTCTTCTCTGGTTTGCAACCTTCCCCAAATTGTTTGTCTTTAACTAAAGCTTCCTTCTCCCTCGATCCAACTTCCTATTTTCCATTCACCTTGTGATATCTTTCATTATGGGATTCCTTTGTTTGATCGCCCTACCTTTCTTTTAGAAATTCTCTTTTTAATTTTTTTCCTAAGCTTAAGGACATGGCATGCACAATCAGTATATTCACATCATTCCATATAATTTGTGGTGCCACTGGTCCAACGGCCCTGACCTTCAACTCAACCTACAACTGTTTGTCTTGACTAGTTCGGAGACCTGTCATGTCGCACTACCACTAGTTGACTAAATATATCAGTCCTATATTGGTACCATAGCCAAACAATTCATTTAATTAAAGTTTTATGGCATATATCTCATGTTTGTTTACGAGCTTCTGCTCATGCGAACTGGCATATGGCCCACTGTTTGAGATTTTCAAAAACTAGGCATATTAGCCCTCAAGTTCCACAACCAAGGCCTCCGGCCTATCAGAGCTATTCGAGCTCCCATCAAGAAGGTCTCCCAAATCGTTTAAGCAATGGCACACATTCAGGGGAGAGCACTTCTGATAAAAAAATATATTTTTAACTATCCATCATACTAACCGAGTATGAGGATATCTTCGCTTATAACCGATGAACGGGTTTTCCACTTTCTCCGAGAAAGTTTCATCATACCAACCAGATATGATCTACTTACAACCAGTAAGTAGTTTTTCCACATTATTTTCACATCACTCCTCTAAGTTGTGATGTTTAAAATACCACTAAGTAGTGGGTTTTCATGTTGAGGTACTTATCATCCCAACCGGGTATGATATAAAAATCCCACTCACCCGATTATGCAGTGAAATTTCTCTTAGCCGGCTTTGTTGTCCTTGAACTCATCTCAGGTAGCGTTCTTGGCACTTTGTATTCCTACATGATACACACATTCTTGTTCAATATTCTTTGGCCTAACAACCCTCATTTATCCCAATTGAATGAGAAAATCAAAATATTCCTTTATTTGCAATTAGGTCCCTAAAGTTACTTTTCTTTAACATTAAGTCCCTAATGTCGATTTTTCCTCAAATTGAGTCCCTAAACCTTTAAAATTCCTCTTGGGACTTCAATTTTCCCAATTTCATAAAAAGGGGTTCAAGTTTTCCAAATTTCCAATTTGGCCCCCAAATTTTCCAAAATTACCATTTCGCCCTTCCTTTAAAAAAATGGTAAGTTTTACTCCAAAATTTCTAAAATTGCTCAATTAGCCCTCTAACATTCTTATCATGCCCAATTGACTCTCAATTTTAGAAAATTACATTTTGGTTCTTCGAATTTTCAAAAATCACCAATTCCCCAAATTTTTCCCAATTTCAATTCACTAACACAGCCGAATTTGATTTTACTACGTATTATTGGTTATTTCAATGTTTCTTACTTGTTTTAGTGTTTACTTATTTTTTTTATTGTAACAATTTTTAGTAATTCATTTAAAGGTTTGTGATTGCAATTTTATTTTATTTTTTAGTGTTTTATATTTTTTTAGTTTGTTTTAATTGATTATTAGAATTTGTTTTGTGAAGTTAAAAATTATTTTTTACATTTCTTGGTGATTTTGAGTTTTTCTTGTTATTTTTTGTATTTTATTGCTTTTTAAGTGTTTTTTTGCTACTTGTGGAATTTGTTAGACTTCATTCTTCTATTTTTTATTAGAATTTTAAGGATTTATTATATTTTTATGTTTTATTGTGTGTTTAGTATAACTTACTCTTTTTAGTAATGTCTACTACGATTTATTTTTTGACATTCTTTGTTTTATTGAGAATTTCAAAATATTTTGAGTATTTTTGAGTAATTCATAATAATTTTTATATTTTGAATGATTCATAAAATTTTTGTCATCTTTTGCACTATTTAATCATTTTTTATTATTTTTTAGGGTTTTCTAGAATTTAAATGTTTATTACTATTTGTGGTGTTTCTTGAATGTATTTCATTATTATTATTTTTATTGTTTCTTATTATTTGTGGATATTTATAATATTTTAATACTGATTACTTTTTCTAATGTTTCTCGAAATATATGTTACTATTTTATGTTTATCATTTATTTTTTCATTCTATTTTTTGTGTCTTCTTATACTTTTAGTTTATTTTATAATTTTTTGTAATTCATTTTGCTGATCATTTTTTGAATTCTTATATCCTCTTTTAGTGTTTCAAACTATTAGAGTCTTTTTAAGTGATTCTTACCATTTTTTTGTTTATTGAATGATCGATACTATTTTTAAATTTTTTTATATTTTATTATTTCTTATTATTTTTTGTGATTGCTTGCATGTTTAGTGTCACTTAGTATTTTTAATAATTAATTTTTATGTTATTTTTTAAATTCTTCTTTTATTTTTTTGTATTTTAAATTATTTTTAGTTTTATTGATTCTAACCATTTTTTATGTCTTGATACCATCTATTTTTTGTGTTTTTTTGTATTTTAAGTTTTAATTATTATTATTTGAAATACATTGTATTTTAAGTATATATTTTAAGTTAAATGTATATTTCAATATTTTATTTGTAATTTATTTGATTCTTATTATTTTCGTTAATTCTTTATATTTTAGGTTCAATTACTATTTGGTATGGTTATTTGAATGAATATTACTTACTTTTTACTTTTTAAGCGTTTTTTGTTTTTGTGACATTTATTTGATCGTATTTTTTATTTTTATTAGAAATTTAGGCGTTTATTACTATTTTGTATTTGCTTGCATTTTTAGTATAACTTACTCATTTTAATAATGTATACTACTCTTTAATTTTCGATATTCTTTATTTAATTGAGAGTTTCATAATATTTTGGGTGTTTTTAAGTGACTCATAATAATATTTTTAAATTTTGAACGATCCCTAATATTTTTGTCATATTTTATATTGTTTAGTATTTTCTTAATATTTATTAGAGTTTTTTTTAAATTTAAGTGTTTATTACTATTTGTGGTGTTTAGTTGAATGCATCCAATTATGTTTTGTTGGCCATTTAGGCATTTCTTACTATTTTTTGTGTTTGTTTTTTATTTTAGTGTAGTATACTAATATTAATAATTAATTTTATGATTTATTTTTAAATGTTTATTCTGTTTTTGTGTATTTCGTACTATTTTAGGTTGTTTGAATGATTAGTGCCTATTTTTTGTCTTGATCGACTCCTACTCTTTTTATCTTTTTTTTTATTTTTTATTATTCATATTATTTGGTTATATTTATTATATTTTTAGTATTGATTACTCTTTGTAATGTTTATTTGAATTTATATTACTATGTTTTCTTTGTCCTATATTTGTGTTATACTATTTTTGTGTTTTCTTATTCTTTTAGTTTTTGTAATTCGAAACGATTCGTTTTTTAATTTTTATATTATTTTTTAATATTTCAAACTATTTTGGTTAATTTTGATTAATTCTTATTATTTTTATATATTGAATGATCTCAACTATTTTTTTTATATTTTTCTACCTTTTAGTGTTTATTTTTTTTGTGATTGCTTGCAAGTTTAGTGTCACTTACTATTTTTAATAATTTATTTTTATATTTTTTTAAATTCTTATTATATTTTTTAGTATTTCAAATTTTTTTACTTATCTTCATTAAGTCTTACTATTTTTTGTCTTGAACTATAATCTATTTTTGGTATGTTTTTGTGTTTTGAGTGTTTCTTATTTTTTTTAAATTTATGATATTTTAACTATATATTTTATGTTAATTATTTTTTTAATTTATCCTTCAATATTTTATTAGTAAGTTATTTGTTTCTATTATTTTTGTTACTTCCTTATGTTTTATTTTTAATTACTAATTATGTATTTTTTGAAGTTTTTCTTGAATTTTTCTTGTGTTTTTTTAGTGTTTCATACTATTTAGGTTATTTTTTATGATTCTTAGCATCTTTGTTTATTTAAAGTTCCCTACTATTTTTGGCTTCAAACCCTTTTTAGATTTTCTTGATATTTTATTTATTACTATTTGGTATGTTTCTTTAGATGTATATTATCTCATTTTATTGGTTATTTAGTTATTTTTTTTACTTATTTTGGTATTTTTTTTCATGTTAACAATTTTTAGTAATTCCTTTAAAGGTTTGTGTTTGATATTTTATTTTATTTTTTTTTAGTATTTCATACTTTTTTAGGTTATTTTAATTGATTGTTATCATTTTTTTCATGTATATTAGAAACTATTTTTTACATTTCTTGATGATTTTATGTTTTTCTTGTTACTTTTGGAATTTTATTGTTTTTAAGTATTTTTTGCTACTTATGGTATTTATTTAACTTCATTTTTTATTAGAATTTTAGGCATTTATTTGACTTCATTGTTCAATTTTTTATTAGAATTTTAGGCATTTATTTTCATTTTGTATTTGATTGACTTACTCTTCTTATTAATTCTACTATGCTTTATTTTATATTTTATTTATTTTATTGAGACTTTCAAAGTATTTTTAGTGTTTTTGAGTAATTGATAATATTTTTTTGTGCTTTGAATGAACCCTAAAATTTTTGTCATCTTTTACATTGTTTAGTATTTATTAACTATTTTTGGAGTTTCCTAGAATTTTAGTCTTTATTATTATATGTGGTTTTTCGTTCAATATATTTCATTATTTTTATTTTTATTATTTCTTATTATTTATGGATATTTATTATATTTTTAATATTAATTTCTCTTTGTAATATTTCTTAGAATGTATATTACTATTTATTATATTTTTAGTATTAATTACTCATTGTAGTGTTTCTTTGAATACATATTACTATATTTTGTTTGTCCTATATTTGTATCATACTATTTTTTGTGTTATCTTATGCTTTTAGTTTTACTTTTTATTTTTTGTAATTCATTTTTTGGTTCATTTTTTAATTTTTATATTATTTTTTTATTGTTTTAAACTATTTTGGTTCTTTTTGAGTAATTCTTATGATTTTTTATATATTAAACGATCTCAACTATTTTTTACATTTTTGTACCTTTAATGTTTGTTATTTTTTACTGTTTTTTAGAATTGTCTAGAATTTAAGTGTTTATTACTATTTGTGGTGTTTGGTTGAATGTATATCATTTTTTTTTGTTAGACATTTAGGTATTTCTTATTATAAGCTTTCTTTTACTTTTAGTGTCATATACAAATATTAATAATTACTTTTATATTTTATTTTAAATATTTATTATATTTTTTTATGTATTTCACACTATTTTTTGTTGTTTGGATGATTTTTACCATATTTTTTGTCTTGATTGACCCCAACTATTTTTATCTTTTCAATTGATTTTTATTGTTTCTTATTATTTATGGATATTTATTATATTTTTAGTATTTATTAATTTTTGTAGTATTTTTTTGAATGTATATTAGGGTTTTTTAGGATTTTTTTGTCCTTTATTTGTTTCATACATTTTTTTTGTGTTTTGGTATGCTTTTAGTATCACTTATTATTTTTGGAAATTTATTTTATTGTTTGTTTTTTAAAATTTTATATTATTTTTTAATATTTCAAACTATTTTGGATCCTTTTGAGTAATTCTTATTTTTTTGATATATTGAATGATCTCAACTATTTTTTATACTTCTGTACCTTTTGGTATTTATTATTATTTTTTTTGTAATTGCTTGCACGTTTAGTGTTACTTACTATTTTTAATAATTAATTTTTATGTTTTTTAAATTCTTATTATATTTTTTAGTATTTAAATTTTTTTGAGTTAATTTCATTGATTCTTACTATTTTTTATGTCTTAAACTATAATCTATTTTTTTATGTTTCTTTTGTGTTTCGAGTGATTCTTATTATTTTTTTAAAATTATTATATTTTAAGTTAATTATTTATTTGAATGTATCTTTCAATGTTTTATTGGTAAGTTATTTGTTTTTATTATTTTTGTTAATTCCTTATTTTTTGTTTAAATTACTATTTTTATATTTTTTACATTTTATTCTTGATTTTTATTGTGTCATACCATTTAAGTTATTTTTTTAGTGATTCTTACAATATTTATACATTTAAAATTCCCTACTAACTTTGCCATTAATTTTCTTATTACTTCAAACATTTTTTAGATTTTCTTGTTATTTTATTTTTTACTATTTGGAATGTTTCTTACTTGTTTTAATGTTTACTTATTTTTTTTATTGTTACAATTTTTAGTAATTCATTTAAAGTTGTGCTTGTAATTTTATTTTGTTTTTTTTATTTTTTTCATATTTTTTAGGTTATTTTAATTGATCATTTTCGTGAACTTTGCAAACTATTTTTTACATTTCTTGGTAATTTTGAGTTTTTCTTGTTGTTTTTGATATTTTATATTCTTTTAAGTGTTTTTTGCTACTTCTGCATTTATTTGCCTTTATTCTTCAATTTTTTATTAAAAATTTAAGCATTTATTATTATTTTATGTTTGATTGTGAGTTTAGTATAACTTACTCTTTTTAGTAATATCTACTGCGGATTATTTTTTAACATTGTTTGTTTTATTGAGAATTTTAAAATATTTTGGGTGTTTTTGATTAATTTAGAATATGTTTAGTATTTTCAATAATTTGTAAAAATTTTGTCATCTTTTGCATTGTTTAATATTTTTTACTATTTTTAAGGGTTTCCTAGAATTTAAATGTTTATTACTATTTGTGGTGTTTCGTTGAATATATCTTATTATTATTATTTTTACTATTTTTTATTATTTAAAGATATTTTTTATATTTTAATATTGATTTCTCTTTATAATGCTTCCTAGAATGTATATTACTATTTTATGTTTATCATTTTTTTTCATACTACTTTTTTGTGTTTTCTTATACTTTTAGTTTATTTTATTATTTTTTGTAATTCATTTTGCTGATCATTTTTTAAATTTTTATTTGCTCTTTTAGTGTTTCAAACTATTAGGGTGTTTTTAAGTAATTATTATCATTTGTTTTGTATATTGAATGATCCATACTAGTTTTTAATTATTTTTATATTTTATTATTTCTTACTATTTTTTATGATTGCTTTTATGTTTAATGACACTTACTATTTTTAATAATTAATTTTTATATTATTTTTTTTAATTCTTCTTACATTTTTTTAGTGTTTCAAATTATTTTGAGTTATATTTATTAATTCGTATAATTTTTTATGTCTTGAGTGATCCTGTCTATTTTTTGTATTTCTTTTATGTTATAAGTGTTTATTATTTATATTTGAAATACATTACATTTTAAGTATATATTTTAAGTCAAGTGTATATTTGAACGTATCTTTCAATGTTTTATTTGTAATTTATTTATTTATTATTATTTTTGTTGATTCCTTATGTTTTAATTTCAATTACTATTTGGTATGTTTATTTGAATGTATATTAGTATGTTTTACTTTTTAAGTATTTTTTCTTATTGTGACATTTATGTGATTTTATTTTTATATTTTTATTAGAAATTTAGACATTTATTACTATTTTGTATTTGTTTGCATGTTTAGTATAACATACTTATTTTAATAATGTATACTATTGTTTAATTTTTTTATATTATTTACCTTATTTAGAGTTTTATAACATTTTGGGTGTTTTTTAGTGATTCATAACATTTGTTTTTGTATTCTGAACTATCCCAAATATTTTTTGTCATATTTTGTATTATTTATTATTTTTTACTAGTTTTTAGAATTTTTTAGAATTTAAGTATTTATTACTATTTGTGGTGTTTTATCAAATTATGTTTTGTTGGCCATTTAGACATTTCTTACTATATTTTGTATTTGTTTTCGCTTTTAGTGTCATATACTAATATTAATAATTACTTTTATAGTTTATTTTTTAATATTTATTGTATTTGATGTGAATCCGACTAAATAGACTACGAATTCACAAGTACAATCAACCAAACCTGTAATGGAGCTGAACAATTCGTCACCAAATGAGATGAATAATCATTTGAGTCTGCAAAAGGGTCCAATTACAAGGTCAAGGGCTAAAAAATTCAAAAAATCTTTATATGGGCTGATTAAAGAAATTGCTGAATATTCAAATAGAATCCCAAATGAAGAGCCTAAGATGAGCCCAAGAGAAGGTCCGGATTTAATTAATAAGGAGAGATTTATAAATATAATAAATCTTTTAGGATAATATTAGGTAGTTAAATTAGATAAGGTTAGCTTATAACCATAATAGATTTTTTCCTCATTATTTGGGGTGTTTGCCATATTTGGTGTAGGGTGTCGTCAGCATATTGGCGAGGTTTGCATCAGTTGGTATCAGAGCACACGGTTGCACGGCAAGTTCCATACCATTTTTTTTATCTAGTTCTTTTTTTATCTTCTCTACCTATTTCTATTCTCTATAAAAAAAATTATCATATTGTTCTATCTATCTTCTCTTCAGTAGGTTAAAAAAAAGAGAAAAAAAAGCCAAAAAAAATTCGTGCAAAAAAAAAGAAAGCAAAAAAAGTTCGTGCTAAAAAAAGAGCAAAAAAAATTTCGTGAAAAAAAAAGGTAAAAGAAAAAAAAATTGGCACATAATTCTATCTTATATCTCATTCTTATTATGCTCTATCTAAGTCTATTACTTCATTTCTTTCTTCTCTATTTAAATTTTACTCTTATTTTTGAGTCTATTCATACCTCTCACTTAAATTCTTTGAAATTACTTTTTGAAAACCTTTATTGATTTGTCTTGATTGTTCCTCAAGTTGAACTGCTTCGTAAAAACGATTTATTTTTAAAGTTCAATTTAGATTGAAAGAAGACATTAGAGAGAAAAAAGGTAAGAGTGTTTGAATCTTTAAGAAAAAGCCAATTGAGTGTGAAAACACGAGTAATTGAGAGAAATATGTGAGTGAGTGTTTGCAAGGTTCTTCTGTTATTTTTATTATTTGTAGGAACTCATGGCACAGCGGTGAGGAGATACGCCAAATGAAGAAGATTCCCAACAACCGATTCCAAATTTACAAATGCAAGCCATAATAAGTGAAATGAGACGAATGCTAAAGTCCGAGTTGGAACCGCTTCATGAGCAAATTGATCAATTGGAAGAAGGAGTGAGGGGTTTGCGTCAACATACCCCTACTGAACAGCGACCTCGAAGCTTTTAGCCAAGACGTTTTGATCCACAAGAACTCGAGGAGTTCGATCGATATGCTCATAGAGAACGACCCCAAGTTGATGACAACCTGGATAATATCAAGTTGAAGATACCCTCTTTTCAAGGAAAAACTGATCCAGAAGCGTATCTTGAATGGGAAAAGAGGATGGAGATGGTTTTTTACTGTCATAATTACTCGGAGATGAAAAAGGTACGACTTGCTGCTGTCGAATTTACTGATTATGCTATAATATGGTGGGATCAGTTGGTGAAGGAAAGGAAACGAAATCACGAACGCCCTCTGTAGTCTTGGGATGAAATGAAAGCGATCATGTGACGACGATTTGTTCCCAGCCACTATCATCGGGAGTTGTTCAATAAACTCCAAAGGCTTACCCAAGGATCAAGAAGCGTCGACAAATACTTCAAGGAGATGAAGATTGCAATGATTCGAATAAATGTGGAGGAAGACAGAGAGGCAACAATGGCGAGATTTTTGCATGGTCTAAACCATGAGATAGCTGACGTGGTGAAAATGCAATATCATGTTGAGCTGCAAGATATGGTACATCAAGCTATCAAAGTCGAACAACAATTGAAGAGAAAGAGTTTACACAAAAGGGGATTAAACAATGGTTCCTCGAACTCATGGAAACCATCCTCAAGGCGATTTGAGAGTCAGTCAACTCAACCTCAACATGCTCCACTAAAAGAGACAACCAAGCAGGCTATGGCCCAAAATCAAGGTAACACCCATATCACAACTCCCAAAACTCGTGATATTAAGTGTTTCTGATGCCAAGGCAGGGGTCACATTGCAAGTCAATGCCCAAATAAGCGGGCAATGGTGATCAATGCTAATGGTGAAATTGAAACCGATGATGAAAAAGAAGATATCGATCTGGGGATGCCACCACTTGAAGATGCAGATGAATATGCAGAAGAAGGGGAATTGTTGGTTGCACGGCGAACTCTCAGTGTTCAAGCCCAAGAAGAAGAAAACAATCAGCGTAAAAACTTATTTCATACTCGTTGTTGTGTGAAAAATAAGGTTTGTTGTGTTATTATAGATGGAGGAAGCTGCACTAATGTAGCTAGCACTGAGCTGGTGGAGAAATTGGCATTACTAACCTTAAAGCATCCGAAGCCCTATCGACTACAATGGCTGAACGACCAAGGTGAACTCAAGGTAACCAAACAAGTGTTGGTTGCATTTTCTATTGGAAAATATCAAGATGAAATACTATGTGACGTGGTACCAATGCACACGTGCCATATACTTTTGGGACGACCTTGGCAGTTTGATTGTCAAGTTATGCATGATGGATTCACTAATAGGTACTCTTTTGTGATGAATGAGAGACCAATATCTCTTGCACCATTGACTCCAAGGCAAGTTTTTGAGGATCAACTGAAAAAGAAAAGGCAAATGAACAGAAAATAGAAGAAAAAAAGAAAGGAGAAATATCAGAGTTGAAAAAAAAAAGAGGGAAAAGCTAGAAGTGAAAAAAAAAGAGAGTAAAAGCAATTTTATTGCAAGAAAAAGTGAGATCAAGCGAGCTTTACATTCACATCAGGCTCTTATTGTACTTATGTACAAGGACACCTTTTTGAGTACTAACGATCTTGTCGGATCTTTGTTGAGCAATATTATTACTGTTTTGTAGGAATTTATCGATGTCTTTCCTGATGAGATACCGCCAGGTTTGCCACCAATTCGAGGAATTGAACATCAAATTGATTTAATCCCTGGAGCGACAATTCCCAACCGACCAGCATATAGAAGTAACCCTAAGGAAACAAAGGAACTCCAATGCCAAGTCCTAGAGCTGATGGAAAAGGGGTATGTTCGAGAGAGTATGAGTCCATGTGTTGTGCCAGTGCTACTTGTACCTAAGAAAGACGGAACATGGCAAATGTGCGTGGATTGTCGAGCCATCAACAACATCACGGTAAAGTATCGCCACCCTATTCCTCGTTTGGATGACATGTTAGATGAGTTGCATGGATCTTGTTTATTTTCGAAAATAGATCTTAAGAGTGGATATCATCAAATTCGAATGAAAGAAGGGGATGAATGGAAAACTGCATTTAAAACTAAACAAGGATTATATGAATAGTTAGTTATGCCCTTTGGATTGACTAATGCACCAAGCACCTTTATGAGGTTAATGAATCATGTATTACGTGCTTTTATTGGGATATTTGTAGTGGTATATTTTGATGATATTCTAATCTACAGCAAGACCATGGATGAACATGTAGCATATTTAAGAGCTGTGTTAGAAGCATTAAGGCAACATAAGTTGTTTGCCAACTTGAATAAATGTGTCTTTTGTTCGGATAAACTTGTGTTTCTTGGATATATTATAAGTTCAAAAGGGATTGGAGTTGACGAGGAAAAGATTAAGGCAATTCGCGACTAGCCGACACCTAGTTCGGTAAGTCAGGTAAGAAGTTTCCATGGATTAGTTAGTTTTTATAAACGTTTTGTTCCAAATTTCAGTAGTTATGTTGTACCTCTTACTGTTGTTATAAAGAAAAACGTACCTTTTAAATGGGGTAATGAGCAACAAAATGCATTTCAATTGATAAAGGAAAAATTAACTACTGCCCCATTTCTCTCATTGCCTAATTTTTCGAAAACATTTGAAATTGAGTGTGATGCATCAGGAGTAGGTATTGGAGGTGTATTAATGCAGGAAGGAAGACCAATTGCATATTTTAGTGAAAAGTTGAGTGGAGCAACCCTTAACTATCCTACCTATGATAAGGAGATGTATGCCCTAGTTCGAACTCTTCAAACATGGCAGCACTACCTATGGCCGAAAGAGTTTGTGATTCACACAGATCATGAATCTCTTAAACATCTCAATGGACAACACAAGTTGAACAAACGCCATGCAAGGTGGGTGGAGTTCATTGAAACATTCCCATATGTGATCAAGTACAAACAAGGTAAGGAAAATATAGTTGCAGATGCTCTATCGCGAAGGTACACTATGCTTTCAATGCTAGATTCTAAATTACTTGGTTTTGATTATATCAAGGATTTGTATGCAAATGATCCTGATTTCTATGAAGTGTTTAAAGGTTGTCGAAATGGTAGGTTTGGAAAATTTTATTTACAAATTGGATTTCTTTTTCGAGAAAATAAATTATGCATCCCTTAGTCTTCTTTGCGTGAGTTACTTGTTAGGGAAGCACATGGTGGAGAACTTATGGGACATTTTGGGGTAGCTAAAACTATGGCGATGATGCACGAGCATTTTTTTTGGCCCCACATGAAAGGGATGTTGAGAAAATTTGTTCTCGATGCATTACATGTAAGGAGTCTAAATCTAGGCAACAACCTCACGGCCTGTATACTCCTCTTTCGATTCCCAATGCACCTTGGATTGATATGTCCATGGATTTTGTTTTAGGATTACCAAGAACTAAGAGGGGGAGGGATTCTATGTTTGTGATAGTTGATAGGTTTTCGAAAATGGCACATTTCATTCCATGTCATAAAACTGATGATGCATCGAATGTGGCTGATTTGTTCTTTAGAAAAGTTGTCAGATTGCATGGTATGCCTAGAACTATTGTTTATGATTGTGATTCTAAATTCTTGAGTTACTTTTGGAAAACCCTATGGGGTAAATTGGGAACCAAACTGCTGTTTTCAACAATATGTCACCCACAAACTGATGGTTAAACAGAAGTAGTAAATAGGACATTAGGTACTTTATTACGTTCTATAATAAAAAAGAATTTGAAATCATGGGAAGATTGCTTACCACATGTTGAATTTGCTTATAATCGTTCTGTTCATTCTACAACTAAGTTTTCACCATTTGAGATTGTTTATGGTTTCAATCCATTAACCCCTCTAGATCTAACTCCACTTCCTGTAGGTGAATTGGTGAATTTTGATGGAAAGAGAAAAGCAGAGTTTGTGAAAGAACTGCACGAGAAGACAAATATGCACATTGAACAGATAACTAAAGTTTATGAAAAACAAGCAAACAAGGGCCGCAAAAGTGTCATTTTTGAACCCGGCGATTGGGCCTGGCTTCATATGAGGAAAGAACGATTTTCGGAACAAAGGCGATCAAAACTTCTTCCTAGAGGAGATGGACTATTTCGTGTGTTGGAACGCATTAATAATAATGCTTACAAGCTAGAGTTGCGTGGTGAGTATAGCGTTAATGAAAACTTCAATGTTACTAATTTAATGCCCTTTGACGTAGGTGATGAAGA
The DNA here is from genome assembly GCA_030064425.1 of Trapa bicornis. Lineage (NCBI taxonomy): Eukaryota > Viridiplantae > Streptophyta > Magnoliopsida > Myrtales > Lythraceae > Trapa > Trapa bicornis. Next base: position 736,689 of record CM057756.1, on the reverse strand, counting down.
AACAGAAGATTTGAGGACAAATCATTTTCAAGAGGGGGAGAATGATGTAAATCCGACTAAAAAGACTATGAATTCACAAGTCCAATCAATCGAACCTGCAATGGAGCTGAACAGTTCGTCACCAAATGAGATGAATAATCATTTGAGACTACAAGAGGGCCCAATCACAAGGTCAAGGGCTAAAAGATTCAAAGAAGCTTTATATGGGCTGATTAAAGAGATTGTTGAATATTCAAATAGAAGCCCAAATGAAGAGCCCAAGATGAGCCCAAGAGAAGGTCCAGATTTAATTAATAAGGAGAGATTTATAAATATAATAAATCTCTTAGGATAATATTAGGTAGTTAGATTAGATAAGGTTAGCTTATAACCATAATAGATTTTTTCCTCATTATGTGGGTCATTCGGTTGTTTTCTGAGCCTATAAAAGGCATACTCCACAGCATTGGAAAGACACACCTTGGAATTTCAATCTTGTGAGTTTTGTCTACTTTCTATCTTGAAATGGCTTTTTGAACTTATCAGGTTTTTACCTGTGGCGTTCAAGCAATCAAGACTTATCACCCGGGGTTTTCTAAGAGTTCTTCTTTGAGGATTTTGGTGTGGCGTCTACATATCCCATACATTGTTTCTCATATAAACAAGTTATATTCCATCTTTTCGCACTTGTATCGTGAAAGTCTTGGGGTTTTTGCCATATTTGGTGTAGGGTGTCGTCAGCATATTGGCGAGATTCGCATCAATATTTTTGTGTATTTTGTACTATTTTGGGTTGTTTGAATAATCCGTGCCATATTTTTCGTCTTGATTAACCCCAACTCTTTTTAGTTTTTCTTTTAATTTTTATTGTTTCTTATTATTTGAGGGTATTTATTATATTTTTAGTATTGATTACTCTTTTTAGTGTTTCTTTGAATACATATTATTATATTTTGTTTATCCTATATTTGTATCATACTATTTTTTATGTTTTCTTATACTTTTAGTTTTACTTATTATTTTTTGTAATTCTTTTGCGGTTCATTTTTTAATTTTATATCATTTTTTAATGTTTCAAACTATTTTTATTTTATAGTAATTCTTATTATTTTTATGTATTGAACTATATCAACTATTTTTTGCATTTTTGTACCTATTAGTGTTTATTATTTTTTGTGACTGCTTGCTTGTTTAGTGTCACTTATTATTTTTAATAATTCATTTTTATATATTTTTTAATTTTTATTATGTTTTTTAGTATTTCAATTTTTTGAGTTATCTTCAATGATTCTTACTATTTTTTTTGTCTTAAACTATAATCTATTTTTTGTTTTTCTTTTGTGTTTTGAGTGTTTTTTATTATTTTTTGACATTTATTATATTTTAAGTTAATTATTTTTTTAATGTATCATTCAATATTTTATTGGTTAGTTCTTTCTTTTTTTATTAATTCCTTATATTTTATATTTAATTTCTATTTTTATATTTTTTTACAGTTTATTCCTACATTTTTATTGTGTTTTTTAGTGTTTCATATTATTTATATTATTTTTTTATGATTCTTACCATTTTTCTTTATTTAAAGTTCCCAACTATTTTTTGCATTTATTTTTTAGTGCTTCATACGTTTTGTAGAGTTCTTGATATTTTATTTGTTACTATTTGATATGTTTCTTTAGATGTATATTATCTCGTTTTGTTGGTTATTTATTTGTTTTTTTTTACTTATTTTAGTGTTTTCTTATTTTTTTTCATGGCAACAATTTTTAGTTATTCATTTAAAGGTTTTTATTTAAAATTTTATTTTATTTTTTAGTGTTTCATACTTTTTTAGGTTGTTTTAATTAATTATTATCATTTTTCGTCAAACTATTTTTGCACATTTCTTTATGATTTTTGGTTTTTCTTGTTATTTTTGGAATTTTATTATTTTTAAGTATTTTTTGCTACTTATGGCATTTATTTGACTTCATTCTTCAATTTTTTATTAGAATTTTAGACATTTATTTTTATTTTGTGTTTAATTACGTGTTTAGTAGAACTTACTCTTCTTAATAATGTCTACTACGATTTATTTTATTTATTTTATTGAGATTTTTAAAATATTTTGGGAGTTTTGAGTAATTCATAATATTTTTTTGTGCATATGAAGATCCCTAAAATTTTTGTCATCTTTTGCATTGTTTAGTATTTATTTACTATTTTTTTGGAGTTTCTTAGAATTTAAGTCTTTATTACTATTTGTGGTTTTTCATTCAATGTATCTCATTATTTTTAATTTTATTGTTTCTTATTATTTGTAGATGTTTATTATATTTTTAATATTAATTTGGCTTTGTAATATTTCTTAGAATGTATATTACTATTTTATTTTTGTCATTTATTTTTGTCATTATGTTTTTTTGTGTTTTCTTAAGATTTTATTTTACATAATTATTTTTTGTAATTTACTTTTTATATCATTTTTGAATTTTTATATTATTTTTTAGTGTTTCAAACTATTAGGATCTTTTTGAGTGATTCTTATAATTTTTTTTGTATATTGAATGATCCATATTTTTTTAATTTTTTAATATTTTATTATTTCTTACATTTTTTGTTAATTACTTCTATGTTTAGTATCACTTATTATTTTTAATAATTCATTTTTATGTTGTTTTTTTAATTCTTATTATATTTTTTAGTATTAAAAATTATTTTGAATTATTTTTATTGATTCTTACCATTTTTGTGTCTTAAGTGATATCATATATTTTTTGTATTTCTTTTGTGTTTTAAGTGTTTATTATTATTATTTGAAATACAATGTATTTTAAGTTAAGTGTATATTTGAATGTATTTTTCAATGTTTTATTGGTTATTTAATTGTTTATTATTATATTCGATAATTCCTTATTTTTTAGTTTCAATTACTGTTTGGTATATTTATTTGAATGTATATTACTACATTTTACTTTTTAAGTATTTTTGCTATTTGTGGCATTTATTTTATTTCATTTTATATTTTTAATAGAAATTTATGTATTTCATTTTAATAATGTCTACTATAGTTTAATTTTTTAGGTTTTTTATTTTATTGAGAGTTTAATAATATTTTGGGTGTTTTCGAGCTATTCGTAATATTTATTTTTTCTATTTTGAACTATCCCTAATATTTTTGTCATATTATATATTGTTTATTATTTTTTACTATTTTTTACAAATTTCTAGAATTGAAGTGTTTATTACTATTTGTGGTATTTTATTGAATGTATCACATTATATTTTGTTGGACATTTAGGTATTTCTTACTTTGTTATATGTTTTCTTTTACTTTTTGTGTCACATACTAATATTAATAATTACTTTTATGGTTTAATTTGGAATGTTTATTGTGTTTTTATGTACTTCGATTTTGGATTGTTTAATTCTTACCATATTTTTTTGTCTTGATCGACCCTAACTCTTTTTATCTTTTAAATTGGTTTTTATTGTTTATTATTATTTGTAGATTTTTATTATATTTTTAGTATTAATTAATCTTTGTAATGTTTCTTTGAATGTATATTACTCTATTTTATTTTTCTTTTATTTGTATGATACAATTTTTTTGTGTTTTTGTATGCTTTTATTTTCACTTATTATTTTTGGAAATTGGTTTTGTTGTTGGTTTTTGAATTTTTATATCATTTTTTATTGTTTCAAGCTAATTTGGGTCTTTTGAGTAATTCTTATTTTTGGATATATATTTAACGATATCAACTATTTTTTACATTTTTGTACGTTTTGATATTTATTATTATTTTTTTGTAATTGCTTGCATGTTTAATGTCACTTACTATTTTTAATAATTCATTTTTATGTCTTTTAGTATTTTAATTTTTTTTAGTTATCTTCATTGTTTCTTACTTTTTTTTGTCTTGAATGTTTCTTATTATTTTTTGAAATTCATTATGTTTTAAGTTAAATATTTATTTGAATGTATTTTTCCATGTTTTATTGGTAAGTTATTTGTTTTTTATTATTTTTTGTTAATTCCTTATTTTTAGTTTAAATTACTATTTTTGTATTTTTTTTATAATTTATTCTTAAATTTTTATTATATTTGTTAGTGTTTCATACTATTTAAGTTATTTTTTAGTGTATCTTACCATATTTGTACAATTAAAACTTTCGTACTAATTTTGGTGTTAATTTTCTTACTATTTCAAACATTTTTTTAGAGTTTCTTTTTATTTACTATTTGGTATATTTCTTTAGATGTATATTACTATATTTTATTAGTTATTTGGGTGTTTCTTACTTGTTTTAGTGCTTACTTATTTTTTTATTGTAACAAATTTTAGTAATTCATTTAATAGTTTGTTTGTAATTTTATTTTATTTTTGTGTTTCATATTTTTTAGGTTGTTTTAATTGATTATTACCCTTTTTGTGAACTTTGCAAACTATTTTTTACAATTCTTGGTGATTTTGAGTTTTTCTTGTTATTTTTGGTATTTTATTGCTTTTTAAGTGTTTTTTTTGTTACTTGTGGCATTTATTTGACTTCATTCTTCTACTTTTTATTAGAAATTTAAGGATTAATTATTATTTTGTGTTTGATTGTGTGTTTAGTATAACTTACTCTTTTAGTAATGGTTTATTTGTTTATGTACTTTGTTTTATTTAGAATTTTAAAATATTTTAGGTGTTCTTGAACAATTCAAAATAATTTTTGTATTTTGAATGATCCCTAAAAGTTTTGTCACCTTTTGCATTGTTTAATATTTTTTACTATTTGTGGTGTTTTGTTGAATGTATCTTATTATTATTTTTTTTATTTTCTTATTATTTATGGATATTTATTATTTTTTAATATTGATTTCTCTTTTGTAATGTTTATTAGAATGTATATTACTATTTTATGTTTTTCATTCTATTTTTTTGTGTTTCTTATTCTTTTAATTTATTTTATTATTTTTTGTAATTCATTTTGTTGAACATTTTTTTTAATTTTTATATTATCTTTTAGTGTTTCAAACTATTAGAGTCTTTTTAAAATTCTTATCATTTTTTTTGTATATTGAATGATACATACTATTTTTTAATTTTTTTTACTTTATTTGATTATTACTATTTTTGTGATTGTCTGCATGTTTAGTGTCACCAACTATTTTTAATAATTAATGTTTATATTATTTTTTTAATTCTTCATATATTTTTGTTAGTATTTCAAATTATTTTTAGTTATCTTTATTGATTCTTACTATTTTTATGTATTGACTAATACCATCTATTTTTTTTATGTTTCTTTTGTGTTTTGAGTTTTTATTATTATTATTTGAAATACGTTATATTTTAAGTTAAGTGTATATTTGAATATATCTTTCAATGTTTTATTTGTAATTTATTTTATTCTTATTATTTTTGTTAATTCCTTATTTTTTAGTTTCAATTACTGTTTGGTATGTTTTTTAATGTATATTACTACATTTTTACTTTTTATGTAAACCCCGCTCTTTGGAGTTAAGAAAAATCAGGAAAGAATTGGTAAAACCGAGTGAGAAAATCAAACTAGTTCACAAACTCGATTATTGAGGAACGGGCAAATTGGAGAAATTACAACTCCCAAGTGACCCAAAAAAATTATAAACCTTGGAAAAGAACTTTAGAACCAATTGAGAGAGAAAAACTAGATCGGTTCGGGTGAACCGGATCTGAACCGAATTGAACTAGTTTATAAACCAGAACCAATAGAGAGAAGGCAAACCGGGAAAATTATGGATCCCAAGTGAACTAAAAATTCAAATAAGTTATGAAAAAGGACTTTAAGATGAATAAGGGATAAAAACCAAATTGGTTCGGGTGAACCGGATTAAACTGGTTTGAACCACTATTGAACCGGATGCTAAATTTATTTTTCTAGGTGGCTTAGAAAATTCCAATTTGAGAATTGATGCCACCATTTGATAAATAATAAATTTAGATGAATTTAGAAATTTTTAATTTTGAAAAACTCGGTCGAATTGGGCTGGAGCTAGCCGGTTTAAGCTTTGAACCCAGTTCGGACCGGTCCAGTTTAGTTCGAAACAGTGTCGTCTTCATTTTTTAGATGACAACACTGTTCACTCGCTAAAAAATCAAAGTAACACCGTCAAAAAGGAAACGTTTTCATTCAATACGTTTCAGGCCATCAATTACTGTCATAAGGGTGCCAAATGGACAGCCGACGAGTCCCCGAGCTCCCTATATAAAGAGCCCATCTCCATTCATCCTCTCCACACTTAAAAACCTCACTCTCACTCAGCTGCATAGTTTTTCGGTGAAACTCGAGCCAGAGTTCTGATATATGGTCTTTTCTGAGCCAAAGAAGATGTGGTCAGGTTCCTTAGAACCGAGGAGAAGTCAGCTACATTGGTAGAATCCATTCACTTCGAGGGTCGTCGGAGAAACGTTGGCGTGATAGAACAATGAAGCACCTCCAGCGAACTAAAGCTGCCCTGTTTCGGCTGAGATAAAATTGACCAATTTGAGCCCTCCACAAGCCAAACCAAGCTCTTTCAACACCTCCTCAACTCTCCTACAATCGAATTAAAACTGAAAGGTAAGCCAATTTGACTCCCCTCTATATTTTACAACCGGTGCTAGAGAGAGAACCGATAGAATTTCAATGATAAAATTTTCACCCAATTCAGCATCAATTGATGCAATTCTTGATCCTAGGAGCAACCTCAGGAGCAGAGCCATCTGCCTAGATTGGAATCTCGGACCGTCGCGCCTCCGACGGTGAGCATTTGAAGCTTTCTCTCTACATTTTATTTTCCAAAGAAGCTCCGTTTGAGCTCGTTCTAGCATCAAATCGTGTTATTCAAAGTGCAATTGAATCGTATGAAGATGTAGGAACTCCAATTTAACTTCAATTTCAACAATTAAACTTGTTTGATTAGTCAATTTGATGAAAACAAATTTGGCTCTGTTGGAAAGTTGAAATTGGGGGGAAATTTTGGGAATTTTGAAATGTAATTTTATAAAATTGAGGGTCAATTGGACATGATAAGAGGGGACCAATTGAGCAAATTTTGAAAATTTTGGGGTAAAACTTACCATTTTTGTAAAGTATGGGCAAAATGGTAAATTTGGAAAATTAAGGACAAAATTGGGAATTTGGGAAACTTGAACCCTTTTTGTGAAATTGAATAAATTGAGGTCCAAGGGGAATTTTAAAAGTTTTGGGACTCAGTTTGGGGAAAAACCAGCAATTAGGGCCTAAAGTAAAAGAAAAAGAACTTTATGTACTAAATTGCAAATATTTGAAAAGTTAGATATTTTAGTCATTCATATTGAATGAAGGCTATCAAGCCAAATGATAATGAACAAAGATGTTCATATCGTGTAGGAATACGAGATATCGGGAATGCCAGCTAAGATAAAGCTCGTAAAGGATGAACGTCGATTTAGAGGAAATACACTGCATGATCGAGTGAGTGGGATTTAATATCATACCTGGTTGGGATGACAAGCATCTCAAAAATAAAAACCCACTACTAAGTGGTATTTTAATCATCGCACCAATGTGCAAATCAAGCAGAAAACTACTTACCAGTTGTAAGTATATTATAACTAGTTGGTATGATGAAACTTTCTCAAAAGAAGTGGAAAACCCATTCATTAGTTATGAGAGGAGATGTCCTCATAATTGATTGGTATGATGGATAGTTGAAAAGTATATTTTGTCGAAAGTGCTCTCCCCTGACTGTGTGCCACTGCTTAAACAATTTGGGAGACTTTCTTGACAGGAGCTCAAATAGCTCTATTAGGCTGGAGGCCTCGGTTTTGGAATTTGGAGGCTAATATGCCCAATTTTTGAAAATATCGAACAGTGGGCCCTAGGCTAGTTAGCACGAGCAGGAGCTCGTAAACAAACATGATTAATATACCATGAAAACTTAAGTAAATGAATTGTTTGGCGGCCATGGTACTAAGACATGACCGACATACTCAGTCAACTAGCGGTAGTGCAACATGACAGGTCTCTGGACTAGTCAAGACAAACAGCTACAAGTTGAGTTGAGGGTCGGGGTCGTTGGACCAATGGCACCAAAGATTATATGGTATTATGTGAAATTTGTTGATTGTGCATGACCTGTGTTTACGGGACCTTCAAGATGTCCAAGAGGGGTAGTGATACGTCCCAAGGCTCTGAATGACCCGGTGGATATAAGGGCAGTTAGTCATACCATAACTCTTGCAGAGCTCAGAGTAGCTTCAAGCGCATGAGACCGGGGTAAGATGAGGTTTTGTCCTCATACGGACACGGAGATTTGTTATAGGATTGAGGGTCGGATGTCGCGAACATCCACTCATTATCAGGGTAGAAGTGGACATACTTATATCTAGGTGGCCGGTAAGTCGCTCTGACGCCACAAGTGGGTTCAGTGGATGGGTTGGGCTGCGATTGTGTGTTTTACCTTCATGATGAAGGATGTGTATTGGGTGATGACACACTGTGGTAATAAAAAATAATTTTTTTAAACTGAAAAATGAAAATGGGGAAAATTTAAAGAAATTAAGGAGTCTAGCACACTACATTTTGGAAAACTATTTTTCATCGAATTTAATTTTTTTATAATACCCATTCACTGAGTTGTAGAAACTCACATCTCTTTTTATCCTTTTTCAGGAAACAAAGAAAATGATTAGGGATAATACCAAATCTTACCATCTATCAGGTATGCTTGATCTCCCTTAAGTTTACATTTCATTTTATATATGTCTTTCCAGGTAACAAGGTTAAAAGTACGCCTAGTTACACTTGAATTAAAAAATGAGAAAACTTCTCTTGAACCAAAAGAACGACGTGTTGATCATAAGGATTTGACCAAACTGGATCAGGGCATGACATTTTAAGTGTTTTTACTTTTTGTGACATTTATTTAATTTAATTTTTTTATTTTTATTAGAAATTTAGGCATTTATTACTATTTTGTGTTTGCTTGCATGTTTAGTATAACTTATTTATTTTAATAATGTATACTACTGTTTTATTTTTTATATTATTTACTTTATTTAGAGTTTAATAATATTCTGGGTGTTTTTAAGCGATTTATAACATTTTTTTGTATTCTAAATGATCCCTAATATTTTTGTCATATTTTATATTGTTTAGTATTTTTTTTTACTATTTTTTAGATTTTTCTAGAATTTAAATGTTTATTACTATTTGTAGAGTTTCGTTGAATATATCTTATTATTATTTTTATAGTTTCTTATTATTTGTGGGTATTTATTATATTTTAATATTGATTTCTCTTTTTAATGTTTATTAGAATTTATATTACTATTTTATGTTTATCATTCTATTTTTTTTATGTTTTCTTATTCTTTAGTTTATTTTATTATTTTTTGTAATTCATTTTTCTGATCATTTTTTGAATTTTTATATTCTCTTTTAGTGTTTGAAACTATTAGGGTCTTTTAAGTGATTCTTATCATTTTTTTGTATATTGAATAATACATACTATTTTTTAATTTTTTTTATATTTTATTATTTTTGGTGATTGCTTGCATGTTTAGTGTCACTTAATATTTTTAATAATTAACGTTTATGTTATTTTTTTAATTATTCATATATTTTTTAGTATTTCAAATTATTTTGAGTTATCTTTATTGATTCTTATTATTTTTTATTTCTAGAGTGATACCATCTATTTTTTGTGTTTGTTTTGTATTTTAAGTTAAGTGTATATTTGAATGTATCTTTCAATATTTTATTTGTAATTTATTTTATTCTTATTATTTTTGTTAATTCCTTATTTTCTTAGTTTTAATTACTATTTGGTATGTTTTTTAATATATATTATTATGTTTTACTTTTTAAGTATTTTTATTTTTTGTGACATTTATTTGATTTCATTTTCTTATTAGAAATTTAGGCATTTATTACTATTTTATGTTTTCTTACATGTTTAGTATAACTTACTTATTTTAATAATGTATATTGCTATTTTATTTTTTATATTATTTACTTTATTTAGAGTTTAATAATATTTTGGGTGTTTTCAAGTGATTTATAATATTTTTTTTGTATTTTGAATAATCCCTAATATTTTTATCATATTTTATATTGTTTAGAATTTTTTTACTATTTTTTAGAGTTTTCTAGAATTTAAATATTTATTACTATTTATGATATTTTTTAATATATCACATTATGTTTTGTTGGCTATTTAAGCATTTTTTTACTATTTTTTGAGTTTGTTTTTACTTTTAGTGTCATATACTAATATTAATAATTACTTTTATGGTTTATTTTTTAATATTTATTGTGTTTTTATGTTTTATTTTGGGTTGTTTGAGTAATTTGTGTCATATTTTTTATTTTCATCGACCCAGCTCTTTTTAGCTTTTTTGTGATTTTTAATATTTCATATTATTTGAATATATTTATTATATTTTTAGTATTTATTACTCTTTTTACTATTTTTTAATGCATATTATTATATTTTGTTTATCCTATATTTGTATCATATTTTTTGTATTTTTTATACTTATTATTTTTTGTAATTCGTTTTGAGATTCATTTTTTTTAATTTTTATATTATTTTTTAATATTTCAAACTATTTTAATTATCTTTGAGCAATTCTTATTATTTTTTATATATTGAACAATATCAGTTATTTTTTACATTTTTGTGCCTTTATTGTTTATTATTTTTTTGTAATTGCTTGTATATTTAGTGTTATTTATTATTTTTAATAATTTATTTTTATATTTTTTAATTCTTATAATATTTTTTAGTATTTTAAATTTTTTTACTTATTTTTATTGTTTTTTACTATTTTTTTTGTATATTGAACTATAATCTATTCTTAGTATTTCTTTTATTTTTCAGTGTTTATTATTATTTTTTTTAATATTTTTATATTTTAAGTTAATTATTTTTTTTTATTGTGCGCTCGGATAGACCTGTGCTTCTGGTCCAGACCCAACCTAATATCGAGTCTGCTGGACCCGAAACCTGGATCCGAAGCTCGGGTCAGGCTTCTCGACCCGAATTCACTGCTCAGATCCATCTAATTTTTTTTAATATATATTGCAATACTGGCACTCCGTTGCTTCAAAATTGAAAAGTTTAAAAATATTCTTCCGTTGAACTCTTACTCCAAACATGCAAGCAAAGGTAGTTGACTGCAAAACTGGCTCTTTCTTGCCCCGGCCTAACTAGGGAGCTTTTATTGCGTGGGCCAACAATTATGAAAGGTAAGACTTTATGAGCATTGGGGTAAACTGCTTCCGTCTATATATGGTTGCTTATATTATTCTATTAATTGCCCGTTTATGTCAGCTATTTACTTACTGAAAATCTTTCCAAATTATTTATTCCTCAGGGAGAATCTTCAATATAGTTACTTGGATATTACCTCCTTTTTTCAACTTCCCATGGCTCTTCAAATCACAGCTTCTCTAGTTGTGTATCTGCGTCCATGTGCTCATATTGATAAAAGAAACTTGAGTTTTGAAGAACTAGGGTCACGGGTTGCTCTGTCTTTTAGGCTACTTAAATAATGTTGAAGCAACTGCACTGACAATTGATGAAGATGGCTGGTTACGAACTGGAGATATTATTCATTTTGATAGTGATGGCTTCTTACATATGCATGGTCGCTTAAAAGAGATCATCAAATACAATGGCTTTCAGGTATAGACAGGCTTGGTTAAGTATGATTCTCAATTCAATTGCAGAATTCTCACGAAACATGAGATTCTTTTGATTTGATTGTACGGACTTCTTCCTTCTTAGTTTTGTGAAGACCTTTCAAGTGAAGAAAAAAAGTGAAAAACTTACATATATCTTCTCTCTGGCAGATTGCCCCTGTTGATCTTGAAGCCGTCTTAATCTCTCATCCCGATATAACTGATGTTGCTGTTGCAGGGTATGTAAGAACCTGTTTACTGTGTATATTTTAATAGAATGGCCTATTGGATTAGTCCTTGTGAGGTTTTCAACATTGTATTTTACTATCAATCATTCTTACCCACAGCACTAGAAGTGGATTAGAACAGTTTAAGTTTAACCTGGCTGAAAATAGTGGCCAGAGACTGTCTATTCTCATCAGCTTGTCTCAAACTTTTTGGAGCTTCTTTCCTCTCTGCATCTATACAAAAAACTTTTGCTTTCTTCAGCAACCATCATCCTTTCATACTTAATCATCATCTTTACTGCACAGTGCTGTAAATGAAGAATGTGGGGAGATCACAGTGGCTTTTGTAGTTCGGAGAAATGGAAGCACAGTCTCTGAGGAAGGTCTCATAGACTTCGTGGCTAAACAGGTCCAAGAATCTAAGTTCATACTTAACACTTGGGTTTCAGAAGGACTTTTTGGCAAGCTCATTAAGCTAGCAGTAAGTTTATGAAACTAATAACCATTTCTCATCAATAGGTTGCACCGTACAAGCAGGGAAGATCTTCAGGAGGGAGCTCAAGAGGTTGCTCGCCTCTCGACTCTGAAGCCTCCAAGCAGCAGGGAAGATCCTCAAGAGGTTGCTCTGCTCCTCGACTGTGAGACAATGCATCATCAGACCACCACCCTCTTGATAGTTCAGGTGATGATGATTTTGTGCCAAACAATACACATTATCTCATAGAGAGAAGAATAACATGAACTGGTTCTTGGCTTTAGGATGTTGCAGGGTATATCTTGAGTTTTCTCGTCTGTTTGCCAAATCATTTTATGATGAGCTTGCTGTATTTATTTTAAGTACAAACAATCATTATCCTCGACAAGAAGATCAAGTTAAAAAGCAGTGATAAACTAAATATAGACTCTGATCAAACTTACTTCTGCACTGAGGGCATTGATCTCCTGCTATTATTCTCTATATTACAAATCTTCATTGAATCGGCAATGGATGACGATCAAACATGCGCCTGGGTGTAAGGCAGAAAGAGGGAGAAGAGGGGGTGGAGAGAAAGAAGAAGAAAAAGATTATAAACTTGATGTATTTGAATCTTTTTCTGTTCTTCAAGCTTTGGTTGTGGCGGCTTTCAATGGTGGAAAAGCTCCCTATGCAACAATCTGCTCGTATAGGTCTCTGATTTTCAGCCCGACGATCGTCTGGAAGAGGGCGGTGCCATTGTTGCTGCCGGGGAAATCTGAGTGCTTCAGTATCTGCTGGGTGACCTCTCCTTACATCTTGGCCGAGAGGTTGCTGAGGTGGCTCTCGACGTAAATGTGCTCATTCAATCGGTCAAATTGACCATCCATCTCCAACATGGAGACCTCGTAATAATAAGTTTTATTTTCTTTCCCTCCTTTTAATGAAACTAGGTCGAGGTCCTTTCTTTTAAAGGAGGGAAAAAAATTATAAGGGCGGGTCCATTTGGACTCAAGCCCGGAATCAAATCAGCCAGATCCAAAGCTCAGCTCTCGGGTACCATCTATGGATCTGAACTCGAGAGTGGACTCAAGTAAACTCAAGATTACTCGGGTTCGCTCAAGTCAGATGAACCAGGTACAATTGACATGCCTAGAATGTATCCTTCAATATTTTATTGGTAAGTTATTTATTTTTTATTATTTTTATTAATTTCTTATGTTTTATTTTTAATTACTATTTATGTATTTTTTTTACAGTTTATTCTTGAATTTGTATTGTGATTTAAACTATTTAGGTTATTTTTTATAATTCTTACCATCTTTGTTTAAAGTTTCCTATTATTTTTTACGTTTATTTTTTTACTGCTTTATACATTTTTTAGAGTTTCTTGATATTTTATTTGTTATTATTTGGTATGTTTTTTTAGTTATATATTACTTTATTTTATTGGCTATTTAGTTTTTTTTTTACTTATTTTAGTGTTTTCTTATTTTTTCATGTCAACAATTTTTAGTAATTCCTTTAAAGGTTTATACTTGAAATTTTATTTTATTTTTTCAGTGTTTCATACTTTTTTAGGTTATTTTAATTAATTATTATCATTTTTTATCATTAACCTTACAAAATATTTTTTACATTTCTGGGTGATGGTGAGTTTTTCTTGTTATTTTTGGAATTTTATTGTTTGTATTATTTTTTGCTACTTATATCATTTATTTGACTTTATTCTTCAATTTTTTATTAGAATTTTAGGCATTTATTTTTTATTTTGTATTTGATTATGTGTTTAGTATAACTTACTCATCTTTGTAATGTCTACTACAAATTTTTTTATTTTATTTACTTTATTGAGAGTTTCAAAATATTTAAGATATTTTTGAGTAATTCATAATAATTTTTTTGTACTTTGAACAATCCTTAAAATTTTTATCATCTTTTGCATTGTTTAGTATTTTTTTTTACTATTTTTAGAGTTTCCTAAAATTTAATTATTTATTACTATTTGTGATGTTTCGTTCAATATATCTCATTATTTTTATTTTTATTATTTTTTATTATTTGTAAAAATTTATTATATTTTTAATATTAATTTCTCTTTGTAATGTTTATTAGAATATATATTACTATTATATGTTTGTCATTTATTTTTTTCATTATATTTTTTTATGTTTTCTTAAGCTTTTAGTTTATTTTATTATTTTTTATAATTCATTTTGTGTATCATTTTTTATTTTTATATTATTTTTTAGTGTTTCAAACTATTAGAGTATTTTTGAGCCATTCTTATAATTTTTTTTGTATATTGAATGATCTATATTATTTTTAAATTTTTTAAATTTTATTATTTTTTACAATTTTTGTTGATTGCTTGCATGTTTAGTGTTACTTATTATTTTTAATAATTTATTTTTATGTTATTTTTTAATTCTTATTATATTTTATAGTATTAAAAATTATTTTGAGTTATTTTAATTAATTTTTACCATTTTTTATGTATGAGTGATCTCATATATTTTTTGTGTTTTAACTGTTTATTATTATTATTATTATTATTATTATTTGAAATACATTGTATTTTAAGTTAAGTGTATATTTGAATATATTTTTCAATGTTTTATTGGTCATTTAATTGTTTATTATTATTTTTGTTAATTTCTTATATTTTAGTTTCAATTACTATTTTGTATGTTTATTTGAATATATATTAGTACATTTTACTTTTTAAGTATTTTTTTATTTGTGGCATTTATTTAATTTAATTTTTTATTAAAAATTTATGCATTTATTATTATTTTGTGTTTGCTTGCATGGTTTGTATAACTTACTCATTTTAATAATGCATACTATGGTTAAATTTTTTAGGTTATTTATTTTATTGAGACTTTCATAATATTTTTGGTATTTTTAAGCGATTCGTAATATTTGTTTTTTGTATTTTAAACTACCCCTAATATTGTTGTGATATTATGTATTGTTTTATTGTTTTTTTACTATTTTTTAGATTTTTCTAAAATTTAAGTGATTATTACTATTTGAGGTATTTGGTTGAATGTATCCTGTTTAGTCATACATTTAGATATTTCTTATTATTTTATAATTTTTTTTTACTTTTAGTGTCATATACTAATATTAATAATTAAGTTTATAGTTTATTTTTTAATATTTATTATATTTTTATGTATTTCACACTATTTTGGATTGCTTGGATGATTCTTACTATATTTTTTATCTTGATCCACCCCAACTGTTTTTATCTTTTCAAATGATTTTTATTATTTCTTTTTATTTGTGAATATTTATTATATTTTTAGTATTGATTAATTTTTAGTAGTGTTTCTTTGAATGTATATTACTCTATTTTGTTTGTCCTATATTTGTATCATAAACTTTTTTTGTGTTTTCCTATGCTTTTAGTTTCACTTATTATTTTTAGAAATTTATTTTATTGTTAATTTTTAAATTTTTATATCATTTTTAATGTTTCAAACTATTTGTATCTTTTTTAGTATTTTTTTTATATATGAACGATCACAACTATTCTTTTTACATTTTTGTACCTTTTGGTATTTATTATTATTTTTTTTGTAATTGCTTACATGTTTATGTCACTTACTATTTTTAATAATTCATTTTTATGTTTTTTAAATTCTTATTATATTTTTTATTATTTCAATTTTTTTGAGTTATCTTCATTGATTATTTCTATTTTTTATGTCTTGAACTATAATCTATTTTTGGTGTTTCTTTTGAGTTTTGAGTCTTTCATATTATTTTTAAAATTTATTATATTTTAAGTTAATTATTTATTTGAATATATTTTTCAATGTTTTATTAGTAAGTTATTTGTTTATTATTATTTTTATTAATTCCTTATTTTTAGTTTAAATTACTATTTTTTGTTTTTTTAATTTATTCTTGAATTTTTATTATGATTTTTTAGTTTTTCTTACTATTTAAGTTATTTTTAGTGATTATTACAATATTTGTACATTTAAAATTCCCTACTAATTTTGGCATTAAATTTCTTACTACCTCAAACATTTTTTAAAGTTTCTTGATATTTTATTTGTTACTATTTGATTTATTTTTTTAGATATATATTACTACGTTTTATTGATTATTTGAGTATTTTTTACTTATTTTAATTTTAACTTATTTTTTTTATTGTAACAATTTTTAGTAATTCATTTAAAAGTTTGTGCTGGTAATTTTATTTTATTTCTTAGTCTTTCATATTTTTTTAGGTTGTTTTAATTGATTATTACTATTTTTTTTATGAACGTTGTAAACTAGTTTTAACATTTCTTAATGATTTTCAATTTTTCTTGTTACTTTTTGTATTTTATTATTTTTTAAGTGTTTTTTTGGCATTTGTGGCATTTATTTGACTTCATTCTTCTATTTTTTATTAGAAATTTAAGTTTTTATTACTATTTTGTGTTTGATCGTATATTTAGTATAATTTACTCTTAGTAATATTTACTAGGGTTTATTTTTTATTTTATTAAGAATTTAAAAATATTTTAGGTGTTTTTAAGTAATTAATAATATTTTTTGTATTTTAAAAAATTCCTAAAAGTTTTGTTATCTTTTACATCATTTAATATTCTTTTTACTATTTTTTAGGGTTTACTAGAATTTAAATATTCATTAATATTTGTGGTATTTTGTTGAATGTGTCTTATTATTATTTTTTATTGTTTCTTATTATCTGTGAATATTTATTAATTTTTTTTTGTAATGTTTCTTATAAGCTATATTACTATTTTATGTTTATAATTTATTTTTTTATTATATTTTTTTGTGTTTTCTTATGCTTTTAGTTTATTTTATTATTTTTTATAATTAATTTTGCTGATCATTTTTTTACTTTTTATCATCATTTAGCGTTTCAAACTATTAGGGTTTTTTTTAGTATCATTTTTTTGTTTATTGAATGGTCATACTATTTTTTAAATTTTTATATATTTTATTGTTTCTTACTATTTTTTGTAATTGCTTGTATTTTTAGGGTCACTTACAATTATTAATAATTAATTTTTATGTTATTTTTTAATTATTCTTATATTTTTTAGTATTTTAAATTATCTTAAATTATTTTTATTGATTCTTATCATTCTTTATTTTTTTGAGTGATTCTATTTATTTTTTATATTTTAAGTGTTTATTATTATTATTTGAAATATATTATATTTTCAGTTAAATGTATATTTGAATGTATTTTTCAATTTTTATTTGTAATTTATTTGATTCTTATTATTTTTGTTAATAACTTATATTTTAGTTTCAATTATTGTTTGATATATTTATTCGAATATATATTACTACATTTTACTTTTTAAGTATTTTTTTTGTGACATTTATTTGATTTCATTTTTTATATTTTTTTGTAAAAAATAATTTGAAATACTAGAAAATATAAGAATAATTATAAAAAAACAACATAAAAATTAATTATTAAAAATAGTAAATGACACTAAATATGCAAGCAATCACAAAAAATAGGAGAAAATAATAAAATATAAAAAATTAAAAAATAGTATGAATTATTCAATATACAAAAAATTATAAGAATCACTTAAAAACACCCTAATAATTTGAAATACTAAAAAATGATATAAAAATTAAAAAATAATTAGCAAAATAAATTATAAAAAATAATAAAATAGTAAGAAATATCTAAATGTATAACAAAGCTATACATCCAATGAAACATAACAAATAGTAATAAACATTTAAATTATAAAAAATTCTAAAATATAATAAAAAACAATAAAAACTATATATTATGACAAAAATATTAGGGGACGTTCAAAATAAAAAAAAAATATTACGAAACGCTTAAAAATAGCCAAACATTAAGAAACTCTCAATAAAATAAATAACATAAAAAATTAAAGGATGGTAGACATTATTAATTATTAAAATGAGTAAGTTATACAAAATATGCAAGTAAATATAAAATAATAATAAATGCATAAATAAAATCAAATAAATGTCACAAATAACAAAAATGCTTAAAAAGAAAAATGTAGTAATTTACATTTAAATAAACATACCAAACAGTAATTGAAACAAAAATATAAGGAATTAAGGAAGTTATAAGAAACAATTAAATGATCAATAGAATATTGAAAAATACATTTAAATATGCACTTAACTAAAAATATAATATATTTCAAATGATAATAATAAACACTTAAAATATAAAAGAAAAACAAAAATATATGGGATCACTCGAGATATAAAAATAATAATAATCAATATAAAAACTTCAAATTAAAAAAAATATATTATGAATTTAAAAAATAACATAAAATGAATTATTAAAAATAATAAATGACACTAAAATATGCCAGCAATCAACAAAAATTGTAAGAAACAATAAAATATAAAAATAATAAAAATAATAATATGAATCATTCAATATACAAAAAAAATTATAAGAATCACTCAAAAAGATTCTAATAGTTTGAAATACTAAAAAATAATATAAAAATTAAAAAATAATATACAAAATAAAATTTAAAAAATAATAAAATAAACTTAAAGCTTAATAAAACACAAAAATAACCTAATAAAAAAATAAATGGCAAACATGAAATAGTAATATACATTCTAAAAAATATTACATATATAAATTAATATTAAAAATATAATAAATATCTACAAATAATATGAAACAATAAAAATAAAAATAATAAGATACATTTAAACAAACACCACAAATAGTAATAAACACTTAAATTTTAGAAAACTACAAAAAATAGTAAAAAATACTAAATAATGTAAAAAATGATAAAAAAAATTAGGGATTGTTTAAATTACAAAAAATATTATGAATTACTCAAAAAAATCCTAAATATTTTGAAACTCTCAATAAAACAAATAAAATAAATAAATAAACCATGGTTGACATTACTAAGAAGAGTAAGTTATACAAAACAATCAATCAAACACAAAATATTAATAAATCCTAAAATTCTAATAAAAAATTGAAGAATGAAGTCAAATAAATACCATAAACATTATGAAACTTTTAATAAAATAAATAACATAAAAAATTAAACCATAATAGACATTATTAAAATGAGTAAGTTATACAAAACATGCAAGCAAACACAAAATAATAATAAATGTATAAATATTTAATAAAAATAAAAAATAAAATCAAATAAATACCACCAATAACAAAAATACTTAAAAAGTAAAACACGTAGTAATATATATTCAAATAAATATAACAAACAGTAATTGAAACTAAAACAAAAGAAATTAATGAAAATAATAGGAAATAATTAATTGACCCATAAAAAATCTAAAAATATATTCAAATATACAATTAACTTAAAATACAATGTATTTCAAATAATGAAAATAAACACTTAAAAAACAAAAGAAACACAAAAAATAAATGAGATCACTCAAGAAATAAAAATGGTAAGAATCAATAAAATAATTAAAAAATAATTTTTAATACTAAAAAATATAATAAAAAATTTTAAAATAACATAAAAATGAATTATTAAAAATAATAAGTGACACTAAACATGCAAGTAATCAACAAAAATGGTAAGAAATAATAAAATATAAAAAAAAATTAAAAAATAATCTGTATCATTCAATATACAAAATAAAAATTATAAGAATCACTCAAAAAAACACTAAAATTTTAAATCACTAAAAAATAATATAAAATTTATAAATGATATACAAAATGAATTACAAAAAATAATAAAACAAACTAAAAGCTTAATAAAACACAAAAAAAATAATGAGAAAAATGACATACATAAAAAAATAAAGCTTAATATCTCATTATATATTCAAAGAAACATTAAAAAGAGAAATCAATATTAAAAATATAATAAATATTCACAAATAATAAGAAATAATAAAAATAAAAATAATGAGATATATTGAAGAAACACCACAAATAGTAATAAACACTTAAATTATAGGAAACTCCAAAAAATAGTAAAAAATACTAAACAATGCAAAAGATGATAAAAAGTTTAGGGATTGTTCCAACCACAAAAAAATATTATGAATTAAAAAAACACCTAAAATATTTTGAAACTCTCAATAAAACAAATAAAATAAAGAAATAAACCATAGTAGACATTACTAAGAAGAGTAAGTAATACTAATAAAAATTATACTAATCAAACACAAAATAAAAATAAATGCCTAAAATTCTAATAAAATTTTGAAGAATGAAGTCAATTAAATGTCATAAGTAGCAAAAAATACCTAAAAAAAATAAAATTCTAAAAATAACAAGAAAAACTCAAAATCACCAATAAATGTAAAAAATAATTTGCAACATTCATGACAAAAAATGATAATAATTAATTAAAACAACCTAAAAAAAGTATCAAATATTAAAAAAAATTAAAATAATATTTCAAACACAAACCTTTAAATAAATTACTAAAAATTGTTACCACTAAAAAATAATAAAACACCAAAATAAGTAAAATAAATAACTAAATAACCAATAAAACAAGGTAATATACATCTAAAGAAACATACCAAATAATAACAAATAAAATATCAAGAAATTATAAACATACCAAGTAGTAAAAAATGCCAAGAATTGTAGGAAACTTCAAATAAATAAAGTTGGTAAGAATCATAAAAAAAATAACCGAAACAATAGGAAACACTAAAAAATACAATAAATTCAAAAATAATTATAAAAAATATAGAAATAGTAATTATAAATAAAACATAAGGAATTAATAAAAATAATAAAAAATAAATAACTTACCAATAAAATATTGAATGATACATTTAAAAAATGATTAACTTAAAATATAATAAATTTCAAAAAATAATAAGAAACACTCAAAATAGAAACACCAAAAATATATTATAGTTCAAGAAATAAAAAAATAGTAAGAATCAATGAAGATAACTCATAAAAATTTGAAATACTAAAAAACATAATGAGAATCTAATAAAACATAAAAATAAATTATTAAAAATAGTAAGTGACACTAAACATGCAAGTAACCACAAAAAAAATAATAACCACTAAAAGGTACAAAAATGTAAAAAAATAGTTAAGAACGTTTAATATATAAAAAATAATAAGAATTACTCAAAAAGAACAAAAATAATTTGTAACATTAAGAAACTATATAAACATTAAAAAAACAAATCGTAAAATAAATTATAAAAAATAATAAGTAAAACTAAAAGTATAAAAATACACAAAAAAATAAAATAATACAAATATAAGACAAATAAAACATTGTAATATGCATTCAAATAAACACTATAAAGAGTAATCAATATTAAAAATATAATAAATATCCCTATGAAAATAATAAAAACCAAAATAATAGCTAAAAAGAGTTGGGGTCTATCAAGACGAAAAATATGTAACGAATCATTCAAACAATACAAAATAGTAGGAAATATACAAAAATATAATACAAATTTAAAAATAAACTATAAAATTAATTATTAATATTAGTATATAAGACTAAAATCTAAAATAAACACAAAAAAAAGTAAAAAATACCTAAATGGTCAACAAAACATAATGAGATCCATTTAAGGAAACTCTAAAAAATAGTAAAAAAATACTAATTAATACAGATATGACAAAAATATTAGGGATAGTTCAAAATTCAAAAACAATGATGAGAAATACTTAAAAATCTTAATACTTTTGAAACACAAAAGATAAATATAAAAACTCAAAAAATTATCAGCAAAATGAATTACAAAATATAATAAAATAAACTAAAAACCTTTAAAAACACAAAAAAAATAGAATGATAAACATAAAATAGTAATATATATTATAAGAAACATTATAAAGAGAAATTAATATTAAAATATAATAAATATCTACATATAATAAGAAACAATAATAATGAGGAGATATATTCAACTAAACAATAAACATTTAAATTTTAGAAAACCCTAAAAAAATAGTAAAAAATATTAAATAACGTAAAAGATGACAAAACTTTTAGAATTGTTAAAAATATAAAAGATATTATGAAATAGTCAAAAATATCTAAAATATTTTGAAATTCTCAATAAAACAAACAATGTCAAAAAATAAACCGTAGTAAATATTACTAAAAAGAGTAAGTTATACTAAACACACAATCAAACACAAAATAATAATAAATGCTTAAATTTTTAATAAAAAATAGAAAAATGAAGGAAAATAAATGCCATAATTAGCAAAAAATACTTAAAAAGTAATAAAATACCAAAAACAACAAGAAAAACTCAAAATCACCAACAAATGTAAAAAATAGTTTGCAACCCTCACAAAAACAATGGTAATAATAAATTAAAACAACCTAAAAAATATGAAAAACTAAAAAATAAAATTACAAACACAATCCTTTAAATGAATTACTAAAAATTGTTATAATAAAAAGAAGTAAACACTAAAACAAGTAAGAAACACTGAAATAATCAATAAAACGTAGTAATATACATCTAAAAAAACATACCAAATAGTAACAAATAAAATAACAAGAAACTCTAAAAAAACGTTTAAAGTAGTAAGAAAATTAACGCCAAAGTCAGCAATGAATTTTAAATGTACAAATATTGTAAGAATCTCTAAAAAAAATAACTTAAATTATATGACTCACTAAAAAATAATAAAAAATCAAGAATAAACTGCAAAAAATATAAAAATAATAATTTAAATTAAAAATAAGGAATTAAAAAAATAAAATAAATAAATAACTTACAATAAAATGTTAAAAGATACATTCAAATAAATAATTAACTTAAAATATAATAAATTTCAAAAAATAATAAGAAATACTCAAAACACAAAAGAAACACCAAAACTATATTATAGTTCAAGATATAAAAATAGTAAGAATCAATGAAGATAACTCAAAAAAATTTGAAATACGAAAAAAATATATATAATTAGAATTTAAAAAATATAAAAATAATAAGTGACACTAAACAAGCAAACAATTACAAAAGATAATAATAAATACCAAAAGATACAAAAATGTAAAAAATAATTGAGATAGTTCAATATATAAAAAATAATAAGAATTCCTCAAAACACCCAAAATAGTTTGAAACATTAAAAAATGATATAAAAATTCAAAAAACAAACAACAAAACTAATTTCCAAAAATAATAAGTGAAACTAAAATTATAAGAAAACACAAAAACAATTGTGTGATACAAATAAAGGACAAACAAAATAGAGAAATATACATTCAAAAAATATTACAAAGATTAATTAATACAAAAAATATAATAAGTATCCTTAAATTATAAGAAACAATAAAAATCAATTAAAAAGATAAAAACATTTGGCATCAATCAAGACATAAAAATATCATAAGAATCATCCAAACCACCCAAAATAGTGTGAAATACATAAAAACACAATAAACATTCAAAAATAAACCATAAATACAATTATTAATATTAGTATATGACACTAAAAGCAAAAGAAAGCTCACAAAATAGGAAGAAATACCTAAATGTCCAACAAAATATAATAGGATACATTGAAACACCACAAATAGTAATAAACATTTCAATTATAGAAAACTCTAATAAATGTATAAATTTCTAATAAAAATAAAAAATAAAATAAAAAAATGCCCCAAATAGCAAAAATACTTAGAACGTAAAGAGTAGTAATATATATTCAAATAAACATAATAAACAGTAATTGAAACTAAAACAAAAGGAATTAACGAAAATAATAAGAAATAATTAAATAACAAATAAAACATTGCAAAATACATTCAAATATACACTTGACTTAAAATACAATGTATTTTAAATAATGATAATAAACACTTAAAAAATAAAAGAAACACAAAAAATATATGGGATCACTCAAGACACAAAAATGGTAAGAATCAATAAAAATAGCTCAAAATATTTTTCAATACTAAAAATATAATAAGAATTTAAACAATAACATAAAAATGAATTACTAAAAATAATAAGTGACGCTAAACATGCAAGCAATCAACAAAAATTGTAAGAAACAATAAAATATAAAAAAATAAAAAATAATAATTGGATCATTCAATATACAAAAAAAATTATAAGAATCACTCAAAACGACCACAAAAGTTTGAAACACTAAAAAACAATATAAAAATTCATAAATGATATACAAAATGAATTATAAAAAATAATAAAATAAACTAAAAGCTTAAGAAAACACAAAAAAATATAATGAAAAAAATAAATTACAAACATAAAATAGTAATATACATTCTAAGAAACATTACAAAGAGAAATCAATATTAAAAATATAATAAATATCCACAAATAATAAGAAATTATAAAAATAAAAATAATGAGATACATTAAACCAAACACAACAAATAGTAAAAAACCCTAAAAAACCCTAATAAACACTTAAATTCTAAGAAACTCCAAAAAATAGTAAAAAAATACTAAACAATCAAAAGTTGACAAAAATTTTAGGGATCATTCCAACTACAAAAAAAAAATATTATGAATTACTCAAAAATATCCAAAATATTTTTAAACTCTTAATAAAATAAAGAAATAAACCATAGTAGACATTACTAAGAAGAATAAGTTATACTAAACATGCAATCAAACACAAAATAAAAATAAATGACTAAAATTCTAATAAAAAATTAAAGAATGAAATCAAATAAATGCCATAAGTAGCAAACAATAATTAAAAATAATAAAATTCCAAAAATAATAAGAAAAACTCAAAATTATCAAGAAATGTAAAAAATAATTTGCAAGGTTCATGAAAAAAATGATAATAATTAATTAAAAAGCCTAAAAAAGTATGAAACACTAAAAAATAAAATAATATTTCGAACACAAACCTTTAAATGAATTACTAAAAATTGTTGCCATGAAAAAATAATAAAATACCAAAATAAGTAAAAAAAATAACTAAATAATCAATAAAACGAGGTAATATACATCTAAAGAAACATTCAAATAATAAGAAATAAAATATCAAGAAACTCTAAAAAAACATATGAAGCAGTAAAAAATGCCAAAAATTGTAGGAAACTTCAAATAAATAAAGTTGGTAAGAATCATAAAAAAATAACTTACCAATAAAATATTGGTAACACTAAAAAAATACAATCAAAATTCAAAAATAAATTGTAAAAAATATAGAAATAGTAATTATAAATAAAACATAAGTAATTAATAAAAATAATAAAAAACAAATAACTTACCAATAAAATATTAAAGGATACATTTAAAAAATGATTAACTTAAAATATAATAAATTTTAAAAAATAATAAGAAACACTCAAAACACAAAAGCAACACCAAAAATATAGTTAAAGACATAAAAAAATAGTAAGAATCAATGAAGATAACTAGAAAAATTTGAAATACTAAAAAACATAATGAGAATCTAATAAAACATAAAAATAAATTATTAAAAATAGTATGTGACACTAAACATGCAAGCAATCATAAAAAAAAATAAACACTAAAAGGTACAAAAATATAAAAAAATAGTTAAGAACGTTCAATATATAAAAAATAATAAGAATTACTTAAAAAGAACCAAAATAATTTGTAACATTAAGAAATGATATAAAAATTAAAAAAATAAATTGTAAAAAATAATAAGTAAAACTAAAAGTATAAGAATACACAAAAAATAGTTGACGTATTATACATATAAAGAAACATACTAATTAGTAACAAATAAAATATAAAAAAATTAAAACGTATGAAGCAGTAAAAAATGCCCAAAATAGTAGCGAACTTCAAAGAAATAAAATTGGTAAGAATCATAAAAAAATAACCAAAATAGTAAGAAACACTATAAAAGACAATTAAAATTCAAGAATAAATTACAAATATACCTAAATTGTAATTATAAATAAAACATAAGGAATTAACGAAACTAATAAAAAACAAATAACTTGCCAGTAAAATATTGAAGCATACATTAAAAAAAAACAATCAACTTAAAATATAATAAATTTCAAAAAATAATAAGAAATACTCAAAATACAAAAGAAACACCAAAAATAAATTATAGTTCAAGACACAAAAAATATTAAGAATCAATGAAGATAACTAAAAAAATTGAAATACTAAAAAACATAATGAGAATTTAAAAAAAATTAAAAATAAATTATTAAAAATAGTTAGTGGCACTAAACATGCAAGCAATCACAAAAAAAATCACTAAAAGATATAAAAATGTAAAAAATAGTTGAGAAAGTTGGATATATAAAAAATAATAAGAATTACTCAAAAAAAAACCAAAATAGTTTGAAACATTAAAAAATAAACTGTAAAATGAATTACAAAAAATAATAAGTAAAACTAAAAGCATAATAAAACTTAAAAAACGGTATGATACAAATATAAGACAAACAAAACATAGTAATATGCATTCAAATAAACAATATAAAGAGAATTAATACTAAAAAAATAATAAATATTCCCCAAAATAAGAAATAATAAAAACCAAAATAATAGTTAAAAAGAGTTGGAGTCGATCAAGATGAATAATAAGGTACGAATCATTCAAACATCCAAAGTAATACACAATAAACATTTACAAATAAACCATAAAAGTAATTATTAATATTAGTATAAAACACTAAAATAAAAAATAAACACAAAAAATAATATAAAATGCCGAAATGGCCAACAAAACATAATGAGATATATTCAACTAAACACTTAATAAACACTTAAATTCAAGAAAATTCTAAAAAAATAGTAAAAAAATACAAAACAATAAAAAATTTTGATAAGAATATTAGGGATAGCTCAAAATACAAAAAAAAAATGTTATGAATCACTTAAAAACACCCAAAATATTATTAAACTCTTAATAAAACAAAGAATATCAAAAATTAAATAGTAGTATCCATTATTAAAAGTTAGTTATACTAAACATGCAAGAAAATACACAATAGAAATAAATGCCTAAATTTCTAATAAAAATAAAAAAATGAAATCAAATATATGTCCCAAAAACCAAAAACACATAGTAATATACATTCAAATAAACATACCAAACAGTAATTGAAACTAAAACATAAGGAATTAACAAAAATAATAAGAATAAAATAAATTACAAATAAAACATGGAAAGATACATTAAAATATACATTTAACTTAAAATATATACTAAAAATACAATGTATTTCAAATAATAATAATTAACACTTAAAACACAAAAGAAATACAAAAAATAGATGGTATCACTCAAGACATAAAAAATTGTAAGAATCAATAAAGATAGCTCAAAATAATTTGAAATACTAAAAAACATAAGAAGATTTTAAAAAAATAACATAAAATTAATTATTAAAAATAGTAAGTAACACTAAACATGCAAGCAATTACCAAAAATTTACCAAAAATAGTAAGAAACAATAAAATATAAAAACAAATTGTATGGATCATTCAATATACAAAAAAATGATGAGAATCATTTAAAAAACCCTAATAGTTTGAAACTCTAAAAATAGATATAAAAACTCAAAAAATTATCAGCAAAATGAATTACAAAATATAATAAAATAAACTAAAAGCATATGAATCCACAAAAAATAGAATGATAAACATAAAATAGTAATATACATTCTAAGAAATATTACAAAGAGAAATCAATATTAAAATATAATAAATATTCACATATAATAAGAAACAATAAAAATAATAATATTGAGATATATTCAACTATTTGCTTGCATGTTTCTTTGAATGTATATTACTCTATTTTGTTTGTCCTTTATTTGTATCATACAATTTTTTTGTGTTTTCGTAGGCTTTTAGTTTCACTTATTATTTTTGAAAATTCATTTTGTTGTTCGTTTTTTAATTTGTATATCATTTTTTAATGTTACAAACTATTTTGGGTCTTTTTGAGTGATTCTTATTATTTTTGATATATTAAATGATCTCAACTATTTTTACATTTTTGTACCTTTTGGTAGTTATTATTATTTTTTATAATTACTTGCATGTTTAGTGTCGCTTACTATAATTCAATTTTATGTTTTAAAATTCTTATATGTTTTTTAGTATTTCAATTTTGTGTGTTATCTTTATTAATTATTTCTATTTTTTATGTCTTAAACTATAATCTATTTTTGGTGTTTCTTTTGTCTTTTGAGTGTTTCTTATTATTTTTTGAAATTTATTATATTTTAAGTTAATTATTAATTTAAATGTATCTTTCAATGTTTTATTGGTAAGTTATTTGTTTTTTTTATTATTTCTGTTAATTCCTTATTTTTAGTTTAAATTACTATTTATGAATTTTTTTACAATTTATTCTTGAATTTTATTGTGTTTTTTAGTGTTTCATACTATTTAAGTTATTTTTTTAGTGTTTCTTACAATATTTGTACATTAAAAATTCCCTCCTAATTTTGGCGTTAATTTTTTTTACTACTTCAAACAATTTTTAGAGCATCTTATTTTTTTATTTGTTACTTTTTTGGCATGATTCTTTAGATGTATATTACTAATGTTTCTTACTTGTTATAGTGTTTACTTATTTTTTTTATTGTAACAATTTTTAGTAATTCATTAAAAGGTTTGTGATTGCAAGTTTATTTTGTTTTTTAGTGTTTCATATTTTTTTTAGATTGTTTTAATTGATTATTAGCATTTGTTTTTTGAACATTACAAATTATTTTTTACATTTCTTAGTGATTTTGAGTTTTTCTTGTTATTTTTGGTATTTTATATCTTTTTATGTGGTTTTTGCTACTTGTCGCATTTATTTGACTTCATTCTTCTATTTTTTATTAGAATTTTAAGTATTTATTATTATTTTATGCTTGATTGTGTCTTTAGTATAAGTTACACATTTTAGTAATGTCTACTACAATTTATTTTTTTGACATTTTTTGTTTTATTGAGAATTTCAAAATATTTTGGGTGTTTTTGAGGAATTCATAATAATTTTTGTATTTTGAACAATACCTAAAAGTTTTATCATCTTTTGCACTATTTAATAATTTTTTACTATTTTTTAGGATTTCCTAGTATTTAAATATTTATTATATTTGTAGTGTTTATTGAATGTATTTAAATCATTATTATTATTTTTATTATTTCTTATTATTTGTGGATATTTATTATATTTTAATATCAATTTCTCTTTGTAATGTTTCTCAAAATATATATTACTATTTTATGTTTATCATTTATTTTTTTTCATTCCATTTTTTTGTGTTTTCTTAAGCTTTTAGTTTATTTTATAATTTTTTGTAATTCATTTTGGTGATCATTTTTTAAATTTTTTATAACCACTTTTAGTGTTTCAAACTATTAGGGTCTTTTAAATTGATTCTTAACATTTTTTTTGTATATTGAATGATCCATACTATTTTTTAATTTTTTATTATTTCTTACTATTTTTGGTGACTACTTGTATGTTTAGTGTCACTTACAATTTTTAATAATTAATGTTTATGTTGTCTTTTTAATTCTTCATATATTTATTAGTATTTCAAATTATTTTGAGTTATCTTTATTGATTCTTACCATTTTTATGTCTTTAGTGATACCATCCATTTTTGGTGTTTTTTTGTGTTTTAGTGTTTATTATTATTATTATTTGAAATATATATTTTAAGTTAAGTGTATATTTGAATGTATCTTTTAATGTTTTATTTGTAATTTATTTGATTCTTATTATTTTCGTTAATTTCTTATAATTTAATTTTAATTACTATTCGGTATGTTTATTTGAATGTATATTACTACGTTTTACTTTTTAATTATTTTTACTTTTTGTGATATTTATTTGATTTTATTTTTTATTTTCATTAGAAATTTAGGCATTTATTACTATTTTGTTTTTGCTTGCATATTTAGTATAACTTACTCATTTTAGTAATGTATACTACGTATAATTTTTTATATTATTTTCTTTATTTAGAGTTTCATAATATTTTGGGTGGTTTAAGTAATTCATAACATTTGTTTTGTATTTTGAAAGATTCTTAATATTTTTGTCATATTTTGTATTGTTTAGGGTTTTTTACTTTTTTTTTAAAGAGTTTTCTATAATTTAAGTGTTTATTACTATTTGTGATATCCCATTATGTTTTGTTGGTTATTTCAGCATTTCTTTCTATATTTTGTGTTTGTTTTCACTTTTAATGTCATATACTATGTTTTGCTTGTCCTATATTTGTATCATACTATTTTTTGTGTTTTCTTATGCTTTTAATTTTCCTTATTTTTTTAATTCTTTTTTTGTACGTTTTTTTTAATTTTTATAGTATTTTTTAATGTTTCAAACTATTTTGATTAATTTTGGTTAATTTTGATTAATTCTTATTATTTTTTTTATATTGAACGATCTCAACTATTTTTTTTATATTTTTGTATTTTTAAGTATTTATTATTTTTTTTGTGATTGCTTGCATGTTTAGTGTCACTTACTATTTTTAATAATTCATTTTTATGTTTTTTTAAATACTTATTATATTTTTTAGTATTTCAAATTTTTTTTTTACTTATCTTTGTTGATTCTTACTATTTTTTATCTTGAACTATAATCTATTTTTTGTGTTTCTTTTGTGTCTTGAGTGTTTCTTTTTTGAAATTGATTAAATTTTAAGTATATATTTTATGTTAATTATTTTTTAATGTATCCTTCAATATTTTATTGGCAAGTTATTTATTTTTTATTATTTTTGTTACTTATGTTTTATTTTGAATGACTAATTATGTATTTTTTGTAGTTTCTTCTTGATTTTTTATTGTGTTTTTTAATGTTTCATAATATTAAGGTTATTTTTTATGATTCTTACCATCTTTGTTTATTTAAAGTTCCCTACTATTTTTGAAGTTTATTTTTTTTACTGCTTCATACATTTTTTAGATTTTCTTGATATTTTATTTGTTACCATTTGGTATATTTTTTTAGATTTATATTACCTCGTTTTATGGGTTATATAGTTGTTTTTTTTTACTTATTTTGGCGTTTTCTTATTTTTTCATGTCAACAATTTTTAGTAATTCCTTTAAAGGTTTGTGCTTGAAATTTTATTTTATTTTTTTAGTGTTTCATACTTTTTTAGGTTATTTTAATTGATTATTATCATTTTTTGTCATTAATGTTGCAAACTATTTTTTTACCTTTCTTGGTGATTTTGAGTTTTTCTTGTTATATTTGAAATTTTATTGTTTTAAGTATTTTTTTGCTACTTATGGCATTTATTTGACTTATTGTTCAATTTTTATTAGAATTTTAGGCATTTATTTTCATTTTGTATTTGTTTGCATGTTTGGTATAACTTACTCTTCTTATTAATGTTTTACATTGTTTAGTATTTATTAACTATTTTTTGGAGTTTCCCATAATTTAAGTCTTTATTACTACTATTTGTGGTGTTTCGTTCAATGTATTGTCTCTTATTATTTTTATTTTTATTGTTTCTTATTATTTGTGAATATTTATTATATTTTTATTATTAATTTTTCTTTGTAATATTTTTTAGAATGTATATTACTATTTTATGTTTGTCATTTATTATGTTTTTTTGTGTCTTCTTAAGCATTTAGTTTATTTTATTATTTTTTATAATTCATTTTGTATATCATTTTTAAATTTTTATATTATTTTTTAGTGTTTCAAACTATTAGGGTCTTTTTGAAAGATTCCCATATTTTTTTGTATATTGAATGTTCCATATTTTTTTTATGTTTTTATATTTTATTGTTTCTTACAAATTTTGTTGATTGCTTACATGTTTAGTGTCACTTATTATTTTTAATAATTTATTTTTATGTTGTTAATTTAAATTATTATTATTTTTTTAGTATAAAAAATTATTTTTAATTATTTTTATTGATTCTTACCATTTTTATGTCTTGAATGATCCCATAAATTTTTTATATTACTTTTGTGTTTATTATTATTTTTTGAAATACATTGTATTTTAAGTTAAGTGTATATTTGAATGTATTTTTCAATGTTTTATTTGTCATTTAATTGTTTATTATTGTTTTCATTAATTCCTTATATTTTAGTTTGAATTATTGTTTGGTTTTTTTATTTCAATATATATTACTACATTTTATTTTGAGTATTTTTGCTATTTGTGGCATTTATTTGATTTCTTTTTTTATTTTTATTAGAAATTTATGCATTTATTATTATTTTGTGTTTGCTTGCATGTTTTGTATAACTTACTCATTTTAATAATATCTACTATAGTTTAATTTTATTAGGCTATTTGTTTTATTGTGAGTCTTGTAATATTTTTGAAGTTTTTAAGTGATTTGTAATATTTGTTTTTTTTAATGAACCCTAATATTTTTGTTATGTTATGTATTGTTTTTTTACTATTTTTTTAGAGTTTTCTAAAATTGAAGTGTTTATTATTATTTGTTGTGCTTCTTTAAGTGTATCTCATTATATATATATATATATATATATTTGAGATTTAGGTATTTCTTACTATTTTAAGAGATTTCTTTTGCTTTTAGTGTCATATACTAATATTAATAATTACTTATATGTTTTATTTTTAAATATTTATTGTATTTTTATGTATTTTATACTATTTTGGGTTGTTTGGTTCTTACCATATTTTTGTCTTGATAGACCCAAACTGTTTTTATCTTTTCAATTGGTTTTTATTGTTTCTTATTATTTTTGGATATTTATTATATTTTTAGTATTGATTAATCTTTGTAGTATTGCTTTGAATGTATATTACTCTATTTTGTTTGTCATTTATTTGTATCATACAATTTTTTTTTTGTGTTTTGGTATGCTTTTTGTTTCACTTATTATTTTTAAAAATTCAATTTGTTGTTCATTTTTTGAATTTTTATATTATTTTTTAATGTTTCAAACTATTTTGGGTCTTTTGAGTAATTCTTATTTTTTTTATATATATTGAACGATCTCAACTATTTATTACATTTTTGTACCTTTTGGTATTTATTATTATTTTTTGTAATTGCTTGCATATTTAGTGTCACTTACTATTTTTAATAATTAATTTTGATGTTTTTTAAATTCTTATGTCTTTTAGTATTTCAAATTTTTTCAGTTATACTTTTTTTTATGTCTTTAACTATAATCTATTTTTTAGGTTTCTTTTGTGTTTTGAATGTTTCTTATTATTTTTTGAAATACATTATATTTTAAGTTAAATATTTATTTGAATGTATTTTTCCATGTTTTATTAGTAAGTTATTTATTTTTTATTATATTTGTTAATTCCTTATTTTTTAGTTTAAATTACTATTTTTGTATTTTTTGCAGTTTATTCTTAAATTTTATTGTATTTTATAGTGTTTCATATTATTTAAATTATTTTTTTGTGATTCTTACAATATTTATACAATTAAAACTTCCCTACTAATTTTGGCTTTAATTTTCTTACTACTTCAAACATTTTTTAGAATTTTTTATTATTTTATTTGTTACTATTTGATATGTTTCTTTAGAGGTATATTACTACTTTTTATTGGTTATTTGGGTGTTTCTTACTTGTTTTAGTGTTTACTTATTTTTTTATTATAACAATTTTTAGTAATTCATTTAAAGGTTTGTGTTTACAATTTTATTTTATTTTTTATTTTTTTCATATTTTTTAGGTTATTTTAATTGATTATTTCCATTTGTTCTTTAACGTTGCAAACTATTTTTTTACATTTCTTGGTAATTTTGTGTTTTTCTTGTTATTTTTAGTATTTTATTACCTTTTAAGTATTTTTTGCTACTTGTGGCATTTATTTGACTTCATTCTTCTACTTTTTATTAGAAATTTAAGGATTTATTATTATTTTGTGTTTGATTATGTGCTTAGTATAATTTACTCTTTTTAGTAATGTCTACTAGGGTTAATTTTTTGACTGTTCTTTATTTTATTGAGAATTTTATAATATTTTAAGTGTTTTTGAGTAATTCAAAATATTTTTTATATTTTAAACTATCCTTAAAAGTTTTGTCATCTTTTACATCATTTAATATTTTTTACCATTTTTTAGGTTTTCTTAGAATTTAAATATTTATTATTATTTGTAGTGTTTCGTTGAATGTACCTCATTGTTATTATTTTTATAATTTTTTTATTATTTGTGAATATTTGTTATATTTTAATATTGGTTTCTCTTTGTAATGTTTTTTAGAATGTATATTACTATTTTATATTTATCATTTATTTTTTTATTCTATTTTTTTGTGTTTTCTTATTCTTTTAGTTTATTTTATTAATTTTTGTAATTCATTTTACTAATCATTTTTAAAATTTTTATATTCTCTTTTAGTGTTTCAAACTATTAAGGTCTTTTTAAGTGATGCTTTTATGAATCATTCAAACAACCCAAAATAATACGAAATATAGAAAAACACAATAAACATTAAAAAAATAAATCATAAAAGTAATTATTAATATTAGTATATCATACTAAAAGTGAAAAAAATATAAAAAATAGTAAGAAATACTAATTGGCCAACAAAACATAATGGTATACATTCAAGTAAACAACACAAATAGTGATAAATACTTGAAATCTAGCAAACTATTATAAAATAGTAAAAAATTTAAACAATACAAAACATAACAAAAATATTAGAGATAGTTTAAAATACAAAAAAAATATTATGAATCAATTAATTAAAACATAAAATATTAGGGATAGTTTAAAATACAAAAAATGAAATCAAATAAATGTCACAAAAAGCAAAAATAATTAAAAAGTAAAACTTAGTAATATACATTTAAATAAACATACTAAATAGTAATTAAAACTAAAATATAAGGAATTAATGAAAACACTAAAAAACAAATAAATGACCAATAAAATATTGAAAAGATACATTCAATATACATTTAACTTAAAATATATACTTAAAATACAATCTATTTCAATTAATAAAATTAAACACTTAAAACATAAAAATGGTAAGAATTAATAAAGATTACTCATAATAATTTGAAATACTAAAAAGTATAATAATAATTTAAGAAACAACATGAAAATGAATTATTAAAAATAGTAAGTGACACTAAACATGCAAGCAATCACCAAAAAATAGTAAGAAACAACATAAGATATAAAAAATATAAAAAAAAAATAAGTCGTGACCATTCAATATACAAAAAATTATAAGACCTACTCAAAATGACCAAGAATAGTTTGAATTATTAAAAATAATATAAAAATTAAAAAATGAACTACAACACGAATTAGAAAAAAATAATTGAAACTAAAAGAATAAAAAAACACAAAAAATAGTATGTTACAAATAAAAAACAAAATACAGTAATATGCAATCAAATAAACACTAACAAGAGAAATGAATACTAAAAATGTAATAAATATCCACAAATAATAAGAAACAATAAAAACCAAAAGAAAAACTAAAAAGAGTTAGGGTTGATTAAGACAAAAAAATATGGTAAGAATCATTCAAAAAATAGAAAATAGTATGAAATATACAATAATACAATAAATATTCAAAAATAAATCATAAAATTAATTATTAATATTATTATATGACACTAAAAGTGAAAGAATGTACAAAAAAAAGTAAGAAATACCTAAATAGTCAACAAAACATAATATGATACATTCCACGAAACACCATAAATTAGAATAAATACTTCAATTCTAGAAAACTCTAAAAATAGTAAAAAAATATTAAACAATACAAAATATGTCAAAAGTATTAGGGATTGTTCAAAATACAAAAAAATATTATGAATTACATTAAAACACCCAAAATACTATGAAACTCTCAATAAAACAATGAACTTCCAAAATTAAACCACAGTAAACATTTTAAAAATGAGTAAGTTATACTAAACATGCAAGTAAACACAAAATAATACAAAATGCCTAAATTTCTAATAAAAAAAATGAAAGCAAATAAAAGCCATAAAATGTAAAAACGCTTAAAAGTAAAACGTAGTAATATGCATTCAAATCAACATACCAAAACCTTAATAGAAACTAAAACATAAGGAATTAAGGAAAATAAGAATAAACAAAAATGAAAGAATTATAAAAAATAATTAGTGAAAATAAAAGATAAGAAAACACAAAAAATAATATAAAACAAATAAAACATAGTAATATACATTCCATGAAACACTACAAAGAGTAATCAATATTAAAAATATAATAAATATCCACAAATAATAAGAAATAATAAAAACTAAAAGAAATGCTAAAAAGAGTTGCATCAATGAAGAAAACAAATATGATAAGAATCATTTAAACTAATCAAAATAATATGAAATACACGAAAATATAATATACATTCAAATATAAACCATAAAAGTAATTATTCAAATTAGTATATGAAACTAAAAGAGTAAGAAAATACAAAATTAGTAAAAAATACCTAAATGACCGACAAAAGATAATTTGATAAATACCGCAAATAGTAATGAACAATAGGTAACTCTAAAAAATACTATAAAAATATTAAACAATACAAAATATGACATAAATATTAGAGATCGCTCAAAATATAAAATATATTTTGAATCATTCAAAAACACCAAAAATATTATGAAACTACCAATAAAACAAGGAATAGTAATAAATGCCTAAATTTCTAATAAAAAATATAAAAATAAAGTCAAATTAATGTCACAAATAACAAAAAGAAATACTTAAAAAGTAATAAAATTAAAAAAATAATAAGAAAAACCCAAAATTAACAAGAAATATAAAAAAAAATAGTTGGCAATGTTCAGGATAAAATGGTAATAATCAATCAAAATAATCCAAATAATTATGAAACACAAAAAAATAAAATTTCAAAGACAAGTGTTTATATAAATTACTGAAAATTATAACACTAAAAACATAAGAAAATAACAAAACAACTAAGAAACACCTAAATAAATAATAAATATAGTAATATGCATTCAAATAAATATTTATCTTAAAGTACTATATATTTAAATAAAATAATAAATAACACTCCAAACACAAAAAATATATGGGATCACTAAAGACTCAAAAAATGTTAAGAATCAATGAAAATGAAAATAATTTGAAATACTAAAAAATATAATAAGAATGTAAAAAAGACACATAACAATGAATTACTAAAAATAGTAAGTGACACTAAACATGCAAGTAATCATAAAAAAAAAAGTAAGAAACACTAAAAAATAAAAAAATAAATGCAAAAAATAGTCAGGATCATTCAATATAACAAAAATAAACACTAGAAATTAGGGAACTTTAAATATACATAAATGGTAATAAATAATAAAAAATAACCTAAATAGTATAAAACATTAAAAAACAAAATAAAAATTCAAGAATAAATTGAAAAAAATATAAAAAATAGTAATTCAAACAAAAATATATGTAATTAACGAAAATAATAATAAAAACAAATAAATTTCCAATAAAACATTGAAAGATACATTGAAATAAACACTTATCTTAAAATACTATTTATTAAAAAAATAATAAATAACACTTAAAACACAAAATAAACACTAAAAATAGATGGGATCACTCAAGGAACAAAAAATGTTAAGAATTAATGAAGATAACTCAAACTAATATGAAACACTAAAAAGTATAACAAAAATATAAAAAATAAACTTAAAAATAAATTATTAAAAATAGTAAATGTCACTAAACATGCAAGCAATCACAAAAAATAGTAAGAAATAATAAAAGACAAGAAAATTCAAAATATAATCAGGATTGTTCAATATACCAAAAATGATAAGAATCACTCAAAAAGACTCAAAATAATTTGAAACAATAAAAAAAGATATAAAAATTTAAAAAGGATATACAAAACAAATTACAAAAAATAATAAGTGAAACTAAAAATATTAGAAAATATAAAAAATAGTATGAATTAAATAAATTACAAACAAAACAAAGTAATGTACACAAACAGTTGAATTACTAATCAATACTAAAAATATAATAAATTTCTACAAATATTAAAAAAAATTAAACCCAAAAGAAAAGCTAAAAATAGTTGGGGTCTATCAAGACAAAAAATATGGTAAGAATCATTTAATCAACCCAAAATAGTATGAAATACATAAAACAAAATAAACATTTAAATATAAACCATAAAAGTGATTATTCAAATTAGTATATGTCTCTAAAACATGAGAAAGAAAAAACAATACTAAGAATACTTTCACCAAAACATAATAGAATACTTTCAACCAAACACCACAAATAGTAATAAATACTTAAATTCTTGGAATATCTAAAAAATAGTAAAAAAACACTAAACAATACAAAATATAACAAAAATATTAGGGATGATTCGCAATACAAGAAATATTATGAATAACTCAAAAACACCCAAAGTATTATGAAACTCTCAATAAAATAGATAACATAAAAAAATCATAGTAGACATTACTAAAAAAGTATGTTATATACTAAACAAGCAAGTAAACACAAAATATTAATAAATGCCTAAATTTATAATAAAATAGAAAAATGGAGTCAAATAAATGCTACAAATAACATAAAACAAATAAAAAGCAATAAAATTACAAAAATAATTAGAAAAACTCAAAATCATTTGTAGTATTCAGGACAAAAATGGTAATTATCAATCAAACAACACAAAAAAGTTTGAAAGATGGTAAGAATCACTAAAAAAGAACCTAAATAATATGAAACACTAAAAAATACAATAAAAATTTAAGAATAAACTACAAAAAATAAAAAAAATAATTGAATCTAAACTATATGGAATTAACAAAAATAAAAAAAATAAATAACTTACCAATAAAACATTGCAAGATAAATTCAAATAAACACATAACTTATAATATATAATTAAAATATAATAAATTTCAAAATATTATATGAAATACTCAAAACACAAAAAATAGATGATAGTTAAAGACACAAAAAATGGTAAGAATCAATGAAAATAACTCAAAAAAATTTAAAATATTAAAAAACATTATAAGAATTAAAGAAACATAAAAATGAATTATAAAAATTATTGGTGACACTAAACATGCGAACAATTCAAAAAAATAGTAATAAACACAAAAATATACAAAAAATGCAAAAAATAGATGGGATCATTCAATAAACCAAAAAAAAAAAATAAAAATTACTCAAAAATACCCAAAATAGTTTGAAACATTAAAAAATAATATAAAATTTTAAAAATACAAAATGAATTACAAAAAATAATAAGTGAAACAAAAAGCATAAGAAAATAAAAAAAAGTTTGATACAAATAAATTACAAACAAAACATAGTAATACAATAAAAAATACTATAAATAGTAATTAATATAAAAAAATACAATAAATATCCACAAATAATAAGAAATAAAAAATAAAAGAAAAGCTAAAAAGAGTTGGGGTCGATCAAGACAAAAAATATGGTATGAACTATTCAAACAATCTAAAATAGTATTAAATACATAAAAACACAAAAAACATTCAAATATAAAAAAGTAATTATTAATATTAGTATATGACACTAAAAGTGAAAGAAAGTACAAAAAATAGTAAGGTCTTCCAAATAGTTCAAGTAGTTATCACACATTCAGGGGAGAACACTTGTGACAAAAAAAAATACTTTTTATCTCATCACACCAACCGGGTGTGATGATTGATTCGCTTACAACCAGTAGGCGAGTTTGTCCTTTCCTTAAAGAAGTTTATCATACCAACTGGGTATGATATTTATTTATTCCTACTCACAACCAATAAGTAGGTTTTATTCTTTAAAAATAGTGCTCATCATCCCAACTGGTATGATGTGTAAAAGTCTCACTCACTCGTTGACTGTGAGTGTTTGTCCTAGTCAGTTTCCATCCCACGCTAGATTTCCCTTGCTTGTATTCTAGTCTCACATGTCCCTACACGATTTGGGTATCATTATCAATAAGGATTCGACATGACAACCTCCGTTTTCTCATGTATGTGCGACTAGGCACAATTCTTAGTTTATTACATTTAGGTCCCTAAAGTTCTCTTTTCTTAACTTTATGTCCCTAATGCTAACTTTCCCTCCAAATTGAATCCCAAGGTTTCCAATATCCTCTTTGGATCCATAATTTACTTAAAATTGTGTGAGCGGCTCAAGTTTTCCAAATTTCCAAAATTACCATTTTGCCCTTACTTTCCAAAAAGAGCAATTTGGCCCTCATTCTTTTGAAAATTGACCAATTGGTCTCCCAACATCTTTCTCATTGCCAATTGACCTTCAATTTTAAGAAGTCTCATGGAGGTCCCTCATTTTTTTTGAAATCTCTAATTTTCCCCAAAATTTCTTCCCCCTTTTCTGACCGAATTTGATTTCTTCAAATTGGTCATACTATTGGGTTTAATTACTCCAATGGATGGAATGGATCAATTTCTACGCTTCCATACAATTAAATGAAGCTTTGAATTGTAGAATTTGAATCTAAAATGAGCTCAAACAGAGCTTTGCTAAAAAACTGTTTGTAGAGAGAGAAAACTTCGAAGGCTTACTGTCGGAGGTGCGGCGATCCTAGCTCTTGATTTAGGGAGGTAGCTCTTGTCCTTAGGATCCTTCTAGAATCAAGAATTACTACAATTGAAGTCTATATGAGGGTGAATTTTATCATTGAAATTCGACACTTTCTCTCTCTAACACCGATCTAGAACGACGGAGGAAGGCTAAATTAGCTTACCTTTCACCTCTATGGAGGTCGTGGGGACGTTGGGGAGGCTTGGTTTGGCCGGAGGAGGTTTGAATTTGGTTGAATTCAGCTCAGCCAAAATAGGGCAGCTTCAATCCATTGGGGCTGCTTCATTACTTGATTTTGTCGTCGCTTCTTTGGTGTTCCTCGGGTCAAAGGGATGTTGCTGTCAGATAGCCGACTTCCTCTAAAGTCTGTAGAACCCAATCTTACCTTCTGAGGTTGAGAAAAGTGCCCAAGTCGGAGCTCTAGTTTAAGCTTCATCGGAAAATGTTCAAGTAGAGTTACTCTAGCTCCCATCAAGAAGGTCTCCCAAATAGTTCAAGTAGTTATCACATAGTCAGGGGAGAACACTTGTGACTAAAAAAATACTTTTTATCTCATCACACCAACCGGGTGTGATGATTGATTCGCTTACAACCAGTAGGCGAGTTTGTCCTTTCCTTAAGGAAGTTTATCATACCAACTGGGTATGATATTTGTTTATTCCTACTCACAACCAGTAAGTAGGTTTTATTCTTTAAAAATAGTGCTCATCATCCCAACTGGTATGATGTGTAAAAGTCTCACTCACTCGTTGACTGTGAGTGTTTGTCCTAGTCAGTTTCCAGCCCACGCTAACTTTCCCTTGCTTGTATTCCAGTCTTACATGTCCCTACACGATTTGGGTATCATTATCAATAAGGATTCAGCATGACAACCTCCATTTTCTCATGTTTGAGCGACTAGGCACAATTCTCGATTTATTGCACTTAGGTCCCTAAAGTTCCTTTTTCTTAACTTTATGTCCCTAATGCTAACTTTCCCCCCAAATTGAATCCCAAGGTTTCCAATATCCTCTTTGGATCCATAATTTACTTAAAATTGTGTGAGCGGCTCAAGTTTTCCAAATTTCCAAAATTACCATTTTTCCCTTACTTTCCAAAAAGAGCAATTTGGCCCTCATTCTTTTGAAAATTGACCAATTGGTCTCCCAACATCTTTCTCATTGCCAATTGACCTTCAATTTTAAGAAATCTCATGGAGGTCCCTCAATTTTTTTGAAATCTCTAATTTTCCCCAAAATTTCTTCCCCCTTTTCTGACCGAATTTGATTTCTTCAAATTGGTCATACTATTGGGTTTAATTGCTCCAATGGATGGAATGGATCAATTTCTACACTTCCATACAATTAAATGAAGCTTTGAATTGCAGAATTTGAATCTAAAATGAGCTCAAACAGAGCTTTGCTAGAAAACTGTTTGTAGAGATAGAAAACTTCGAAGGCTTACCGTCGGAGGTGCGGCGATCCTAGCTCTTGATTTAGGGAGGTAG
Source organism: Trapa bicornis (assembly GCA_030064425.1). NCBI lineage: Eukaryota > Viridiplantae > Streptophyta > Magnoliopsida > Myrtales > Lythraceae > Trapa > Trapa bicornis. The sequence continues at coordinate 694,415 of CM057756.1, read as the reverse complement.
CTCTTGTCCTTAGGATCCTTCTAGGATCAAGAATTACTACAATTGAAGTCTACATGAGGGTGAATTTTATTAGTGAAATTCGACACTTTCTCTCTCTAACATCGATCTAGAACGATGGAGGAAGGCTAAATTAGCTTACCTTTCACCTCTATGGAGGTCGTGGGGACGTTGGGGAGGTTTGGTTTGGCCGGAGGAGGTCTGAATTTGGTTGAATTCCGCTCAGCCAAAATAGGGCAGCTTCAATCCGTTGGGGCTGCTTCATTACTTGATTCTGCCGTTGCTTCTTTGGCGTTCCTCTGGTCGAAGGGATGTTACTGTTAGGTAGTTGACTTCCTCTAAAGTCTGTAGAACCCAACCTTACCTTTTGAGGTTGAGAAAAGTGCCCAAGTCGGAGCTCTAGTTTGAGCTTCATCGGAAAATGGAGCACTTGAGAGAGACGGGCAATTTGAGGTGTGTTGAGAATGAATGGAGGAGAGCTCTTTACATAGGGAGCTTGGGGACCCTCTACCCGACCAGTTTCCATTCTGGTTGAGAATGCCCTCATCGGAGGAATATTCCTCTCGTTGGAAATGGAAAGTTTTTGAACCGATGAAGAGTGTTGTCTTCCCAAGGAAGAAGATGACACAGTTCCAGACTAGACTAGCCTAGTCCAACTGGGTTCAATGGAAAAAATCAACCGGTTCAAGCCCGATTCAACTAGTTTTTTGAAATCTAAAAATTTCTAAATTTGTCTAAATTCATTTCTACCCAACAGTGGCCTCAATTTGCCAATTTGATTATTTTAAGCCACCAAGAAAAATGAATTTAGAGACTGGTTCATGTATGGTTCAAACCGGTTCAAGTCCGATTCACCCTAAACTGGTTCGATTTTCCCATCAAATTTTCTTCATGGTTCTTCCCCATGATTTTCATGACTTTTTGGTCACTTGGGATTTTCCAATTTTCCAATTTAACCCCTCTTTATCATTCTTGGTTCCTTAAGTGGATCAATTTTATCATTGAATTGACCGTTTATTTCCTAGTTTTCCTTGATATGAGATGACAGGTTTCACAACTCTCCCCTCTTTTTAGAAGTTTTGTCTCCGAAACTAAATTACGTATCCTTTATATTGGGAGTAATTTCTCATGAGGGCCACTTGGGGTTTGCTTGACATGCTACCCCTTTGGTTGTTTCTTCACTTAGCCTTTAAACCACACACTCATGAGTTTCTTTTCCTTTCCATTGTTTACTCACTCCATTGAGTGTATCATGATTATGTATATTTTTATCCACAAGTCCAAAGGTTTACCATTAGGACCACATCTTACTCTGCTTAGGGTAAGACTCTTCTTCTTGAGGGTTTTTATCCAGGTCATTATGTTGGATGTTCCATAAGCGTCTGATCGTCCATGTTTCCATTGATTTCCTTGGATGTTGATTATCTTTAGCTTGACATCCTTTTAGACTTTTTGTCCTTAACCCTGTGAGTTTTGATATGATTTCCTTCTTATCTTAATTTGGTCCTTCCTCCATCTTTGGTTTACTACAGCTCAAGTTCCAGTTCTTAAGTTTGACTTTGTCATCTTTAACTAAGGACTCTTAGTTGAGTCACATTTTCTTGGTATTGTTGGACCTACATGTACCTTACAGCATGACATATTCTAGAACTTGTCTTTGTCCATTAGAATTCTAGAACACTTCCTTGATGGTTGTTCTCAACTTTCCAACCTTTCAGGGATCGTATAATGTAAACCCCGTCCCTTTATAGATAATAAAACCAGGAAAAGAACTGGTCATTTCAAAAGAGAAATCCGAGCTGATTCACGAACTACAACTAATAAAGAAAGGGTAAATTGGGAAATTTACAAACACCAAATGACTCAAGAAGTCATAAAAATCATGGAAAAGGACCTTGGGATGAATTGGAAGAGAAAACTAGACCGGTTCAGGTGAACCATATTAAACCGGTTTGAACCATCATTGAACCAATTGCTAAATTCATTTTTCTAGGTGGCTTAAAATATTCAAATTGGGGAATTTAAGCCACCATTGGATAGATAATGGATTTAGAAATTTTTAATTTTGAGAAAATCGGTTGAATCAAGCCTGAACCATTTGGTTTAAGCATTGAACCCGGTTGGACCAGTCCGATCCGGTTCGGAACAGTGTCGTCTTCTTCCTTCAAATGATGACATTGTTCATTCAATGTAGAAACTGACAACGCCGACAAAGGAAAAATGTTTCTGTTCAGGGTGTTTGAGGTCGTGGATAAGCTTAACCAAGATGTGAAATGGTTGGGCAAAGAGTCCTCGAGCTCCCTATATAAAGAGCTCCTCTCCATTCATCCTCCTCACACATGAAATCTCCATTCTTTCTCAACTACTCCATTTTACAGTGAAGCACAAACCAGAGCTCCAACTTGGGCAATTTTTTGAGATTTAGAAAGTGAGGTCGGGTTCTTTAGACTCCGGGGATGTCAGCCACTTGACAACAACCTCCGTTTGATCCGAAGGACTCAAATAGTGAAGCAGCTTCGAAGGACCGAAGCTGCCATGTTTCGGCCGAGCTGAAATCAGCCAAATTCAGCCCTCCTCTAGCCAAACTAATCCCTCCCAACATCCCCACAGCCCTCATACTACCTCAACTGAGCTAAAAGGTAAGCCAATGCAACTCTCCCTAGTCGTTGCAGGTCAGAGTTAGAGAGAGAAACTATGAAATTTCACTGACAGAATTCTCCATCAATTCGAGGTCAATTGTACGAATTCCTGATCCTAGAAGGTACCTCAGGAAGGGAGCTACCTTCCTCGATAGAGAGCTCGGATTGCCACACCTCCGATAGTAAGCTTTCGAAGCTTTCTCTCTCTATGTGCAGTTTTCCGATGAAGCTCCTTTTGAGCTCATTTCGGCCTCAATTCGTGCGATTCAAAACTCCATTGAATCATATGGAAGTGTAAGAACTGATTTACACGTCCAATTGCTTCAATTGCCCAATTGAAGCAATTAACCCCGATTGAATGGTCAATTTGAAGAAATCAAATTAAACTAGTTTGAAAGGGGGAAATTTGGGGATTTCGTAAAATTGAGGGACCATTTTGTAATTTCCCAATATTAAGGGCCAATTGACTATGAAAAAGATATAGGAGGACAAATCAGTCAATTTTTGGAAAAATTGAGGCCAAATTGCCATTTTTTAAAAGTATGGGCAAAATGGTAATTTTTTAAAAGTTAGGGGACCAAATTGGAAATTTGGAAAACTTAAGCCCATAATGCAATTTTGAGTAAAATGAGGACTTAAAAGAAATTTTGAGAATTTTGGGACTCAAATTGGGCAAAAGTTGGCATTAGGGAACAAAAGTTAAGAAAAATAAACTTTAGGGACCTAAATGCAATATATTGAGAATTTGTGAGCCTAGGCTTTTATGTCGAACCTTAAGTGAAAAGGCTGCCCAAAATTGTGTAGGGACAAGTGTGATCGGAATGCTAGCAAGAGAAAGATTGTGTCAAATTGGAAACCAATCGAGGAGGAAAACATCATAGTTACTGGGTGAGTGAGCTTATTTACATCATAATTGGTTGGGATGATAAGCACTTAAAAATGAAAAACCACTTGTAAGTGGAATTTTGACATCATACCCTATTGGGGTGATATGCAAACTAAGCCAAAATGTACTTACCGGTTGAAAGTAGAGGAAATCATACCCGATTGGTATGATGGACTTCCTTGAAGGAAGGAGAAATTTGCTTGCCAATTATAAGTAGGAGGTATCATCACACCCGGTTGGTGTGATGAAGTGAAAATTTTATTTTTGTTAGAAGTCTTCTCCCCTGGCTGTGTGCAAAAGCTTAAACTTTTTGGGAGATCTTCTTGATGGGAGCTAGAACAGTTCAGATAGGCTAGAGGCCTTGGTTTTTGAACTTGTGGGGCTAAATGCCCGGTTTTGGAAAATCACGTACAGTGGGCCAAGGCCAGTAGGCACGAGCAGGAGCACATAAACAAACATGAGATATTAAAGCCATGAAAATTTCTATTGAAATGAATGTGTGATTTTTCCATGATACCAAGACACAACAGACAGTACTCGATGGACTGGCAACAATGCGTTAAGGCCAGGTCGACGGATCGGCCTAAACAAAAAGCTATAGGTCGGGTTGAGGGTCGGGGCCGTTGGACCAGTGACACCAAAGATAAATGACTATTTGGAAAAAAAACTTTTGTTTGTGCGTGCACTTGAGGTAAAGGACCATCAAGATGCCCAAGAGGGGTAGTGATGCGTCCTAAGGGCTACTGGATGACATGGTGGATATAAGGGTAGTTTGTCATGCAAACAGTCAAGAAGCTCAACGTAGCTTCTTGCACATGAGACTAGGGTGGGGTCATGATGAGGTCTTTGTCCTCAAACAGACACAAAGTTGTTTTCAAGTCTGGGGGTTGGATGTCGCGAACATCCACTTAGACCCAGGGTAGAAGTGGGCGAGCTTGTATCTTGGTGGCTGAAAAGATGCTCTAAGCCACAAGAGGGTGCAGTGGACGGGTTGCACTTGTGAATGTGCGATCCCTTCCAGATTAAGGGTTTGTGTTGACTATTAAACACACCTAATGTGGAAATGAGAGAAAAGGGTTTTTAAAAACCGAAGTTTAAGGAAATATCATTCTTAAAGGAAATAAGGATTTTTGGCATACTTTGATTAAAGCTGTTTTATTTATGAAAAATCACTCCCAAGACCCATGCACTGAGTTGTAGAACTTACCCCCTCCCTTTATACCTTTTCAGGTAACCAATGAAAACCAACCTTAAAGACCTTTCTGTAGACGAACCTTAAGACAAGTATGTAATATTTAATATATTCAGTTTTGTATAATGTTATTCTAGGAAAAACAATAAAAAGAACGCCTTACTCCTCGTGGTTTAGAAAAGGGTAAAACTCTTCATAAACCAAAGGGAGTGGCGGGTTGCTCACAGGGATCCGACCAAACCGGGTTAGGGCGTGACAACTTGACTGGTATTAGAAACTGTTTCCTTGAATGCATTATCAAGACTATAAAATCTTGTAACTAATATGAATAAATCTTAAAAAATTTTAGATGGCTCCTAAGAGAAGAACCAAGAGAACAAGAGTCATAATTTCTAACACTACTCAACCCCTTCCTGTGAAAACTCCCCAAGGAGCCCAGACAGTTCCACCAGGACTAAGCTCGGATCACCAGAGATTGTACGAGGAAATCACCCAAGTATTTGGACGACCTAACCTCATACCTGAGGTGGGCGGCAACTCTTGAGTTGAGTAAGAGGAAGTACAATCTTATCATCCTCTTGTTAACCATCCTTCTCCGGTTGACATCCCCAAATACCTCAAAACTCTCTATCAACCGGGGTGTAAGCCTTTCCTTGGAGAGAAGGATGCTGGAGCCACCATGGACTGGCTGGCCAACAACAAGAAACTAATGAGGATAGTTAGGATATCATCAGAGGACATGGTGATCCTGACAGAATTTTTCCTAGAGGGCAGTGCTAAAATATGGTGGGATAATGTCCAGAGCTTGCATACCTTCACCCCTACTTGGGAACAATTTGGAGAGAGGTACATAAAGAAGGACTTGGCTCCGCATCTAATTAATGAGAAGAAGTAGGATTTTGTCCAACTCCGACAAGCGCTTAACTCTATATCGGAGTAAGAACTAAATTCAATGAGTTAAGACCCATTGCCCTTGACATGGCCGGACTGGCAAATATATGCAAACGATTCGTAGACGGTCTCAATATGGACATACGAGACCGGATGAGAGTACTAGGATGCCACACGGATTTAGCACTTGTAATCAATATAACTCACGAATGTGAGCGTCTAGTATAGACCTGACGCCGTATTGGAAGGAGGACAAGGGCCAAGGCCATCATGGAGGACGGAAGGAGCAAAATGGTCCGAGATGGGAAAATAGGGTGGGTTTCCAAAAGAGAAAGGACGTACCACCACACCATGAAGAGTGATCCCCACTCTACCACAAGGAAACCCTCACTGTCCTGGGTGCAAAGGTATCACGAGGGAGCTTGCTTATCCTATTTTGCGTGTAGGCAGGCATGGCACTTTGCAAAGGAATGCCCCACTCTTAGGGAGAACAAGTAACAAAACATGCTTGGACCACCCCAAGGGAACCCAAGGACTCCCAGGTAGTACGCCACGACCAGGTCTCAGCTAGTGTATACAACCTCACCTAGGAATATGCTAGAAAAGACCCTAGTACTATAGCGGACACTTACCAAAACCCTCCCAAGAACATAAGGAATCGACTTAAGGCTGATCAAGATAGGCAAAAGAGCTATGCGGATCATCGGAAAAGGATTTGGAATTTGATGTAAGAGACCAAGTGTTCCTAAAGTTATCCCCATGGAGGGCAATACTTAGGTTTCAACAACGGGGGAACTTAAAACCAAGGTACATTGGTCCTTACACAATAGTCCAAAGGATAGGACCAGTGGCATATAAACTAGAACTACCTTTGGACTTACAAAGAATACATGATGTATTCCATATCTCAGTACTCTAGAAGTACCAGCCTGATACTAGTCATGTGTTGGATCAACCTCCACTAGAATTGGAAGAGAACCTAACTTATCAAGCATATTTGGTGCAAATCATCGACTGAAGGGACAAGAACTTGAGGAATAAGAAGATTCCTATTTTCAAGGTTTTTGGCAGAACGGACCCGTGCAAGAAGATACATGAGAAACCAAGAGCGTTATGAGGGATGGGTAACCTTAGTTGTTTGACATGTAACTTGTATTGGGGACAAAACCCCTAAAAGGAGGGGAGAGTTGTAAACCCCGTCCCTTTATAAATAATAAAATTGGGAAAAGAACTAGTCGTTTCAAAAGAGACAACCAAGTCAGTTCACAAACTACAACCGATAAGGAAAGGATAAATTGGGAAATTTACAAACACCAAGTGACTCAAGGAGTCATAAAAATCATGGAAAAGGACCTTGGAATGAATTGGAAGAAAAAACTAAACCGGTTCAAGTGAATCGGACCTGAACCGGATTGAACCAATTTGAACCATAATTGAACCGATTGCTAAATTCATTTTTAAAGGTGGCTTAAAATATTCAAATTAGGGAATTGAAACCACCATTGGATAGAGAATGAATTTAGAAATTTTTAATTTTGAGAAATTTGGTCGAATCGAGCATGAACCAGCCGGTTTAAGCATTGAACCCGGTCGGACTGGTCCGATCTGGTTAGAAATAATGTCTTCTTCTTCTTTCAAATGACGATATTGTTCATTCAATGCAGAATCTGACAACACCAACGAAGGAAAAACATCTCCCTTCACGGTGTTTTAGGTCGAGAATAAGCTTGACCAAGATGTGAAACGGTCGGGTAGAGAGCCCCCGAGCTCTATATATAAAGAGCTTATCTCAATTCATCCTCCTCACACCTGTAATCTCAATTCTCTCTCATTTGCTCCATTTTTCGGTGAAACTCAAACCATGGAAATGACATGGGTAGTTTTTTGAGCCTTAGATGGTGAGGTCGAGTTCTTTACACTCTGGGAGACATTAACTACCTGACAACAATCTCTGTTCAATTCGATGATTGATGGTGGAATCAAACAATGAAGTAGCTCTGAAGGATTGGAGCTACCCTATTTCAGCTGAGTTGAAACAGAACAAATTCAGCCCTTCTCCAGCCAAACCAAGCCCTCCCAACATCCTAAAACCCTCAAACGACCTCAACTGATATGAAAGGTAAGCCAATTCGGCCCTACTCAATCGTTGCCGGTCGGAGTTAGAGAGAGAAACTATAAAATTTCACTTACGGAATTCTCACTCGGTTCGAGGTCAATTGTAGGAATTCTTGATCCTAGAAGGCACCTCATGAAGAGAGCTACCTTCCTTGATAGAGAGCTCGGACCGCCGCATCTCCGACAAAAAGCTTTCGAAGCTTTCTCTCTCTACGTATAGTTTTTCGGTGAAGCTCCATTTGAGCTCATTTCGGCCTCAATTCATGTGATTCAAAGCTCCATTGAATTGTATGGAAGTGTAGAAACTGATTTACACCTCCAATTGAAGCAATTAACCTTGATTGAATGGTCAATTTGAAGAAATCAAATTTGGCTAGTTTGAAAGGGTGAAATTTGGGGATTTCATAAAATTGAGGGATGATTTTGTAATTTCCAAAAATTAAAGGCCAATTAACCATGAAAAAGGATATTGGAGGACCAATTGGGGCCAAATTGCTATTTTTGGAAAGTATGGGCAAAATGGTAATTTTTTAAAAGTTAGGGACTAAATTATAAATATGGAAAACTTAAGCTCCTTATGCAATTTTGAGTAAAATGAGGATCAAAGGAAATTTTGAGAATTTTGGGACTCAAATTAGGCAAAAGTTGTCATTAGGGACCTAAAGTTAAAAAAATTAAACTTTAAGGACCTAAATGTAATATATCGATAATTTGTGAGCCTAGCCTTTTATGCCAAACCTTAAGTGAAAAGGCTGCCCATAATCGTGCAGGGACAAGTATGATGGAATGCTAGCAAGAAAAAGCTCGAGTCAACTTGGAAACTAATCGAGGACAACGTAAGGGTTAGCGGGTGAGTGCACTTATTTACATCATAACTGGTTGGAATGATGAGCTTTTTAGAAACGAAAAATCATTTGAAAGTGGAATTTTGACATCATACCCTATTGGGGTGGTAGGAAACCTAAGCCAAAACCTACTTACCAGTTATAAGTAGAGGAAATCATACCCGGTTGGTATGATGGACTTCCTTGAAGGAAGGAGAAACCCACTTATCGGTTGTAAGCATGAAGTATCATCACACCCGGTTGGTGTGATGAAGTGAAAATTTTATTTTTGTTAGAAGTGTTCTCCCCTGACTGTGTGCCAATGCTTAAACTCTTTGGGAGACCTTCTTGACTGGAGCTAGAACAGCTCAAATAGGCTAGAGGCCTCGGGTTTTGAACTTGTGGGGCTAAATGCTCAGTTTTGGAAAATCACGTACAGTGGGCCCAAGGCCAGTGGGCACGAGCATGAGCTCGTAAAGAAACATGAGATATAACTATCCTTTTACCATTATCCTCTCATCCATCATGCCTTTGAAGTTATGTCTCACATAACCGTATCTATTTCTCTTACCTACTCATCCTTTCCCAACTTCTTTTTTTATTGGGTCTTTTCAATTCCAATCATTCAGTTTCTCAATGACTTATTGATGTACGAGAATTTTTCCCTTCTTATGTCCTTTCTCTTCTTTAGTGGCATCCTTTATTCAAGGACTTTCCTTTTTCCTTAATCCACTCTTACTTGCTCGTGACCATTTCATGATTCATTATTTTGAGTTGATCTCTTTTTGGTCTATGTATTGATTGTTTTGTTTGGGGAGTTCCCTTTCTACGGTTTCATTCTCTACTATATTCCTCAAAGTAGAGGTTTTAACCTTAAGAGTTACATGTTCAACCTTCTTACCATCCTTTGGAGATTCCTTCCTTCATTTCCTTACACCTTCTTCTATGTTGAGGCAATTTCCCACTTTAAATCCTTATTCATCTTAAAATTTCCTTTCATTCCCTATCTAAGGAATTTTTTATTGTTGGTCTTATTTCATATACTCTACACTATGCTCATCCGTCCATTATTTAGTTGACTGAGTATGTCGGTCCTATCATGGTACCATGGCCAAACAATTCCTTTATTTAAAGTTTTATGGCATATAATTCATGTTTGTTTACAAGCTCCTACTCGTGCCAACTGGCCTTGGGCCCACTACATGAGATTTTCAAAATCGGGCATATTAGTCCCCCAAGTTCCAAAACTGAGGCCCCCCAGCCTATTAGAGCTATTCGAGCTCCCATCAAGAAGGTCTCCCAAATAGTTTAAGCATTGGCACACAGTCAGGGGAGAACACTTCCAACAAAAATATGTTTTTACTGTCCATTATATCGACCCGATATAAGGACATCTCCGTTTATCATCGATGAACGGGTTTTCAAATTCCTTCGAGGAAGTTTTATCATACCAATCGGGTATGATTTACTTACAACCGATAAGTAGTTTTTCCGCATGGTTTTCACATCACTACTCTAAGTCGTGATGTTTAAAATACCACATAGTAGTGGGTTTTCATTTCGATGTGCTTATCATCCCCAACTGGGTATGATATAAAATCTCACTCACAACCAATAATTGGTTTTTAACTTTAAGATTTGGACATCCCAACCGGGTATGATGTTAGTAAACCCACTCACCCGTTAATAATGTGAATTCCACTAGACCGATTCTTTGTATTCATGCGAGCTTGTCCTTGCTGGCGTTCCTGGTACTTCATGTTCCTACACGATATGAACATCTCGGTTCATTATCCTTTGGCCTAATAGCCTTCATTCATTCCAAATAAATGAGAAAGTCAGACTTTCATTTATTTGTAATTAGGTCCCTAAAGTTATTTCTCTTTAACTTTAAGTCCCTAATGCCGATTTTTCCTCAAATTGAGTCCTGAAACTTTTAAAATTTATCATAGGACCTCAATTTATTCCATTTCACAAAAAGGGGATTAATTTTCTAAATTTCCAATTTGGTCCCCCAACTTTTCCAAAATTACCATTTTGCCCTTCTCTTACAAAAATGGTAAGTTTCACCCAAAAAATTCTAAAATTCCTCAATTGGCCCTCTAACATTTTTATTATCCCAATTGACCGTCAATTTTAGGAAATTACATTTCGGTCCCTCGAATTTTCAAAAATCCCCAATTTCCCCCAATTTTTCCCCAATTCCAACTCTTTAACACAGCTGAATTTGATTTCATCAAATTGACCAATCAAACACCTCTAATTGTTGAAAATTGACTTTCTCCATGTTTATACGATTCCATAGAACTTTGAATCACGAGTTTTAACACCGAATGAGTTCAAACGGAGCTTCGCCGGAAAATAAACTGTAGAGAGAGAAACCTTCAATTACTCACCACTGAAGGTACAACGATTCAAGATTTCGATCTAGGCAGATAGCTCTCATCCTAGGGTTCATCCTAGAATTAAGAATTGCAACAATTGATGCTGAATTGAGTTAGAATTTCATCCTTGAAATTCTGCCGGTTCTCTCTCTAGCACCGGCTGAAAATTGTAGAGGGGAGCCAAATTGGCTTACCTTTTAGTCCTAATTCGGCCGTGGGAGGGCTGAGGAAGTGTTGGGAAGGCTTGGTTTGGCCTGAGGAGGGCTCAAATTGGCCAATTTCAACTTGGCCATAATAGGACAGCTTCGGTCCGCTGGAGCTGCTTCACTGTTTCATCACGTCGGCATTTCTCCGACGACCATCGGAGCGAACGGATGTTACCACTGTGTAGCTGACTTCCCCCCGGTTCTAATGAACCTGACCTCACCTTCTTTAGCTTAGAATTGACCCTACATCGGAGCTCTGGTTCGAGCTTCGCGGGAAAACTAAGCAACTGAGAAAGAGTGAGCTTTTCAAGTGTGAAGAGCACGGATGGAGAGGGACTCTTTATATAGGGAGCTTGGGTACCTTTGGCCATCCGTTTGACACCTTTATGACTGGCATTAAAGTCTTGAAACGTATCGAACGGAAACATTTCTTTTTCACCGACGCTGCTTCAATTTTTCGGGGAGTGAACAGTGCTTTCATCTTGAGGAAGAAGATGACACTGTTCCAAACTGGGTTCGAAACTTAAACCGGCCGGTTCACCCCTCATTCGACTGAGTTTTTCAAATCTAAAAATTTTTAGATTCATTTTATCCAATGGTGGCCTCAAATCTCAAATTTGAATTATTTAAGCTACTTAGAAAAATGAATTTAGGATCTTGTTCAATAGTGGTTCAAACCGATTCGGATCAGGTTCATCTGAACCAGTTTGGTTTTCATCCCCAATTCCTTCACAAGTCCATTTCCATGTCTTTTGTGACTCCTTGGATCACTTAGGGTCCATAAAATTCCCGGTTTACCATCTCTTTATCGATTCCAGTTCATAAATTGACTTGGTCCTTAAATTGGTTCAATCCAGTTCGGGTCCGGTTCACCTGAACCGATCTGGTTTTTCTCTCCCACATTGTTCTAAGGTTCCTCAGTTCCAGTTCATGAACCAACTTGGTTCATAAACCGGTTCAATCCAGTTGGATTCGGTTCATCTAAACCGGTTTGGTATTTCTCTTCCAATTCATCCTAAGGTTCTTTTCCATGGTATTATGAACCCTTTGGATCACTCGGGAGTTGTAAATTCCCAAATTGTTCATTCACAATTGATCGGGTTTGTGAACTGGTTCGGTTTCTCACTCGGTTTGACCGGTTCTTTTCCTATTTTTCCTTAGCTCAAAAGGGTGAGGTTTACAGTATTGTTCTAAATCCCAGTGGTGTGGGACAGTGTTTCATTTCATGTCCTATTTCCTTTGTACCTTATAATAGGTTCTTCCTTCCTTAGTGACCCCAAGAGTTCTCCTAATTTCCTTACAATGTCGGTTTTCTTGTCATGCTTTCTTTGCCTAATAATCTCCTTGATTCATTTCTTTATCCTTAATCTCCATGGTGTCTAGGGAATCGTGGTTTTGTTTGATTACTTTTCTTAGGGCCATCTTCCTAATAGGATTACATTCTTTGAGAGAAAAGGTTTGTAGGAATTGGGAGAACTTCATTAATAGAATAGTACAATATGTTGGGGTTTTTGCCCTATTACAAAAAATGGTAATAAAATAAATAGGGAGCTACGAGATTATTGATAAGCATCCTCTTAGGTAAGGTTATATGCCCTTTATTGGCATTTATAGCTTCACGTTTGACTTCCTTTGTACTTAGAGTTGTGCCCTCAATATGTCCTAGCACCATTTTCCTAGATACTTCCCCATTTGGCCTCAGGCATTAGGAACTTCTAGGGTTGTCTTCCTACGAGGACAAAGTGTCGAGTAGAGTCATTCCTAGTTTGCTTGGTTCCTCTCCTCGGAGGCATCTAAAAATTTTAAGATCAATCCTATTAGTTACTATATTTTCTAGTCTTGATTATGTATTCGAGGAAACATGCTCTCATACCACTCAAGTTGTCACGCCCCGACCCGGTTTGATTAGATTCCATGATCAACCCGCCACTCTCCCAATTTATTAAATGTTGCCCCTTTTGTATAAACCATGAAGAATAAGGCATCCTTTAAACTTTCACCTTTCCTGGAGTAGCATAAATCAAAATTGCATAAAATTTTAAATTAATCATAACTGTATTACAGGTGTAACTAACAAGAGGTCTTGGCTAGGTTTTCCTTAGTTTACCTGAAAGGGATATAAGGGAGGGGGTGGGTACAACTACTTAGTGAATGGGTTTTCAAAATTTAACTTTTAAGAAAAATATTTGTATTGGAGTGTGTCGGACTCCTTATTTTCTTTAAAAAATCCTTTCATTTCAAATCTCTATTTTCATCACCATTTCTTATTAATCATAGTGTGTCATCACCCAACACACATCCTTCATCATGAAGGTCAAAACACACAATCGCAGGCCAGTCTGTCCATTGAACGCACTTCTGGCGTCGGAGCGACTTTACCGACCAACTAGATAGACGCACGTCCACTTCTACCCTGAGAATGAGTGGATGTACGTGACATCTAACCCTCAATCCTGAAATCAATTCTTCGTGTCCGTATGAGGATAGAGACCTCATCCTGACCCCACCCTGGTCTTGTGTGCTTGATGTTACGTCGAGCTTCGCAAGGTTACCTGGTCCGATGAACTGCACTTATATCCACCAGGTCGTCTAGGGCCATAGGACACATCACTACCCCTCTTGGGCATCTTGAATGTCTCATACACACAATGCATGCACAATCAATATTTTCACATCATGCCATATAATTTGTGGTGCCACTAGTCCAACGGCCTTGACCTTCAACTCAACCTATAGCTATTTGTCTTAACTAGTTTAGAGACTTGTCATGTCGCACTACTACTAGTTGACTAAATATATCGGTCATGTCTTGGTACCATGGCCAAACAATTCATTTATTTAAAGTTTTATGGCACATATCACATGTTTGTTTATGAGCTCCTACTCATGCCAATTGGCCTATGGCCCACTATTCGAGATTTTCAAAATCGGGCATATTAGCCCCCAAGTTCTAAAACCAAGGCCCCCGACCTATAAGAGCTATTCGAGTTCCCGTCAAGAAGGTCTCCCAAATTGTTTAAGTAATGGCACACAATCAAGGGAGAGCACTTCTGACAAAATATGTTTTCAACTGTTCATCATACCGACTGGATATAAGGACATCTCCGCTCATAACTGATGAACGGGTTTTCCACTTCCTTCGAGCAAGTTTCATCATACCAATCGGGTATGATCTACTTATAATCGGTAAGTAGTTTTCCCGCGTGATTTTCACATCACTCCTTTAAGTTGTGATGTTTAAAAAACCATTAAGTAGTGGGTTTTTATTTCGAGGTACTTATCATACCCAACTAGGTATGATATAAAATCTCACTAACCCATTAATGTAGTGAATTTCACTCGACCGATTCTTTGTATTCACACGAGCTTGTCCATGTTGGCGTTCTCGGTACTTCGTATTCCTACACGATATGAACATCTTTGTTCATTATCCCTTAGCCTAATAGCCTTCATTCATTTGGAATGAATGATAAACCCAAACTTTCTATTTATTTGCAATTAGGTCCCTAAAGTTATTTTTCTTTAACTTTATGTCCCTAATGTCGATTTTTCCTCAAATTGAGTCCCAAAACTTTTAAAATTTTTCTTAGGACCTCAATTTATTCAAATTCATAAAAAGAGGTTTAATTTCCCAAATTTCCAATTTGGTCCACCAATTTTTCCAAAATTACCATTTTGGCCTTCCTTTACAAAAATGGTAAGTTTTATCCCAAAAATTCTAAAATTGCTCAATTGGCCCTCTAACTTTCTTATCACGCCGAATTGACCTTCAATTTTACTAAATTGTATTTTGGTCCTTCAAATTTCGAAAATCCCCAATTTCAACTGCTTAACACAGCCGAATTTGATTTCATCAAATTGACCGATCAAATACTTCTAATTGTTGAAATTGAAGTTAAAATTGAGATCCTACATCATCATACGATTAACTAGCACATTTAATCATAAGTTTTAATGCTGGAACGAGCTCGAACAGAGTTTCGCCGAAAAATAGACTCTAGAGAGAGAAAGCTTACCATTGGGGGCACGACGGTCTAAGCTTTCGATCTGGGCATATAGCTCTCGTTCTGAGGTTCATCCTAGGATCAAGAATTACATCAATTGATGCTGAATTGAGTTAGAATTT
Organism: Trapa bicornis; assembly: GCA_030064425.1. Lineage (NCBI taxonomy): Eukaryota > Viridiplantae > Streptophyta > Magnoliopsida > Myrtales > Lythraceae > Trapa > Trapa bicornis. Next base: position 679,155 of record CM057756.1, on the reverse strand, counting down.
TATCATCAAAATTTTGTCGATTCTCTCTCTAGCACCGGTCATAAATTGCAGAGGGGAGCCAAATTGGCTTACCTTTCAGTCTTAATTTAGCTATAGGAGGACTATGGAGGTGTTGGGAGGGCTTGGTTTGGCTTGAGAAGGGCTTAATTCAACCAATTTTAGGCCGAAACAGAGCAACTTCGGTCTACTGGAGCAGTTTCACTATTTGATTATGTCGGCATTTCTTCGGTGCACCGCGGATCAAATGGAGGTTGTTATCAGATAGCTGACTTCCCCTAGAATCTAAAGAACCCGACCTCTCATTTTCAGGTTAAGAAAAATGCCTAAGTCGAAGCTCTGGTTCGAGCTTCACTAGGAAATGGAGCAGTAGAGAGAGAGAAGGATTAATGGGGATGAGGTGTAAAATTGTGTATTAAATGGCGAGATTTATTACCAGTATTAATGTTGCCATACATTGATGGGTATTTATTAAATTTAAGTATTAAATTATTGGGTATTAATTCCAATAATTAAATTTAGGTATTAAATTATGGGCATTTATGATAGGGCGTACAATTAATACTAATTAAACCAAATTCACATAAATATTTTTGACCGAAATTTCGGGTTACAAAAAAAAAACATACTTCTTAGGAGGTCACCCATCCTAGCACTACTCTCATGCAAGCACACTTAATTTTAGTGTTCTGATGGGATCCAGTTTATCTTAACTAGTCTGGTTTTTCTCTTCTAATTTATCTTAAGGTTCTTTTCCAAGGTTTTATTAATCCTCGAATGGTCGGGTTTGTGAACTAGTCCAGTATTTCTCACTGAATTTGACCGGTTCTTTTCTCAGTTTTCCTTAACTCAAAAGAGCAGGGTTTACATAATAATTCATGTTTGTCTACAGGTCCAACCCTGCACACTGGCCTTGGGCCCACTTCACGAGTTTTCCAAAACTAGGCCTTTGGCCCTATCATTTTCAAATCTGTAGCTTTGAGCCTATTAGAGCTATTCCAATTGCCATTAGGAATATCTCTCAAAATGTTTAAGTAGTTCCATACAGTTAGAGTAGACCATTCCTAAAAATAATTTTCAAACTTAAAAGAAGTTCTTATCACCCCCAACCGGGTATAATACTAAAAATTCCACTCACCCGGTAATAGTGACGTGGTCGTCCTAGTGAGATCTTAACTTGTAGTGCACTTCCTTGCACTGGTACTTGAACAATTAGCTCCTGCATAGTTCAAGTACCCTTATCAGGAGAATTGACATAAGGGACCTCAATTTCTGGTATTTGCGAATAGGTCCTTGCACTATGCCTTAATTACATTTAGGTCCCTCAATGTTTATAACCTTACATTTGGATCCCCAAATTTTCATTTAATCTCAATTAAGTCCCAAGGACTTCCAATTATTCCTCATGGTCCTTAAATTTTCCAAAATTACAAATTGGTCATCAATTTTTCCAAAATTGCCAACTGCTCCTTAACTTCACAAAAATTACCAATTGATCCTTGAATTTTCAAAAATTGCCAATTGGCCCTCCATTTCATCCAATTGCTCAATTGGACCCTAATTGAAAGTTAATTTTATGAAATTGCCCTAATTTTCCTTAAATTTCAATTCGTACCTTAATTTTCCAAAAATCCCAAAATTGCTCAATTTTCTCAAAATTGCAATTTGGTTGCCGAATCTCAATGTCGTAGAGCAAAGGAAGATAATCTCAACCAAAAAGGAAAGTTGTAGAGCAAAGGGTCCCCGAGCTCCCTATATAAAGAGCTCTTCACCAATCATCGTCCTCACACCTGAAATCTCCATTCTCTCCCAATTGCTCTATTTTTTCGGTGAAGCTCAAACAAGAGCTCTGACTTGGGCAGTTTTCTTAGCCTTAGAAGGTATGGTCGAGACCTACAGACTCAGGGGGAAGTTAGCTACCTAACAACAACCTCCTTTCGACCCGAGGACCGTCGAAGAAGTGCCGATGGAATCAAACAGTGATGCAGCTCCGACAAACTGAAGCTGCCCTATTTCGGTTGAGTTGAAATCGGCCAAATTCAGCCCTCCTCCACCCAAACCAAGCTCTCCTGACACACCCATGACCCTCACAAGACCGTAACAGAGTTGAAAGGAAAGCCAATTGGGCCGCCCCCTCCCCCCCCCCCCCCCCCCCCCTCCCCCATCCTTTCTAGTCGGAGTTAGAGAGTGAAACTACAAAATTTCACTAATTAAATTCTCACTTGATTTGAGGTCAATTGTAGAAATTCTTAATCCTAGAAGGTACTTTAGGAGGAGAGCTACTTTCCTCGATAGAGAGCTCAGACCGCTACACCTCCGAACGTAAGCTTTTGAAGCTCTCTCTCTACGCACAATTTTTTAGCGAAGCTACGTTTGATCTTGTTTCGGCCCCAATTCATGTGATTCAAAGCTCAATTGAATCGAATGGAAGTGTAGGAACTGATTTACACCTCCAATTGAAGTAATTAACCTCGATTGAATTGTCAATTTGAAGAAATCAAATTCGACCAGTTTTGAAGGGGGAAATTGGGGGGATTAGGGAAAATTGGGGATTTCGTAAAATTAAGGGACCTCATTACAATTTCCCAGAATTGAGGGACAATTGGCCATGAAAAAGATGTTGGAGGACCAATTGGTCAAATTTTGAAATATTTGGGGATCAAATTTCCATTTTTGGAAAGTAAGGGCAAAATGGTAATTTTTTAAAAGTTGGGGACCAAATTGGAAATTTGGAAAACTTGAGTTCCTTATACAATTTTGAGTAAAATGAGGACTCAATAGAAATTTTTGGAAAATTTGGGACTCAAATTTGGCAAAAGTTGGCATTAGGGACCTAAAGTTAAGAAAAATAAACTTTAGGGACCTAAATGCAATTTATTGATAATTTATGAGTCTAGGCTTTTATGTCAAACTGTAAGTGATAAGGCTGCCTAAAACATGTAGGGATAAGTGTGACCAGAACGTAAGCAAGTGAAAGCTCGTGTCAACTTGGAAAACCAACCTACGACGAACACATCACGGTTATCAGGTGAGTAGGCTTATTTACATCATACCTAGTTGGGATGGTGAGCACTTTAGGAATGAAAAGCCACTTGTAAGTGGGATTTTAACATCATACCCAAATGGGATGATGGGAGATTTAGTACAAAACCTACTTGCTAGTTGTAAGTAGAGGAAATCATACTCGGTTGGTGTGATTGGCTTTATTGAAGGAAGGAGAAACCCGCTTGCCGATTGTAAGCAAAGATATTATCACACTCGATTCGTGAGATAAAGTGAAAACTTATTTTTGTTAGAAGTGTTCTCTTATGATTCTGTGCCAATGCTTAAAACATTTTGGGAGACACTTCTTGATGGGAGCTAAAACAGCTCATATAGGCTAGAGGCCTTAGTTTTTGAACTTGTAGGGCTAAATGCCCGGTTTTGGAAAAACATGTGTAGTGGGCCCAAAGCCAGTGGGCACGAGGAGGAGCTCGTAAACAAACTTGAAATGAGAAAGCCATGAAACTTATAATGAACTGGTTATGTGATTTCGCCATGGTACCAAGTTAGGATTGATAATACTCAATGGACTGGTGGCAATGCGTCAGGGCTAGGTCAACGAACTGACCTAGACAAATAGGTGCATGTCGGGTTGAGGGTCGAGGCCATATGGAAAACTATTGTTATGTGCATGCACTTGAGGTACAGACCATCAAGACGCCCAAGAGGTGTAGTGATGGGACCTAAGGGCTACTGGACGACATTGCGGAGATAAGGGCAGTTCGTCATGCCAGCAGTCGGGAAGCTCAGAGTACCTTCTTGCGCATGAGACCAGGGTAGGGTCGGGATGATGTCTTTGACCACATATGGACATGGAGTGATATTCGGGTCTAAGGGTTGGATGTCACAAACATCCACTCAGATCTAGGGTAGAAGTGGATGGGCTTCTATCTTGGTAGTCGATAAAGATTTTCCGAGCCACAAGTGGGTGCAGTGGACGGGCTACACCTGCGAATGTGTATACCCTACCTGATGAAGGGCATGTGTCGTTTGCTAAACACACCTAATGTGGAATTGAGGAAAAAGAATTTTTGAGAACCCTAACTGGAGAAATGATCTTTCTTAAAGGAAAATATTGGCACACTTTAAATAAAGTTATTTATGAAAACTCACACCCAACACCTGCTCACTGAGTTGTAGAACTCATCCCCTCCCTTTTATTCCCTTTCAGATAACGAAGGGAAAACCTTTGCTAAAGACCTTACAAATTTTGAAATCAGATAGGTATGTCAATTTTAAATTACTCAGTTTTGTATAATGCTATTCCAAGAAAGATAGGTAGAAAGGACGCCTTACTTCTCATGGTTTAGAAAGGGGGAAACCCTTGTTAAACCATGGCATGGTGGGTTGCTCATAGGGATCCAACCAAACAGGGTCGGGACGTGACAACTGGAGTGGTATCAGAGCCTGTTTCCTCAAATGCATTAACAAGACTATATAACATAGTAACTAAGGGGAATAAATCTTAAAATTTCAGATGGCACCCAAGAAAGGAACCAAGAGAACTAGATAGTTCCACCTCGACTAAGCTTAATTTTTCCTGGAGGCTAGTGCAAAAAGATGGTGGGATAATGTTAGAAGCCTGCATGCTACCACCCCCACCAAGGAACAATTTGAGGAGAGGTACACAGAGGAGTATTTGGCTCCGCATCAGATTAATGAGAAGAAGCAGAATTTCCTCTAACTCCAATAAGGGCTTAACACAATTTTGGAGTATAAAACTAAGTTCAACGAGTTAGAACCCTTTGCCCCTGACCTAGCTAGACCAACAGATATATGCCAACGATTCATGGACGGTCTCGATATGGACATACGAGACCGGATGGGGGTACTAGGATGCCCCACTGATCTGGTAGCGCTGATTAGTATGGCTCATGAATGTGAGTGACTGGTACAAACCCGACGTTATTGGACAAAGCAAGCAAACTAGAAAGAGGACAAGGGCAAAGGCCGTCATTGAGCACGGAAGGAGCCAAATGGCCCACGATGGGGAAACAGGGTGGGTTTCCAAAGGAGGAAAGACGTACCCCCACCCTCATAAAGAGTGATCCCCACCTTAACGCAAGGAAACCCTCATTGTCCTAGGTGCCAAAGATACCATGAGGGAGCTTGTTTGTCCCATTTTGCGTGTGGGCAGGTGGGGCACTTTGTAATGGAATGCCCCACTCTTAGGAAGAATAAGCAACGTAACATGCTTGGACCACCCCAAGGGAACCCAAGGACTCCTAGGCAGGACGCCACAACCCGGGTACCCGCTCGGGTATACAACCTCACCCATGAAGAGGCTAGAAAAGACCCTAGTACTATAGTGGGTACTTCCCAAAACCTCCCTAACTAAGATTGAGATAAAGCTTGTAATTTAAATTTTATTCAATAAAGGAAATTTCTTCTTCTAAGACATACATTCTTTTCGATTAGGGTACGTACACTTGTGGGGGAGAAAGGTCTATGCCTTCTTCGACTCAGGAGCAGAAAGATCCTTCATTAAAGAAGATCTAATACCAAGTCTTCCCTTAAAACTCACCTCCCTAGAGAAAAATCTCAACATCCTCACATCCTTAGGAGAAGGACTAAATAGGGACAAACAGTTAAAGGAGTGTGAGATCACAATGGGAGGAGTTAAACTAGAAGCGGATTTGATCCCATTACCTCAAAGGAAGGTAGAAATAATATTGGGAATGGATTGGTTAAGTACCCATCAAGCCAAGATGGACTTTGGATAGAAAGAAATAACTTTTCACACTCCCGAAACACTCGGACTATGTTTCCCAGGAGAGAAGAGGAAGGGAGTACCAATAGTGTCCCACATAAGGGCTCAAAGGATGATACAGAAAGGTTGTTAAGCTTTTCTGGCAATGATCATCAACGAGAAGTCAAAAGAAAAGGAACCAGAAGGCATTCTGGTATTTGAACACTAGCAAGATGTATTTCCAGAAGAATTACCCAGATTACCCCCAAGCCGACAATTGGAATTTACCATAGAGGTTATTCCTGGAACACATCCCATATCCCAAGCTCCTTATCGCATGGCCCCAATAGAGTTAAAGGAATTGAAGGAACAACTAGACGAGATAATGGAGAAGGGTTTCATATGCCCTAGTCAGTCTCCATGGGGTAAACCAGTCCTATTCGTAAAGAAGAAGGATGGGAGCATGAGGTTGTGCATTGATTATCGAAAGTTGAATCAGGTCACCATAAAGAATAAATATCCACTTCCACGAATCAATGACCTATTCGACCAATTAAAAAGAGCAGCCTACTTCTCTAAGATAGACCTTTGGTCAAGATACCACCAACTCAGGATTCGAGAGGAAGATATCACTAAGACCACCTTTTGGTCCTGATACAGACATTATGAGTTCAGGGTGATGCCTTTTGGCTTGAAAAATGCCCCTACAGCCTTCATGGATTTAATGAATCAAATGTTCTAGCCGCACTTGGACAAGTTCATGATAGTATTTATAGACGACATTCTTATATACTCATGAACCAGGCTGAAGCATAACAAAGATCTACCTATCACCTTAGAGATAATATGGGATAACCGTTTATATGCAAAATTCTCTAAGTGTGAGTTTTGGTTATAGGAGGTAGGGTTCTTAGGGCACATAGTGTCCAAAGATGGAGTTAAGGTGGATCCGGTGAAAGTAGAGGCCATATCTGATTGGAAGGAACCCAAGAATCCCTCATAAATACGAAGCTTCTTAAGCTTGGCGGGATACTATAGACGGTTTGTGCAGGACTTCTCTAAGATAGCTACCCCTTTGATTCATCTCATAAGGAAAGGAGTAGAGTATAAGTGGGATGAAAGTAGTGAGAAATCCTTCTAAGAGTTGAAGACCCATTTAATAACAACACCTATACTCTCTCTGCTTGACCCAAGTGCAGGAGAGGATACCGTCTATAGTGATGCATCCATACTAGGATTCGGATGTGTATTAATGCAACAAGGCAAGGTCATCGCCTATGCCTCACGACAACTAAAAGTACAAGATAGGAACTATCCTACTCATGACTTGGAGTTAGCTGCAATAGTGTTCGCCCTTAAGATTTGGTGACACTACCTATACGAGGTTAAGTGTAAGATATATACCGATCTCAAGAGTCTTAAGTACTTCTTGATTTAGAAGGAGTTAAACCTCCGCTAGAGGAGATGGCTGGAGTTGGTAAAGGATTATGACCTTGTGATAGAATATCACCCCGGTAAGGCCAATGTGGTTGTAGACACTTTAAGTTGCAAGTAACAAATTGAGGCAACACAAATAAAGACAAGTTACTTGCCCTTGTTGTATCAGCTGAGAAGAATGGAAGTGGACCTTAAGGTGGACAAGAGGGAGAAATGCTTATTGGCTGACATAGTGGTAAGAACCAGCCTAACAGAGCAAATTAAGGTCCAGCAAAAAGGGGATAGGGAACTCCAACCCTATTTGGACCCGGTTAACGAAGGGACGAAACCAAACTACAATCTTCGAGGCGATGGAGTATTAACCTACAAGGGTAGAGTGTGTGTGCCTCAAGATAAGGAACTGAGGAGATTAATTTTGGAAGAGGCACATGACTCTGTTTATGTGACGCATCTAGGTAGTAATAAGATATACTGCACCCTAAAACAAGGTAATTGGTGGAAAGGGATGAAGAGGGATATTGTGAAATACGTAGCCCGATGCTTGTCTTGTCAGCAAATTAAAGTGGAGCATCAAAAACCTTTAGGACTGCTATAACCCTTGCCAATCATAAAATGGAAATGAGAACACATCACTATAGACTTTGTCACGGGACTACCTGTGACTAGAAAGGGACGAGACGCAATTTGGGTCATTGTGGATATATTGACCAAGTTCGTCTATTTCCTACCTATAATAGTGATGGATTCAGTAGAACAACTGATCGTCTTATACATAAAGGAGATTGTGAGACTCCATGGTGTCCCAGTAAGCATAGTATCAGATAGAGACCAAAGATTTACCTTGAGCTTCTGGCCTAGCTTATAAAATGCCTTGGGAACCAAGCTCCACATGAACACGACATTTCATCCTCAGATCGATGGACAGTTTGAGAGAACGATCCAAACCTTAAAGGATATGTTACGAGCATGTGTACTTACCATGAATAAGGGTTGGTTAGAATACTTGTGCTCGATGAAGTTTGCTTATAATAACAGTTATCTGACCAATATTTAAATGGTACCTTATGAGGTTGTAAACCCCACCCTTTTGAGTTAAGGAAAACTGGGAAAAGAACTGGTCAAATCGAGTAAGAAAACCGAACCAGTTCACAAACCCAATCATTTGGGAACATACAATTTGGAAATTTACAACTCACAGGTGATCCAAAGGGTTCATAAAATCTTGGAAAAAAACCTTAAGATAAATTAGAAGAGAAAACCCAGACTGGTTCAGATGAACTGGAAGTATGTTTTTTTGTAACCCAAAATTTCGGTCAAAAATCTTTTATGTGAATTTGGTTTAATTAGTATTAATTGTATGCCCTATCATAAATAACCATAAATTAATATATACCTTTAATTATTGGAATTAATACCCATAATTTAATACCTAAATTAAATTATTGTAATTAATACTAATAAATATCCATCAATTTATGGCAACATTAATACTAGTAATAAATCTCCCCCATTTAATACACAATTTTTTCAAGAGATCATCCCCATTCATCCTCTCCAAACGTGAAAACTCCATTCTCTCTTACTGCTCCATTTTCTGGTGAAGCTCAAACTAGAGCTCTAACTTGAGAACTTTTCTGAGCTAAACAAGGCGAGGTAGGGTTCTTTAGAAATGGGGAGAAGTTAGCTACACGCATGTAGTCTCCGTTTGCTCTGAGGGTCGCCGAAGAAGCGCAGACGTGATGGAACAGTGAAGCACCTCCAATGGACCGAAGCTACCTTGTTTTGGCCGAGCTGAAATCGGCCAATTTGAGCACTCCTCATGCCAAACCAAGCTCTCTCAAAACTTCCTTAGCCCTCCCACGACCAAATTAGGATTGAAAGGTAAGCCAATTTGGCTCCCCTCTACAATTTTCGATTGGTGCTAGAGAGAGAACTAGTAGAATTTCGATGATGAAATTCTAACTCAATTCGACATTAATTGTTGCAATTTTTTATTCTAGGATGAACCTTAGGCCGAGAGCTATCTGCCAAGATTGAAAGCTCAAATCGACATGCGCCAGATGGTGAGTAATTGAAGATTTCTCTCTCTATACTCTATTTTTCGATGAAGCTTTGTTTGAGCTCGTTCCGGCATTAAAACTTGTGATTCAAAGTGCTATTGAATTGTATTAAGATGTATGAACTCAATTTTAACTTCAATTTTAACAATTAGAAGTGTTTAATCGGTCAATTTTAACTTCAATTTAACAATTAGAAGTGTTAAAAAGTTGAAATTGGAGGAAAATTTGATGAAAATTGGGGATTTTCAAAAATTTGAATGACCAAGATGCAATTTTATAAAATTGAGGGTCAATTGGGCATGATAAGAATGTTAGAGGGCCAATTGAGGAATTTTAGAATTTTTGGGTGAAACTTACCATTTTTGTAAAAGAAGGGCAAAATGGTAATTTTGGAAAAGTTGGGGGACCAAATTGGAAATTTGGGAAATTAAACCCTTTTTTGTGAATTGAATAAATTGAGGCCATAAGATAAAATTTAAAAGTTTCAAGACTCAATTTGAGGAAAAACCGGTATTAGGGACTTAAAGTTAAAGAAAAATAACTTTAGGGACCTAATTGCAAATAAATAGAAAGTTTAGTTTTCTCATTCATTTGGAATGAATGAATTCTATTAGGTCGAGGGATAATATACAAGAATGTTCATATCGTGTAGGAATATGAAGTACGGGGAACGCCAACAAGGACAAGCTCACGTGAATACAAAGAACCGGTCGAGTGGAATTCACTACATTAACGGGTGAGTGGGATTTTATATCATACCCGGTTGGGGATGATAAGTAGCTCGAAATGAAAACCCACTACTTAGTGGAATTTTAAATATTACAACTTAGAGGATTTATGTGAAAATCACATAGAAAAACTACTTACCGATTGTAAGTAGATCATCCCGATTGGTATTATGAAACTTCCTCGAAGGAAGTGGAAAACCCATTCATTGGTTATGAGCAGAGATGTCCTTATACCCGGTTGGTATGATGGACTGTTGAAAACATATTTTGTTGGAAGTGCTCTCCCTAACTGTGTGCTATTGCTTAAACAATTTGGGAGACCTTTTTGATGGGAGCTTTAAATGCTCAGATAGGCCGGAGGCCTAAATTTTGAAACTTGGGGGCTCATATGCCCAATTTTGAAAATCTCGTACAGTGGGCCAAAGGCCAGTTGGCATGAGCAGGAGATCATAAATAAACATGAGTTATATGCCATAAAACTTTAAATAAATGAATTGTTTGGCTATGGTACCCAGATAGGATCGACATAAGTTAACTAGCGACAGTGCGACATGACAAGTTGATGGATCAGTCAAGACAAATAGCTGCGGGTTGAGTTAAGGATCAGGGTCGTTGGACCAGTGGCACCACAAATTATATGGCATAATAAGAAAATATTGATTGTGCATGCACTGTGATGACAAGACCTTCAAGATGCCCAAGAGCGGATTCATCCTAGGCCCCTCGATGGCTTGATGGATATAAGGGAAAATAGTCGGACCAGGTGACCTTGCGAAGCACGACGTAGCTTTAAGTGCACGAGACCGGGGTGGGGTCAGGATAAGGTCTCTGTCCTCATACGGACACAGAGAATTGATTTTGGGATAGAGCATCAGATGTCGTGTACATCTACTCATTCTCAGGATAGAAGTAGACATGCTTCTATCTAGGTGGCCGGTAAAGTCGTCCGACGCCACAAGTGGGTTCAGTGGATGGGCTGGCTTGTGATTGTATGTTTTTGACCTTCAAGATGAAGGATGTGTGTTGGGTGATGGCACACTGTGATTAATAAGAAATGGCAATAAAAATAGAGAATTGAAATGAAAGGATTTTTGAAAGAAAATAATGAGTCTAGAACACTTCAATAGAAATCTTTTTAATAAAAGTTAAATTTTGAAAACCCATTCATTGGGTAGTCATACTCACCCTCTTCCTTATATCCCTTTTAGGAAATTCCGGAAAGCCTACCCTTAAAGACCATCAACTAAGATGTCTACGAGACAGGTATGATAAATTTAGAATTTTATGCACTTTTGATTTATGGTATTCTAGGAAAGGTGCAGGTTTAAAGAACGCCTTACTCTTTACAGTTTATAATAAGGGGAAACTCTTTAATAAATCAGGAGAGTGGCAGGTTGATCATTGGGATCAGACCAAACTGGGTCAGGGCATGACAACTTGAGTGGTATCAGAGCTTATTTCCTCGAATACATAATCAAGATTAGAAAATATAGTAACTAATAGGATTGATCTTAAAATTTTTAGATGGCTCCTAGGAGAGGAACCAAGAAAACTAGAAATGACTCTACTCAACACCTTGTCCTCATAGGAAGACAACCCTAAAAGCTTCCTAATGCCCGAGACATAGTAGAAGCCCAAAGGACCAAATGGGGAAGTATCCAGTACCACCAAGGAGTACAATGTCGGGACATGTTAGGATCACCATTCTGTGTACAAAGGGAGCTAAGCCTAAGGCCAGGAATGCTAGTATGGACGTATAACCTTACCTGGGAGGATGCTTATCAAGAATCCCGTAGCTGCCTATTTTATTTTGTGACCATTTCTGTAAATGGGGCTAAAAACCCAGATATATTGTACTCCTCTATTAATAAAGTACTCGAAATTCCTAAAATCCTATCTCTCGACGAAGTGATCTTGCTAGGAAGATGATCCCAAGAATAGTAAACAAACAAACCCCCTTCACCGTAAAAAATTAGGGAGAATCCCATCTCAATTAAGGAAGCTAAGTAAGGGAATTAAGAAATATAGGAGGACTCCTAGAGTGAACCATTTGACAAAGAAGACTTAACAAGAAATCTCTCAAGGTGTTCACACTCAAGGACGGCGAGGCACCAAACTACCAGTAAACCCTAGAAAGGCCCCACAACACTCAAAGAAATGAGGAACAACACGGTCCACACAAGGGAATAACCTATTATAAGTCTGAACAATGTGGACACTACATGAAGAAATACCTAAATCTACTAAGGACAAGTACCAAACCTATCATAACTATAAGGGAATAGGACAGGTAAAGAAGGATTGTTCCACAGCTCAAAGATTTAGGGTAATACCTCTTCAAAGGTCACAAAAGAAATGATAGACTGGTGACCAAAACCATGGAACAGATTAAGTAAGCAGTTCACAAAGAGGTCAAGAAATGACAAGGTAAAAACCAAATTTAAACTTCTTCTTAACAAGGTCAAGCCAAGAAGGATACCACAAGGGTGGAGGTAAGAAAGTATACCTAGAACCCCCTCATAAGGGGCAAACACGAAAAAATGTCCTTCGGAAACTCTAGGGGTAAGAAACATTATGAGTGAAGAGGAGAAGAAATACACTATGAAAGGAAACTTTGGAGGGATGCATACGACTAAGTACCCTTGAAGGAATCATTGATGGGCAGATGAACATAATGTGGAGCGTAAGTAACCAACCCTTAGTTAGGAAACTTTTCAAAAGAAGGAGGTATCGTGATGGCCCAAGTGTGACCTGTTTGGAAAGAGTAGAAGAACCAAATAACAATTCCAAGAGAACCATGTGGAAAGAAGAAACTAGTAGCAATGGGATGGTCAAAGAGAATAAACAAAACCCTAAGAAAGGCTGGGAAGTAGTAAAGACTACACTATATGAAGGACAATAGGATGGACATGAAGGACGAGTGATACAACTACCCAGACAATTAGACAAGAAAAATAGTAAGAAGAAGATATTTAAAGAATTGGACTTTAGGAGAACCATGGATTTAAACCGTGGAAAAGAAGGGAGAAGTGAAAAAGGCCAAAACATTGGAAAAGAAGGACGAAGGAAACCCTTAAAGAAAATAATGGCTAAAAATCGGATTTATAATTTAAAAGTCTTGAGACGGTTAAGTGAGCCTTATGAAGGACGATCAAGAGATTTTGAAACAAGGAGGATAAGGAAATAAGTTAACGGGTAAATAGGAAGTTAGCATCAAAAGATGCAGTGACAAGTAAGATTGAGTGAACTACCCATACTAAGGTAATAAAGGAAAGGATGTCCGAGATACATTGAGAAAGTAAGCCCTCCAAATAAGATGTTGCTAAGGAGGAATAACCACAATTGGTAAGACGTGTCATAGTCCACATGCGTGTATGAAGCCTAAAGAGTGGACAACTGAGCATAGTGTGGAATGCACAGAATAAAACCAATAATCGGAATTATCCCAAGTAAGGAATAAGGGATGAAACAAAAGTTGTGGATAGAGAAGGATCCAAAGCAGACAACTACCCTAACATAGATAGGGGTGCGAAGAAAGGGAGAAAGAACCCTACAAGGAAGGATAAGGAGGTTGAGCATGTAACTTCTAAATGGAAATCTCTATTGTGAGGGACATAGTAGAGAACGAAACCAGAAGAAGGGAACCTTCCCAAGCAAAGGAATCGACATATAGATCAAGAAAGATTATTGTAAGAACGATGAATCATGAAATTATTACGAGTAAGTAAAAGTGGATTAAGGAATAAGGAAAAATCCTTAGACAAAGAAGGCCAAGGACTTAAGAAGGAAGGAATCCCATCTTGTTGGTAAATTATTGGAAAACCCAATCATTGGAACCAAAAATACTCAATAAGGAGGTTGAGAAAGGATGAGTGTGTAAGGAAAACTGACACAGTGTGTAAGTTGATTTGATAACAGTTAATCTAGTTAAGGAATACTATCAGAAGAAAAGAGGGATGAAGTTATACAATTCCTGTGGGGTTGGAAAAATTGGGAATATTCCTAAAGGAGGCATCTTAGAAAACTAATGGACATAGAGACAAGATCTATAAAATGTCATGTTGTAAGGAGCATGTAAACCTAACAATCCCAAGGAAAATATGACTCAAAATAAGGAAGAGTCAGTTAGTAATCATGACAAGATCAAACATAAAATTTGGACTAAAATTGTAATGAACAACGGACGAAGGAAGAGTTGAAATAGGACGAAAAGGTCATAATAAGGAAACCCATGAAAATAGGTATGTAATGTTCTAAAGGACATCGAGCTAAGGGTTTCAACGACCAAGAGGTTAGCTAGACACGAGAATGGTTAGATATCTTGGAATTCCCAGTCCTGAGTACAAGACCTGAAAGGGAAAAATGTTACTATAAGCAAAGAAAGATGTGAATCTAAGGATATACCCTTAAGTAAGATATGTCTAGGTATGATAAACTCCATGGAGGGAGCAAATAATATAAAGGAAGAGAAATTCCTTCAGTGAATGACGTAAAAATGATAAATTTAAAGAACAAGATAAGAGTTTGCATGTTAAGCAAATACCAAATGGACATCAAAGGAATTGGTTCCTCATGCAAGGTTGCTAATTAAGTTTTGTGGACAAAACTAATAAAAGGAGGGGCGAGTTGTAAACCCTACCCTTTTGAATTAACGAAAATCGGGAAAAGAACCGGTCAAACCATGTAAGAAAACCGAACCTGTTCACAAACCCGATCATTTGGGAATAGTCAATTAGATTAGAAGAGAAAAACCAGACCGGTTCAGATGAACTGGATCCCATCAGAAGACTAAAGTTAAGCGTGCTTGCATGAGAGTAGTGCTAGGATGGGTGACCTCCTTTGGTTTAATTAGTATTAATAGTACGCCCTATCATAAATACCCATAAATTAATATATATATTTAATTATTAGAATTAATACCCATAATTTAATACCTAGATTAAATTATTGGAATTAATTCTAATGAATACCCATCAATTTATGGCAACATTAATACTAGTAATAAATCTCCCCCATTTAATACACAATTTTACACCTATATAAAGAGCTCATCCACATTCATCCTCTCCACACTTGAAAACTCCATTCTCTCTCAACTGCTCCATTTTCTGGTGAAGCTCGAACCAGAGCTCCGACTTGGGCACTTTTCTATGCCAAACAAGGTGAGGTCAGGTTCTTTAGAAGCGAGGAGAAGTCAGCTACACGCCTGTAGTATCCATTTGCTCTAAGGGTCGTCGAAGAAATACCAGCGTGATGGAATAGTGAAGTAGCTTCGATGGACCGAAGCTACCCTGTTTTGGCCGAGCTGAAATCGGCCAATTCGAGCCCTCCTCAAGACAAACCATTTGTCCTTTCCCAACTTCTTTATTGGGTCTTTCTGGTGCTAATTATTTGGTTTCTCGATAGATTACCAACAAACTGGGATTCTTTCCTGATCAGAAATTATAGAGGGGAGCCAAAATGGCTTACCTTTCTGCTCTAATTCAGCTGTAGGAGGGCTATGGAAGTGTTGGGAGGGCTTGGTTTGGCCTAAGAAGAGCTCAAATTGGCTGATTTTAGCTCCACAGAAATAGGGTAGCGTCGGTCTGCTAGATCTACTTCACTGTTCGATCACACCAACGCTTCTCCGACGACCCACGGAGAAATTGGAGACTACCATTGTGTAGCTGACTTCTCCCCATGTATAAGGAACCTAACGATGCCTTCTTTGGCTCAGAAAAGATGCTATATCAAAGCTCTGGTTTGAGCTTCACTGGAAAACTGAGTAGTTGAGAGAGAGTGAGGTTTTCATGTGTGGAGAGGATGAATGAGGAGGGGCTCATTATATAGGAAGCTCGGGGATTACTTGTCATCCGATTAGCACCTTAATGGCGATCATTCATTGCCTGAAGCTCCCTGGCCAAAGACTTTTCATCTTCACCAGTGCTACTTAATTTTTCGACGAGTGAATAGTGTTTTCATCTTAAGGAAGAAGACAACACTATTTCGAATCGTTCTGAACCGGGTTAAAAGTTTAAATCGGTTGGTTCATGCCCGATTTGACCGAATTTTTCAAATTTAAAATTTTCTAAATTCATTCTCTATCCAATGGTGGCCTCAAATTTCAAATTTGAATTTTCTAAGCCACCAAGAAAAATGAATTTAGCATCTAGTTCAATAGTGCTTCAAACCGGTTCTGGTCCAGTTCACCTGAACTAGTTTGGTTTTCACCTCCATTTCATCTTAAATTCATTTCTCATGACTTTTATGACTCTTTAGGTCACTCGGGATCCATAAATTTTCCAGTTTACCCTTTCTCTATCAGTTGGGGTCTGTGAACCAGTTCAGTTTTCACACCTGGGTTGACCGGTTCTTTCCGTGGTTTTCTCATCCTAAAGGAGCGGGGTTTACAGTTCCAATATCCCTCTTAGGTGCTTAATTTTCTCAAAATGGTATATGGGGCTCAAATTACCCAAATTTCCAATTTAGTCCCCCAACTTTTACAAAATTACATTTTGCCCTTAATTTCCAAAAAATTCTTTCAAAAAAATGACCACTTGGTCCTCCAACATCTTTTTTGTTGCCAATTGACCTTCAATTTTGAGAAATTTCATTTAGGTCCTTCAATTTTTTCAAAATTCCAAATTTCACCCCTTACACTAACCGAATTTGATTTCTTCAAATTGGCCATTCAAATGGGGCTAATTGTTCCAATTAATGGCATGGATCGATTTCTGCACTTCTATACAATCGAATGGAGCTTTGAATTGTAGAATTTGTTTCCGAAATGAGCTCAAACAGAGCTTTGCCGAAAAACTGTATCTAGAGAGAGAAATTTTTGAAAGCTTACCGTAGGAGGTGCGGCGGTCTGAGCTCTTGATCTGGGAAGGCAGCTCTCATCCTTAGGGTCCTTCTATGATCAAGAATTGCTACAATTGATCTCAAGATCAAGGTGAATTTGATTAGTGAAGTTCACCACTTTCTCTCGCTAGAACCGATCTGCAACAATAGAGGAGGGCCGAATTGGCTTACCTTTCGCCTCTGTGGAGGTTGTGTGATGGTCGTGATGACTATGAGGAAGCTTGGTTTGGCCATAGAAGATCTGAATTGGTCGAATTCAGATTGACCAAAATAGGGTAGCTTCGAACTAACGGATTCACTGTTCGATCCCGCTAATGCTTCTCTAGCAATCCTTGGATCGAAGAGATGTTGCTGTCAGGTAGCTAACTTCTCCCAAAGTCTATAGGACTAGAGTTTATCTTTTAAAATGGAGAAAAGTACCCAAGTCAAAGCTCTGGTTTGAGCTCCACCAAAAAACTAAGCACTTCGGAGGTAGAGAGGATTTCCCCCTTACCCTTGGGTCGAATGGAGGGGGAGCTCTTTATATAGGGAGCTTAGGGACCCTCTACTCTACCAGTTTCCATATTGGTCAAGCTTATCCTCTTTAGAAAATTCTCAAATTGGAGGGAATATTCCCTCACTAGAAAAGGAAGGTTTTTCTGCCATATGAACAGTGATGTCATCCCAAGGAAGAAGACGACACTATTATGGACTGAACAGGACCGGTCTAATCGGGTTTGGTGAAGAAAATTGAACGGTTCAGGCCTGATTCAACTAGTTTTCTCAAAATTAAATATTTCTAAATTAGTTTAAATTTATTTTCTATCTAATGATGACCTCAATTTTCCAATTTGATATTTCTAAGCTACCTAGAAAAATGAATGTTCCAATCTGGTTCATTATGGTTCAATCCGGTTCATGTCCGGTTCACCTTGAATAGGTTCAGTTTTCCTATCCAATTTACTTCATGGTTCTTCCTCATGCTTTTCATGACTTTTTGGTCCCTTGGGATATTCTAATTCCCCATTTTGACCCCTCTTTATCATTATCGGTTCCTTAAGTGGTTCGATTTTCTTATTAAATTGACTGGTTCTTTCCTAGTTTTCCTTGATCTGAGGTGACGGGTTTCACAACTCTCCCCTCCTTTTAGGAGTTTTGTCCCCAAAACTTGACTACGTATCCTTTACATCGGGAATAATTTCCATTGATGTCAACCTGGGGTTCACTTGACATGCTACCAATTTGGTTATTTCTTCACTTAGCCCTTTAAACCACGCACTTAAGGAATCTTTCTTCCTTTCCATTATCCACTCACTCCATGGAGTGTATCACGATTAGGTGTGTCTTACCCACTAGTCCCAAGGTACATCCTTACGTCTACTTCTTACTTTGCTTAGGGTAAGACTCTTCCTCTTAAGGGTTCTTATCCAAGTCATTGGGTTGGGTGTTCCATAAACGTCCGATCGTCCATGTTCCCATTTATTTACTTGGTTGTTGATGCTCTTTAGCTCAACATCCTTTCAAACTTTTTGTCTTTATCCATTTGGGTTTTGATATGATCCTCTTTTTATCTTATTTTAGTCCTTCATCCATCTTTTGTTTACTACAACTCCGGTCCAAGTTTTCAGGTTTGACCTCGTCATGCTTAACTAACGGACTCTTTCTCACATTAGTCACATTGTCCTGGGACTGTACATCATGACATGTTCTAGAATTTTCTTTATCCATTATAGTTCTACAACATTTTCTTGATAACAGTTCATGCCTTTACAACTGTTTAGGAGTCATGTGGCTTCTTTCCTTCTAGATACCTGGTAGTGTTTTGGGTTCTTTCTCACATTAGTCACATTGTCCTGGGACTGTACATCATGACATGTTCCAGAATTTTCTTTGTCCATTATAGTTCTACAACATTTTCTTGATAACGGTTCATGCCTTTCCAACCGTTTAGGAGTCGTGTGGCTTCTTTCCTTCTGGATACCTGGTAGTGTTCCCCAGCTACCTTCAGCGTTATCCAATTGTACCTTACCAACTTTCTTATTGGCTTTTCCTTGGTTCTAACCATCGGGTCTTCCGATCACTTCATGACTTACCTACAAGTTGGAATTTTTCCTTCCTTATATCCTTTCACATCTCCAATGGCATCCTTTACTCAAGGATTCACTTTCTTCATTCCTTCCTTACTCATTCATGTCCATTTCACGGTTCCTTATTCCAAGTTGATCCCTTTCGGTCTACGTGTCGATTCCTTTGTTTGGAGAGTTCCCTTTTGATGGTTTCATTCTCTATTGTATCATTTAAAGTACAGATTTCCAGCTTAGGAGCTACATGTTTGACCTTCTTACCATTTCTTAAAGGTTTCCTTCCTTCACATTCTTACACCCTTTTTAATTGGAGCTTTCGCCCACCTTTAATCCTTCGCTGGCCTTAATTTCCCAATTCACCCTTTACTTCCTATCTGATGTATCTCCGATTGTCAAGTCTTATTTCATGTCCTTCACATTAGGCCCCGACAATCAATCTTAAGCTCCATGGGCGTAGACCAGAATTAGTCCTGGTGTTCGTCATTATTCCTTTAAATAACATTTTGACTAGAGTACATCCTTTCCCAAGGCTTTATTTCCTTTGGAATTCGTTTCCTTGTTCTTTTATTTGGAATGTGCCATACATTCCCACTTATTACTGCATCATTTGATGTTATTCTACCACTTACTCGTTCCTTGGGTTTAACTTACTCCTTAGGCCCTCATGAGTATGCTTCCTTTATACTTGATCTTTTCACCTCAACCTGAATTGAATTTGCGAGCTTATCTTCTTTTCCCAATTTAATTAGGTTCATAGCCTCTCTGTTGGGATATATATATATATGCGTCCCCGGGACTCCCTTCCTTGGTAGGCTCCTTCTCTTTCTGGAATTTCCCCTTTTTATTTGTCCTTGTGGTTATTTGACCTTAAATTGGCTTCATGACATCCTTTGATGCAATCCTTTTCGGCTTAGCCTTACCTTGGGAATCCTACTAGCACATCCTTTGTACCTCATCTTTATTTCGACTTGTAATCACTAATATTTCTATTTCCTTAGGGAGTAATTTCTATCATTTTTGTTTCAAGGTTTCTTAACCTCCTTCTAAGAGCTTGCTTAATCCTTTCCGTGACTTAAGTTTAGTCGCCAATCCATTTTTGGCCTTTGATTTATTTAAGGAATTACTTCATCCTTCTTTTCCAATGTTTGGCATTTGCACCTCTCCCTTCTTTGTTGTAGTTTAAATCTATGACCTTCAGGAGGGTCAGTTCATTAACTACCTCGTCCCTACTATTTTTCTTGTCCAACTATCTGGGGGTAGTTGTCTCTCGAGTTTACTTGTCCTTGATGTCCATCCTATTGCCCCTTTTTAGGATGTGGCCATTACTACTTCATTGTCCTTCTTAGGGTATCATTTATCCTCCTTGATCACCCCATGGTTACTAGTCACTTCCCATCACTAGGTTCATGTGTAACCTTATTTTAGCTCCTCTGTTTTTCAAAAGTAGGTCACAGTTCGCCATCCGAGACATCCTGGTTGTCTTCCCATGATCAAGGCTTGTCTTCTCTTGTGAAGGCGCTTCCTTCTTTGCTCCTAAATGGTTTGTAACCCTCCTTAGGGAAAAATTAATCTCCAGATTCCATTCCATTTGCAACTTCTTAGGGTCCTTCCTTCGGTTTTTCTCATGAGTCGTCGTTAGGTAGTTGAGGCATACAGTCGCATCATTATTAAGGGATGGAAAATTTTTAGGAACTCAAAATTTTCTTATTTATTTTCGAAGTAGGATTGCAATTTGGGGCTTTAACTCTTCCTAAAGGGAGATTATTATAGTTACGGGTAAAGAAGTACCCACTAATATGCTAAGATCTTGAAAAGCTTCCTTCTAGATGTGGTTGAAATTCTGAGCAGGAGTCGTGGTTCTTAGGGTGGTATCCTTTCAAACTCCTGTAGTTGAGGAGGTGTTGTTCTTGGAAGATATTACCCTAAATCCTTGCGGTGTGGAACAATCCTTCTCCATATGTCTTCTTCCTCTACACCTATAACCGGTTATCTTGGTACCTGTCCTCAGTAATGTTGGGCACTTCTTCACGTAGTGTCCCCATCGTCCACACTTATAACAGGTCATTTCCTTGCATGGACCTGTGTGGTTCCTCCTATACTCCGAGCATTGCAAGGCCTTTCTAGGGGATTACTTGTGGCTCAATGCTTCGCCGTCCTTGAGCCTGAACACCTTGAAGGTTTTCTTATCAAGTATTCTTTGACAAAGGGTTACTCAAGAGTCCTCCTATACTGCTTAGTTCCTTGGTTCATTTTCTCCTTTGGGGTGGGAGTCTCCATGGTTTCTGGGGTGGCTAGGATAGCACGGGTTTGTTCGGCTACTTTTCTTGGGGCCATCTTCCTACAAGGTAGGTAGTTTTTGTTTAATTCTTATGTTATATAGTCTGGATAATATATTTGAGAAAACATTCTCTGATACCACTCAAGTTGTCATGCCGTGACCCAATTTGGTCGAATCCCTATGGGCAACCCGCCACTTCCTTTAGTCTATGAAGGATTTTACTTCCTTCTAAACCGTGAGGAGTCGGGCATCCTTTTTACCTAATTTTCCTAGAATAACATTCTACAAAACTGAATATGTTAAAAACTTACATACTTGTCTTTGTCTTAAGAGTTTGGTTTCAAGGTATACCTTAAGGGTTTGCCTCCTTCCTGAAAAGGGGTTAAAG
Source organism: Trapa bicornis (assembly GCA_030064425.1). Taxonomy (NCBI): domain Eukaryota; kingdom Viridiplantae; phylum Streptophyta; class Magnoliopsida; order Myrtales; family Lythraceae; genus Trapa; species Trapa bicornis. Next base: position 657,633 of record CM057756.1, on the reverse strand, counting down.
GAAGGGGTGAGTTTCTACAACTCAGTGAGTGGGTGTTGGGGGAAATGAGTTTTAAAAAAATAAACATTGTTTTTCACACTTGTTCTTTAAAAGCTTTTATCCTTTTTAAGCATTTGTGTGTTTAACTCTTTTAGCACATCCCCTTGCCTCAGGAGGTATTTAGCAAACAAACACATGCACTTTATCATAAAGGGTACATACAGTCATTGGTGCAGCACGCCCACTACATCCACTTGTAGATTGGAACGTCTTTACTGTACACCATGATAGAAGTCACAAACTTCTACCTTGAATCTGAGCGACGCCCAAGGCATCAGGACCTTAGACTCCACATAACTTCGTATCCGTATGAGGACAGACCTCATCACACACCATCCCCGATCTCAATGCGCAAGAAGCCACAACACAGTGGCTTCATGACTAACTGGTACAACGAGGAAGCCCTAACACAATAGCTCCTCACTTCGCTTATCACCACCATGTCGTCCAGTAGCCCTTGGAACTCATCACTACTAGGTTGGAGTAATGAGCATATTTTAAAGCTAAAAACCTATTTACCGGTTGAGAGTATAGCTTATTAACGCCATACCCAGTTGGTATGACAAGTGCTGCTAAAAATTGTTTTCCAAATGTGATATCCCCTCATTGTGTGCCAATGCTTAAAACCTTTGGGAGACACTTCTCATGAGAGTTGGTATAGCTCCAACAAGCCAGAGGCCTTATGTAAACCCCGTCCTGTTATAAATAAGAAAACCAGGAAAAGAATCAGTCGATTCAAAATAGAAAATCGAGCTGGATCACAAACCCCAACCGAGAAGCGAAGGGTAAATTGAAAAATTTTTAAATTCCGAGTGACCCAAAGAGTTATAAAAACCTTGGAAAGGAATATTAGGACAAATTGGGAGAGAAAACCAAATCGGTTCAGGTAAACCGGACCTGAACCGGATTGAACCAATTTGAACCATCATTGAATTGGTTGCAAAATTCATTTTTCTAGGTGGCTTAAAATATTCAAATCGGGGAATTGAAGTCACCATTGGATAGAGAATGAATTTAGATGAATTTAAAATTTTTTAATTTTAAAAAATTCGGTCGAATCCTACCTGAACTGGCCGGTTTAAGCATTGAACCTAGTCGAATCGGTTCGTTATAGTGTCGTCTTCTTCCTTCAGATGACGACACTGTTTATTCAACAGAAGAACAAATAGTGCCAGCAAAGATGAATTGCCTCTGTTCAGGGTGTTTCAAGTCATGAATGATCGTGACCAAGATGCTAAACGGTCGGGTAGAGAGTCCTCAAGCTCCCTATATAAAGAGCTCCTCTCCATTAATCCTCTCACACCTAAAAACTCCATTCTCTCTCAATTGCTCCATTTTCCGGTGAAGCTCGAACCAGAACTCTGACTTAGGCAGTTTTCTCAACCTAAGAATGCGAGATCAGGTTATTTAGACTCTTGGGGAAGTTAGCTATCTGATAGCAACCTCTGTTCAATTCGAGGATCATCGAAGAAGCGCCAACAGAATCAAACAGTGAAGTAGCTTCAACGGACCGAAGCTGCCCTTTTTTGGTTGAGCTAAATTCGGCTAAATTCAGCCCTCCTCCAACCAAAACAAGCTCTCCAAACAACCTCACAGCCCTCATACGACGTCAACTAAGCTGAAAGGTAAGCCAATTCATCCCTCCTCAGTCATTGCAGGTCAAAGTTAGAGAGAGAAAATATAGAATTTCACTGATGAAATTCTCACTCAATTCGAGGTCAATTGTTGGAATTCTTGATCCTAGAAGGTGCCTCAGGAAGAGAGCTACCTTCCTCGATAGAGAGATCAGACTGCCACACCTCTAACGGTAAGCTTTTGAAGCTTTCTCTCTCTGCACATAGTTTTTTGTTGAAGCTCCATTTGAGCTCAATTCAGACACAAATGATGCGTTTCGAAGTGCAATTGAATTGTATGGAAGTGTAGGAACTAATCCATACCTTCAATTGGAGTAATTAATCCCGATTGAATAGCCAATTTGAAGAGATCAAATTTGGTTAGTTTGAAGGGGAGAAATTGGAGAAAATTGGGGGTTTTGTAAAATTGAGGGACCATTTTGCAATTTCCCAAAATTGAGGGCCAATTAGCCATGGAAATGATGTTGGAGGACCAATTGGTCGATTTTTGGAATAATTGGGGCCAAATTGTTATTCTTGAGCCTCTTATACATATTTGAGTAAAATGAGGACTCTAAGGGAATTTTGGAAACTTTGGGAGACAAATTGGGCAAAGGTTTGCTTTAGGGACCTAAATGCAATTTATCGATAAATTGTGAGCCTAGGCTATTATGCCAAACCTTAAGTGAAAAGATTGCCCAATTCGTGTAGGGACAAGCATGATCAGAATGCCAGCAAGAGAAAGCTCGCGTCAACGTGGAAAACCAACCAAGGACGAACACGCCATGGTTAACGGGTGAGTGGGTCTATTCACATCATACCCGATTAGGATGATGAGCATCTTGGAAATGAAAAAACAATTATATGTGGGATTTTAACATCACACTCAGTCAGAGTGATGTGAGAACTAAGCGGAAAACTACTTATCAGTTGTAAGTAGAGAAAACCATACCCGGTTGGTATAATGGACTTCCTTAAAGGAAGAAGAAAACCCGCTTGCCAGTTGTAAGTGGAGATATCATCACACCCGGTTGATGTGATGAATTGAAAGATGATTTTGTTAGAAGTGCTCCCCCCCTAACCATGTGCCAATACTTAAAATCTTTGGGAGACTTTTTTTACTAGAGCTAGAACAACTTAGCTAGGCCAAAGGCCTCAATTTTGGAACTTGTGGGGCTAAATGCCTGATTTTGAAAAATAACGTACAGTGGGCCCAAGGCCAATTGGCACGAGCAGGAGCTCGTAAACAAACATGAGATATATAAGCCATGAAAACTCTTCATGAATGGATTATGTTATTTTGCCATGGTACCAAGACAGGACCGACATACTCGATGGAATGGCAGTAGTGCATCAGGGCCAAGTCGATAGACTGGCCTAGACAAATAGCTGCAGGTCGAGTTGAGGGTCGGGGCTGTTGGACACACCAAAGATAAATGGCTTTGTGGAAAAACTATTGTTTGTGCATGCACTTGAGGTTCAAGACCATTAAAATGTCCAAGAGGGGTAGTGATGCATCCTAAGGGCTACTCGACAACCTGGTGGAGATAATGGCAGTTTTTCATGCCAACAGTCATGAAAGCTCAACATAGCTTCATGCGCATGAGACCAGGTAGGGTCGGGATGTGGTCTCTGTCCTCATACGGACACGGAGTTGATTTTGGGTTAAAGGGTCGGATGTCACGAACATTCACTCAAACCTAGGGTAGAAGTGGATGGGCTTCTATCTTGGTGGCCGGTAAAGTCGCTCCGAGCCACAAGTGGGTGCAGTGGACGGGTTGCCCTGCAAATATGTGATACCTTCCTGATGAAGGACATATGTTAACTGTTAAACACACCTAATATGGAAATGAGAAAAAAGGTTTTGAAAATCTAGAAATTAAGGAAAGAACATTCTTAATAGAAATAAGGAGTTTAGCACACTCCAATTAAAGATGTTTTGTTTATGCAAACTCTCTCCCAACACCCATTCATTAAGTTGTCGAACTCACCTCCCCCCCCCTCCCTTTACCCCTTTTTAGGTATCAAAGGGAAAACAAACCTAAAGATTTTTTTGTAGCCGAACATGAAAGACAGGTATGCAAGATTTAATGTATTTAGTTCTATTTAATTTTATTACAGGAAAGATATAGGTGAAAGGACACCTTACTCCTCGCGGTTTAGAAAAGGGGAACTCTTAATAAACTGTGAGAGTGGCGGGTTGCTCACGGGGATCCAACAAAACTGGGTTGGGGTGTAACAACTTTAGTGGTATCATAGCCTTTTTACTCGAATGCATTATCAGAACTATATAACATGGTAACTAATAGGAATAAATTTTAAAATTTCAGATGGCTCCTAAGAGAGGAACCGAGAGAATAAGAGTCGTAGACTTTGACATAGCCCAACCACCCTTTCATATGGAAACTCCCCGATGAGCCCAAACAACTCCACCTGGACTAAGCTCAGAACACCAGAGATTGTATGAGGAGTTCACTCGAGTATTTGGATGACCTAACCTCGTCTTTGAGGTAGGAACCAACTCTCGAGCTGAACAGGAGGAAGTATAATCTCATCCTCCTCCTATTAACCATCCTCCTCTAGTTGACATCCCCAAATATCTCAGGTCTCTTCGTCAATTGGGGTGTAAGCCTTTTCTTAGAAAGAAGGATGCTGGAGCTGCCATGGACTGGCTGGCTAAGATCAAGAAGCTGATGGGGATAGTCAGAATATCACCAAAGGATATGGTGATCCTAACAGAATTTTTCATAGAAGGCAGTGCCAAAAGATGATGAGATAATGTCAGGAGTCTACATACCTCCACACCCACCTAGGAATAGTTTGAGGAGAGGTACTCGAAGAGTACCTGGCTCCTCATCTGATTAACGAGAAAAAGTAGGATTTCCTCTAACTCCAACAAAGGCTTAACTCTATATTAGAGTACGAAACTAAATTCAATGAGTTAAGAACCTTTGCCCCTAACCTGGCCGGACCAACAAACATATGTCAGTGATTCGTCGACGGTCTCAATATGGATATACGAGACCGGATGGGGGTACTAAGATGCCTCACAGATATGGTGGCGAGGTTCATTATGGCTCATGAATGTGAGTGACTGGTACAAACCCGACGCCACCGAATGGAGCAGGCAAATCGGAAGGAGGACTAGGGCCAAAGTCATAATGGAGGACGGAAGGAGCATAATGGTCCAAGATGGGGAAATAGAGTGGGATTTCAAAAGAGGAAGGAGGTGTCACAACTTCCCTAGAGAGTAATCCCCATCCTACCACAAGGAAACCCTCGCTGTCCTAGGTGCCAAAGGTACCATGAGGAAGCTTGCTTGTATTGTTTTGCATGTGGTCAAGTGGGGCACTTTGCAAAGGAATGTCCCACTCTTAGGGAGAACAAGCAATGGAATACGCTTAGACTACCCCAAGGGAACCCAAGGACTCCTCGGCAGGACACCACAACCAGAGTACCAGCTAGGGTATACAACCTCACCCAAGAAGAGGCTAGGAAAGACCCTAGTACTATAGTGGGTACTTACCAAAATCATCGCAACTAAGATATAGATAAACCTATAATTTGAATTTCATTCAATAAAGGAATTTTTCTTCTAAAAATATGTTTTTATGCAATGAGGGTGCGTACACTTGTGGGGAAGAAATGTATACGCCCTCTTCAACTCGGGAGCAGAAAGATCTTTCATCAAAGAAGATCTAATCCCAAGTCTTCCCATAGAACTTACCTTGCTATAACAAAATCTCAACATCCTCACACCCTTAGGAGAAGGGTTAAATAGGGACAAATAGTCGAAGGGATGTGAGATTAAGATTGGAGGAATCAAACTAGAGGCAAATTTAATTCCATTACCTCTAAGTGAGGTAGAAGTAATATTGGAGATGGATTGGCTAAGTACCCATTAGGCTAAGATGGACCATGGGAAGAAAATAGTGACTTTCCACACTCCCGAGACACTCAGACTGGAATTCCAAGGATATTGGAAGAAAAGAGAAGTACAAATGATATTCCATATAAGAGCCCAAAAGATGATACAGAAAGGTTGTAAAGCTTTTCTAGCAATGATCATCAATAGAAAGTCCGAGGAAAAGGGACTAGAAGGCATTCTCGAAGTTAAACATTATCTAGATGTATTTCCAAAGGAATTACTCGGACTACCCCCAAGCCAAAAAGTGGAATTCACCATAGAATTTATCTCAAGAACACACCCTATATCCCAAGCCCCTTATCGCATGGCTCTAGCAAAACTAAAGGAATTGAAGGAGCAGTTGGACAAGCTATTAGAGAAGGACTTCATGTGCCCTAGCTAGTCTCCATGGGATGCACCAGTCCTATTCGTAAAGAAAAAGGACAGGAGCATGAGACTATGCATAGATTATAGGAAGTTAAACCAGGTCACCATAAAGAACATGTATCCACTTCCACGGATTGATGACCTATTTGACCAACTAAAAGGAGCAACCTACTTCTCTAAGATAGACCTTCAATCAAGATACCACCAACTCAGGATCCGAGAGGAAGATATTCCTAAGACTGCATTTCAGTCACAATATGGACACTATGAGTTTCAGGTGGTGCCTTTTAGCTTGACAAATGCCCCTATAGCCCTCATGGACTTAATAAACCGAGTGTTCCAGCCACATTTGGACAAGTTCATGATAGTATTTATAGATGACATTCTTATATACTCATGAACTAGGCTGGATCACGAAGAACATCTGGCGATCACCTTAGAGATACTAAGAGAAAATCACTTATATGCAAAATTCTCCAAGTGTGAATTCTAATTGCAGGAGGTAGGATTCTTAGGGCACATAGTGTCCAAAGATGGAGTCAAGGTAGACCCAGCAAAGGTGGAGGCCATATCCAATTGGAAGGAGCCTAGGAATCCCTTAGAGATACAAAGTTTCTTAAGCCTGGCAGGATACTACAGATGGTTTGTGCAGGATTTCTCTAAGATAGCTGCCCCTTTGACTTGTCTCACTAGGAAAGGAGTAAAGTATAAATGGGATGAAAGATGTGAGAAATCATTCTTGGAGTAGAAGACTCATTTGACAACTACACCTATAGTCTCTCTGCCTGACCCAAGTGTAGGGGAGTACACCATCTATAGTGACGCATTCGTACAATGATTCGGATGTGTATTGATGCAACGAGGAAAGGATATCGCCTACGCTTCGCAGTAACTTAAGGTACATGAGTGGAACTACCCTAATCATGACTTGGAATTAGCTGCAATACTATTCGCCCTAAAAATTTGGCAACACTACCTATGCGGGGTTAAGTGTAGAATATATACTAATCACAAGAGTTTTAAGTACTTTCTAACTCAGAAGGAGTTGAACCTCTGCCAAAGGAGATGAGTGGAATTGGTTAAAGATTATGACATTGTGATAGAGTATCACCTCGGGAAGGCCAATGTAGTGGCAGATGCCCTGAGTCACAAGTACCAACCGAGGTGGTGCAGATAAAAACAAAGCTACTTACCCTTGTTGCAACAGTTGGGGAGAATGGAGGTCGACCTTAAGATGGTCAAGAGGGAGAAATGCTTGCTGGCTCACGTGGTGGTGAGACCCAACCTAATAGAGCAAATTAAGGTCTAACAAAATGTGGATAAGGAACTCCAACTCTATTTTGAATCGGTTAACAAAGGGACGAAATTGGACTATGACCTTCTAAGCGACGGAGTACTAACCTACAAGGGTAGAGTGTGTAGGCCTCAAGATAAGGAAATGGAGAGGTTAATTTTGGAAGAGGCACATGACTCTATTTATGCGATGCATCCGAGCAGTACTAAGATGTATCACACCCTCAAACAAGGTTATTGGTGGAAAGGGATGAAGAGGGATATTGCGAAATATGTATCCTGATGCTTGTCCTATTAGCATATTAAAGCTAGGCATCATAAACCATCAGGACTACTACAACCCTTACCAATCCTTGAATGAAAATTGGAGCACCTCACTATGGACTTTGTCACGGGACTACTTGTGACTAGGAAGGGACGAGACGCAATTTGGGTCATTGTGGACAAGTTGACCAAGTCCGCCCATTTCCTACCTATAAGAGTGATAGATTTAGTGGAACAACTAGTCGTTTTATACATGAGGGAGATAGTGAGACTCCATGGCATCCCGCTGAGCATAGTATCGGATAGAGACCCTAGATTTATCTCAAGGTTCTGGCCTAGTTTGCAAAGTGCCTTAGGAACCAAGCTCAGTATGAGTACAACATTTCATCCTCAGACTAATGGATAGTCTGAGCAAACGATCCAAACCCTAGAAGACATGCTAAGGGCGTGCTTACTCACCATGGATAAGGGTTGGGAGGAATACTTGTGCCTAATGGAGTTTGGTACAATAACAGTTATTAGGCCAGTATTCAAATAGCTCCTTATGAGGCCCTTTATGGATGACCATGTTGTACCCCCTTGTTTTGGGAAGAGGTGGGAGAAAGGAAGCATGAAAGGGTCAAACTAATCGAGGATGCCATTGAAAAGATCAAGATAATTAGGAGTCGCCTTAATGCCGCTCAGGATAGGAAAAAGAGTTATGCGAATCATCGGAGAAGAGATTTGGAATTTGATGGGGAGATCAAGTGTTCCTAAAAGTATCTCCATGGAGGGGAATAGTTAGGTTTCAACAACGGGGGAAGTTGAAACCAAGGTACATCGGTTCCTACACAATAGTCCAAAGGATAGGACCGGTGGCATATAAACTAGAACTGCCTCCAAACTTACAAAAAATACATGATGTACTCCATATCTCGGTACTCCGGAAGTACCAGCCTGATCCTAGCCATGTGTTCGACCGACCTCCACCACAACTAGAAGAGAACCAGACCTATCAAATAGAATCAGTGTGAATCATTGACTAGGGGAGGGGGGGACAAGAACATAAGGAACAAGAGGATTCCTATGGTCAAGGTTCTTTGGCCGAACAGACCCATGGAAGAGGAGAATGGGAGACCAAGAGCGTTATGAGAGATGGGTACCCTCATTTGTTTGACATGTAGTTTTTTTGGGGATAAAACCCCTAAAAGGAGGGCAGAGTTGTAAACCCCATCCTGTTATAAATAAGTAAACTAGGAAAAGAACCGGTTGATTCAAAAGAGAAAACTAAGTCAGTTCACAAACTCCAACCAAGAAGGGAAGAGTAAATTGAGAAACTTTCAAATCCCGAGTGACCTAAAGAGTAATAAAACCCTTGGAAAGAAATATTGGGACAAATTGGAAGAGAAAACCAAACTGGTTCAGGTGAACTAGACTTGAACTGGATTAAACTGGTTTGAACCATCATTAAACCTATTCTTAAATTTATTTTTCTAGGTGGCTTAAAATATTCAAATTAGGGAATTGATGCCACCATTGGATAGAGAATGAATTTGGAAATTTTTAATTTTGAAAAACTCGGTTGAATCTAGCCTGAATCGGCCAGTTTAAGCATTGAACTTGGTCGGACCAATCTGGTACAGTTCAGAACAGTGTTGTCCAGAGAAGCGTCGGCCGAACCAAATAGTGAAGCAGCTCTGATGGACCAAAGCTGCCCTGTTTTGGCTGAGCTGAATTCGGCCAAATTCAGCCCTCCTCCGACCAAACCAAGCTCTCCCAACATCCCCACAACCCTCATACAACCTCAACTAAGCTGAAAGGTAAGCCAATTAGCCCTCCTCGGTCATTGCAGGTCAGAGTTAGAGCCAATTTGGATTACATTTTTGCTCTAATTCGATCGTATGAGGGATGTGGAAGTGTTGAGAAAGCTTGGTTTGGGTGGAGGAGGGCTGAATTCGGCCGATTTTAGCTCGACCGAAACAGGGCAACTTTGGTCCGTCGGAGCTGCTTCACTGTTTGATTATACTGGCGCTTCACTAGTGATCCTCAGATCAAATGGAGGTTGCTATCAAATAGATGACTTCTACCGAAGTCTAAAAACTCCAACCTCACCTTCTGAGGTTGAGAAAAATGTCGAAGTCGAAGCTCTAGTTTGAGCTTCACCAAAAGATGGAGCAGTAGAGAGAGAGAGAGTAGTTTTCAGGTGTGAGGAGGATAAATGGGGAGTAGCTCTTTATATAGCTGTAAAAATTGTTTTTTAAATGGGGAAGATTTATTACTACATTATGGGTATTTATTCTCATTAAATTGTGAAATTGATGGGTATTTATGGGTATTAATTCAAATAATTAAATATAGGTATTAATTTATGGGTATTTATTTAATAATGGTATTAATTCATCTAACTCTCGAATCCCTTTCTCCTTTATATTTGTTTGGAAATTAATTTTGTACAGGTATCTATACCCTTATATGTAAATATCTTTTCAACATTTATATATATACATAATTAACAATTATGTATATAATATTTAATTTCTGCTTAAATTCAACGGGAAAATTTTCCGACCAAAATTTCAGGTTAATAAAAACATGGTGTGACAACTACTTCCCACCTTTTTAGAAGTTTTGTCCCCAAAACTTATTCAGCATCCTTTGCATAGGAAATAACTTCCCTTGATGTCATCTTGGAGTTTGTTTGACATGTTAACACTTCGGTTATTTTCACTTAGCCCCTTTATAACCTGCACTTAAGGAATTTCTTTTCCTTTCCATTACTTACTCATTCCCTGGTATTTATCCTAGATAAGCATGTCTTACCTACAAGTTCAAGGGTATATCCTTAGGTTCACATCTTACTCTACTTAGGGTAAGATTTTTCCCCTTTAGGTTCTTACTCAAAATTTCAGTATTGGGAGTTTCAAGATGCCCAATAGTTCTTGTGTCTAGTTATTCACTTTATCATTGAAACCCTTAGCTCGGTATTCTTCTGAGCATAACGTACTTGTTTTCACAAGTTTTGGTGTTATTACCCCTTCATCCTAATTTGACCCTTCCTCCATCCGTTATTTATTTTAACTTTGATCCAAATTAGGTCTTAACTCATCATGCTTACCAACTGACTCTTCCCTACTTGAGTTACATTTTTCCTTGATACTGTTGGGCTTACATGTCCCTTACAGCATGACATAATCTAGAACCTGTCTTTGGCCATTTTAAATTTTAGAACACTTCTATAATGGTTGTTCTCAACCTTCCAACCTTTTGGAGGTCGTATAGCTTCGTCTCGTAGTATTTCTCGACTACTTTTACCATTATCATCTCATCCATCTTACCTTTGACGTCATGTCTTACATAACGGTGTCGATCTCCTTACCCATTCTTTTTTGTTCGTGACCATTTCACAATTCCCTTATTTGTGGAGTTCTCCTTTAACGGTTTTCTTTTTATATTATGTCCTTCAAGTCAAGACTCCCTCTTGAAGGTTCCCTTCCTATGCATTCTTACACCCTTTAGAGCTTTTGTGAACCTTTACTCATTCACCGACCTTAATTTCCCAGTTCACCCTTTACTTTCTTATCCGAGGTATCTCTGATCATCGGGTCTTATTTCGTGTACTCCTCACCATGCCCATCATATTGCCCTTCTTAGAGTGTATTCTCTTCTACTCTCAAATCCTTCTTAGGCATCCTTGATTGTCCCATTGTTACTAGCTTCTCTCTTCCACTAGGTTTATCTGAAGTCCTTATTTGTCTTCCTTGCTCTTCCTATACATATCACAATTGGTTATCCCGGTATACCCTCATCCACTTATGCTTCTTTATTAGGTTCCTTAGCTTGGGAATTCCCCCCTTTAAGGTCTCCCTTCCTACCTTTATCCTTCTACCCAGGGACTCTCATACTAGTTCAACCTCTCTAATGCCCCTTGGAGGCTTTTTCTTTATTTCCTTATTATGGGTAGTCCACTTGTCATGGCGTCCTTTGATGCCATCTTCCTACTTACCCATTCCTTGGATTTAGCTTACTCCTTGGGTCTTCCTAGTATGCTTCTTTTGATTATTTCACCTTAGTATGCACGTCATCTCCTCATCCTACGTTACTTGATCCATTACTTCTTAGTTGAGATATGTATACCTCCTCAGGGTTTCCTTCTTTATGAGAATCCTTTCCCTTCTTTCTTGGAATTCCTTTTTATTCATCCTTGAGGGTATCTAACCTTAACTTTCCTGACATCCTCAGATGCCATCCTTCCAGCTTCACCTTTCTTTGGAGGTTTGGTGGATACATCCTTAGGATTTTCTTTTACTTGTATTTCATAACAAGTTTTATAAGAAATGGAACTTTTATTATAATGATAACAAATTACAGGGTTTTTAGTTATATTGGTCTAGGGGAGCTATGGTAAGTAGCTATAGTACTAGGTTCATCCCATGCTTCCTCTTGGTTGAGGTTGTATACTCGGGTTGGCACCCTCGATGTAGTGGCTATATCTTATCATTCGTCTAGTGCCCTTCGGCTTCTATGAGGTGGTTGATGGTCACTTCATTGTGTATTACCTCGAAGGGCTGGACAACTCTTTGCAAAGTGTTTGAGTTATCCACATTTGAAGCATGCTCGACACGACCCTTCATGGATTTTTCGGCACCTAGGGCAATAGGGGTTTCTCCTTTGTGGGATTGTACTTGTCTCCCTATGGGCATGGTAACCGTCATTTCTCCTAAAAAGCCCCATTCTTATCCCCCATTTTTTCCCACCAGGCTCCTTTTGACCTCTCTGGTTGTTCTGCTCTTCCTTTTCCTTCTGGCTGGCTTGTTCTATCTAATGGTGTCTTATCTGTATAAGATGTTCACTCTCATGGGCCATGCTAATGATGGCAGCCAAATCCATGGGGTGTCCCAGTACTCCCATCCGGTCTCTTATATCCATGTTGAGATCGTCCATGAACAGTTGGCAGATATTTTTCGGTCTGGTTAAGTATGGAGAAAAAGGCCTTAGCTCATTAAATTTAGTCTCATACTCTGATATACAGTTAAGCCCTTGTCGGAGTCGGAGGAAATCATGCTTCTTCTCATTAATTAGATGAGGGGCCAGGTAATCTTCTACGTACCTCTCCTCAAACTGCTCCCACGAGGTTGAGGAGGTATGCAGGCTCCAGACATTGTCCCACCATCTTTTGGCACTACTCTCCAGGAAATATTCTATCAAGATCACCATATCCTCTAGGGATATCCTGACTATCCCCATCAGCTTCTTGATGTTAGCCAGCCAGTCCATGGCGGCTCCCGCATCTTTCTCTCTGAGAAAAGGCTTACACCCCAATTGATGGATAGTCTTGAGATACTTGGGAATATCAACTAGAGGGGAATGATTAACAGGAGGAGGATGAGATTTTACTTCCTCCAGTTCAGCCCGAGAGTTGGTGCTTGCCTCAGAGATGAGGTTAGGTTGCCCAAATACTCAAGTAAACTCTTCATACAACCTCTGGTGTTTTGAGCTTACTCTAGGTGGAACTTTTTCGGTTTCTTGGGGGGTTTCTACTGGAAGGGGTTGTTGGGTAGTGTTAGAAACTACGGCTCTTGTTCTCTTGGTCCCTCTCTTGGGAGCCATCTGAAATTTTAAGAATTATTCCTCTTAGTTACTATGTTATATAGTTTTAATAATGCATTCGAGGAAATGGGTTTTGATACCACTCAAGTTGTCATGCCCCGACCCGGTTTGGTCGTATCCCCGTGAACAACCCGCCACTCTATAGGTTTATTAAGGGTTTTCCCCTTCTCTATGTCATGGGGAGTAAGGCGTCCTTTTTCACATGTACCTTTTCTGGAATAACATTAATCCAAACTGAATATATTAACCTTACATACCTATCTTGTAGGTTTAGCTTTAGGTGGGTTTTCCATTAGTTACCTGAAAAGGGGGTAATGGGAGGGGGTGAGTTCGACAACTTAGTGAATGGGTCTTGAGTGAGAGTTTTCACAAAATCAATTTTAATCGGAGTGTGCTAGACTCCTCATTTCATTAAAAATGCTTTTCTTCAAATTGCAATTTATCAAAACCTTTCCAATTCATTTCCAAGGATTCTCAAATACTTTCCACGATTTTCATAACCTCTTTTCCATTTTCATATTAGGTGTGTTTTACAAACAACACATGCCCTTCATCAGGAAGGGTTCACACACATTCGCGAGATGCAGTTACACCGACTGCACCCACTTGTGGATCGGAGCATCTTTACCATCCATCCTGATAGAAGTCTCTAACTTCTACCCAAAGTTTGAGTGAACGTCTCTCACGTCCTACCCTTAGACCCAAAAAAATTCGTGTCCATATGAGGATAGAGACCTCATCCCAACCCCACCCTGGTCTCATGTGCATGAAGCTAGTCGAGCCTCCCTGACTATTGGCATAACAAACTGCCCTTCTCTCCACCATGTCATCTGGTAGCCCCTAGGATGCATCACTACCCCTCTTGGACGTCTTGATGGTCTCGAACCTCAAGTGCATGCACAAATAAAGTTTTCCAATAAGCCATTAATCCTTGGTGCCACTAGTCCAATGGCCCCGACCCTCAACTCGACCTACAGCTATTTGTCTAGACCAATCTGTCAACCTGGTCCTGACGCACTGCTGCCAACCCATCAAGTATGTCGGTCTTGTCTTGGTACCATGGCAAAATCACATAATCCATTTATTAGGAATTTTCATGGCCTATACATCATGTTTGTTTACGAGCTCCTGCTCGTGCCAACTGGCCTTGGGCCCCATTGTACGTGATTTTCCAAAACTTGGCATTTAGCCCCATAAGTTCCAAAACCGAGGCATCTGGCCTATCATAGCTATTCGAGCTCTTGTCAAGAAGGTCTCACAAAATTCTTAAGCATTGGCACATAGTCACGGGAGAACACTTTTGACAAAATAACCTTTCAACTTATCCATCACACCAACTGGGTGTAATGACATCTCCTATTACAACTAGAAAGTGAGTTTTCTACTTCCTTCCAGGAAGTTCATCATACCAACCGGGTATGATCTACTTACAACCGGAAATTAGTTTTTTTGTGTATTTTCCACATCACTCCAACCATGTATGATGTTAAAATTCCACATAGAAGTGATTTTCCATTTCCGAAGTACTCATCATCCCAATCGGGTATGATGTGAATAACCCACTCATAGTGACTTCCAATTTAGAAAAGGTGCTCATCATCCTAACCGAGTATGAAGTGCAAATTAGCCAACTTACTCGATATTTGTAATGTATTTCCTCTAAATTGGCATTTTGCCTCCATGTGAGCTTATTCATGCAGGCGTTCCGATCTTTCATGTTCCTACACGATTTGGACATTCTTGTTTATTAACATTTGGCATAATGGCCTTCATTCTTCACATATGAACAAAATGACCAAAGTTTTCAATTATTTACATTTAGGTCCCTAAAATTCTTTTTCCTTAACTTTAGGTCCCAAATGCAAAATTTTCCCTAAATTGAGTCCCGAAACTTCTAAAATTTACTTTGGGTCCTCCATTTATTCAAAATCATTTAAGGGGTTCAAGTTTCCCAAATTTCCAATTTGGTCCCCAACATTTCAAAAATTACCATTTTGCCCCTACTTTACAAAAATGGCAATTTCACCCCCAATAAATACCAAAAATCGACCAATTAGTCCCCTAACATCCCTTTCATGACCAATTGGCCCTCATTTTGGGAAATTGTACTTTGGTCCCTCAATTTTACAAAATCTCCAATTTTCCCCCTTTTAAATTGGCTGAATTTGATTTTATCAAATTGACCATTCAATCGGAGTTAATTGATCTAATTGAAGGTATGGATCAATTCCTACAATTCCACATGATTCAATGGAGCTTTGAATCACATTATTTGGGTTCAAATTGAGCTCAAATGGAGCTTCGTCGGAAAATAAACTTATAGAGGGAAAGCTTCGAAAGCTTACCATCAATGTTGCGGCGGTCCGAGTTTTCAATCGGGGCAGGTAGCTCTTGTCCTAAGGTTCCAACTAGGATCAAGAATTACATCAATTCATGTCAAATTGAGGGAGAATTTGGTCAATAAAGTTTTGTCAGTTCTCCCTCTAACACTAATCAGAAATTACAGAGGGGAGCCAAATTGGCTTACCTTTCCGCTCTAATTCGGTCATATAAGGGTTGTGGAAGTATTCAGAGAGCTTGGTTTGGCCGAAGGAGGGTTGAATTTGGCCGAAACAAGGCAGTTTTGGTCCGTCGGAGCTGCTTCACTGTCTGATTATGTCGACGCTTCTCTAATGATCCTCGAATCAAATGGAGGTTGCTATCACATAGCTGACTTCTCCCAGAGTCTAAAGAGTCCGACCTCATCTTCTGAGGTTAAGAAAAATGTTGAAGTCGGAGCTCTGGTTCGAGCTTCACCGAAAAATGGAGCAGTAGAGAGAGAGAGAAAAGTTTTCAAGTGTGAGGAGGATGAATGGGGAGGAGCTCTTTATATAGCTATAAAAATTATTTTTTAAATATGGAAGATTTATTACTACATTATGGGTATTTATTCTAATTAAATTGTAAAATTAATGGGTATTTATGGTTATTAATTCTAATAATTGAATATAGTTATTAATTTATGGGTATTTATTTAATAATGGTATTAATTACTCAACTCTATAATTCCTTTCTTCTTTATATTTGTTTGAAAATTAATTTTGTACAAGTATATATATATACCCTTATTTGTAAACATTTCTTCAATATTTATATATATACATAATTAACAAATATATATAATATTTAATTTCCACTTAAATTCAATGAGAAAATTTTTCGATCAAAATTTTGGTTTACTAAAAACACTGTGTGACATATTATCTCCCTCATGTATAAGACTGCAAGTTGTTCCACTGTATCCATCACTCTTATAGGGAGTAAATGAGGGGATTTGGTCAATCTATCCACGATGACCCAAATGGCGTCTTGACCCTTCCTGGTCATAGGTAGTATTGTAACAAAGTCTATGGTAATGTGCTCCTATTTCCATTCCGGGATTGGCAAGGGTTGGCGCAGTCCTAACGATTTCTGATGTTCTGCCTTTATCTATTGACAAGATAAGCATCGGGCTACGTATTTCGCAATATCCCTCTTTATTCCCTTCCACTAATATCCTTGTTTGAGGGTGTGGTACATCTTAGTACTGCCTAGATGCATCGCATACACTGTATCATGTGCCTCTTCCAGAATTAACCTCTTCAGCTCCATATCTTGAGGCACACATACCCTACCCTTCTTGCATGTTAGCAATCCATCACCTCGTAGGTCGTAGTCTGGTTTCATTTCTCTGTGCACCAGATCTAAATCAGATTGGAGTTCCTTATCCGCCTGTTGTTGAGACTTAATCTACTCAGTTAGACTAGACCTTACCACCACATTGGCCAAGAAGCACTTCTCCTGCTTGTTCATCCTTAGGTCTACTTCCATTCTTCCTAACTGTTGCAGGGTAAGTAGCTCGTCTTTATTTGTGCCGCCTCGGTTTGATATTTGTGACTTAAGGCATCTACCACCACATTCGCCTTTCTGGGGTGATATTCTATCACAAGATTGTAATCCTTCACCAATTCCAGCCATCTCCTCTGGTGGAGATTTAACTCTTTCTAAGTCAGGGAATACTTAAGACTCTTGTGATCAGTGTATATCCCACTTATACTCAACTTCTTTCTTGGTGAGCCGAGTCAAAAGAGTTGCTATCTTAGAAAAAGTCTTGCATGGACCCATCTATAGTATCTTGCCAGACCTAAGAAACTCTGTATCTTTGAAGGATTCCTTGGTGCCTTCCAATATGATATGGTTTCCACCTTTGCTAGATCTACTTTGACTCCATCCTTGGTCACTGTAAGTCCTAAGAATCCTACCTCCTACAGCCAGAACTCACACTTGGAGAATTTTGCATATAAGTGATTTTCCTTCAATATCTCTAAAGTGATTGCCAAATTTTCTTCATGCTCCATCCTAGTTTGTGAGTATATAAGAATGTCATTTATGAACACTATCACGAACCTATCCAAGTGTGGTTGGAACACACAGTTCATCAAATCCATGAAGGTTGTAGGGGCATTTGTTAATCTAAATGGCATCACTCTAAACTCGTAATGTCTATATCAGGATCAGAATGTTGTCTTGGGAATGTCCTCCTCTCGGATCTTGAGTTGATGATAGCCCGACCGAATGTCTATTTTGTAGAATTAAGCTACCCTTTTAATTGGTCGAATAGGTCATCAATCCGTGGAAGTGGGTATCTATTCTTGATGGTGGTCTTGTTCAACTTTCTATATTCTATACATAGTCTCATGCTTCCATCCTTTTTCTTTACGAATAGGATGGTTGCACCACATGGATACTGGCTAGGACGTATAAAATCCTTCTTTAATAGCTCGTCTAGTTGTTCTTTCAATTCCTTCAGTTCTGCTAGAGCCATACGATAGAGGGCTTGGGATATGGGGTTGGTTCCTGGGATAATTTATATGGTAAACTCCACTTGTTGACTTAGAGGTAGCACGGGTAGTTCTTCTGTAAATACTTCCGAGTAATGTTTAACCACAAGATTGTCTTCGATTCTCTTCTCTTCAGACTCCTCATTAATGACAATGGCAAGAAAGCCATACAACCTTTATGTATCATTTTCTAGGCTTTCATATGGGACACCATCTACACTTCACCTCTCCTTTGGTCTCCGTAGAACTTTAGTCCCCTTGTCTCGGGAGTGTGGAAGGTCATTGTTTTCTTTCCACAGTCCAACCTGGCTGATGGTTACTTAACCAATCCATCCCCAGGATTACTTCTACCGCCTTCAAGGGTAATGGAATCAAATACGCTTTAAGTTTGATTCCCCCAATCATTATCTTACATCCTTTTAATTGCTTATTCCTATTTAACCCTTCTCCTAAGGGTGTGAGGATGTTGAGATCTCGTTCTAGTGGAGTAAGTTCTAGGGGTACACTTGGAATCAAGTCTTCCTTGATGAAGGATCTCTCAGCTCCTGAGTTAAAGAGAGCATAAACTTATTGGCCTCATAATTTCACATACCCTGATTTGAAGAAAAGTATATTTTAGAGGAATGATTTTCTTTATTGAATAAAATTTCAATTACAAGATTCTCTTGAACTAGTTGGGAGGGTTTTGGGATGTACCTGCTACAGTGCTAGGGTCTTTTCTAGCCTCTTCCTAGGTGAGGTTGTATACCCTAGCTAGTACTCGTGCTGTAGCATCTGGACTGGGTTCCCTTAAGGTGGTCCAAGTGTCTTCCTCTGCTTGTTCTCCTTGAGAGTGTGGCATTCTTTTGTGAAGTGCCCCACTTTTCCGCATGCATAGCAGGTCAAGCATGCTCCCTCATGATTCCTTTGGCACCTTGGACAGTGAGGGCTTCCTTAGAGCAAGGTGGGAATTACTCTCTGGGAGGTGGTGGCATGTCCTTTCTCCTTTGGAATTCCATCATATTTCCCCATTTTGGACCACTATGCTCCTTTCGTCCAACCTGACAGTTTTGACCCTTATCCTCCTTCTGGGTCGTTTGCTCCATCCGACGGCGTCAGGTCTGCACTAGTCCCTCACACTCATGAGTCATACTGATTACTGCTGCTAGGTCCGTGGGGCATCCTAGTACCCCCCATACGGTCTCTTATGTCCATATTGAGACCGTTCACAAACTATTGGCATATGTTTGCTAGCCCAGCTAGGTCGGGAGCAAAGGGTCTTAACTCGTTGAATTTTGTTTCATACTTCGATATGGAGTTAAGCCCTTTTCGAAGTCTGATGAATTCTTGCTTCTTCTCATTAATCAAATGAGGAGCTAGGTACTCCTCTAAGTACCTCTTCTCAAATTGCTCTCAGGTGGGGGTGGAGGTATGTAGCTTTCGGACATTGTCCCACCACCTTTTGGCACTTCCCTCCAGGAAATATTATGTCGGGATCACCATGTCCACTGCACCCACTTGTGGCGTCGAAGCGACTTTACCGGCCAACTAGATAGAAGTCTGTCCACTTCTACCTTGAGAATGAGAGGATGTATGCTACATCCAACCCTCAATCCCGTAAAAAAAAAACTTCATGTATGTATGGGGCCAGAGACCTCATCCCGACCCCACCTCGATCTCAGGCACATGAAGCTACGTCGAGCTTCCCTAATTGTTGGCACAACAATCTGCCCTTATCTCCACCATGTCGTCCAATAGCCCCTAGGATGCTTCACTACCCCTCTTGGGCATCTTGAAGGTCTTGTACCTCAGTGCATGCATAAAACAACAGTTTTTCTCATAAGCCATTTAATCTTTGGTGCCACTAGTCCAACGGCCCAGACTCTCAACTTGACCTGCAGCTGTTTGTCTCGACTGGTCCGTCGACCTATCTTGTCGCACTGCCAACAGTCCATTGAGTATGTCAATCTTGACTTTGTACCATGGCTAAACACATCATTCATTTAAAGTTTTCATGGCTTAAACTCATATTTATTTACAAGCTCCTACTTGTGCCAACTGACCTTGGGCCCATTGTACAAGATTTTCAAAATCGAGCATATTAGCCCCCAAGTTCCAAAACCGAGGCCTCCGACCTATATGAGCTATCCGAGCTCCCATCAAGAATGTCTCCCAAAAGGTTTAAGTAGTGGCATACAGTCAGGGGAGAGCACTTCTGAAAAAAAAAATCACTTTTTAGTTGTCCATCACACCAACCAGGAGTGAAAGGCATCTCCGCTCATAACTGATAAACAGGTTTTTTCTACTTACAATCGTTAAGTAGTTTTTTCGCGTAATTTCCACATCACTCCATCCAGGTGTGATGTTTAAAATTTCCACTTAGTAATGGTTTTCATTTCTGAGGTACTCATCATCCCAACCGGGTATGATGTGAAAATCCCACTCACCCGTGAATGCAGTGAATTCCTCTTAACTGGCTTTTTGTCTCCATGTGAGCGTATCTTGGCTGACGTTCCTGGTACTTCGTGTTTCTACACAATATGAACATTATCCTTTGGCTTGATGGCCTTCATTCGCCACGAATAAATAACATGCCCAAAATTTTCAATTATTTGCAATTAGATCCCTAAAGATCTTTTTCTTTCACTTTAGGTCCCTAATGCTAATTTTCCCCCAAATTGAGTCCCGAAACTTTAGAAATTCACCATGGGACTTCAATTTATTCAAAATCATAAAAAGGGGTCCAAGTTTCCCAAATTTGTTTTTTTTTGGTCCCTAACTATTCCAAAATGACCATTTTGCCCCTACTTTACAAAAAAAGGTAAATTTCACCCCAAATTTTCCAAAAATTGACCAATTGGTCCTCCAACATCTTTTCCATGCCCAATTGGCCCTCAATTTTATGAAATTGCACTTTAGTCCCTTGAATTTTTTAAATCCTCAATGTTTCCCCTAATTTCAACTTGTCAACTTGGCCGAATTTGAATTCATCAAATTAACCGAACAAATGAGGTTAATTGTTGAATATGAATGTAGATTTAAGTTCATACACATCCATACAATTCAATTGCACTTTGAATCACATGTATTGACGTCAGAAGGAGCTCCAAAGGAGCTTCGATGGAAAACTGAACGTAGAGAGAGAAAGCATCGAAAGCTTACCGCCGGGGGCGTGGTGGTCCGAGCTTTCCATCTGGACAGATAGCTCTTGTCCTAAATTTTCTCCTAGGATCATGAATCACCTCAATTCATGTCGAATTAAGGGAGAATTTGGTCAATAAATATCTGTTAGTTCTATCTCTAGCACCGATCGAAATTTATTATGGGGAGCCTAAATAGCTTACCTTTCCACTCTAATTCAGCTATAGGAGGGTTGTGAAAGTGTTGGGAGGGCTTGGTTTGGCCTGAGAAGGGCTTGAATTGGCCGTTTTAGCTCATCTGAAAAGGGGTAGCTTTGGTCCGCCAGACCTGCTTCACTATTCAATAAGGCCGACGTTTCTCTAGCAATCCTCGAAGCAAATGGAGACTACAATCGTTTAGTAGACTTCTTCTCGAATCTAAAGAGCCCAACCATGCCTTCTCTGGCTCAGAAAAATGCACAAGTCGGAGCTTTGGTTCAAGCTACACCAGAAAATGGAGCAGTAGGGAGAGAGTGGAGTTTTCAGGTGTGATGAGGATCACTGAGGAGGAGCTCTTTATATAGGAAGTTCAGGGACTACTTGGTCATTCGATTGGCGCCTTAATGGCGGTCATTCATTGCTTGAAACTTCCTGGCCGGAGACTTTTCATGTCACACCCTATCTCAATTTGGTCGGATTTCCAATATCAACTTGCCACTCTCCCAGCTTACTAAGGGTTGCCCCTTCATTTAAATTGTGAGCAATAAGGCGTCCTTTAAATCTGCACCTTTCCTAGAATAACATAAATCAAAACTGCATAAAAATTTTAACTTATCATACCTGCCTCATAGGTGTGTTAGCTGGGGTCTTTGGGTAGGCTTTCTGAGGTTACCTGAAAGGGATATAAGGGAGGGGTTGAGTTTAACGACTTAGTGAATAGGTGTTTTAAAGTATGACTTTCATAAAATAATTTGAATTGGAGTGTGCCAGACTCCTTATTTTTCTTTTAAAACATTTCATTCTCACATCTTCAATTTTCATAACCATTTCTCATCACAATGGTGTGTTAATCAACCAACACATGCCCTTCATCATGAAAGGATCACACATTCACAGGTCAGCACGTCCACTATACCCACTTGTGGTGTCGGAGAGACTTTTCTGGCCACCTAGATAGAAGTTCGTCCAATTCTACCATGAGAATGAGTGGATGTACGCAACATCCAACCCTCAATCCCATAACAAAACTCCATGTTTGTATGAGGACAGAGACCTCATCTCGTCCCCACCCCGATCTCATGTGCATGAAGCTATGTCAAGCTTCTCAAGACTGTTGATACGACTAACTACCATTATCTCCACTAGGTCGTCAAAAGCCCTAGGACACATTGCTACTCCTCTTAGGTATCTTGAAGGTCTCGTAAACTCAGTGCATGCACAAATCAATAATTTTCCACATAAGCCATATAATCTATGGTGCCATTGGTCTAATGGCCCTAACGCTCAACTCGACCTGCAGCTGTTTGTCTCGACTGGTCCGTAGACTTGTCATGTCGCACTACCACCAGTCCATTGAGTATGTCAGTCCTATCTCGCTAACATGGCCAAACAATTCATTCACTACAATTTTCATGGCTTAAAATCATGTTTGTTTACGAGTTCCTACTCGTGCCAACTGGCTAAGGACCCATTGTTCGAGATTTTCAAAATCGGTCATATTAGCCCTTATGTTCCAAAATTGAGGCCTCCGCCCTATATGAACTATTCGAGCTCCCGTCAAGAATGTCTCCCAAAATGTTTAAGTAGTGGCACACAGTAAGGGAAGAGCACTTCCGACAAAACTGGACTTTTAGCCGTCCATCACACCAACCGGGTATGAGGACATCTCTGCTTATAATTGATAAACGGGTTTTCTACTTCCTTCCAGGAAGTTTCATTATACCAACCGGGTATGATCTACTTACAACCGACAAATAGTTTTTCACATCACTCCTCACAGGTGTGATGGTTAAAATACCACTTAGTAGTGGGTTTTCATTTTCGAGGTACTTATCATCCCAACCGAGTATGATATTAAATCCCACTCACACGATAGTATAGTGAATTTCCTCTTAGCTGGCTTGTTGGCTTCACGCGAACTTGTCTTAGTTGTCGTTCCCGGTACTCTGTGTTCCTACATGATGTGAACATCCCTTGTTCATTATTCTTTTTTCTAATAGCCTTCATTCATCACAAATGAATGAAATAACCAAACTTTTCATTTATCTGCAATTAGGTCCCTAAAGTTATTTTTCTTTAACTTTAGGTTCCCAATGCTGGTATCCCCCCAAATTGAATCTCGAAACTCTAGAATTCACTTTAGGACCACAATTTATTCAAAATCAGAAAAAGGGGTTCAAGTTTCACAAATTTCCAATTTTGTCCCCAATTTTTCCAAAATTACCATTTTGCCCCTACTTTACAAAAATGGTAAGTTTTGCCCCAAAAATTCCAAATTGTCCAGATAGGAAGCTCGAGGACTTCTTGGCCATCCGATTGGCACCTTAATGGCTGTCATTCATTGTCTGAAACTCCCTGGTCGGAGTCTTTTCAGCTTCGCCGGTGCTGTTTGATTTTTTGGCAAGTGAATAGTATTGTCATCTAAAGGAAGAAGACGACAATGTTCCGGACTGGTCCGAACCAGATTCAAAGCTTAAATCGGCCGATTTAGGCCTAATTTAACCGAATTTTTCAAAATTAAAAATTTCTAAATTCATTTTCTATCCAATGTTGGCCTTAAATCTCAACAAGAAAAACTCAAAATCACCAAGAAATGTAAAAAATAGTTTGCAACGTTCACAAAAAATGGTAATAATCATTATTATTAATATAATTATTAATATTAGTATATGACACTAAAAGTGAAAATAAAAATAAAACAATAGTAAGAAATGCCTAAATGACCAACAAAATATAATGTGATATATACAACAAAATACCACAAATATTAATAAACACTTAAATTCTAGAAAACTCTAAAAAAATAACAAAATAAGACAAAATATGATAAAAATATTTGGGATCATTCAAAATACAAAAAACAAATGTAATGAATCACTAAAAAACAGCCAAAATATTATGAAACCCTAAATAAAGTATTATAATCCGTAAAGATTGAGGCGTCCTTTAAACCGGCACCATTTCCTGGAATAGCATAATCAAAACTACATGAAATTTTAAACTTTACATACCTGTCTTACAGGCATCTTAGTTGAATGTCTTTCAAGGTAAACTTTCTGGGATTTCCTGAAAGGGATATAAGGGAGGGGGTGAGTACGACTACTTAGTGAATGGGTTTTCAAAGGTCTACTTTTAACTTTTAAGAAAAACATTTATAAGGAGTGTGCCAGATTCCTTTCTTTTCAAAAATCCCTTCATTTAAAAATTTGGGTTTTTCCATTATTTCTTAGTTACCGGTGTGTCATCACCCAACACACATCCTTCATCATGAAGGTTACACACATTCGCAAGTCAGTATCACTACTGAACCCACTAGTGGCTTCGGAGCGACTTTTCCTGCCACCCGGATAGAAGTACGACCACTTCTACCTTGGGAATGAGTGGATGTACGCGACATCTGACCCACAATCCCGAAATAACTTCTTCGTTTCCATATGAGGACAAAGACCTCATCCTGTCCCCACCCCGGTCTCATCGCTTCTTGCTACTCCAGATTTCGCATAGACACCTGGAACGACGACTACCCTTATAGCCACCATGTCGTCCAGTGCCCTTAGGATGCATCACTACCCCTCATGGGCGTCTTGATGATCTCGTACTCATAGTGCATGCACAAACAATGTTTTCTTATATTGCCATGCAATCTGTGGTGCCACTAGTCCAACGACCCCAACTCTCAACTCAACCCACAGCTGTTTGTCTTGACTAGTCCATCGACCTGTCATGTCACACTGCCGCTAGTTGACTGAGCATGTCGGTCCTATCTTGGTACCATGGCCAAACAATTCACTTATTAAGTTTTATGGCACATATATCATGTTCATTTACGAGCTCCTGCTTGTGCCAACTAGCCTTGGGTCCACTGTATGAGATTTTTAAAATCGGGCATTTAGCCCCCAAGTTCCAAAATCGAGGCCCCCCGGCCTATTAGAGATATTCGAGCTCCCGTCGAGAAGGTCTCCCAAATTGTTTAAGCATTGGCACACAGTCAGGGGAGAGCACTTCCGACAAAAATAGGTTTTTACTGTCCATCATACCGACCGGTATAAGGACATCTCCGTTCATAACCGATGAACGAGTTTTCAACTTCCTTCGAGGAAGTCTCATCATACCAACCGGGTATGATCTACTTACAACCCGTAAGTAGTTTTTCTGCATAACTTTCACATCACTTTCTCTAAGTAGTGATGATTAAAATACCACTAAACAATGGGTTTTTATACCGAGGCACTTATCATCCCCAACCAGATATGATATATAATCCCACTCACAACCGGTAAGTGGTTTTTAAATTTTAAGTTATGCTCATCATCCCATTCGGGTATGATGTTAGTAAACCCACTCACAACCGGTAAGTGGTTTTTAACTTTAAGTTGTGCTCATCATCCCAACCAGGTATGATGTTAGTAAACCCACTCACAATTGGTAAGTGGTTTTTAACTTTAAGTTGTGCTCATCATCCCAACATGGTATGATATTAGTAAACCCACTCACCCGTTAATGCCGTGAATTCCACTAGACTGGTTCTTGGTATTCACGCGAGCTTGTCCTTGCTGGCGCTCCCAGTACTTCGTGTTCCTACATGATATGAACATCTTGGTTCATTATCCTTCGGCCTAATCGCCTTCATTTATTCCAAATGAATGAGAAAGTCAAACTTTCATTTATTTGCAATTAGGTCCCTAAAGTTATTTCTCTTTAACTTTAAGTCCCAAATGCCGGGTTTTTCCTCAAATTGAGTCCCGAAACTTCTAAAATTTATCATAGGACCTCAATTTATTCCATTGCACAAAAAAGGGGATTAATTTGTCAATTTTCCAATTTGGTCCTCCAACTTTTCCAAAATTACCATTTTGCCCTTCCTTTACAAAAATGGTAAGTTTTGCCCCAAAAATTCTAAAATTTCTCAACTCATCCTCCAACATTATTTTCATACCCAATTGGCCCTCAATTTCATAAAATTTTATTTTAGTCCTTTGAATGTCGAAAATCCCCAATTTTCCCCCAATTCCAACTTCTTAACATAGCCGAATTTAATTTCATCAAATTGACCCATCAAACGTTTCCAATTGTTGAAATTGAAGTTGAAATTGAGTTTCTACATGTTCATACGATTCTTTAGAAATGTGAATCGCAAGTTTTAACAGCGGGACATGCTCAAACGGAGCTTCGTCGGAAAATGAACTATAAATAGAGAAAGCTTTGATTACTCACCGGTGAAGGCACGACGGTCCGAGCTTTCGATATGGCAGATAGGTCTTGTCCTGAGGTTCATCCTAGAATCAAGAATTGCATCAATTGATGCGGAATTGGATTAGAATTTCTTCATTGAAATTCGGTCGACTCTCTCTCTAGCACTGATCAGAAATTGTAAAGGGGAGCCGAATTGGCTTACCTTTCGGTCCTAATTCGGTCGTGGAAAGGGTGAGGAAGTGTTGGGAGGGCTTGGTTTGGCCTAAGAAGGGCTTGAAATCGCCGATTTCAGCTTGGCCGAAATAGGGCAGCTTTGGTCTGCCGAAGTTGCTTCACTATTCCATCATGTCGGCGCTTCTTCAACGATTCTCGAATTGACTGGAGGTTGCTATCAGATAGCTGTCTTCTCCCCGGTTCTAAAGAGCCCGACCTTTGTTCAAGTTGAAGCTTTGGTTCAAGATTTACCGGGAAATGGAGCAGTAGAGAGAGAGAGAGAAGTGTTCAAGTGTGAGGAGAATGAAATGGGGATGACCATTGAACCACTTACTCTCGGGCAAGCATGCTTAACTTCAAAGTTCTTATGGAATCTTGTTCACCTAAACCAATTTAGTTTTTATCTTCTAAATTTTCTTAAATTTATTTTCCAAGGTTTAATGAACCATTTAGATCACCCGGAAGTTGTAAATTTTCATATTGCGTGTTCTCAAATGTAAATCGGCTCGGCTTTCTTACTCGGTTTGACCGGTTCTTTTCCTGGTTTTCCTTAACTCAAAAGTGCGGGGTTTACACATTTGCAGGTCAGCACGACCACTGAACCCACTTGTGGATTCGGAGCGACTTTACCGGCCACCCAAATAAAAGTACGTCTACTTCTACCCTAAGAATGAGTGGATGTTCGCGACATCCGACCCTCATTCTTGGATTAAATTCTTCGTGTCCGATATGAGGACCAAGACCTCATCCTGTCCCCACCCCGATCTCATGTGCTTGGTGCTACTCCAAATTTCACACAGACACTTGAAACGATGATCTACCCTTTTACTCACCGAGTCGTCCAGGGCCCTTAGGACGCATCGCTACCCCTCATGGATGTCTTGATGATCTTGTACTCATAGTGTATGCACAAACAATATTTTCTTAATATGCCATGTAATCTGTGGTGCTATTAGTCCAATGGCCCCGACTCTCAACTCAACTCGCAGTTGTTTGTCTTGATTGGTCCATCGACTTGTCAAGTCGCACTGCCGATAGTTAACTGAGTATGTCAGTCCTATCTTGGTATCATGGCCAAACAATTCCATTATTTAAAGTTTTATGGCATATAACTCATGTTTGTTTACGAGCTCCTGCTCGTGCCAACAGGCCTTGGGCCCACTGTATGAGATTTTCAAAATCGGGCATATTAGCCCTCAAGTTCCAAAACTGAGGCCCCCGGCCTGTAAGAGCTATTCGAGCTCCCGTTAAGAAGGTCTCCCAAATAGTTTAAGCATTGGCACACAGTCAGGGGAGAGCACTTCCGATAAAATATATTTTCAATTGTCCATTATACTAACTAGGTATAAGGACATCTCCGCTCATAACTGATGAACGGGTTTTCAACTTCCTTCGAGGAAGTTTCATCATACCAACCGGGTATGATCTACTTACAACCGGTAAGTAGTTTTTTCGTATGGTTTTCACATCACTCTTCTAAGTTGTGATATTTAAAATACCACAAAATAGTGCGTTTTCATTCTGAGATGCTTATCATTCCCAACCGTGTGTGATATAAAAATCCCACTTACAATCAGTAAGTAGTTTTTAACTTTAAGTTATGCTCATCATCCCAACCAGGTATGACGTTAGTAAACCCACTCACCCGTTGATGTCGTGAATTCCACTAGACCGGTTCTTTGTATTCATGCGAGCTTGTCCTTGCTGGCATTCCTGATACTTCGTGTTCCTACATGATATGAACATCTCGGTTCATTATCCTTCGGCCTAATCGCCTTCATTTATTCCAAAGGAATGAGAAAATCAAACTTTCATTTATTTGCAATTAGGTCCCTAAAGTTATTTCTCTTTAACTTTAAGTCCCTAATGCTGATTTTTCCTCAAATTGAGTCCCGAAACTTTTAAAATTTATCATAGGACCTCAATTTATTCCATTTCACAAAAAGGGGTTTAAATTTCCAAATTTCCAATTTGGTCCCCCAACTTTTTCCAAAATTACCATTTTTCCCTTCCTTTACAAAAATGGTAAGTTTCACCCCAAAAATTCTAAAATTCCTCAATTGGCCCTCTAACATTTTTATCATGCCCAATTGACACTCAATTTTAGGAAATTGCATTTCGGTCCCTCGAATTTTTGAAAATCCCTAATTTCCCCTAATTTCAACTCTTTAACACAGTCGAATATGATTTCATCAAATTGACCGATCAAACACCTCTAATTGTTGAAATTGAAGTTGAAATTGAGTTTCTCCATGTTCATACGATTCCATAGAACTTTGAATCACGAGTTTTAACGCCGGAACGAGCTCAAACGGAGCTTCGCCAGAAAATAGACTATAGAGAGAGAAAGCTTCGATTACTCACCGGTGAGGGCACGACGGTCTGAGCTTTCGATCTAGGCAGATAGCTCTCATCCTGAGGTTCATCCTAGAATCAAGAATCACATCAAATTATGCCGAATTGGATTAGAATTCCGTCATTGAAATTTGGTCGACTCTCTCTCTAACACCGATCAGAAATTGTAAAGGGGAGCCGAATTGGCTTACCTTTCGGTCCTAATTCGGCCGTGGATGGGCTGAGGAAGTGTTGATAGGGCTTGGTTTAGTATAAGGAGGGCTCGAAATGGCCGATTCTTGGCTGAAATTGGGCAGCTTCAGTCCGCCGTAGCTGCTTCACTGTTCCATCATGCTGACGCTTTTCCAACGATTCTCGAATTGACTGGAGTTTGCTATCAGATAGCTGACTTCTCCTGCTTCTAAAGAGCCTAACCTCGCCTTCCGAGGTTAAGAAAAATGTTCAAGTTGAAGCTCTGGTTTGAGCTTCACCGGGAAATGGAGTAGTAGAGAGAGAGAGAAGTGTTCGGGTGTGAGGAGAATGAATGGGGATGACCTCTTTTATATAGGTGTAAAATCATGTATTAAATGGGAGAGATTTATTACTAATATTAATATTGCCATAAATTATTGGTATTAATTCCAATAATTTAATTTATGAGGTCACCCATTCTCTCACTACTCTCAAGCAAGCACACTTAACTTCAGAGTTCTTATGGGATCTTGTTCACCTGAACTAATTTGGTTTTTCTTTTCTAATTTGTCTTAAGTTTCTTTTCCAAGATTTAATGAACCCTTTAGATCACTCGAAAGTTGTAAATTTCCAAATTTCTTGTTCCCAAATGATCGGGTTTGTAAATCGGCTCGGTTTTCTTACTCGGTTTGATCGGTTCTTTTCCCGATTTTCCTTAACTCAAAAGTGCGGGGTTTACAACTATTGAACCAGATTCTAAATTTATTTTTCTAGGTGGCTTAAATAATTAAAATTTGAGATTTGAGGCCACCATTAGATAGAAAATAAATTTATAAATTTTTAGATTTGAAAAACTCGGTTGAATGGGGATGAACTAGCCGGTTTAAGCTTTGAACCCGGTTCGGACCAGTCCGATCCGATTTGGAACAGTGTCGTCTTCTTCCATCAGATGACAGCACTGTTCACTCACTGAAAAATCGAAGTAGCGTCGGTGAAGAAGAAACGTCTCAGTTCAATACGTTTTCAACCATCAATGTCTATCATAAAGGTATCAAACAGACAGTCGACGAGTCCCCGAGCTCCCTATTTAAGGAGCCCCTCCCCATTCACTCTCTCTCTCAGCTGCTTAGTTTTCCGGTGAAGCTCGAACCAGAGCTCCGATATAGGGTCATTTTTTAGCCAAAGAAGGCGAGGTCGGGTTCTTTAGAACTGGAAAGAAGTCAGCTACACACCTGTAGTCTCCGTTTGCTCCGAGGGTCGCTGGAGAAGCGCCGACATAATGGAACAATGAAGTAGCTCCGACGGACCGAAGCTGCCATGTTTCGGCCGAGTTAAAATCAGCCATTTCAAGCCCTCCTTAGGCCAAACCAAGCCCTCCGAACACTTCCTCAGCCCTCCCACGGTCGAATTAGGGCTGAAAGGTAAGCCAATTCGGCTCCCCTCTATAATTTCCGACCGGTGCTAGAGAGAGAATCGATAGAATTTCGATGATGAAATTCTAACTCAATTTGGCATCAATTGATGTAATCCTTGATTCTAGGATGAACCTGAGGACAAGATCTATCTGCCCAAATCGAAAGCTCGGACCGCCGTGCCCCCGACGGTAAGTAATTGAAGTTTTCTCTCTCTATAGTCTATTTTTCGACGAAGCTCTATTTGAGCTCGTTCTGGTGTTAAAACTTACGATTCAAAGTGCTATGGAATCATATGAATATGTAGAAACTCAATTTCAACTTCAATTTCAATAATTAGAAGTGTTTGATTGGTCAATTTGATGAAATCAAATTCGACAGTGTTAAGGAGTTGAAATTGGGGAAAAATTGGGGAAAATTGGGGATTTTTGAAAATTTAAAGGACCAAGATGCAATTTTATAAAATTGAGGGTCAATTGGGCATGATAAGTATGTTAAAGGGCCAATTGAGGTGTTTTAGAATTTTTGGGGTGAAACTTACCATTTTTGTAAAAGAAGGGCAAAATGGTAATTTTGGAAAAATTGGGGGACCAAATTGGAAATTTGTGAAATTAAACCCCTTTTTGTTTAATTGAATAAATTGAGGCCCCAAGGAGAATTTTAAAAGTTTTGAGACTCAATTTGAGGAAAAATCGGCATTTGGGACTTAAAGTTAAAGAAAAATAACTTTAGGGACTTGATTGTGTGCCAATGCTTAAACGATTTGGAATACCTTCTTGATAGGAGCTCGAATAGCTCTTATAGGCCGGGGGCCTCGATTTTGGAACTTAGGGGCTATTATGCCCGGTTTTGAAAATCTCGAACAAGTGGGCCATAGGCTAGTGGGCACGAGCAGGAGCTCGTAAACAAACATGAGATACGTGCCATAAAACTTTAATAAATGAATTATTTGGCCATGGTACCAAGATAAGACTGACATATTCAGTCAACTAGTGGCAGTGTGACATGACAGGTCTCCGGATCAATCAAGACAAATAGCTACAGGTTGAGTTAAGGGTCGGGGCCATTGGACCAGTGGCACCACAGATTATATGGCATGATAAGAAAATATTGTTTGTGCATGCACTATGATTATAGGATCATCAAGATGCCAATGAGGGGTAGTGATGCGTCCTAAAGGCCCTCGATGACCTGGTGAGTATAAGGGCAGTTTGTCGTACTAGGTGACCGTGCAAAATTTGGAGTAGCACTAAGCGCATGAGATCGGGGTGGGGATGGGATGAGGTCTCTGTCCTCATACGGACACAGAGAATTGATTTCGATATTGAGGGTCGGATGTCACATATATCCACTCATTATCAGGGTAGAAGTGGACGTATTTCTATATAGGTGGCCGGTAAAGTCGCTCCGACACTACAAGTGGGTTCATTGGATGTTATTACTTGCGTCACCCTTTTTTGCCGCATGAAATTCCACCAAGACTTTTCTGAATTGTTTGCATTGTGCATCCTCCTCTTTGCATATCGACAGAAGAAAGCTATAATGTGGATGTCCATATATGGACGTGTGCCTGCTAGGAAATTTTAAAATAAATGTCCATCTTCATATTTAATTAAAAAAATAGAATATTCCACTTAATCTCCTAATATTATTAGTGGTAATTAGGAGATTAAATTTGAAAATAATTGCACACCTTCCTATTTAATTAAAATAATACGTGTTGATATAATAATGAAAAAATATAGATATTATGAGGGTAAAATATAGTTTTATCATTTATAAGAACTTTTTAAAATATTTACATAGTTATTTGGAAACTTTAATACAAATAAAATGTATTAAATTTTATGCCAAGAACAATGATGACTGCATCATGAGCTATTCAAAAACTAAGTATTGGATTCATCACTAATTACCCACAATTAAGCATTTAACAATTCTAGAATTCAGCTTCCTTTTAAATAAATTAGAAAATACATCTAAATACATCTAAATACCTTAAAATAGGTAACAGAAAGTTTGTAACTACTCCAAGTTTTTTCAATATTCATATTATTTATAGCATTTGTGGTGCTATAATTTAAAACATAAATAATACAGTTGCATCCTATAATCAACTCACTCTTCTCATTTCACGATTCCCACTTAAACCTTATAATTTTATTTAACCTTCTCAATTAGACTACTAATAACATTTTGATTTTTCATAACACATGATATATAATATGATATGAAATTTATATGTTATGATATAAATATGTTTTGGATCATATTCTTAAATTAAAACTTTTATGCATAAAATTCTCATATACTACACCATACAAAAAAGTTGAGTTATTTTATATAATAAAATTGTTTCGAACATATAATAAAAATTATAATAATTTTCTTTTTTATTAAAAACTTTATTGGAAAACGCACACCTCCATTTTCATATAATATTATAAATTAAAAAAAGTGTGTAACTTTAAATAATAAGAGACCAATAGTACTTAATTTAAACAAACTCATCATTTGTACAATACTACAATATTCGTGTGTATATATATATATAACTTATTTCCGTATATACCACTCCCAATAATTTTAAAATTTCTATAATTTAAAATATGGTTTACAAAATTTTTAATATATATAAATTAATTACTAAACTTTTTTTAATGGTAATTCAATTCTAAAATCATATAATATCTACATTTTCCGTTCTTGTTTTTCTGATTTATCGAACACTGTTGAATTTCCAACAAAAATGGGTATGATCATACATCCATGGACGTTGAAATGAGGTACCAAGGAGATAAAGCTTAATGTGGAGGTATTGAATGCAACAATGGAGGTTTTTAAATAAACAATTATTTATCAACCATATAAAATGTGGTTTATCCAATATATAAACTAAATAATTAAAAGTTTTTTCAGGTGAGATATTGGCTCGATGAAATTGAAGAAAAGTTGATCCATATAGGAGGACAGTCTTGTCTCATGTTCTATGCACAAGAAGTTGTAAGTATTAAATCAAGTCCATCAATACACACGTTGAAGAATAGATAGAGTCCGAGATATGCCAAACATTGTTCTAACATGTTTTTACGTGGGAAGTTGTTATATTCACAAGTGGCAATAACATACTTTGATGAGACGAAATGGTTGAACGAGCAGAAAATATCCACGGTTCAAGAGTACTTGTCCGTTGCTCAAGTGATAATTAAAAATATTTTTTTGATGATCATATCTTTACTTGGAATGGGAGACGTGGCTATAGAACATGCATTCAAATGGTCTATTAGTAGCCAAAATGATGTCATCCTAGCTTGCGAAGTTATTTGTAGGCTCACCAATGATATCACCACTAATAAAGTGATTAAGTATACATTTTATTCTATATTTTTTATCGTTGAGTTTTAAGCATTATATATATAAATATATTAAAGGTTGTATTTTCAATTTTATATATTTATAATTAATTTGGTTAATTCTTATATTTTTGGTAAAATTGACAATATTTCATATGTAAAATGCACTAATGAATGCTGGACTATATCATTTTTTTTAAATATATAGATATAAAAATTGTAACATTTAAATGAATTATCTATCAAATTTTAACGTTTGTTTTATTTTTTTTTTAAATTGATATACAAGTGATGATATCTTTTATTTATAGCAAGTTTGAGCATAATAGAGTACCCGTGGCTTCTGCGGTCGAATGAATCATGAAACAATACGATGTTACTGAACAAATGGCAGTGAAAGAGCTGTGGAAGAAAGTTGATGATGCATATAAAAATTTGAATGCAGAGTTTCTTCAATCTGTCATGTGCTAAATCAACTTCTAACTTTAATTCTTAATTTAATGGATGCTTAAGCTTATTTTATAATGATAACATAGATCCGTTCACACATTTTGATCTTAAGCTTAAAGAGAAAGTAGTTGCACTACTTATTAATCCTATTCCTATATGAGTGCAATTGATTCTATTCCTATATAAGTGCATGGTGTAGGATGGTGTTGTATTTGGTAAAATGTTAAACATGCTTAAATTCCATGATGATAATGGTTATAATATTGGTGTATTATGTAAATTGTTTCTACCCTTTACTAATGGTATGCCTTTTCTTTTGTGCAAAGTTTTGAAAATATTCTCCCATCTAAAACAACTCATTATTTACAGCTCACAAATTTATAGGAAAATTAGGATGACTATCTACAAAAAAAAAATTGTCTACAAGTAGAAAAACAATCAGTGAGAGTTTCTCCCATCTACTTATCAATTAAGAGGTGAAGCTTTTCAAAGGTAAAATACGTATCATATATATCATCCAAAACCGAGCCAAATAGTAAAACTTTTGCATATATGTGCTGAGCGAGTGCATACTGTAGCTCCAAATAAGTTGACAGGCTCTAGTAATAAACCTACACGAGCCTATCTCTAGCAAACGTAATCTCCCAATAATGTCTAGATCTTTTCACCATCCATTTGATCATCCAAATTTTGGTAGTTGCCTTAGTTATAAAACATTTAAAGAAAGGGAAATTTTGTAATTTGAGTTTGATGAATATATAAATCCCCTCCAAATGTAGTGGATTTCCTTCAAATGCTGCTTTTGGACAAATTTGAAGTCCAACTTTGCCAGAGTCAACGACTTATTGTTAATTAGTTGATAACTCAACATAGGTCACATGTGTACCAATTTATTTTCCATTTATATAGTAGAACATGACTCCCATATAAAAAAATATTTTGTGAATAAAAATGGAACATTTTATCTTGGATTATTATGCAACATAAATCATAATAAACCAACCCATTAAGATATAGAAGTTGTTACCTATTAATTATATCTGATATATTATTATAATAGTAATTTTGATAGTTATAATATATAATATAATTTTATTAATAAAAATTATATCATAATATTTTTATATTATATATTTATATATTTGTATTATGTTAATTGTATAAAAATGCTTATTTTTATGTAAATAATTGAGTTAATTATTAATAAATAGTTGTTTCCCTAACTTATAACTATTTACTACTATTTTTATTTTTTAATATTTTATCCTCACTTATTTTAAATTTATATATAATATTAGAACTAATTATTTTATACTGAAAACCTTACTCAACTCGATATTGTTGTTTCCCACGTACCAAAAATAATCAACTTATAAACAGTTGTTAAGAATGAGTTTAAAAATTGTACGAGTTAAATATATACAAGTTGCACATGATTACATGTATTGAGAATATGATAATCACATTAAATAAAATAGATAACTATTATGGGTTTATAAAATTAGAAATATTAAACTAATAACAAGTAATAATTTTTAAGTATATATAAGTTTATCCACTTATCAGCAAATAATATTTACGCTCCAAATTCATTACCTGTAACTTATAACCTCTATTTCATTTTAAGTATTTGTTTAATACAATTGGTTCCATAACAATTGCTACAAATAACAACTCTGCATGCGTGAGAACGGACTAATTCACTTGTACTTGGGTCATGAGTCTAGTTATCAATCTAGACATTCCCCAAAATATTCTAGATCAAGATCACATCAATATTTTAATTTAAGCAAGACGGGTTTTAATTAGCCCAATTCTTTTGGTATCATAGGATAGCAGACAATTCATCCCAATTTTAGGACTTCGGTATCATATGTATATCAACTTTGTGGCAAATATGAATATTCAACTCATTATTGTCATTCTTTGAATTCAATACTCTCTCCAATCCTTCAAGTTATCTTTACTTATGGCAATGAACCTAATGATCATTTTGATTGGTATGTTGATTTATTAGGGACAATTCATATCATTAATATGTATATTCAAGAGAATCATACATTTTCTAAGTATCAATTAGCTAATTGGAGACCGGATAAGTGTACACATTTTATACTCCATATCTACTTCTCTTAAATCTTCTACTCACTCTTTTATCTCAATAATATCTATTATTTTTATTAAATTTCCCTTGATTTACTCCATTTCTCCCAATTTACTAAAAATAATTTCTATTATTTTGAATTTCACCATACTCTGGTGCGTGGATGTCTTAAGGGAGTATTGTGTTGTTTTCGTTGTAATTCTTCTACTTTACCTCCATTTTCTTATGTTAGTAGTATAGAGTTTGCTTTATTATGGTATCAACGTTTAGGACATCTCACTTTTCCTATTGTCTCCTATTTATGATCATGTGATTTATGTTCTTGTGGCAAAATATCTCATAATTCTTTCACTTTAACTCACCATATCAACCGTGCTCTTGAACTTATTCATACCATTAAATTTTTACTATGTTTATTTTCTTGATAACTATAGTAAGTTTTCATAATTTTTTATTATTATAAATCTTTCAAATATTCTATCTGTTTTTAGAGCACTTTGTTTGCAAGTTGAAAATTTGCTCGACTGTAAAATTAATTTTCTTTATTCAGATAGTGCTAAGTAATTTATGTATACTCCATTTGGGTGTGAACTTCAACTTGCCAACATTAGTCACCACCTATTGTTCCCACACATGCCCAACAAAATGAATCAGTCTAAACATCCCTATATTGTGGACATAAGACTAACTCTCTTAATTTATTTTGGAATTCAACCTTTGGTACATCTGTCTATCTAATTAATTGCATTCCTACGAGGTAAATGTGGTTTCATTCTATTTATTAGGTAATTTATCATACCACTCTCGATTATATATCTATACATTATTTGAGTGCCTCTGTTTTACATAAATTCGTCTCTACATTTCTCACAAACTTTAACCATAATCTATTACTTATATTTTCCTTTGTTATCCTTCTCATTATTTTGGTTATCGTATTTTGGATATTAATCGTATCTTTATTTGAGGCACTATTCTTTTTAACAAAACAGTATTTATCTCCCTCAGCTTTCGTGGAGCTACGTTCCCCTACTTATTCCCCATCATGTACCAGTTATGGTACGCTCACTCGCTCGTATGTCCACGTGATGTTTTACTATTGAACTTCTCTGCATTTTTTGCAACTACAGCAAAACACATGAATGGTGTGATGCCCACTCGATTCATGCCATGAAAAAATAATTTTCTACCATTCTCCACAATCACACATGGAATTTGGTGTCTACACAAACTGGTCCACCAATTGTCAGGTAGATCTACAAAATAAAAAAAAATCATGATAGATATATTGCTCTATACAATACTAGTCTCGTTAATAAAAGATTCTCGAGCAATACAAGACCTTCAGTTTTATTATAAAAATTGGTTACCATTTGATTATTTTTTTATTGTTATTTCATTCATCTGTTGGATGTCTATAATGTGTTTATTCATAATTATATTGCTAATAAGTCTAAATACAACAATCACCCATTTTATTACTTTATGGTTTCAAATAAACGCCCCCACCTTGGTTTTTGCCCCTCATATTTTTTCTTATTCAACTGTGTTTTTAACGTTCTATTGCTAATAACTATCTTTTCATTTATGGTACGTTCACTTCAAAATATTTCAGCTTATTTATGTCGATGATCTCATCGTCACTTCTAATGCCATTCTCAACATCTTTCTTAATGTTGTACAATGTTAATTCTCTATCAAATATTTGGGGTCTGTATCATTTTCTTTGAATTCAAATCCATAATTTTGCTCACAAAATTTATCTTATTCAATATAAGTATATTTGATATTTATTATATAGAGGTACCATGAATACTTGTAAAACTGTATCTACTCCATTTACTCCTATATCACAACCCTCTCTTAATCTTGGTGCACCTCTTTCGAATGTCACTCATTATCATTAGATTGTGTTTTAAATTCAGTATCTAACTAATATATTAACTCACTTGTATTTATTGAATTGTTGTTAAAAGCATAGTTCGCTACTTTCAAGTGACTTTATTTTGATGATGAATGAATCGGTAATCCTAATAGTTGTTCTATCAATTTCTATGCTATCTTTATTAACAGTAATCTTATTTTCTCGAGTTTTAAAAATTAACGTACTATCACACGTTATACTACAGAATTAGAATATAAGAGTTTTGATAATTTGACAACTGAACTTATTTGAAATCGATCTATTATCTAATAACTTATTTTAACACTTCAAACTTCTTCTACAGTCTGTTACGACAACTTGTCAATTATTAATCTAACTACTAATCTCATTTTCATGATTAAATAAAAAATATTGATATTGATTATAATTTTGTTCACTGACAAGTTTGTTGGTGTATTATTAATATTCCAATACATACAAACTAAAAATTTATCATTATCTTGCTTCGATAATGTTAAAAGTTAGAATCCCTGTGGGACAAGAACCCCTGTGTTTCCTCCTAATGTTAGATTTTAAAATTTTATAATAAAGTATTAAAAGTTAGAATCTAATTTTCGTCTCTCATTCTTGAATAGGAATTGCCCACATATTATTCTTGAAAGTTTCCAATATTGTTGAATGATGAGCTGTTCAATGAATACTGCTTATGATAAGTTTTATTCTTCCTCCAAGGTGGTGGAAGGAGGTTAACAAGTTTTTGAAACAGTGAAAAAACATTAATCAATAACCTTTTATCTCATAAAATATTAATATACAATGATATTTAAACTCATACGTCAAGTAACTCCCATGCAAAAAAAAAAAGCATTTAATAATGAAGATGCAATATTCTATCTTGGATTATTATGCAAGAGAAGTCATATATCGAAATACATAAACAAACACAATAAGATTTACAAGTTGTCAACTATAAATAGTAATTGGAAGTTGTATAGCCGATTATTTTTTTATAGCATAAGATTGGCCAATTGCTATAAATTATACTTGTGAGTAACATCTTATTTGTACTAAATATTATTGTTTATTCCCAATGGAATGGATGAAGTTTACAAAATCAATATGCTGAATGTCTAGGCAGAGTTTCCATCTCAAAATTATTAAATTTCGTCTTCTTTTCCTTTCCTTGAAATGAAAAGGAATCTGCCGACATTAATTTTGTAAGTTAGCAAGTTTCTAAGATATCTAAAATGATGAGTGATGACTCTATGTTCAAATGAATATCAATATGGCTTCTGATGAGGAATCTTTTCAATTGGATGAATCTTTCCATAATCTTTTATCTTATAAAAAATATTAACGTAAAATTATGTTTGTCTTATAAAACTTATTAATTATTATAAAATATTAGTTTGATATTTTTCTTAAAATGTGGAACAATGAACATGAGGCTGAATTCCAAAAAACGATAATATAAGTTAAACTAATATTGATATTATGTGAGAAGTGATTTTGAGATGATTTAGTTTACTTTAGTGTTTTTCATTTGAGATGGCACACACATATTAATAAATAATACATTAACATTAATTTTTAATGTTAAACATAAAGTTACTTTTATTTATCTCCAAGATTTTTTTGTAAAATCATCATATTTATTAATAAGAATTTAAAATTCCTAAAAATATACTTGTGTAGTTCTACTTATTAGGCTAGTTTGGGGTCATTCCATTGGCCAAAGTTTATTGATCATTTTTTAGGGTAATTGGTAGTATTTGAGATAGTTAATTCAAGTACCTTATCAATATAAAGTCTATATGTACATGAATAGATACAAGTTACCTAGCTCGTATTCAATTCCATGATTATTGTGCAATATATGATTTTTTTTCAACTAAATTGTTGAATCACTAATCTCATAGCATATTTAGATAATTAGAGGTCTTTTCTTGAACTTGATATTGTAAATTTATCAAAAGTAGCATGGTTACTAAAAAGATCATACCTAGTTTTCAAACAACAAAATTTATATCATTTATGGAGAGAATAACCAACAAAACTACTTAGGGTTTATGATGATGGTTGTGTGTACGTGTTTATAGAGATCATCAATAGAGTGAAGTTAGAAAAATGAAAATAGCTATTTCAAAGTGAGCATGAATAAAATTGATACAATACTTAAATGCTACTCTTAATATGCTACTAGTGAGGCTCAAAATCTACCAATTAATAACATTTATTACTATTATAAATTTGGACCAAACAAAATGTATAACAATTAACCATATTTATTTTAAAAAAATAGAGAAAATTATAAGAAAAATGTACATTTTTATTTGGAAGTTTAAACTTATAATCATCACGTGAGAGGGTGAATAATTTGAATATACTGATATTTGTACAAAATGTTATTGTTTATTCCTAATAGATGTAGTTGATAAAAATTTTGTACAAAATGTTATTGTTTATTCCTAATAGATGTAGTTGATAAAAATCATGTGCGTCTCATATAAATGTGTAGGCAGATAGATAGACTGTATCTCAAAATTATTAGAGGTGATGATTATGTTGAAGTAATGAAGGAAGTAAGTAAGCTAACGGGAGCAATTGAAGAAACCTAAGTGGAAGAAGAGTCTAATAAGATCTCAAGCCCAAAGAAAGAGCCCAATAAGATCTCAAGATAATAATTCCAATTTGAAATTCAAATTTAAATTTTAAGTGAGAGATTTATTAACATAATAAATTTTTTAGAAGATTAAATTAGTAAACAATATATTTTCTAGATATATCTAAGAAATATATTAGCAATATTTTTTATATGAATAGTTATATGGTTGGCATGTCAACCATAATATTTTATTTCCTTATTTAGGTAATAGGTTAATATTCTCAAGTGCCTATAAAGGCTAACTTTAGACCATTGTAAAGACAGACCTTTGATTTCAATTTTATTGTGAGGCTTATGTATTCTTTCTCTATTTAGAGAACTTTTGAACTTATAAGGTTTTTATTTGTGGCGTTCAAGCAATCGGACTTATCACCAAGGTTTTCTAGGAGCTCTTCTTAGTAGAGTTTGGTGTGGCATCTACTTCTATCCATACCTTATTTTTTCAATCGAACAAGGTATATTCCATTATTTTTACTTGCGTCGTGAAAGTTTTGGGGTCTATTCCATATTTGGTGTAAGGTGTCGTTAGTATATTGGCGGGGTTCGCATCATTGGATCAATAAATTCACACAATTGAATAGCGAACTAACAAATTGTTGGAAAAAAAAAAGAAGAATTCTCAATGGGGTAACCCATGAAAGGAATGGAGGAAAGTACTTATTTTTGTTAAAATAAGTAACAAAAAAATAATAAATATTAATATGTTAATTCACATATTCTAAAAATATATTCGAACAAATTTAGAATGGAGGAAAGTAATATTGTAGGAATTCCCATAGTCTATGAGAGGACCAACTAGAGCCTAGTATTATCTTGAGTGACAAAAATTCCAAGTGTGAGACTATATAGGAACAAGACACTCCACGTGAGAGGAGTAAAGCACATAAATGTGCAATTCGATTTTTTTATGTAACCTTAAAAAAAGAATTATTATACTAAAAGATATGTTAAGCTAACAAATAGGAATTGTTTGAGATTTTTACAAAATATATTAGCTTTATTAGTTTTAATCGTTTGAGTAAGTACTAAAAGTAAATATTCTACTTGTAGGTGATTCACTCTACTTGATGGGAAATTAAAGGAATAAAATAGTACATAGAACTAAGTATAGATTCAAGAGGCAGTTTTGGAAAAATACCTTTTTAGCATTATAAAAGGGAAAATAATGTATTATGAACTAAATTGTTGAGAACTAGAAATAACCGCAAAATTCATTTGAAATTACTTTATTGGAGAGATTCCATAAATCCATCATAACACCACCATTTAGCTCACCATCCATCTTTATTGCTATGTTGTATTGCATATCATGTTCTTGCAATTATCTCTACATCCCAAGTCTTCTACATCTTCACCAACAATCAATCACCTCCAAATGATTCTCAAGGAAGTGAAACAATAGACTATCCTAAATCCATAGTGTGCTTTGCCTTCACGAGTGAATTAGCTAGATTTATACTAATCTAGATTTAAAGTTTAAAAATCGATATTTCTAATATCGAATATGAGCCAAACCATTATTTGTTGTGAACAAATCAATATTATTATTATTATTATATTGGTGTGTATGTCAAATGTCTGTCCAAATATATTTTCATTATATTCTACTAAAACTCATGAAGGTGGGGAAATGCGATAATAATAAGTATAAATTCGACATATGGTGTTCATGATTTAGTATCACAACAAATACTACAATATGCAGTTATATGGGAATAGGATCAACAAGATATGCCATCACTTTCTGTTTAAGCTTTACATCGGTATGTGTGTAGCCATCTCTGTTATCACCATAAAATAAAGTTAAGCATCGTGTCAAATTGAGAATTCGTGTTAGAAGTGGATAAGGTGCGGGTCGAGGTAAAAGACACTCTTCATTGATATTCTTCCAGGCATCATCAACTTTCTTCCATAGCTCTTCAACATCCATTTGTTCTGTCACACCGTACTGATTCATGAAGCATTCGACCGCTGAAGCCACGTGTCCTCTCTCCTGCTCGAACTGTGTTATACATATTAGTCATATATATATTAGCAAATTGATATTCTAAACTCATATTGATATTCTTCCAATTTAACGTTTAACAAGTCTTTCACCTTATGAGAAACAATATCGTTGGTGAGCCGACCAATAAGGGACGATGTCCTGGCGGCTACATTTTGACTACTAAGAGACCATTTGAAATAATGTTTTGTGGCTACTTCTCCCATTCCAAGGAAAGATATGGTCACTAACATTATGTATCCTGATGATGGTATTGCAACAGACAAGTACTCTTCCAGGGTGGGTATCTTCTGTTGGTTGAACCATTTGGCCTCATGAAAGTATGCTCTTGCCTGAAATTTCATCTGCAAATAAAGAAGTATATGATAACGACAATGATTATTGCATGGTATGGAAGACTAGTTGATTATATATTTGAATATAAGATAGATATTGAAAAACGGATAATTTGAAACTTACTGCTTCCTTTGCATAATATATACGATAAGAATTTCCTTCCATATTAGTTAACTTCTCCCCAATTTCATCATAGAGATCTAACAGTTCCTTATAAAATATTTGCATATAATCTGGAAGTTGATCTATTATACTCGCATTCCACCTGTAACAAAATTAAAAGTTTGGCACATTTTCTTAATTAGATAAATGATATTTTCTTTGATTTTTTTGCTCACAATATTTTATTTTGATGAGATATAATAGTTTATTAAAATTTAAATAAATATATTTTAAAATAAAAAATAAATAATTTCTAAAGAAAAATAGTTATAGTAACTATAAGATAGAAAATAAAATAATATAATATGGAATATAAGCTGCAAAACTTCATCATTTTCTCTTCTACCACGAACCTTTCAATTGCATCAGTTAATAGCTGTAGCTCTTCGAATGTACCATACGCATCATATATATCATCCAAAATTGAGAGAAATAGGAAAACTTTTACAAATATGTCCCGAGCAAAGGCATACTGTGGCTCGAAATAAGTTGTTAGGGTCCAATAATAACACTCCACCAGCCTGTCTCTAGCAAATGGCAACCTCCTAATAATGTCCAACTCTTTCCACCATCTGCATAGGATTTGATAAACCAAGCTTTTTGTATTTGCCTTTGTTATAAAACATATATAGAAAGGGAAAATTTGTAAACTGAGCTGCTTAAGAACTTGATAAGCATATCAATCACCTCGAAATGTCATGGATTTCCTTTAGATGCTGCTTCTGGACAAAGTTGAAGTCCAACTTGGCCAGAGTCAACAACTTTTTACTGTGGCAGTTTTCTTCCTCGTAGAAAGAGACGTAGAATTTTACTTCAGTCCTCGCTACTCCTTTCCAAAGGCACTGCTCTAGGGCATGACTAATTTGGGTAGCTAGTGAAGAACCTTCAGTTCTCACTATTACAGAAGACCCATTATTATGATGATTGTTTTCGTTATATT
Source organism: Trapa bicornis (assembly GCA_030064425.1). NCBI lineage: Eukaryota > Viridiplantae > Streptophyta > Magnoliopsida > Myrtales > Lythraceae > Trapa > Trapa bicornis. The sequence goes on along the minus strand of CM057756.1, from coordinate 613,124 downwards.
CCTTCATGAATCTTTGGAGACAGTTGACACTAAAGACAAATGCTTCTTGGAGGATGTCCTCTCCATGAACCCTCAGATGACTCGCCTCGTAAAGGCTCAACAATCCTCTAGTGTTTGTGAGAGAGTCCTTGAAGTTTCCTATACTTTCGTCCTTAAACTTTTGAAATATATCTGCACTCAAATATTTTTTTCCCCTGAGAGCTACTTAACCACGTGGTAGGACTACAAAATAATAATCATTTGATTATATTAGTGATGTCAATTCATATTTATGTGTTAATATTAAGTTGATATGAACTATATATAGTTTATGTGATAATTTCAATTTTTTCTATCCTAATATTTATCATATTTGTTAAAAATCTCATATATTTAGTAAAAGCATAATATAAACAACTTTTGATCATAATCAATTTAAAATTTTCTAAATATTGTACTAAAATAATAACAAACGAAACTGTGTACCGGGTGAAATCCTGTAGCCTTGTTGTCGTAAAAGTCGGAATAAGAGGGCTGTGGTATAGAGGTCGAGGTGATCAAGTAGGGATGCAGATCCTTCATGTTCAAAGTAAAGTTTTTTAATTTGCTCTAGATATTCATCAATTTCCCTCTCAAAATGATACGCGAGACCTAAACGTTGAATCTGATCGATCAGATGCAACTTCTTCACATGGTCGGTGGTTGCAGCAATCATTATATTGACCCTCCCCTTCAGTTCCTCAATTTGGTTCTGCATGCTGCTAAAGTTCTGCAAGGAATGACATACTTCACATACAATATACATCTCCTAACTGGCTTATAGAGATAATATATATATATCCATTTAACTATAAGAATATTAGTATACCTTCAAGTCAGGATCAATTGTAAGGAAAAAGTCACCCCACTGACTTGGGGGGAAATTCGCCAGTTTGCGATTGGGATGCACAACAGGAGATGCCGGAGAAGTGGGAGCTGCAGACACACTGATAAATGGAGCTGACATTTTTCTTTTCTTTGGTGCTCTGATTACTACTAGTAATGTGTTTTAGAGGGTAGATGCATACCCTTATTTATATTCGTAGATGAATTGGAATATTCTTTTTTTATTGATAAAATTATATGATATTAAAATATTGAGTTAGGCTAAATTTAAAATCTAATAATTAAATATTTATTCTTAAAATAAATATCTCCTAATAAAAATTGGGCCAATCACAACAGTTGAATTATATATTAATTAAAATTAGAATATTTTATTTTTACAAAACAAGAAAAGTAAATAAATGAATAAAGATGTTGGCCTATTGATTTTTTTGGACAAAACAAATGTACTGCTATTAATTATACCCATATGTTTTCAAAAAATAACATATATAATTAGAAGTCACTTGTTACTTTAGGATTGGGGTGAAATAAAATCAATTGAATAGAGTGATTTAATCTCTTATTTCATAAAATAATGAAAGGGTTTGTATATACGGAGAATCACCTCTAAACCCTCCATTTCTACCGGTGCCATATTTGGGTGTATTAGAAGTGAATTTGTTATTTAGTACTTAAATTATTTTAATATATTTATTTATGGTTTATATTATTATTATTATTTTATTTATTTTTATTTTTATATACTTTAAATAAATTTATATATTAATAATATATTTTATAAAATTAAATGATATAAATATATAATAAAAATATTATATATAAAAAGTTACTTGTACACAATATATTTAATATAATTTAATTATATATATTAACTAATAAATTATTTAATTTAATTAAAAGTATAAACTTATTTTTTAATTTTTTAATTAATATTTTTTTATATGTCAATACAAACAATTGATTATTAAAAAGTTTAAATAACTCTAAATCTATCACTTTATTTTCCCTCCAAACTCCTAGTAACACCTAATCTATAAATCAATACAATTTTTTCAATGCAAATACAAACATAGGATAGAGGTTATAGAGTTTAATGAATATTTTGAAAATATCATAAATATGTATATATATATAGTGATACTAATAAAAAGTAAAAGATATTATGAGTTTGTACGATTGTTCCTATTGATTTTAAACTTGTGTATAGTAAGAAAAAATCTTTTAAGTTAAGGGAAAAAGTGCATGCTCTTTATAAAAATTAATAATTAATAAGTGATGATAAAATATTATTATCCTATAAATATCCTATAAATGAATATGTTAATTTTTTTATAAAATTTTCGAATAAAAGTTTAAATTAAATAATAATAAATGTTATATATATAGATTCATAATATTTATTATTTATTATTAGTAGGAATCATACTCTTAACAAACACAATACTCAATTCTTCATTTTTATTAGATAGCTGTTAAGCTGATAATTCAAGTACATTATATATATTATTCTATGTAGAACCGTAATATAATAATAAAATAAAGAAAAGAAAAGGCTATTTGAGATTCTCATCATAGATAACATACACCCCACTCTACTCTCTCACATCAGCATCTCTCATTTCGTCTCGATGCATTTAGTTTGAGGAAAAACATATACCGTCAGTTGAGTGGGAGAATAAGACAATGCATAAAAGCATCAGCAGCAATTTGCTGCCCCTTAAAATTGGAATATTTTAATCGAGAGATGGACGCCATGCTTGGCCGAATGAAGGAATATGTATGGAGAGGAGAGGATCTCTTGGAATCTATCACAAAAAGCCCCCCAACTTCTTGGGGGCGCCCGAGCTTTTCTACTATAAATTTATAGATTAAAAAAATGTATATCAATCTCATTATAATTTTTCCATTATGGAAACATCATCTATATCTCAATAAAAATAAGATATACAGTTATCATACAATAAATCAAGTTAACTGAAAACTTTTATGAAAAATGAAATCATATACTTTAAAATTTACAATAATTTATCATGTTTATATGCTCTTAAATGGATTGTTTGCAAAAAATAGTAAATGGTACATAAATACATGTGAAGAGTTTGTAATTTTTATTTATAGATTAAGGAAGTAGATCAATCTTATTATGATTTTTCCATTGATTAGCACTTGGAAACATCATCTATATCTCAATAAAAATAGGATATACAGTTGCCATACAACAAATCAAGTTAACTTAGACTTTTATGAAAAATGGAATCATATACTTTAAAATTTACAATAATTTATCATGTTTATATGTTGTTAAATGGATTGTTTGCAAAAATAGTAAATGGTACATAAATACATGTGAAGAGTTTGTAATTTTTATTTATAGATTAAGAAAGTAGATCAATCTCATTATGATTTTTCCATTGATTAGCACTTGGAAACATCATCTATATCTCGATAAAAATAAGATATACATTGACCATATAACAAATCAAGTTAACTTAGACTTTTATGAAAAATGGAATCATATACTTTAAAATTTACAATAATTTATTACTTTTATACGCTGTTAAATGGATTGTTTGGAAAAATAGTCAATGGGTACATAAATACATGTGAAGAGTTTGTAATTTTGATTTATATTATCATACTTTTTAAAATATTTAATTATGTATTTCTCCTATTCATTTTAAAAATAAGATTATATAAGATTTTATATACTTAAAATAAACTATGATAATTGAATTTAGATATGATTTTATATTAACTCATCATTCACGTGAACATGACGTGGATTTTGTCCACTTCATCCATTTGGAATAAAAAATAAACATTTTGTACTGATATGAATTTTCTTTAAATAATTAACCCTATTGGCCTTATCATCATATATATATATATATATATATATATCCACTACATTTTAGTGTGCTTCTCTTTATTTATTTGTGACGATTCTTGCATAATAATCCAAGACAGAATATTCCATTTTTATTAGAAATGCTTTTTTTTAAGATGTGGGTTACGTGACATAGGAAATAAATGGAAAATAATAAAAATGGTAAATATGTGCATAGCTTGATTTATCTACCAATTCCACATAAGAATCTAATGTTACTCTATGTGTGACATTAGGGTCATGGATTAATCTACAAAGTACATGTAAGTATTCCTAAGTCACTTCTCAATTTTTATGATGAAATTGATCAGAAGTTAGCTTCTATGGAAGCACTCAGAATTTGTGAGCTTTGAATGGACGGCTCAACAACCATCTCATATGATGGAACAATTATATATTAGGTGTCCGTCCAAAATCTTTCATTTAATAAAATATATAATTATTAATGAAGTGAATATTAATTCGGACATATATAGAAATTTAGATATGTTAAAATATGAAATAAAAATAAATAAGAATTTATGTTTGTTCCTCTTACTGGACAAATGATATTATTTAAAATGGAATATAATCAATATTATTAAAACAATAATTATTATAAATTTATAAAAAAAATATATACTATAGAACTACTAAAATATATCTACTTAAAATTAATGATTTGTAAATCCTAAAAAAATAATAGCATTCCTCTATAAGTATATGTATATATACAATGTATAATTTTAATCTTTATAAGATTGGTATAATTTTTTCACTCTCAAACTATTAGGAAACAATGGGTTTTGAGATGTATATTTTTTCTTAACACTCATTAAGTTGACAAATCGAGTTTCCGATATCCATTCAGTTAATAAGCTGAGTTTCCCATATCACATCACATAGCTGTGGGAACTCAATATATCTTTTTTTTTTTATTGACAAGAAGTTGATTCCATTTAGCCTAAAAATCTAAGTTAAATATAAGTTGTTTAATAGAAAATTATAATAATTATACATATTTCACAATTTTAATTTTGACTAGTAGCTTTTTTTCAACCATAATAAATGGAGTGTAATAACAATTATAAATATATACAAAATTTAGTAGATTCTATAACTTATTAGTACTGAAAACTGCCTCATTGAAAAGTTGTTGACTGTGGCGAAGTTGGACTTCAACTTTGTCTAGAAGCAGCATATAAAGGAAACTATGACATTTCGAGTTGATTGATATATTCATCAAGCTCACTCTTAAACAGCTCAAAATACAATTTTCCCCTTTTTTAATCTTTTTACTAAGGCACAGCAAAAAACTTGGATGATCAAATGTTATGCATATGATGGAAAGAGCTAGATATTATTGGAAGTTTATCTTTTGCTAGATATAGGGTCGTGTAGGTTTATTACTGGACCCATATCTTTTTTAAGGTTTAAATGACATATTCCATATCTTTCAAGCTAAATTAACAACAGTTAATTTGATATTTATGCATAACGAGCATATGAGAAAATAAGTATAGCAGTGATTTTGGATTCGAAACCTTGTGTGAGTATAATCGAATTCTGATTTGTTGCTCTGATATGTTGTTGGAGTTGAAAATAATATTTGCGTGGAATGGGATTCGAAACCTGAAACCTTGAAGGCTTATTAAAACTGAAGGGTTTTACTCTCTCCTCCATGATTCAATTGCAGGCTCCAGGATAATTTCAAAGCAACATAACAACTAAAAAGCGAAAGACTAATTAAGAAGAGACAATGCATGACAAAAGAAGAGTGTAGAGAAGTGTTGTGGGTTTATAAGGTTAGAAAGGTACTACTACTTACAAATTATGACTTTTAAGTAGAAATGGGCTCGAATCTTTATCGGTCTACAATTATCAAAGCCAGTGGGCTCGCACTTGTAACCCGGCTCGTGGTCTGACTCTTGCATTATAAGGTTAAGGTTAGAAACACCTTTTATTCGATAACTCGAACTCACCCTTGACACATAGAGCTCCTTACAATCAGCTCAACCAAAGTAGAAATGATACAAAAACTAAAATTTTAACATCCTCTCTTAAACTGAATGCAACATGCACTCAGTTTATCTTTCAAACAAAAACTTTCTTTTATTGTACTTTAACTTCATACCCAACTCCTTTCAAAATTTAAAATAAACCAATGCACTGAGAGTTTTAGTAAAAATGTCTGCTATCTGTTATTGAGTAGGACAACACTTTAGCTCCACAACACCATCGTTAGCAAGTTCACGTAGAAAATGGTACTTGGTATTAATGTGTTTGCTTCCATGAAGAACATGATTTTTTGACAGTTTAATTGCTGAACTATTATCACAATAGATGATAGTAGTCTTGTCTTGTAGATAATTGAGTATATCTAGAATTCGCCTCTACCATATACATTGACAATCACATAAAGCATCAGTTATGAATTCAGCTTTTGTAGTTGATAAAGTCACCACCTGTTGCTTCTTAGAAGACCATGAGATAACACACTTAGCTAACATAAAAACGTAGTTAGAAGTACTATTTCAATCATTTGGGTCTCCAACATATTCACCTTATAACCAATCATTCAATTTTCATTTCCTTTTTCATAGAAAATCCAAAATCAGTACTTACTCTAAGATACCTCAGAATCCTATTTGCAAGAACTCAATTCTCTTTGGTAGGTCTGGACATATATCTACTAGCGAGTCCCACTAAAAACATCAAATCAGGTTTTGTCACTGACAAATACATTAGGCAACCTACTAGACTTCGATACATAGTTTCATCAATTTCTCTTACATCTCCATCTTTGTTGATTTTAGTCCCATAAACAATAGGACTAAACACAGGTTTGCTACCCTACATTAAAAAATGCCCAAGAATCTCTTGTGCATATTTGGATTGACTTATAAAAATTTCTTCATCATGTTGCGTCACTTCAACTCCTAGGAAGTATCTCATCCTTCCCAAACTAGACATCTCAAATTCATCCTTCATAGAATTTTGAAAATCTTCAATCACATCCTCATCATTTCCTGCATATAAAATGTCATCGACATATATGCTAACAACAAAAAACTGCTATTGTACTCCCATTCTTGTAAACAACATATGATCACTCAAAATTTTCTCAAATCCTTGTTTTATAAGATAAGTTTCAATTATGAAATACCAAACTCGAGTAGTTTGCTTCAAACCATATAGAGCTTTCTTTAGTTTGTATACCTTCTCTTCTCTTCCTTTAATCACATAACCTTATCAACATATAACTCTTCCTTTAGATCTCCATGTAGATAAATATTTTTTTATGTCTAAATGATACACTTTCCATCTTCAAGATGCAACAGTTGCCAATAGCTTTTATAGTGTCCAATCGAGCAACCGGTGCAAACACTTCTTCATAATAAATTATGGGTCTCTGTGAATATCCTTTAACAACAAATTTGGCATTATATTTGTCAACTGCTCTAGTTTCATTGTATTTAGTCTTAAAAATTCATTTGCACCAATTCTTTTAACTCCATTAGGCAGTTTAGTGAGTTCCCATGTCTTGTTCTTCTCAATAGTTTTAATTTCATTATTAATAGCTTCTTTCGATTTATGTTCCTTATAAGCTTTAGCAAAATAAGTATGATCAGTTACCTTAGGAAACATAATATAATCTTTAAACCAGTTGGGTGGTATACGTTTCCTCCCTTGCTCAACTGATGTTTCTTCATACTCAAATAGTATCTCATCTTCAATTTCAACTTTAGTCTCCTTTTCACTATGAGAACTCAAGTTATTAGTACTTGACTTAGGTCTACTATCACAAGTTAACATAGTTTCCTTTTTATTTTGGTATCAATTCCAAGTTTTGCTTTCATCAAATACTACATATCGACTAATAATAATTTTTTTATATCGGATCATATAGCTTGTAGGTTTTCGACTCTTCACTTATACCCAAGAAAATACATGTAAAGCTCTTGTTGTCTAATTTATTCCTTATCTAATCAGGAACATGTACATATCCCAATCTTCCAAAAACTCTAAATTAATGAACAAAAGGCTTAACACCACTCCCAATCTACCCAAAAGAAGGCTTATCATTTTATCGGTATTGTGGACAATAAGGGGCCAATCCCATGTCTACTTAAAAGTCATGACTTGTAAGTAGTGGAACCTTTCCAACCTTATAAACCCACAACATTGCTCTATTTTATCCAATATGGGATCATATTCCCAGCACCCGTCCTCATGTGCAACGTGGATACACTTGCCACATACAATTTTACACTCGCCCTTAACAACTGTCTACAAGCCGGATATTGTTATTTCGGTCTCGGACGAGGGGGAATAATAGCCTTAAGTTAGGTATTTTCCCTTCATAGTCGGGCAGACCACGAGTCAGGTTTTCAGTCTTGTGTTAGGTACGGGTGCAAGTCCATTGGCTCTGATACCATATGAGAAGTAATAGAGAGAAAAAAATAGAATCACAATTTATCTTGTACATTCAAGATAGATGGTGTACAATATATAGCTAGAAAATTAAATACAACACATTAGTGATATTGTAACTACTATCGTTTTGTTTTCTCCATTGTAATGGCTATCTCTTCATTTGTTATTCTTGTTATCAATATTATCTCTATTATTACCCCGCAATCTCAAGATAGGTAGTGATATTAGAGCTAGTGGGCTCACACCCGTACCTGACCAGAGACTAGAAACCCGGCTCGTGGTCTGCCCGGGTATGGAGGAAAAAAATATGCAACTCAAGGCTATTGTTCCACCTTGTCTAAGACCGGAAGAATAAAATCTGGCTCTTAGATAGTTGCTGAGGGCTGTTTTAAAATTGCACATGGCAAGTGTATCCACGTTGCATGTTAGTGTGGGTGTAAACCCCGTCCCTTTAAAATAAGGAAACTGGGGAAAGAACCGATCAACCCAAGTGAGAAAAATCGAACCAGTTCACAAACTCGATCATTAGAGAACAAGAAATTTGGGGAAATTACAACTCCCGGGTGACCCAAAAGATTCATAAAACCTTGAAAAAGGATCTTAGGATGAATTGGAGATGAAAACCAAACCAGTTCAGGTGAATCGATTTGAACCACTATTGAACAGGATGCTAAATTCATTTTTCTAGGTGGCTTAAAATAATTCAAATGAGATTTGAGGCCACCATTGGATAGAAAATGAATTTAGATAAATTTAGAAATTTTTAGATTTGAAAATTTTGGTCGAATTGTGGGTGAACTAGCCGGTTTAAGCTTTGAACCTGGTTCGGACCGGTCCGGTTCGGTTCAGAACAGTGTCATCTTCTTCCTTCAGATGACAACACTATTCACTCGCCAGAAAATCGTGTAGTGCCGATGAAGCTGAAAAGTCTCCGACTAGGGAGTTTCAGGCAATGAATGACCGCCATTAAGGCACCACTCGTACGACCAAGAAGTCCCCGAGCTTCCTATATAAAGAGCCCCTCCTCATTCATCCTCTCCACACCTGAAAACTCCATTCTCTCTCAACTGCTCTATTTTTCGATGAAACTCGAACCAGAGCTCCGACTTGGGCACTTTTCTGAGCCAAACAAGGCGAGGTCGAGTTTTTTAGAATCGAGAAGTCAACTACATGCATGTAGTTTACATTTGCTCTGAGGGTCATCGGAGAAGCGCCGGCGTAATCAAATAGTGAAAAGCAGCTCCAGCGGACTGAAGCTACCCTATTTCGGTCAAGATGAAAACGGCCAATTCGAGCCCTTCTCAAGAAAAACCAAGCCCTCCCAACACCTCCACAGTCCTCCTACATCTGAATTAGAGCTGAAAGGTAAGCCAATTTGGCTCCCCTCTACAATTTTCGACCGTGCTAGAGAGAGAACTGATAGAATTTTGATGAAAAATTTTCACTCAATTTGACATCAATTGATACAATTCTTGATCCTAGAAGAAACCTCAGGACAAGAGCTATCTGCCCGTATCAAAAGCTCGGACCGCTGCGCCCTTGATAGTAAGCTTTCTCTCTCTAAGTCCAGTTTTCCAACGAAGCTCTGTTTGAGCTCATTTCTACCCCAAATCGTGCGATTCAAAGTGTAATTGAATTGTATGAAGGGGTACGAACTCTAATCTAGCTCAACAATTAAACTCATTTGATCGGTCAATTTGATGAAATCAAATTCGGCAGAGTTAAAAGATTGAAATTGGGGAATTTCAAAAATTTGAGAGACTAAAGTGTAATTTTATACAATTGAGGACCAATTGAGCATAATGAAGATGTTGGAGGACCAATTGGGCAATTTTGGAATTTTTGGGGCAAAACTTGCCATTTTTGTAAAGTAGGGGCACAATGGTAATTTTGGAAAAGATGGGACCAAATTGGAAATTTGGGAAATTTAACCCCTTTTTGTGAAATTGAATAAATTAAGGTCCCAAGGTAAATTTTAAAAGTTCTGGGACTCAATTTGAGTGAAAAACAGGCATTAGGGACTTAAAGTTAAAGAAAATTAACTTTAGGGACCTAATTGCAAATAAATGAAAAGTATGGTTTTCTCATTCATTTGGAATGAATGAAGGCTATTAGGCCAAGGGATAATGAACAAGGATGTTCATATCGTGTAGGAACATGAAGTACCGGGAATGCAAGAACAGACAAGCTCACGTGAATACAAAGAATCGGTCGAGAGGAATTCACTTCATTAACAGGTGAGTGGGACTTTTAACATCATACCCGGTTGGGGTGATGAGCGAATTAATCTAAAAGCCACTTACCGGTTGTGAGTGGAAATTTAATATCATACCTAGTTGGGATGATAAGTACCTCGAAAATGAAAACCCAATGCTAAGTGGTATTTTAATAATCACACCTGAGAGTAGTGATGTAGAAATCAAGCGGAAAAAACTACCTACCAGTTGTAAGTAGATCATACCCGGTTGGTATGATTAAACTTCCTCGGAGGAAGTGGAAAACTCGTTCATCGGTTATAAGCGGAGATGTCCTCATACTCGATTGGTATGATGGACAGTTAAAAAGTATATTTTGTCGGAAGTGCTCTCCCCTGACTGTGTGTCACTGCTTAAATATTTTTGGAGACCTTTTTTTTTTACAGGAGCTCGATTAGCTCTATTAGGTTGGAGGCCTCGGTTTTGGATCTTAAGGGCTAATATGCCCAATTTTAAAAATCTTGAACAGTGGGTCCTAGGCGAGTTGACACGAGCAGGCGTAAACAAACATAATTTTAACCCATGAAAACTTAGGTAAATGAATTGTTTGGCCATGGTACTGAGACAGGACCGACATACTTTATAGACTAGCAGCAGTGCGACATAACAGGTTGACGGACCAGTCAAGACAAACAACTGCAGGTCGAGTTGAGGGTTGGGGTTGTTGGACCTGTGGCACCAAAGATTAAATGGCTTTTGAGGAAAACTTTGTTTGTGCATGCACTTGAGGTTCAGGATCATTATAACGCCCAAGAGGGGTAGTGATGCGTCCTAAGGGCTATTGGATGACATGGTGGCAATAAGGGAAAAGAGAAGCTACTAGGTTTGTGTTTCTCGTCATACCAGTTAGTCATGGAGTTCTGTGTTTGTACTCCACGGAGTTCTGTGTTGAGTTTCTGTGTTTGGACTCCGTGAAACTGTTGTGTTTGGGACTTTCTAAAACTTTTGTGTTTGAGTTTCATGTGCACGAGGCCGAGATATGGTCTCTGTCCTCATACAGACACAGAGTTTTAATCATGTGTGTTCTTTTCATGATGAAGCACGTGTGTTTTGATAAACACACAGGTTATGGTTGAGGAGTGAGTGATGGTTATGAACCCGAGATTTTGAAAATAAGAAATTTTAAAGTAAGGAGTCTGGCACACTCCAATTTAAATATTTTTCCCTAAAAGTCAAACTTTAAACACCCATTCACTAAGTCGTTGAACTCACCACGTTCCTTATATCCCATTTCAGGTAACCAAGGGAAACCTACCCAAAGACCTACTATTAGTCACACCTACAAGACAAGTATGTAAGTTAAAATTTTTGTACAGTTTTGATTTATGTATTACAGGAAAGGTATAAGTTTAAAAGACACCTTACTCCTCCCTGGTTTAAAAGAGGGGAAAACCCTTAGTAAACTGGGAAGAGTGGCAGGTTGCTCTCGGGGATCTACCCAAACCGAGTTGGGGCGTGAGAGTGGATGTTGATAATATGATATCACATAGGATAAAATGGAGAAGTGTTGTGGGTTTATAAGGTTGTAAAGGTTCTACTACTTACAAGTCATGACTTTTAAGTAGAAAAGCGTCCGACCCCTTATGGGTCCACAATACCTTCTCACACCTTTCAACCTTCAACTTGAATAGCTTGAACGTTTCAAACGCTTCAGATTTTTCATTCATAAAATATATCCATATTTTTCTACTGAAATTATCTACAAGAGAAAATACAATTTTCTTCCATAGGATTCGGGTTTAATAGGTTCACAAATGTCTGAGTGTATCAGCTGCAGCTTTCTTCTAGCTCTCCACATATTAATTCTTAGAATATTTTCTCTCGTTTTCTTTCCCACCAAACAATCCACACAAACTTATTTTAGTGAATATATTTTTGCTATACCAATCACCATTTTCTTTTCTTGTAACTGTTTTAGATCTTCAATATCAATATGTCCAAATCAACGATGCCACAACTTAGTTTCATCTGTAGATATAGACTACAAACACGTAAATTCACCTTATTGAGAAATAATTATACCAGCCATAATAGTAAACATTCTATTTGAAGTTATCACATATTCCATTATCATTCCCTTTGTGAAATGAAAATTTCTACATACACCATTTCAGATTGAAATGTTGAGCCCTTTTTCTTGTAATTGTCTAAGGCTTATAAGATTATTTTGAAGTTGAGGCTCATAGTAGACATTTGAGATCTTCTTATTACATTGATTCATTTGTATGCAAATGATTCATTTACCAACAACCTCCATAGTTGAATTATTACCTAACTTGACAGATTGCTTAAAACTTTCCTCCAATTCCGTGAACCATTTTCTATCACCCCACATATAATTGTTGTAACCCGAATCAAGAAACCATATCTCATTCTTCATTTTATCTTCTCCTTTTCCATTTATCATCAACAGCATTTCTTTTTCAATATAAGTTTTAGAGAAGTTAACACTTCTGTTTGATCTTGTATTTGAATTTTTGAAATGATTTGACCACTCATATTAACAATGCCCCAACTCATGACACCGGTAACATTCTATTTGTGGTATTCTATTTGTGGTATTCTGAAAGATATTCTTCCCCTTTCTTTGTTTCTGCCACAGACACTTCCTTTATACCCACTTCAAGAACCCCGGAAAAACCAGATATGTGATCAAACCTTTCTCCACTTATGACTTTTAATAATTGTTCTTCATCTTTATATCCTTTAATACATTTGTAGTTCTTCTATAGACATTTGAGTAGTATCATTTAACTCCTCGATAGAGCACGCAAATTTTGAGATTATTGTTCTCTTCTCCACTATTACTCTTTGCTCTAGTCTTTCATCATGGATCTGCATTTTATTTGCAATAATCAAAGTTATTGAAAAATATTAAGGAACCATCTCAACGTCATTAATCTCCAATAGCTCAAACTCCTGGCAAGATCATCTCCCAATGATCATAATAATTATTGAACTTGGGTATGGAAGGCTGAACAATACAAAATCAATCTGAATACATGTTGAAAATAGATTTGAAATGGCTCTGATACCACTTGTTAGATTTGAAATTTTCGTATCAGTATAATCAAAACTCTAACTTGTTACTCTGATATGTTTTGGAATTGAGAATGATTTTTGTGTGGAATAGGATTCGAAACCTTGACTTTTCACTCTTGATTTCTTTAGCTTTTACAGGCTAATTAAAACTGAAGAGTTTTTTTTATCTATACTCAATAATTCAAATCAAGAAAAAGAAGAGAAAATGCATGACACAAGAACAGAATCAACATCAGTTTTCATAGCAATGTGAGGACTTAATTAATATTATTTGTAAAAAAGAAACTACGAAATTTTGTTTAAATTGTAAAGTTTAATAAAAATTATACAAGATTAAGATATTTCAATCCAAAAATAATACATTCGTTTTTATTATTAAGAGTTTTTTTAGAAATAAAATATTGTCACTTTTATTCAGGTTTTGACCGCTCTTTTTTTTGCTTATAATACATAGGAGGTTGACCAATTTATTTTAGATATTTCTAGGACGCAAACGTCACTATATATGTACGTCAACAACAGTGTTTTGGTGGACATAAGTGCATGCTACCAAATTAGCAAGGAAGAGAGAGAAGACCTCACTTGAGTGACAAGGACAAGGCAAAAAAAAAATTAGAAAAGGAGGGTGGAGATGTGCTATTTCAGATTGAAGAGGAGGAATGGTGGGCTTTTTTTTTTCTCTGATCTCACTATTCTTGGAGATCTGGATTGTCATCTCTTTCCCCTTCACCCACTCACTCTCATGGAGTATGACCAGTAGAGTTGAAAATAAGAGAAAGATAAACAGTACGCATATGTTCAATGATTTATTTCAGTATGGGTGACTCTTCATCTGTGCATGGTTGAATTGAGAGAAGGTTACTATCCAGCACGAAATGTTATTGTTTATTTACAATGGAATGGATGAAGTGGACAAAATCCATGTGATGAATGTCTAGGCAGAGTTTCCATCTCATAATTATTAAATTTCGTCTTCTTTTCCTTTCCTTGAAGAGAAGACGAATCTGCCGACATTAATTTTGTAAGTTAGCAAGTTTCCAAGACATCTAAAATCATGAGTGATGACTTTTTGTTCAAGTGAATATGACTCGTGATAAAGAATCTTTTGAATTGAGGAATCTTTTCATGATATTTTATCTTATAAAAATATTAACATAATACTACATAAACTAGGTTGGTTAATCACACTTTATTTCGAGCGTATAATATCTTACCTAAAGTTATAAAAAATAAGTTCATAAGTTTTTCTTGGACTCGTAAAACTTGTTAAATCTTATAAAACTTTATCCAAACTTAAATTTTATTGACATAATAAGCTCTTACCTTCATAAATATGAAAGCTTCCTGAGATTATGAAGACACTTTTCTTGTTTGCCCTTTTGTGTTGAAGATAAATGTTGGCTTGGAGCTTCTTCTTCTTGTAATCGAAGTCATCACCCGCGGCTGCACTTTCTGCAACCTTACCCAGGAACACTTCATCTTCTTCGGGTAAAATACTATACCTGTTATAATGAAAGCCCATTTGAGTAGTGACCAACTTTTCAAAACTTGTGCAGAATGAGCACAATAGCCCATTTGACAACTTATGTGTGAGCACACTCCACTTGTTCTACTCCACTTGGTGCACCTTTTGTTGATCCATATACATAACGATCTATGAAATTAAAGTCCTACAAAAAAATCAAGACGAACAGAGCAGAGGCCATGGGCTTCTTATAAGATGATGATTAAGTGTAATGATGGGTGACATTCTTGGAAATCTTGTAGTTATACTATAAATAAAGAGATTTGGGTGTGATATATACACAAAATAATAAAAATCTTCCGGCAATTGTTCATCCCTTTTCACATCTACTTCATCAAATTCTGTTGAGTATTCTTCCAATTTAGGGATCCGATTTGTCATCTGAGATTCAATTCCAATTTTTTGATCAAGTAATCATAACAGATTCTGCTGAATTATGATAATATGGTATTATAGACACATCCTTCTCTTCCAAGTTGGGGGTCGAGGTAACTTTCCCAATTCAACCATTGGATGCAATTTTAATGACCTTCAATTAGAATTGCATTTAAATGAGCAAAAGGGTCCAAAATTGAGATACGAAGGGGCACCAAAACATGCACATTCCAAAGCAATGGACTCACTGGAGAACAAGTTCATAATATGATCTACATGTTATTCAACCAATTGAATTGAATTAAACACTACTACTCGAGCAAATTCACGAGATAATATCAAGATTGTGCAGTCAGTTACACAACACTACTGCTAGCAGATATGGGTCATTCTACTTTGTACAACTGAGCCTCAATGCAACCATCAAGTGTATCTACTTTTTATTATGAAACATACTTGATTTTGTATTTAGGAGCTTCAAAACATGTTTTTAACAATATAATATATATTTTTTTTCTTATATTAGATATGAGTAAACAATTTTTCAATTACCCAATACTTTTAAAACAATAGTTAGAAAACTGGACAATTTTAGTTTGTCTCGTGATGTCTTATTTATACCATCTTTGAATTGATTTGTATTTTTTTATAATAAAATGTGGTTTGTACAGACCCAAAATTCCAATACAACATGTTTGAAAAAGATTGTGATTTTGATGATAAGTGTAACAATGGTTTCAATTCATTTTTTCATTCTGGTTTTGTGTCTGTTACACGGGCTCTCATCTTATAGCATAGAAGGCTATCACATACCTCAATAGAACCAACGTATGTGATGAAGCACATCTTGGATTTGACTGTGAACGTAAAGGGTATAAGTAAAAAAATTGACAAATATGGGTATAATTAATAGTTATACATTTGTTTGGTATAAAAAATAATATTCATACCCATTTTATTCATCTATTTATTTTTCCTCTTTTGTAAAGATAAAAAAATTATTATTTTAATTAAAATATAATTTTTTACTCAATAACCTTATCAATATATTAAAATTTTAAAGTATAGTACAGTTTATCAAAATATTATGATTATATTACCTCATTATAATAAAAATGATAAAAAAAATAAGCACACCAGTAAAACATCTACTTAAATAAGTAGATATAACTTAAAACTCATTCCATAAATGAACAACTCTCCAATTTTTACTGCATATCTCGGTGCTTAATACTTTAGAATAAAAGAATGTAGTCGGTCTATATAATGATTTACATGATCTTATTTTCTCCGTCTAATTGAACATCAAATACTATGATAGTGATTTTGCTTTCCAAGTCATTGCTATAGTTGACTTACTATATACCACCACTAAATGAAAACATTAATTTTTTATCCGAGCTATTACTCTTATTCCCCCTACCGTCTGCCCATGAGAAAAAACTGTCACAGTTAATTTTTACATTGTATTCTAGGGGTCCTTACCATCTTTTGGGTAGGGTAGCATTAGGTATTGCTTGTGTTTGTGTCTCACTCATATTCATGTATGGAGATGTGCTCTACTTGTATAACTCTCATGGGATCTTAATTTTTACATTGTATTCTAGGGGTCCTTACCATCTTTTGGGTAGGGTAGCATTAGGTATTGCTTGTGTTTGTGTCTCACTCATATTCATGTATGGAGATGTGCTCTACTTGTATAACTCTCATGGGATCCGGTAGGATCACTTCCTGCATTGCACTGTTTTATTACTTTAAAATATTCCATCAAACTAAGTTTATTATCCCAGCCTGCTTCAATTGATTATTTTTTGACTGTATCCATTCTGATTTCGAGCTTTATATCCATATGCGAAAACAAACCATAGGTATAGTATCTATCCTTAAAGAGAACATCATTTCTAATACTTAATCATTTATAAGATCAATTAAGAATTGGAATCACACGTTAATGTGATTGATTCTACCTAGTATAAATTTTTTAGACAAATTGATAGTGGAGTTATTGAAACATAGTAGTAAGCTTATGTTCATGTTCAAGAAAGATCATCTGTCTCAACCAAATGCAATCACTACCTTCATGTATAGTAGATATGAATTATGCCTGTCTTGTAGAGGGACTTATCAGAGGCTACTTCTTGATTGATAAAAAAATTGGACTATTATCCAATTTAAACATATACAGGGAAGTATATTCTGATCATCCTCATCTCTATCATGTTATTAGTTTTTTTTAATTTCTTCGATGGTATAATCATAATACTCCTTACAAATATCTGAAAATTCTTTGTTTAATGTTCCATATACCTACTAGAAAAACAAATAGAAAATATTCAATCTAGTTATAATCAAATACATAAAATTTTAGATTATTTTTTAAAAATATATATTATTAATTTTATATCTACCTTTCAGGTTAGATATTTTAGTACCGGTATAGCTACCGTTTACTATTATTAATTTCTAATTTTTTAAGAATATTTTTAACATATTTATTTTACAGGACAAATATATCATTATCTCATAAAATACTTACATTAATAAAAAAATAATGCATTATACTTAAATAGATCATGACAAACTCTAACTTCATCCTAAATTTTTTAATTATACTATCATTTCTATTTATATAAATGAAGTAATCAACATACACACTAACATTTTATACAATCTTCAATAAATATTTAGGATAACAGCAAATACTACACCATATAGTTATATAGGAATATGATCAATAATTAATACAATCACTTTTTTATTTCACCTTATGTGTATCCATCTCTGTCACCCTTATAAAATAAGTTTAAACATTGCGTGAAAGTGAGTATTCTGGTTAAAAAGTAAGAGGTTCAAGACACTCTTCATATATATATATATCCTTCCAAGTATCAGCAACTTTATTAAGCAACTCTTTCACTACCATTTTTTTGGTCACACCGAACTGCTGCATAAAACATTCAACCGCCAAAGTTTTTCTACCCATAGCTACTCACAACATTAGATTGGATTAAGGGAAAAAAACTATTTCAATCAATCTATAATTAAAGTAAACTTTTTAATTATATATTCTTCAAAAAAAGTTATGTCAACATGGTTATCCCAAGTTTCTTTCACTTGGAGATTAAATTCCAGGCTAGTGGCAAAATGGTTCAATTAGGGGAAGATACCCACAGTGGAAGAGTACATGTGGGTTGCTCTACCTACAACAGGAACTATGATGTTTATGACCATATATTTCCTTGTAATGATAGATTTTGTGAGAGAACATGCTTTTATATGGATTTTTAGTAGCCAAAATGAAGCTGTAAAGGGCCTCGGCACTCATTAGTCGGCTCACTAATGATATAGTCATTCATAAGGTATGCCCTTAATGGACCTTCACCCTAGAATTGAGAGTAACCACAATCCATTGAAATTTTGGGTATCAAATAATTCAAAAAAACTCAAAATATAATAAAAACCATAATATCACATGAAATGTAAAATTATTGACAAATGTGTCACTTTTAACAATTGATTATATATCAAATACTTGCATATGGATATATATTTGCCTAAGAGTAGTAAATTTGTTGTATTTAATATATCAATTTAAAACTTTTAGCATTTAAATGGCATATTTCATATCTTTCAAGCTAAAATAACAGTTGATCCGGATCTTTATGCATAAAACAGTTCGAGCAGTAGAGAGGACACTGTGGTTTTCGCAGTCGAATTTTTCATTAATCAGCACGGTGTGACAGAACAAATAACGATTAAAGAGCTGTGAATAAAGTTGATGATGTCTGGAACGATTTAAATGAAGAGTGCTTTCAGCCTCATCCCGTGCCAGACCCAATTCTAGCCCGAATTCTCAATTTTACACACTGTTAATCTTGTTTTATAAAGATAACAGAGATCACTATACACATTATGATTTCAAGCTGAAGGAGAAAGTGATTGCACTTTTTATGGATTCTATTCCCATATAATTGCATATTATAGTATCTGCTCTCGTACTAAACACCGACAACTGTGTGTGAAACTTATAGTTATAATTATCCTCATTCATCCACAATGTCCACCCGTTTCACACCACTTCATGCTTGAATGATGATGCTGATTATGGTCAATTAATAGACCTTGGGATGTATTGTACCAATTGTTTCCCATCTCCAAAGCAAGAGATATTTAGTGAAATAAGTATGTACTACCCTTTGTTTCTTCTTCTTTAGATTATATATATAGCATATTAAGATAGCATTTAAGCCTTTATCAATTTTATTCATGCTCCTTTGAAATAGCTATTTGCATTTTTCTAACTCTACTCTATTGATGCTCTCTATAAATACATATAAGCACTCTCATAAAGCCCAATATCTCACATTAGTAAGATAAAATATTGTGAGTTTTATTGGTTATTCTCTCCGTAAATTATATTAATTTTGTTGTATAAAACTAAGATACGAGCATTTTAGTAACCATGTCACTTTTTATAATTTTACAGTCTTAAATTTAAGAAAATAACTCTAATTATCTAAATATATCGACTATAAGATTAGTGATTTATCAATTTAGTTGAAAAAATAAATATTACACACTAATCATGAAATTGGATACCAGATTGGTAACTTGTATCTATTAATGGAAATATAAAATTTATATTGGTAAGATATGTGAATTAACTATCTCAAATACTACCCATTACACTAAAAATGATCAATAAACTTTGAGGGGCTAATGGAATTATCCCAAACTAGCCTAAGTAGAACTACACAAATATATTTTTAGGAATTTAAAATTCTTATTAATAAATATGATAATTTTACAAAAAATCATCCAATATTAATCTATGTGTGCTATTTAAAAATAAAAACATTAAAATAAACTAGATCAACTGAAAATAACTTATCGCGTATTTACGGATTGTAAGAAAAATATCATACTAATATTTTATAATAATTAATAAATTTTATAAGACAAACATAATTTTATATGAATATTTTTATAAGATAAAATTTCATGGAAAGATTCCTACAATTAGAAAGATTACTTATGAGAAGTCATATTCACTTGAAGAGAGAGTGTCACTCTTGATTTCTTGTAAACTTGCTACCTTACAAAAATAATGTCCGCAGACGAAATTTAATAATCATCATATGGAAACTATGGTTAGAAATTAGAGAAACACGTGATTTTTGTCCACTTCATCCATTCCATTGGAAATAAACAGTAACATTTCATACAAATAAGATGGTACTCACAAGTATAATCTATTGCAATTGGCAAATCTTATTTCATAAAAAATAATTAGCTAAACACCTTCCAATTATTCCATTTTCATTCATTAAATGTTTTTTTACATTGGAGTTACTTGATTTATCCATGGGTACATATGAGCCTTGATTTATCCATTAATTCTATCTAAGTTAACTTAAGTTGTTGTATTGTAATTATACATATTTAATTTTGTGCTTGTTAGTAACCTTTCTCTCAACTCAATCATGCACAAATCAAGGGTTACTCCGATTGGAATAAATCATTTGAACATATGCATATCCAATTATTTTCACCTCTGCTGGTCAGATTCATTGAGAGTGAGTGGATGAATGAGAAAGAGATAACAATCGAGCTCTCCAAGAATTGTGAGATCAGAGTAAAAAACACCCAGCATTCCTCCTCTTCAATCTGAAATAGCACATCCCCACCCTCCTTTTTATTTTTTTTCCCTTGCCCTTGTCACTCAACTGAGATCATTCCCTCTCTTCCTTGCTAATTTGGTAGCATGCATGCATGTCCACCAAAATACTGTTGTTGACGTCCGTATATCAGCCGCGTGTGCGTCCTAGGAATATCTAAAATAAATTGGCCAACCCTCCTTTGTATTATAAACAATAAAATGAAAGCGGTCAAAAAACCTAATAAAAGTGACAATATTTTATTTCTAAATAAACTCTTAAAGAGTAAAAACGAATCTATTATTTTTGTATTGAATTATTTTAAACTTATATAATTTTTATTAAACTTTAAAATTCAAGCAAAATTTAGTAGTTTTTTAAAAATAATATTAATTAAGATAATATATATTCAAAAATAAATTTTGACAAATTTAGTTTAGATATCATTGTATATTAATATTTTTATAATATAAAAGATTAATGATTAATGTTTACATATTTCAAAAACTTGTTAGCTTCCTTCCACCGACATGAAGAACAAAAGCTATCATAAGCCGTATTCATTGATTTTTTTTGAAGTTTCTATCCCTTCAATCATGATGTGGGCAGATTTCTCTCAAGAAATAGAAGACAAAAAGTTAGAGCATAACTTGTCCCAATTCAACGACTCCAATATGAATTTTCTTCGTTTTATTGACCCTCCTATATGATGCTTCTCACTAGGGCAATATATGACAATTGACCTGATACGAACACCCTACACCAAATATTCCAACACCCCAATACTTTCACGATATAAGTACGAAAAGATAGATTATACCTTGTTATATGAGAAACAAGGTACGGAATATATAGACGCCACACCCAAATCGAGTGATAAGTCTTGATTGCTTAAACGCTATAGGTAAAAAACTGATAAGTTCAAAAAGCTATTTTAAGATAGAAATAAAACAAAACCTCACAAGATTGAAATTACAAAAGTGTCTCTCCTCCAGTATGCCTTTTATAGGCTCAAAAAATAACTGAATAGTCTAAAAACAAGGAAAATATATCTTATTGTTACATGCCAACTATATCTAATCTAATATCTAGGATATTTTTATAACCAATTTAAAAATCTAAATTTAATTAATTAAATATCTAATATTATCATTTAATATCGTAGAAGATTTATTATATTAATAAATCTCTACTCATTAATTAAATTTGAACTTTCTTGTGGGCTTTTCTTATACTCTTTAATTGGACTTCCACTTGAATTTTTTGCAATCTCTTTAATCAACCCATATAAAGTCTATTTGAACCTTTCCGTCCTTAACCTTATCATTGGGCCCTCTTGAAGTCTCAAATAATTATTTATCCTATTTGGTGACAAAATGTTTAGCTCTATTGTAGGTTCGGTTGATTAAACTTGTGAATTCGTAGTCTGTTTAGTCAGATTCACATCATGACCTGACCCATCTTATGCCATAAAAATGTTAGAAACTTCAAACAATATTATTGTGAAGAAAGACGAAAATGCGACCCTAACTTTTAATATTTTATTATAAAATTTTAAAATCTAATATTATCAGGAAAAAGAATATTCTTCTCCCACTTCACCCATATCTAAATAAATTTTCTAATTAACCCGGATCTTATACCATAAAAAATAATTGCTCAAAACTTATTGCTATCTATAGTGTATAAATTTAAAATAGTAAATAAGAAAATGTTAATAGCCATCAATCATATTAATTTTGGATAATTAATTCAATTATTGAAAATATGATATTAAATTGAATAAAATAGAAAATTATTGTGTATTTATAAGTTTGGAAAAGTTCAATAATTACAAATCATTAATTTAAAATAGAAATAGGTTCGACCACTTATCGGTACATAATACATTCTCACATGTTATTAGAGTTAGTGAGCTTG
This sequence comes from Trapa bicornis, assembly GCA_030064425.1. NCBI lineage: Eukaryota > Viridiplantae > Streptophyta > Magnoliopsida > Myrtales > Lythraceae > Trapa > Trapa bicornis. The sequence goes on along the minus strand of CM057756.1, from coordinate 590,180 downwards.
CAACCATACCCATGAAAACATCCGATACCAGAATAATAATAATTGGCTAATGGCGGTATTTAAGATGTTATCAATTGTTACTCCTATTAATCAAATATATATCCATATGCTAGTATTTATTATATGATCAATTGTTAAAAATGACAAATTTGTCAATAATTTTGCATTTCATGTGTTATTATAGTTGTTATTATATTTTGAGTTTTTTTTAATTATTTGATGCCCAAAAGTTCAATGGACTATGGCTACTCTCAATTCTAAGGCTAGGGTGAAGGTCCATTAATGACTGAATATATCTTTGGTGAGCAGAATAATGAGTGTGGAGGCGGTGACTACTTCATTTTGGCTACTAAAAATTCATTCTCAATTCTAAGGCTAGGGTGAAGGTCCATTAATTACTGAATATATCTTTGGTGAGCCGAATAATGAGTGTGGAGGCGGTGACTACTTCATTTTGGCTACTAAAAATTCATTCTCAATTCTAAGGCTAGGGTGAAGGTCCATTAATGACTAAATATATCATTGGTGAGCCGAATAATGAGTGTGAAGGCGGTGACTACTTTATTTTGGCTACTAAAAATTCATTTAAAAGTAAGTTTTGTTACTAAATTTCTCATTACAAGTAAAGATATGGTTATATTCACTAAATCTCTCATTACAAGTAACGATATGGTTATAAACATAATAGTTCCTACATGTATTCTTCCACTATATTTATCTTATCTTATGCTGATTGAACCATTTGGCATCCATTGGCCTGGAATTTAATCTGCAAGTGAAAAAAACTTGCCAGGTTTACAAAAAATAATTCTACTTAGTTTGTGATTATCTTATCAAACGTGAGATGAACATTGATAAACTTATAATTTGAGATTTACAGCTTCTCTTGCATAGGCCTAAGATTGTCCTTCCATGTCCGACAACTTCTCTCCAATTTGATCAAAAGAGATCTAACAATCCCTTGTAGAATACTTGCATGTGCTTGGAAAGTTGATCTATCATCCTAATATCCCATCTGTAACAATATTAAATACTTAAATTTAATTCTATATTTGGATTTAATGGTTTAGAGTGATTTGGAGGGTAGGGATTCCCAGTATAAATAAATCCCTCATTTGGTAAAAAAAAAAGGGAGGGCTTGGAGGGACTTAGAATCACCTCCAAACCCCTCCATTCCTCCACTGAGAGAATGTATCATTTATTGTTTAAATTACTTTAATAGTCTCATTTATTATTTATATTATTTATTTATTTATATTTTTATATACTTTAAATAGATTTATATATTAATAATATTTTATTAAAAATTATATAATATAAATATATAATACAAATATTATAAATAAAAAATTATTGTAAAAAATATTTTAAATATACTTTAATAATATATCATAGCTAATAAATTATTTAATTTAATTAAGAGAGTAAATTTATATTTCTAATTTTTTCATTAATAACATTCCTCTCACATCCCTCCCATATAAACGATAAATAATTAGAAAATTTTAACCACTCCAAATCCATCACTTCACTTCCTTTCGGAACACTTCACCTCCAAATCCCTTCAACCCCTCAATCCAAACATAGTCTAATGGCTAGTTTAGGAGATTATCTATATATGATAAATCATATTTTATTTTGATAAGATATAATATTTATTAAAAATATTATTTTTTAAATTAATAAAAAATAGTAGGTATATGATACAAATAATATAATATAACAAAACTCTAACCCTTTATTTTTCTTTGATGGACCTATCAATTGTATTAGTTAATAATTGGAGCTCTTGGAATGTACCATACACATCATATATATCATCTAAAATTGAGATAAATAGGAAAACTTTTACAAATATATCCTGAGCAAATGCATAGGAATAGCCTTTTATAGAAAAAGGCAACCTTATAATAATGTGTAGCTCTTTCCACCATCATAGCATTTGATCATCCAAGTTTTTTTATAGTTGCCATTAGTTATAAAACATATAAAGAAAGGGAAAATTTGTAAACTGAGCTGCTTAATAACTTGATGAGCATATTAATCAACTCAAAATGTCATGGATTTAATAAAATAATAAAATATAGAAAACAAAAGGCTATTTTAGATTCTCTTGTCACTATATCACACCCGCATCTATCCTTGATTTCATCTCTCTCCATTCAATTCAGTTTAAGGAAGAAGAGGAACCATGCGACAAGCTCCACTCGAGTGAGATGGACGTCTTGCATCACGGAATGAAGGAATATATAGAGGATCTCTTATCTATTTATATCAAGAAATTATATCAATATTTTGTTCATTTTCCATTGATTAGTACCTTGAACCATAGGTACAATGAAGCAATTTTAATTTTATAAATTATTTGAGATTAAATTTAATAGAAGTGGTAAATTAAATTTTTTGGGAGAAATAGTAATTATATATATTTATAATTTTTTTTTAGTCCATATGTGCATGGTTTATAAATGGCTACTAGTGAAGCTCAAAATTCACTAACTAATAACATTTATTAATGTTATAAATTTGGACCAAGAAATATGTATAACTATTAACTATCATCATATTTATAAAAAAATTATAGAAAACATTATAAGTTTATGACAAAAAATGTATATTTTATTTAGAATTTTAAACTTAAAAGTAATAATATTTGTTGATAATACGAATAATTAAATAAAATAGAGAATTGTTATTAGTTTTAAAATTGTAAAAATTTCACTAATTACAATTAATTATTTTTAACTAAAAATGATTATAACCTACTATTGGTACACAATACATTCTCAAAATAGTTGTTAATATAAATGAAATAATCTATTTTAGATTATTATTAGAGAAAAATCATATCCTAAATTGTTATAAATTCTTTTTTAATGAGCATCACGTTCGAGGTTGAATAATTTGAATATACTCATATTTGTATAAAAATCATGTGATTTCCATAGGAATGTCTAGACAGAGACTGAATCTCAAAATTATTAAATTTGGAACTCAGTGTTGGCTGATGGCAAAACAACCCTATAAGTTTTTAGTCATCTTTACTCAGAGTTCGCTGACGGCAAAACAACTTGTCTGGAAGTTTTTCGTCATTTTTGCTTGTAGAGTAATATGCCGACATATTATTTTTGAAAGTTTCCAACACCTCTCAAATGGAATGATGAAGGATGATAAAAAAAAATTTGTCCATGAGAGTAACAATAATGGAGTGTATAGAGGCACCAGTAGATCATCATGTATCATACATCCCTACTATTAGAATCAAAGTTGAGTAAATTCTATCAAATTATGATTATATTAACTTATTTGGTAAATAAAATTTTAATTTTCCACTTTTATTCAATTTTAACCCTAACTTTTAAGCTCTAAAACTCTCAAATCCAAGTATTATTATAAGTGTGATTCACATTGTCATACTTTTCTAACATTTAATCATCTATTCTAAGTTAAATTAACAATGGAAATAATTGCTACTTATAACTATTAGTATATGATCTGGTTAATATAAAAAAATATTATAATACTATAAAAAATTGACTTTATTTCCACCAATAATAAACTAATAAGTGATTATACTTAATTTTTTAAATTTAAAATATTTTATTTTCTTGTATAATTTAAATAACTGCCCAAAATGCAATGTAGATTTATCACTCTTTACGATTTTTTTATGGTATTGCGTTTATTTGAGTACTAAAATCTAATACGCGGAAGTTTAAGATAATAGTTTTAAAAAAATGTTATAATTGTAAAAAATAAAATATTCATTTTAGTAGTAAGTTAAAACTTAAAAGTAATTATACCCAATTTTTTTAAATGCAATAGTTGTTGTTTGTTATATATAAATTATATTCATTTTTTCATGTATATGAGATGAGTGTGGAGATGATAATTGAAAGCTCACAATTTAAAAAAAATATGGGATAAGAATGTTCTTCTATCCATCCATGTGGCTAACTTCTCTTCACTTTCATTTTATGAAGATTGAACAGTGTCTTAAAACTACTTTGGAAGTAGATCCATCACCCTAATGTCCCTCTTAGAGCCACAACATTAAATAAGTTAGATAAATCAAGATATGCCCATGAAATATAAAATTAATAAAAAAATATTTTTTGCGTGCAATCATCATTTATATTTTTTAAAATAACTCAAATAACTATATATTTATTTTAAAATCAGATATATAAATAAATAAAATTAAAAAACTTACAACCCCATCTAGAATATGACTGAACCAATCATTGGATTTTCTGGGTTGGCTCTAAATTACCTCCACTAATGTCACTCAAAGTCTCACAACTTGTTGCATGCCCTATTTTTTTTACTATGAAACTTGTGCTGTATTTACATCAATGTAATTATTGCACGCACATATACAATTCTAATATATAAAGCACATAGAGAAACTTCTCACTTCCCACCAACCTCCATTGTTGCATTCAATATCTCTAGAATAAGCTTTCTCTTCTTGATACCTCATTTCAACATTCATGGTTGTTGTCTTGCCATCCGTCTTGAGTTTTTTTTTTTCCATGGATAGATGATCATACCACATTTTTGTTGGAAATTCAAAAGTGTTCGATAGATGGAGAACTGAAAATGGTAACTTAATATTAGTAACTAGTTTATAAAGGTTGGTATAGAGTGATAAAAGGGAGACATTATATGATTTTAGAATTGAATTACCATTAAAAAATAGTAATCAATTTACAAATATTAGAAAGTTTGTAAACCATAAGTCATATATATAAATATATATGCACCAATATTGTATGATTGTACAAATGAGGAGTTTGTTTAAATAGAATACAATTGTACTATAATTCTTAAAAGTTCAACGTTTTTTATAAATTTATAATCTTGTCTGAAAATGGAGAGGTGTGTATTTTCCAAATCAAGTTTTTAATAAAAAAGGAAAATTATTATTTTTATTATATGTTTGAAACAATTTTATGATGGGTAATAACTTAATATTTTTTGTATTGTGTGGTGTGTGTGTGTATATATATATATATATGAGAATTTTATGCATAAAAGTTTTAATTTAGGGATATGATCCAAAACATATTTATATCATAACATCATTAATTTCATATCATTATATGTGTTATGGAGAAAAATCAAAATAACATTGGTAAGAATATGGTGATAGAAGGCTAAATAAAATTAACGGACTTATGTGTTAAGTGCCAAATGATAAGAGTGAGTTTACTATAGGATGCAACTGTATCATTTATGTTTTTAATCATAGCACCACTTTTGTTATAAATAATATGATGATAGAAGAAACTTGGACTATTTAGCTATTTTAAGGTATTTATATGTGTTTTCCATGCTTATGTTTATGAGTTCTTCAAAAGGAATTTGAATTCTAGTTAGCTATTTTATAAATGATAAAATAAGTATTAAAAAAAAGAAGTAATATTAATATGTTAATTTAAATATTTCATAGATATATTCAACAAAATTGGAAGGGAGGAAAGTACTATGGTAGGAATTCCCATTGTTTGTGAGAGGAGCAACTAGTGACTACTATTATGTTGAGTGACAATAATTCTAAGTGCGAGAATATATAGTAATAATGCACTACATGTGAGAGGAGTAAAACATATAAATATGTAATTTGATTTCTTATTTAACCTTAAAAAATTCTTATACTAAAATATTGATATCCACCTAACAAATTGGAGATATGTTTACTAAGATATAATTCTGTCTACTTGATTGTAAAACTAAATATACAAAATAGTACATATAACTAAGTATAGAATCCAGAGACACTTTCGGGAAAATTAATTTTCTCAAATCAGTGTAGGGAAAATCATTTATTACCAACTATATTGTTGGGAACTAGAAAAAACCCCAATAACTCATTTGAAATAGTTTTTTTCAAAAGATTTCATAAATTCATGGTAACACCTCAATATAGCTCACCATCCATTTTTATTGCTCTACTATTTTTCATGTCATGTTCTTACAATTATATTTGTATCCCAAGTTTTTTTTTACATATTTACCAATAATCAATTGCCTCCAAATAGAGAATGAATCACTCAATCACTGCAGAATTGATTGAATCTCACCAAGAAAACTTAAATTGCCTTAAGAAGTGAAACAATAGACTTTCCTAAACCCATAGTTTGCTTCACTTTCATAAGTGCATTAGTTCGATTTAATCTTATCTAGGTTTAAGGTTTAGAAGTCCCTCCTAAGGTCGAATATGAGTCAAATTATTATTTGTTTTGACCAAATCAACTTTACTATTCTATTGGTGTGCATCTTGGTCCAAATAAATTTTGTGTGGTGCAAAAAATATTACCATTCTATCAAAACCCATGGAGTTGGGGAATGGCGGTAATAATAAGTATAAATTTGACTAATAGTGTTCACGGCTTAGGATTACAACAAATACTACAACATGCCTTCATATGGTAATAGGGTCAACAATAAATGCCATCACTTTTTGTTTCAGCTTCACATCCGAGTGTGTGTAGCCATCCCTGTCATCATCATAAAACAAACTTAAGCATCGAGTCAAATTGAGAATTTGTGTTAGAAATGGATAAGGTACGGGTCAAGTTAGAAGACACTCTTCATTGATATCCTTCCAAGTATCATCAACTTTCTAGCATAGCTCTTCCACAGCCATTTGTTCCGTCACACCATTAATGAAGCATATTAGTTATATATATATATATTAGTAAATTGGTATTCTAAACTCATCGGTATTATTCCAATTTAACTTTTAACAAGTATCTTTCACCTTATAAGGACTATCGTTGGTGAGCCGACCAATGAGGGACGGTGCCCTCGCAGCTATATTTTGACTACTAATAGACCATTTGAAGTCATGTTCTGTAGCTAATTCTCCCATTCCAAGAAAAGATGTGGTCACAAGCATGATGTATCTTGATGAAGGTATTGCAACAGATAAGTACTTTTCCAAGGTGGGTATCTTCGGATGGTTTAACCATTTGGCCTTGTCGAAATATGCCCTTGCCTGAAATTTCATCTGTCCATTAGGAATTATAGAATAAGTACGTGTGCATATATCATTGTATTGTATGAAAGAGTTATTAATAATATATTTTAACATGAGATAGATATTAAAAAACGGATAATTTGGGGTTTACAGCAAGAATATCCTTCCATATTAGTTAACTTCTTGCCAATTTCATCGTATAGATATAACAGTTCCTTATAAAATATTATGCCATTCCTTGGAGATAACTTTGACAGCATGCAGAACCAAATTGAGAAACTGAAGGGGAAGGTCAATATGATAATTGCTCCAACACCGACCATGTGAAGAAGTTGCATCTCATCGATCAGATTCAGCTTTTACCACTAGCATATCATTTTGAGAAGGAGATTGATGAATATCTCGAGAAAATTAAGAGCATTTACTTTGAACATGAAGGTTATGCAACCCTACTTGATCATCGTGTCTATGCACTTTGGTTTTGTTATTATTTAGCTAATTGATTAGTTATTTTCTATCCTATGACTTTCATTCTTACGCATTTGTACCCTTATTTTCTTTATATGTATTATAATATTTTTAGAATAAATACAAACGTATTTTGCTTGACAATATATATTTTTAGTAAAAGTATAATATAAACAACTTATTATCATAATCAATTCAATATTTTCTAAATACTGTACCAAAATAACTATATCTGATGTCACATTAGCAAAAAAAATATAATATTAAAGGATTTTATGTTTATATACTAATGGGACTCATTTTTCAAAGATTTTATACTAACAGGTTCATCATAAAATATTTGACACATAAATATAAAATTAAATAAAGATTTGGCATTACTAATATAATTAAGTGATTTATTTTGTTACATTACCATGTGGCTGACTAATTGACTCTCGGAGAAAAAATATTTGACTGCACATATATTTCAAAAGTTTAAGGACGAAGAAGTACAGGAAGATTCAAGTACTCCCTCACGGACGTGAGAGGATTGCTGAGCTTTATGAGGGAGTCATCTTAGGATTCATGGAGAATTGTCCTTCAGTTTCAGTCGTCTCCAAAGATTCATGAAGCAATACAACGAAAAGAATGATGGAGCGGTGCCATTGGAAAGGGCTGGCGAGGGTTGAAGCAAGATTCCACATCTCGGTCTACGAGGAAGAAAGCTGCCACAATGAAGAGTTGTTGACTTTAACTTTCTCCAAATGCAGCATCTGAAGGAAATCCATAGGATTTTAAGGTGATTGATATCCTGATCAAGTTCTTAAGCAGCTCTGCTTAAAGTTTTCCCCTTTCTTTAATTTTTTATGACTATAGCGCTACCAAAAACATGGCTGATCAAATGAGAGGGAGATGGTGGAAAGAGAAAAACATTATTAGAATGTTACCTTTTGCTAGAGACAGGCTAGTGGAGGGTTATTAGTGGACCCTAACCACTAATTTCAAGCCACAATATGCACTAGATGGGGACATATTTGCAAAAGTTTTCATACTTGTCTCAGTTTTGGATGATATATATATATGAGGAGTATGGTACATTCGAAGACCTACAGCTATTAACTGATGCAATTGAAAGGTGGGTTAGATAAAGAAGAGTGATAATGTCTCAAGTGCACCTAATCTAGTCCCAAACTGATGCACCATCAAACGTTGTTACAGGTGGGATATTAGGATAATAGATCAACTTCCCGAGTACATGCAAGTATTCTACAAGGGATTATTAGATCTCTTTGATCAAATTGGAGAGAAGTTGTGGAACATGGAATGACAATCTTATGGCATGTACAATGCAAAAGAAGCTGTAATCCACAAACTATCAACTCATCAATACTGATCTCCAACTAACTAGGATAACTCAACATGGAAAGTTGTCATATTCACACATATGATCCATATGTCTTCTAAGCAATGATATGTTGTGACCATATCTTTACTTTTCTTTTGCACAATATGACCATATCTTTACTTTGGAATGGGTGATCTTGCCCAAGAACATGTATTCAAATGGTTTTTTAGTAGCTAAAATAAAGGGGTTAGGACGTCAGTAGTTACCTTACTAACCATATTGTCTCTTATACTATGAATGTTATTTCTTAAAGTAGAGAATAACACTCTGAATCTTATTTTTTTATAAATTGTATTTTTAAATCTTATATACTCAATATAGGTGATACTATTTTATTTTTAAAGGTCAATTTTTATTTTTTTAAATATATAAAACAAAAAAAATTTCACATTTTCAAATATATAAAATTGGATTTATTAAGATGGATAAGGGTATATTTCCCTTAATCATATCATGTGTACAAAGTATTTGTGGATGGAAAAATATCAAGTTGGGAGAGATGTTACCTTGATGAACATTCATCATTGAATCAAAACCGGTCATGGTTAATTAGCCCATGTGGATAGAAGACGATTCACAATATTTTATTTTTAATGATATATGATTGAAGTGTCAAAATTTTCAAAATATATGATTAACCATACATTTTTTCTATTTAATGATGATAACACCATATAAAATATTTTTAGATAATGAATTAATTTGAAAAATATAACAATTAAATAATATATCTATCAAATTTTAATATTTTTTATACATTACAAGCTAAAGTAACAGCTGGTGTTCATAACAAGTTCGAGTATAAGAGAGCACACAAAAATACGGTGTGACTGAGCAAATAACATAATACGATGTGAATGAGCAAAAACATTGAAAGAGTCTTGGAAGAAAGTTGATTATGTGTGAACTGATATCATAAATAATATATTCAACCTCGGTCCGTGTCAAATCCACTAATAACTCGAATATTTAATTTTAAGCGATCGTTAAACTTATTTTATAAATATGAAAGAGATAGCTACACACATTCAGATATAAATATAAAATAGAAAGTGATTGCACTTCTTGTTTATCCTATTCCTAGATATTGTAATATTTGTTGTGGTTCTAAACCTGACACTATGATCCAATTTATAGTTAGGTTCATCTCTCAATACTTAACTTCCAAGATGATGTTGATTATGATCATGTAATACAACATAATTGTTCCACGTCTTTTCCATGACTCAATCTAAATTTATGAGAGAATTAGGATTGAACGACAGAATTGTGGTCAACACGTTGCTTTAAGGAAACTAATTGGTATTTGAATGATCACGGATAGGATTAATTTTACAACTACTATGACTACATATTTTATGGATCAATGTACTATTACTTCTAATTAACTTGATCCAAATTTAGGTGAAAGTAGAACTGCATTTGCTTGTAAAAACACTGAATTATAAGATGTAACTAAATTATAATATGTTTTGTTGCCCAAAGAATTTTATTATATGTTTTTTTGCACAAAACTTTCATTATATGTCATACCATTCTCACTTTTCAAGTTGTGATTATCATTCAATTATAAAATTGATGAATATGAAACTATTGTTGGTGTGTGCTCATCCTCATACTAAAATTTCAAAATCAATCTATAGCCAAAAAAAAATATCAATGACAAGGTTATGATTTGGTTCAAAGTATTGATTGTTTTTAAAACATTGCTTATTATATTATACTAATACTAGTGAAGAGAGTTATTGTAACAAGTTTTTACAACAAATATTCAAAATCTTGGAGATATATCTTTAATTCATACTACATTGTTTTTTAACTTGATAAAATATGAACTAATAATCATATTACTTGTTTGAAATCTTCAAATGTCAAACCTCATATTTTGATTTAAAAGAATAAACAAATATAGTAATTTCTTTAGTTAGGGAAAAATTGTAATACAGGACACAATGATTGAGTTATTTATAAAACAAAGAATCATAAAATTATCTTATAAATAAGAGATAATAAGTAGATAATCTACAGCATGCATTATCAGAGTATGTGAGATATAAAAATGAAACATGGGTTATGAAGGAGACAGATGGTAATGCAATACAAGATTTCCAATAATAATGCCACACATCATTATACTTTGTCTCAACTGAGATAACGGGGATCCAGTCAACTCTTAGGTTAATCATCATCGTCTAATAAGAAGTCCATTGCCTCTACTCTATTCAAAAGATTCCTTATCAGAAGTTATATTCACTTGAAAAGAGAGTTATCACCCATCATTTTAGAATTCTTGGAAACTTGCTAACTTCCAAACATAATGTCGGCAGAAGACAAAATTTAAAAATTTTCAGTTGAAAACTTTGCTTAGAAATTCAGCACATGGTTTTCGTCTACTTCATCCATTCTATTGGAAATAAACAATAACATTTTGTACAAATAATATGTTTCTCACAAGATAATATTTAGCAATTGGCCAATCTTATGCCATAAAATAATCGGCTAAACATCTTCCAATTATTATATATAGTTGACAACTTGTAATACTTATTTGTTTGTTTATGTATTTGGACATGTGACTTCCCTTGCATAATAATCCAAGATAGAATAGTCCATTTTCATTCATTAAATGCCTGTTTTTTGCATGGGAGTTACTTGACGTAGGAAAAAAAATGAAAAATAATAAATTGTTCACTTGCATGGATTTGTTATATGTAAAATTATTATAAGATAAGAATAAAGAAGAAGGATTAGTGTTAGAGGGTAGAGCGCTGAGTGATGACTTCATTAGGTGAAGAAGAAGCTCCAATCCAACTTTTTTTTAATAGAAAGGCAAAAAGGAAAAGTGTTACATATATATATATATATATATATATGAAGATAAGAGCTTCTTTTTTCGATTTAATTTAATAAGCTAATAGAATTTTTAATAAACTATACAATTCAAACAAATTTTTAGTAGTTTATTTTTTAAAAAATAATATTAATTAAGATATTATATATTAAGAAATAAATTCTGACAAATATAGTTTAGGTATCATTGTATATTAATATTTTTATAATATAAAAAATTAATGATAAGAACAAAACTTATCATTAGCAGTATTCATTGAACACAGTCATAGCTCATTATTCAACAAGAATAATATGTGGGCAGATTTCTCTTCAATAAAGAGAAGAGGAAATTTAAATCCTAACTTTTAATATTTTATTATAAAATTTTAAAATCTAATATTAGGAGGAAAGAGAGGGATTCTTGTCCCACTTCAACTATTACGAAGTTTAAAATAAATACGAAGAAAAATGTAATATTTTTCTCACTATTTAATTATATTATGATGCACGTGAGTTTAAAATAAATATTAGTAATATACTATTAAATGCTGAAAAATTATGATAATTTAAATAAAACTATAATCTCTTTTACTTGGATTTGAGAGTATTTGTGGATGACTCTATTGAGATTTTTTTTGGATAATTTGTTAGTTCATTACATGCTAATCAATTGTATTAATTTAATAATCCAAGTGTATTATTCACCGTAATTGTACTTTACAACACAACACCAATGTAGATACAATTTAAACATACAGTAATTATTGTAAACGGTAGTAAAGAAACATAATATAGTAAAGTTGAGAACACTACACTATAACTTAACTTTTCTCTTGAATAATGACAATTTCTCCTTAATTTTTCTCACCAATAACAATAACTGCATATATAGTATTGAGGATATTAAGATATACTATCATTTAGTAAATTAGTGATAATCACTTATCAATACACATCACCCAATAAGTAAACTTAGCCTATATAGTTTATGAGCAAAAGAAAAACCTATATAGTTAAGGAAACTTATTCTATTTTAATATAATTTCTTTTATATATATATATTGTAATTGTATCATTAATGTGAATTTAAGTAAAATCATTCTACTACACACCATTTCCCCACATTTACCTTCATTCATTACTTGAGCATAATCATCACTCATCATTCCAAATGTATTGGAAACTTACAAAAAAAAATATATGTCGGCAGATTCCTATACAAGGAAAAGATGACATAAACCTCGAGACAAGCTGTTTTGATATTAGCCAACTCTAAGCTCCAACTTTAATAATTTTGAGATACAATCTCTCCCTAGACATTGACATTGACTTGAGAAACACATGATTTTTGTCAACTTTATCTATTAGGAATAAACAATAACATTATGTACAAATATACATTTTTTCATATTATTACCTGTGACAGGTGATCCTGATAATCTATAATAATTCAGTATATTACTTCTCATCCATAATAAGCCAAAATAGAATATTCCTTTTTTATTTACAAGTATAACTATTTTTAAGTTTAAAATTCCAACTAAAAATGTACATTTTTTCTTATAATTTTCTCTAATTTTTATAAATATGGCGTTGTCTTATCCTCCAACTCGAATCGAGCTTGCCTCATAGTTCTTGTATATTTTATTATTTTATTAAATTTATCTTATAATAACCCTTGGCTAAAACACTCTCATCCCATATTCTACCGAAAATATAATAGACGAATTATTAACTCAACAGCTATCTTATCTAGACGAATAATTGAATATTATGTATTTTAAGATTCTCATTCCTACTTATAAAAAATAATTAACATAATGAATTCATATATAAAATATACATTATTATTTTCCAATTTAAAAATTTTATGTGAAAATAGAGTTAATTATAGCACACCACAATTTATCTGCAGGCTCGCATTATGTTCATAATTAATATCTAGTTTATTTTTATTTTAATTTAAATTAATAAATGCATCTATTCAAAATTTTATAAATTTATACCATTTATTTTTTTGTCAATATAATATTATATTTTAAGTAATATTCAATTAATTGAATCACATATTAATTAGGAACACTTATAAAGTGCATGCACTTCCTTCTCTACTTTAGCTTAAAACTCAATAATTTAAATATAACATAATTTTATATAAAAAGAATAATCCATCTTGTAATATAAATAAGGGGTATGCCTCTTCTCTCTCAAACATATTACTTGTAGTAAAATATAACCAAGAAATCAGAGGAGAAATGTCAGCTTCAGTTTTCTGTGTGTCTGTAGCTCCCCCATCTCCTTCCGTTGCCATTGATGTCAATCGCAAACTCGCCAATTTTCTCCCAAGTCAGTGGGGAGACATTTTTCAAACTATTGATCCTGACTTGACGATATAATAGTATATCTAAAGTTAAATAGATGAATATATACTTCTTTATTTGCAGATAAACTATAAATAGTTCAAATCTGCTTAATATTAACACATAAATATGAAATTAAATAAAGGTTTGACATCATTAATATAATTAAGTGGTTATTATTTTGTAATCTTACGGTGTGACTAAGTGTCTAGAAGAAAAAAATATTTGATGATATATTTCAAAAGTTCAAGAATGAAAGTATAGGAAGCTTCAAGGACTCCCTCACAGAGATTGTTGAGCCTTTATGAGACGAGCCATCTTAGGGTTCAATGGAGAGGACATCCTCCAAGAAGCATTTGTCTTCAGTGTCAATCGTCTCGAAAGATTAATGAAGGAATATAACGAAAACAATCATTATAATAATGGGTCGTCTGTGCTAACTAGAACTGAAGGTCATTCACTCGCTGCCCAAGTAAGCCATGCCGTAGTGTAGTGCAGTGCATTTGGAAAGGAGTAGCGAGGACTGAAGCAAGATTCTACATCTCTGTCTATTAGGAAGAAAACTGCTATAGTGAAGAGTTGTTAACTCTTGCTAAGTTGGACTTCAACTTTGTCCAGAAACAGCATCTGAAGGAAATCCATGACATTTGGAGATGATTGATATGTTCATCATCAAGTTCTTAAGCAGCTATTTTTCCCCTTTTTATAATTGTTTTATAACTAAGGCGCTAACCAAACATTGGCTTATCAATTCTTTGCAGGTGGTGGAAAGAGTTAGATATTATTAGAAGGTTACTTTTTGCTAGAGACAGGCTTGTGGAGGTTTATTACTGGACCCTAGTAACTTATTTCGAGCTACAGTATGCACTCTGTTAAGACATATTTGCAAAAGTTGTACTATTTGTCTCGGTTTTGGATGATATGTATGATGCTTATGGTATATTCGAATAGCTTCAGCTATTAACTGATGCAATTGAAAGGTCGGTCAGAGAAGAGAAAGTGATAGAAAATTTGCTGCTTACATTCCATATTATATAGTATATTATTTTATTTTATTATCTTATAGTTACTATAAATCTTTCACTTCAAAACTTTTAATTTTGTTACAGGTGGGATATGAGCATCATAGATCAACTTCCACTTATATGCAAGATAAATTAACAAAAGAAGTGTATGTTCTTTATAAAAATTTCTAATTAATATGTGATCTATTGTGAGATAATATTATTATACTATAAATGAATATGTTAAATTTTTATAAAACTTTGGAATAGAAGTTTAAATTAAATAATAATAAGTGTTATATATATTCATAATATTTATTATTTATTATCGGTAGAAATTGTACTCTTAACAAACATAATATTCAATTATTCATTTATATTAGATAGCTGTTAATCGGATAATTTAAGTAAATTATAAATATTTTTCTCCTTAGAACATGTGATGAGAGTATTTTTTTTAAATGGTTATTTTAAGATAAATTTGATACAATAATAAAATAAAGAAAAGAAAAGGCTATTTGAGATTCTCCTAATACATAAGATACATGTCACTCTCTCACATCCGCATCTATCATTTTGTCTGTATGCATTCAGTTGAAGGGACAATATGAACCGTCAGTTGCAACAATATGAACCATGCTTGACGGAATGAAGGAGAATATGGAGAGGAGAGAATCTCTTAGAATCTACCACAAAAAGCCACCAATTTCTTGGTGCTGCCCAAACTTTCCGAAACATCATCTATATTTCAATAAATATAAGATATATAGTTACAATCAAGTTAACTTAAACTTTTATGGAAAATGAAATCATATACTTTAAAATTTACAATAATTTATCATGTTTATATGCTCTTAAATGGATTATTTGGAAAATAGTAAATGGGTAGATAAATAGATAGGAAGAGTTTGTGATTTTGATTTATAGATTAAGAAAGTAGATCAATCTCATTATGATTTTTCCATTGGTTAGCACTTGGAAAACATCATCTATATCTCAATATAAATAAGATATAAAGTTAACATACAACAACTCAAGTTAACTTAGGTTTTGGAATAAAGAATAAATATTTTTAACTTAGGTTTTGGAATAAAGAATAAATATTTTGTACGAATAAGGTTGGGCGGCCTCCAAAATAAATAAATATTTTGGGGCTTATGCATTGTCTCTGTATGCCTTCATCATTCGTCATGCATGACGTCCATCTAAAATATTCCAATTTCAAGGTGCAGCAAATTGCTTCTGAGGCTTTTATGCATTGTCTTG
The DNA here is from genome assembly GCA_030064425.1 of Trapa bicornis. Lineage (NCBI taxonomy): Eukaryota > Viridiplantae > Streptophyta > Magnoliopsida > Myrtales > Lythraceae > Trapa > Trapa bicornis. The sequence continues at coordinate 573,878 of CM057756.1, read as the reverse complement.
TCGTCCCACTCAACCGACCGTTCATGTTGTCCCTTCAACTGAATGCATGGAGAGGAAATGAGGGATTCAGATGTGAGAGAGTGGCATGAATCTCAAATAGCCTTTTTTTTTTCTTTATTTTATTATTATATTTATTTTATCTTAAAATAACCCTTCTAAAAAAATACCCTCATGGCATGTTCTACATAGAATAATATATAATTTACTTGAATTATTAGCTTAACAACTATATAATATAAATAAAATTTTGAATATTGTGTTTTTAAGGGTATAATTTCTAATAATAAATAAAAAATATTGTGAATTTATATATATATATAATATTTATTATTATTTAATTTAAACTTCTATTCGAAAATTTTATAAAAAAATTAACATATTCATTTATAGGATAATAATATTTTCTCATTTATCACATATTAATTAATATTTTTTTATAAATAGCACGCACTTGTTTGGTTACTGTACTTTAAATTTTTTTCTTACTATACATAAGTTTAAAATCAATAGGAACACTTTGATCATACAAATCAAACTCATAATATCTTTACTTTTTATTAGTATAACAATATATATACACATTTATGACATTTTCAAAATATTCATTAACCTGGTATAACCTTTATGGTATGTTTGGTTTGAAAGATTGTAGCAATTTGGAGTTTAGGTATTAGGAGGTGTTTAGAGGGAAAGTGAATTGAAATATTTGTAGGTGGTGAAAACTTTTAATAATTAATCATTTGTATTGAAGTGAATTGAGGTAAAAGATAATTAATAAAAAAATTAGAAAAATAATTTTATGTTTTTAATTAAATTAAATAAGTTATTAGTTTTTATATATATAATTAAATTATATTAAATATATTAATTCTAGTTAATTTTTTTTATATATAATGTTTTTATTATATGTTTATATCGTTTAATTTTATATAAAATATTATTAATATATAAATTTATTTAAAGTATATAATAATAAAAATAATTTTAAATAAATAAGAAAATAATAATAATAATAATATAAACAATAAATTAGTGCATTAAATAATTTAAACAATAATAATTATAATTAATTGATTTTATTTCACCCACCATTCTAAATTAATAAATTAATAAGTGAATTCTAATTATATATCTTATTTTTTAGAAACATATGGGTATATTTAATAGCTATGCATTTATTTGGTCCAAAAAATCAATACGGGCTTTATTCATTTATTTACTTTTTTTGTTTTGTAAAGATAAAATATTATCATTTTGATTAATATATAATTCAACTCTTGTGATTGACCCAATTTTTATTAGAATAATTTTATTTAAGAATAAATCTTTAATTATTAATTTTGAAATTTAGCCTAACTCAATATTTTAATATCATATAATTTTATCAATAAAAAAAAATATTTCAATTCATCTACCAATATAAATAAGGGGTATGCATCTACCCTCTAAAACATATTACTAGTAGTAACCAGGACATCAAAGAAAAATGTCAGCTCCATTTCTCCCTGTCGTCTCTGCAGCTCCCACTTCTCCTCCAGCATCATCTCCTGTTGTGCATCCCAATCGCAAACTGGCCAATTTTCCCCCAAGTCAGTGGGGAGACATTTTCCTTACAATTGATCCTGACTTGAAGGTATACTAATATGCCTAAAAGTTAAATCAATGACATCTCTATAAGCCAGTTAGGGCCAACCACAATATATATTGTATATGAAGTATGTCATTCCTTGCAGATGAACTATGATAGCATGCATAACCAAATTGAGGAACTGAAGGGGAAGGTCAATATGATGATTGCTGCCACCCACCATGAGAAGAAATTGCATATGATTGATCAGATTCAACGTTTAGGGCTGGCATATCATTTTGAGAAGGAGATTGATGCATATCTGAAGGAAATTAAAAGGCTTTACTTTGAATATGAAGGATGTGCATCCCTACTTGATCATCTCGACCTTTATACCACGGCCCTCTTATTCCGACTTTTACGACAAAAAGGCTACATGATTTCACCTGGTAAGTGGCTATGCACTTCGTTTGTTATTATTTAAGCAATTAATTAGTTATTTTCTATACGAAGTCCATTTAATGAGTTCTTAAGTATTTGTACTCTTATTTTCTTTATATATATTATAATATTTTTAGAATAAATAAAAATATATTTTACTTGACAAAATATATTTTTAATAAAAGTATAATATAAACAACTTATGATCATAATCAATTCAAAATTTTTTAAATATTGTACCAAAATAACTATGGCTGATGTCATAGTTAGCAAAAAAAGGCATAATATTAAAGGGTTTTATGTTTATATATTAATGGGACTCATTTTTTTCAAAGATTTTATACTGCAAGGTTCATTAGAAAATATTTGACACAAATATAAAATGAAATAATTAAGTGATTTATTTTGTTATACTAACATGTGGCTGACTAATTGACTCTTGGAGAAAAAAACTATTTGAATGCAGATATATTTCAAAAGTTTAAGGACGGAAGTACAGGAAGATTCAAGGACTCCCTCACGGACACACGAGGATTGTTGAGCCTTTATGAGGCAAGTCATTTGAGAGTTCATGGAGAGGACATCCTCCAAGAAGCATTTGCCTTCAGTGTCAGCCGTCTGGAAATATTCATGAAGCAGTTCAACGAAAAGAATCATGAGAATGATGGGTCGTCGTTACTAGTGAGTACTGAAGGTCATTCACTGGCTGCCCAAGTAGGGCATGCCCTAGAGCGGTGCCTTTGGAAAGGGCTGGTCAGGATTGAAGCAAGATTCCACATCTCGGTCTATGAGGAAGAAAGCTGCCACAGTGAAGAGTTGTTAACTCTGGCGAAGTTGGACTTCAACTTTCTCCAGAAGCAGCATATGAAGGAAATCCATGGCATTTCAAGGTGATTGATATGTTCATCATGTTTTTAAGCAGCTCCGTTTTTTATTTTCCCCCTTATTTAATTATTTTATGATTAATACGCTACCCAAAAGTTGTCTGATCAATTCTTTGCAGGTGGTGGAAGGAGAAAAATATTATTAGAAGGTTACCTTTTGCTAGAGACAGGCTAGGGGAGGCTTATTATTGGAGCCTCGCAATCTATTTCGAGCCACACTATGCACTCGCTCGGGACATATTTACAAAATTTATATTATTTATCTCGGTTTTGGATGATATATATGATGCGTATGGTACATTTGAAGAGCTTCAGCTCTTAACTGATGCAATACAAAGGTATGAAAGCGATAAAGTTTAGCGTTTTATACCATATCATAATTGATCCCTCCACTCAATCTTAAAGTATCAAGTGCCCTTAATATACAATATTATCTAGTATATTATATATTTTTACCTTATAAAGGGCTACTTATTTTTTCTTGGTGTTTATTTAATTTTTTATTAATTTAAGAATTAATATTTATTAAAATTTTATCAAACAATTATATAATTATAAGTGTAAAATATTTAATATTGTTACAGGTGGAATATTAGTACGATACATCAACTTCCAGAGTATATGCAAGTATTTTATAAGAGTCTATTAGATCTTTTTGATGAAATTGAAGAGAAGTTGGCCGATATGAAAGGAAAGTCTTATCACATGTACTACGCAAAAGAAGCTGTAAGCTAAGCGTGATGTGAATTTATCATATTAATGTACACAATCATATATGCACAAGCCTCTTCACTTCTCTTGTAGATAAAGTTTCAGGCACTAACCTCTTTACTTCTCTTGCAGATAAAGTTTCAGGCGAGTGCGTACTTTGAGGAATCCAAATGGTTAAACGAGCAGAAAGTACCTACAGTGGAAGAGTACTTATCTATTGGTCTCCCTTCATCTGGATGTATGGCATTGACAATTATATTTTTACTTGGAATGGGAGACATAGCCACAGAGCATGCATTCAAATGGTCTTTTAGTAGTCAAAATAAAGTTATCAAGGCCTTGGAACTTATAGGCAGGTTCAGCAATGATATTGTCTCTCATAAGGTAAATGATATTTTCTCAAATGGAAGAATATTATGTTGATTTTCAAACATAGAGTAGAAAGTCACTTTTCAAATATATAAAATTAAAAAATCACTTTAAAAAATAATTCGTGTGTTAATTGAAACTGATGCACGCTGTATGTGTAGCACAGTTTGAGCAGGAAAGAGTACACGTGGCTTCAATAGTGGAATGTTTCATGAAGCAGAACGGTGTGAGTGAACAAAAGGCAGTGGAAGAACTGTGGAAGAAGGTTGATGATGCATGGATAGATATCAATGAAGAGTTTATTCAATCTCGTTACCTTTCAGATCAACTAATAACGGCAATCCTCAATTTTACACGATCTATGAGCTTATTTTATAAAGATGACAAAGATAGCTACACAAGTTCGGACGTCAAGCTGAAACAACAAGTGACTTCACTACTTCTTTATCCTATTCCGTTATGAACATATCATATGCGTATCGTAGTATTTTCTATTATCCTAAACCAGATTGTCATTGTTATGGTCGTTCCCTGCATTTCACATCTCTCTATTCTTAAATTCCATGATGATCGAGTAATATGTCTTGGGATGTATTGTGCAACTTCTTTTGTTCTTTTAATGTTACTGCATGATGATTTGGAACTATAACAGACTATGTAAAAATGTCTCCCAATTTGCAGAAAATGGACAAAAGTTGCACCAAGTGGATCTATAGCACTAACCATCTCTAATAATCTCTACTCCTTCCACCGTAGAGGAATAAGAAAACTTGTCATAATGTGTATTGATTGAAGAGAGTCATCACTCATCATTCCAGAGTTCTTGGAAACTCCCAAAAATTATATGTAGGCAGATTCCTCCAGGAGGAAAAGAAGACCAAAATTGGAGCCTAGACCTTTTATATTTCAGTATAAAAATTTTAAAATATAATTGCTCCTGGTTTCTGTACACCTCATCCAATGGGAATAAAGTATAACATTTTGCCCAAATATGAATTTTCTTTAAGTTATTAACCTTTACATGACCGATTGTGTTATATGTGAATAAGATGGAACGTGCTAAAAGCAGATTTGTTGTTGTCAAAGCCGGAATAAGACAGATGTGGTATAAAGGCCGACTTGGGAAAGCGGATCCATCATGTTCAATGTAAGGCTTATTAATCTGATCAATGAGATGCAGCTTCTCTAGATCCTCACGGGTGAGGATCAACAACAAATGTAATCACTTTCTATTTTAGCTTGATCTCCGAATATGTGTAGCAATTTCTGTTATTTTTTATAAAATAAGCTTAAAGAAAGTCTAAAATTGAGGATTTGGGTTATAAGTGAATTTAACACAAGCAAAGGTTGAAAATACTATTTATTGATATAAGGCATTATCACCTTTCTTCCACCGTTCTATTTGCTCATTGACAATGTATTCCTTGAGTAATGACTCCACAGTTGAATCCACCTGTGCTCTCAATTCCTGGAACTTGTTATACACAAAAAACTCCCCATTTTTACTTTAGCTTGTAATATATAAAAAAAATGTCAAATTTTGATAGATATATCATTTAATTATTATATTCTTCAAATTAATCAATTAAATAAAAATATTTTATATGGTATTATCATCTTTAAATAGAAAATGCATGATTGATCATATATTTCAAAAACTTTGACACTTTAATCATATATCATTAAAAGTAAAATTTTGTTAATCATTTTGTGGATACAAGATTAATTAACCATGACTGGTTTTGATTCAATGATAATCCCATAGTGTCAAGGGCTTACATTCTATAACTTACAGTATTATCGGAATAGAATCAACAACAAATGTTTCTTTTTCAGCTTCAGATCGGAATTGTGTAACCATCTCTGTAATCATCATAAAACAAGTTTAATCATCGCATCAAATTGAGAATTCATGTTAGAAGTGAATAATGCAGGCAGATGTTGAAAACACTTTGTATTCAAATCTTTCCAACCATCGTCAAGTTTCTTCCATAACTCTTCCACAACCATTTGTTCGATCAGACAGTGCTGCTTCATCAAGTATTCAACGGCCGAAACCACGTGTACTCTATTACTGGAACTGTGTTATACATATTAGTCAAATATATATGTTAACAAATTAGTATTCCATATTGGTATTCTCCCAATTTAATATTTAACAAGTATTTTTCATCTTATAAGAGATAATATCGTTGGTTAGCCGAGCAATTAGGGACGATTCCCTCACAGGTACATTTTGGCTACTAATAGACCATTTGAATGCATGTTGTAGGGCTATTTCTCCTATTTTAAGGAAAGATATGTTAACCAATATAATATATTCAGATAAAGGTATTACGAAAGACAAATACTCTTCCAATATAGTATATTCTTTTGGTTAAACCATTTGGCATGATTGAAGTAGGCGCTTGCCTGAAATTTTATATGCAAATGAAGAAGAGTAGGATAACCATAACCACGTTGCAGGAAAACTTATTGATTATATATTTGAATGTGAGATATATTTTGAATAAGGGAATTACCGCATCTTTTGCATAGTAAATACAATAAGAATATCGTTAACTTCCTGCCAATTTTATGGTAGAAATCTAACAGTTGCTTATAAAATATTTGCATATAGCATGAAAGTTGATCCATCATTCTCATATCCCACTTGTAACAAAATTAAATGTTTTGAATAAAAAGATTTATAGTAATTATAAGATAGAAAATAAAATAATATACTATATAATATGGAATATAAGGAGTTTCTCTTCTGGCAAGCACCTTTCAATTGCATAAGTTAAGAGCCTAAGTTTTTCAAATTTACTATATGCATCATATATATCATCTAAAACCGAAACAAGTAGTATAACTTTTTTAAATATGTCTCGATGGAGTGCATACTGTGGCTCAAAATAAGTTCCTAGCGACCAGTAATAAACCTACACGAGCCTGTCTCTGGCAAAAGGTAAACTTCTAATAATATCTAGTATATAGCTCTTTCCACCACCTGCAAAGAATTGATAAGCCAATGTATGGGTAGCGCCTTAATTATAAAAAGGGAAAAAATAGCTGCTTAAGAACTTGATGATGAGCATATCAATCACCTCCAAATGTTATGGATTTCCTTCGGATGCTATTTCTGGACAAAGTTGAAGTCCAACTTCGCCAGAGTTAACAACTCTTCACTATAGCAGTTTTCTTCCTCATAGACAGAGATGTAGAATCTTGCTTCAGTCCTCGCTACTCCTTTCCAAATGCGCTGCTCTAGGGCATGGCTTACTTGGGCAGCCAGTGAATGACCTTCAGTTCTCACTAGTACTGACACTAGACCCCTTATTATGATAATTATTTTCGTTATATTACTTAATGAATCTTTGGAAACGGTTGACACTGAAGACAAATGCTTCTTGGAGTATGTCCTCTCCATAAACCCTAAGATGGTTCGCCTCATAAAGGCTCAACAATCCTCTCGTGTATTTGAGGGAGTCCTTGAAGCTTCCTATACTTAACTTTTGAAATATATCTGCATTCAAATATTTTTTTCTCCTAGACGTACTTAAGCCACATGGTAAGATTACAAAATAATAACTACTTAATTATATTAATGATGTCAAACCTTTATTTAATTTCATATTTAAGTGTTAATATTAAGCTGATATGAACTATTAATAGTTTATCTTCAAATAAAAAAGTATATAGTCATCTATTTAACTCTAGGTATACTATTATACCGTCAAGTCAGGATCAATAGTTTGAAAAATGTCTCCCCACTGACTTGGGGGAAAATTCGCGAGTTTGCGTTTGACATTAACGCTCAACGGCAACGGAAGGAGATGTGGGAGCTGCAGACACGGGGAAAACTGAAGCTGAAGTAATAAAATAAGAGGCATACCCTTGTTTATATTACAAGATGAAATCGATTATTCTTTTTATATAAAATTATATTATATTTAAATTATTAAGTTTTAAGCTAAAGTAAAGAAGGAAGTGCATGCACTTTATAAGTGTTCCTAATTAATACGTGATTCAATTAATTGAATATTACTTAAAATATAATATTATATTGACAAGAAAAAATAAATGGTATAAATTTATAAAATTTTGAGTAGATCCACTTATTAATTTAAATTTGAAGTAAAAATAAACTCGACATTAATTATGAACATAAATTGTAGTGTGCTATAATTAACTCTATTTTCACATAAAATTTTAAAATTGAAACATAATAATGTATATTTTATATATGAATCTATTGTATCAATTATTTTTTATACGTAGAAATGAGACTCTTAACATACATAGTACATAATAGTCAATTCTTCGTCTATATTAAATAGCTGTTGAGTTAATAATTCATCTGTTATAATTTCTGTAAAATATGGGATGAGAGTGTTTTACCCAAGGGTTATTATAAGTTAAAGTTAATAAAATAATAAAATATACAAGAACCATGAGGCAAGCTCGACTCGAGTTGGAGGATAAGACAACCTCATATTTATAAAAAAAAATAGAGAAAATTATAAGAAAAAATGTGCATTTTATTTGGAAGTTTAAATTTACAAGTAGTTATATTTGTGAATAAAAAAAGAATATTCTATTTTGGATTATTATGGGAGAAGTAATATGCTGAATTATTATTAATTATCAGGATCACGTGTGAGAGTTAATAATATGAATAAATTCATATTATTAACAATAACAAGTACAAAATGTTATTGTTTATTCCCAATATACTAAGTTGACAATATTAACAATAACAAGTACAAAATGTTATTGTTTATTCCCAATATACTAAGTTGACAAAAATCACGTGTTTCTCATTTCAATATATAGGGAGAAACTGTATATCAAAATTATTAAAGTTGGAGTTTAGAGTTGGCTAACGTAAAAACAACTTTTCTCGAGTTTTTCATCCTCTTTTCCTTGTATAGGAATCTGCCGACATATATTTTTTTTGTAAGTTTTTAATACCTTTGGAATGATGAGTGATGATTATGTTCAAGTAATGAAGGGAGGTAAATGTGGGAAAATGGTCTGTAGTAGAATGATTTTATTTGAATTAATATGAATGATACAATTACAGTATATATAAGAAATTATATTACAATATAATAAGTTTACTTAACTATATAGAATTATTTTTGCTCATCAACTATATAGGCTAAGTTTCCTTATTGGGTGATGTGTATGGACAAGTGATTATCACTAATTTACTAAGTGATGGTATATCTTAATATCCTTAATAGTGTATGTATACAGTTGTTGGTGAGAAAAATTAGGGAGAAATTGTCATTATTCAAGAGAAAAGTTAAGTTATAGAGTAGTGTTATCACCTTTACTGTATTAAATTTTTTTACTACCACGTACAATAATTAACTACTATTTAAATTGTATCTACATTGGTGTTGTGTTGTAAAGTACAATTACTGTGAATAATGCACTTGGATTATTAAATTAATACAATTGATTAGCATGTAATGAACTAACAAATTATCCAAAAAAAATCTCAATAGAGTCATCCACAAATACTCTCAAATCCAAGTAAAAGAGATTATAGTTTTATTTAAATTATCATAATTTTTCAGCATTTAATAGTATATTACTAATATTTATTTTAAACTCACGTGCATCATAATATAATTAAATAGTGAGAAAAATATTACATTTTTCTTCGTATTTATTTTAAACTTCGTAATAGTTGAAGTGGGACAAGAATCCCTCTCTTTCCTCCTAATATTAGATTTTAAAATTTTATAATAAAATATTAAAAGTTAGGATTTAAATTTCCTCTTCTCTTTATTGAAGAGAAATCCGCCCACATATTATTCTTTTAAGTTTCCATCATGGGTTGAATAATGAGTGATGACTGTGGAGGTAGGAGGAGGTTAACAAGTTTTTGAAAAAGTGGAAACATTAATCATTAATTTTTTATATTATAGAAATATTAATATACAATGATATCTAAACTCCATTTGTTAGAATTTATTTCTAAATATATAATATCTTAATTAATATTATTTTTTTAAAAAAATAAACTACTAAAATTTTGTTTGAATTGTAAAGTTTATTAAAAAGTAGGTAAGCTTATGAAAAGTAAATCGAAAAAATAAGCTCTTATCTTCATATATATATATATATATATATTTATATAAAAACTTTCCCTTTTTGCCGTTCTATTAAAAAAAAGTTGGATTGGAGCTTATTCTTCGCCTAATGAAGTCATCACTAAGCGCTCTACCCTCTAACACTAATCCTTCTATATTCTTTTCTTATAATAATTTTACATATAACAAATCCATGCAAGTGGACAATTTATTATTTTTCATTTTTTTCCTACGTCAAGTAACTCCCATGCAAAAAAGGCATTTAATGAATGAAATTGGATTATTCTATCTTGGATTATTATGCAAGAGAAGTCATATGTCCAAATACATAAACAAACAAACACACTAAGAATTACAAGTTGTCAACTATATATAATAATTGGATGTTGTTTAGCCGATTATTTTTTTATGGCATAAAATTGGCCAATTGCTAAATATTATCCTTATGAGAAACATATTATTTGTACGAAATGTTATTGTTTATTTCCAATGGAATGAATGAAGTGGACAAAAACCATATGCTGAATTTCTAGGTGCATTTTCTACCTTTCCTTACACCATTAAGTTACATCTACTCGAATGAGGTAAATAAGGTGAATGCATGTCCACGTTAGACCCTTACTTAAGTTGGGGTGGTAAGCCAGGGCCTAAGCACGTCCATAACTTTATGTCGGGGTAATGTCTTGCAAAGAGGTTGAGGAAGAGGTGAGTTCGGCAACTTAGTGAGGGGAACTTACTATAACGATTTATTTAAATTTATCTTGTATTTAATTTATTTCCGTTATTTTACACATTAATAGAATTAACAATCGCCCTTCTATCAAAGGAGGTATCACACGTTCGTAGAACGGTTCTCGACCGTGCCACTTGTGGACCGGAGCGCCTTTACTATCCACCTTGATAGAGGGATGCTGCCTCTACCCGGAGTTTGTGTGAACATCAGTAGTCCAACCCCAAACTCAAATTCTTCCACCATGTCCACTCAATGGGATGAGACCTCATTCCCCCTACTGCGTCGGTCTCTGTGCGTAGGAAGCCCTTGGCTTCACGACCTACTGAACGATAATACTGCCCTTATGCTCCCTGGGTCGTTCAGCAATCCTTGGGTCCCATAACTACCTCATGCTAGGTGTCCTGATGGCCTGAACATCACGGTGCATGCACAATCAATAAGCTTTTTAAGTTATAGTTGTTATCTTTGGCTCTCTTGCACAACGGTCTATTAGCTTGGCTTTGGACCCACCACGCATACTGGCCCAATAGGTTCAACGACCCAGCTTCGGCAGAGCAGCGGTTCGGCCCAACAAGCTCGACAACTCAGCTTGGCTTCATGGGTATCACACAGTTCCCATTATTCAGGTATTTTAGCCTCATGCATCACATGTGTGTTTTGGACGGGTCCCGTATCTACCGGCCTTGGGCCCACTAGCATCTCGAGCCTAAGCTCGGAGTTAGCTCCCAAATATTTTAAGCAGACTCACCCAGTCAGGGGAGGCTAATTCCGAGAAAACAAAATTTCAAATCTTAAACTGTCATTCCAACTAGAATGGACGTAATAGCAATTCCCACTCACTCGGTGATTTTGGCGGGGTCGCACCGACGGAGTCTAGCCTCGCAGTTCCTCTTCCGGAAGCAGGTGCTCGAATAGTCAGTCCCTACATGTCACGGATGTCCATGTTAGGGTGTTGTACTAAGGAATTGTACTTCTTGGTGTATTTGCATATAAGCCTTTATATTTGGCCTTAATTGCACTTTAGTCCCCGAGGTTTGTGTGTTCATCTTTTCCTCCTTAATTGCCCCATTTTCCCCTAATTTGACCCCCAAATTTCTAATTATCCCTTGGGTTCCTTAATTTTATCAACACTGCCCCTGGTTTCCTTTATTTTTCTAAAACTACCATTTAGCCCCAAAATTTCCAAAAATTGCAATTTGACCCCAAACTTTCAAATTTTACAAATTGATCATCCATTTGATCCAATTTATCCAATGGACCCTCAATTGGAAGAGAATTACATAAAAAGACCCTCAATTTTGTCAAATCTGCATTTGGTCTCCAATTTTTGAAAAATTCCAAAATTTCCCAAACTTTTCAAAAATTGCATTTTGGTCCCCCAACTTTTCAAAATTTCCATTTTGCCCCAAATTTGTCCAATTTGCCCAATTGACCCTCAATTGGGTGAATTTCAAGAAAATACCTTCAATTTTGTGAAATTGTCGTTCAGCCCTCCAATTTTGAAAATTGCACGAAAGTTCCCTAAAATCCCCAAATTGGCCTCCACCTTCTTCCCCAATTTGAGCATATGACACTTTGGATCTTACCTCATCCAATTGGTGGCCTATAAGTCCTTGTTTTCTTCAATTATTACTTCTAATCACCTATTACAGCTCCCCACCATCGTCCTGCACTTCTAATTTCTAAATTTGGATAAGTTTCATGTCCTGTCAGAGCTCCGTTGGAAAAAGTTACAGTAGAGAGAGAAAGCTTGCATTTCTTACCGATGGAGAGGCGGTGGCCGGAGCTTGGGATGGGGACGGCTAGAGCTAGTCAAGGGGAACCTAGTAGGATTGAGTTCTACTATAATTCTTTGCTGCAATGCGGGAATTTGAAGAGAGAAATTTTAGTCGGTGTAGCTCTGAAATTCAAAAATTCTGACAAGGGGAGGTGGGATTGAGCTTACCGGGGCCTGTAGGGGTGTTGTGGAGGACCTTAGGTGGTTAGTGGTGGCCAAGGTGGGCAGTGGAAGGGCCGGTTGGGGCGAGGTGGTGTCTGGTAGGAGCTCGCTGCTTCGAGCTCTAAAGCAGCTTTACTATGCGATCTCCCTCGCACCTCCCTGAGCACTCCCTAGTTGTTTTGAGGAGGTCTGGAGCTAGAGGATTCTTCCCCGGTTCCAATGCCATCCTTCGGAGCTCCTTTGGTGGAGGTATCGCTAGTCGTCGGGACTCTGGTCTGAAGCTCGCCGAAAAACTCACTATTCTTCTTCTTCGATCGATTGTTTGATGCTGAGAACGAATGAGTGGGTGCCCTTTATATAGGGAGGTTGACAACTGCTCAGGCTACCCACCGGCGTAAAACTCGACCTCTAACGCGGCTGTTGGCGACCTGACCGGAGCGTTTTTTGAGTTGCTGAAGACTCCAGCTTTTCCAGCTACGTCCTCTCTCTTTGTTCTCTGTTAGCGTCTAAAGGTTGAAGACGATGATTTGGTAGGTGTGCCACGTGGTGCACTGTGATTGGTTAGTTTTTCTAATGTGGCTAATCCTGTTAGCCGTTGATCATTGACTGGTTCGTTGACTGTTGACCGGATCGTTGACCAGTCCGGTTCGACCGGGTTCGGTGACCCGATTTTGAAATTTGGCTGGTCCAGACTCGGTTCGGCCTGTTCTCTCAAATTTAAAATTTTCTAAATTCATTTTCTATCTAATGGTAGTCTCAATTTTCCAATTTGACATTTTTAATCCACCTAGAAAAATAAATTTGTGAACCGGTTCACTATGGTTCATGCCGGTTCGGTCCGGTTTGGGTCCAGTTCACCCCAAACCGGTCGGTTTTCTCTTCAATTCCAATTTTTGGTTTTTCCTTGAAGTCTTTGTGAAATTTTGGTCACTTGGAATTTTTCAATTTCCCACATTTGCTATTTTTTGTTCATTAAATAGCTCAATTCTTCATGTATACACATATAGCGGTTTTTTTTTCAGTTTACTTTAGTTCAATTGGACGGGTTTTACAGTTTCCATCTGAAATTTTTTAAATTTCGTCTTCTGCCAACATTATGTTTGGAAGTTAGCAAGTTTCCAAGAATTTTAAAATGATGGGTGATGACTCTCTTTTCAAGTGAATATGACTTTTGATAAGAAATCTTTGGAATAGAGTAGAGGTAATGGACTTCTTATTAGAGGATGATGATTAACCCAAGAGTTAACTCGATTAGTTATCTCCGTTGAGACAGTGTAATGATGTGTGGCATTATTATTATTGGAAATCTTGTATTGCATTACTATCTGTCTCCTTCATAACCCAACCCATGTTTCATTTTTATATCTCACGTACTTGATAATGCATGCAGTAGATTATCTACGTATTATCTCTTGTTTAGAATATAATTTTATGATTCTTTGTTTTATAAATAACTTAATCATTGTCTCTTGTATTACAATTTTCCTAACAAAAGAAATTACTACATTTTTTATTCTTTTAAATCAAAATATGAGGTTTGACATTTGAAGATTTCAAACAAGTAATGTGATTATTAGTTCATATTTTACCAAGTTAAAAAACAATGTAGGATGAATTAGGGATATATCTCCAAGATTTTGAATATTTGTTGTAAAAACTAGTTAAAATAACTCTCTTAACTATATTAGTATAATATAATAAGCAATGTTTTAAAGACAATCAATATTTTGAACCAAATCCTAACCTTGTCATTAATTTTTTTTTTGCTATAGATTGATTTTGAAATTTTAGTACGAGGATGAGCATACACCAACAATAGTTTCATGTTCACCAATTTTATAATTGAATGATAATCACAACAAGAAAAGTGTGAATGGTATGACATATAATGAAACCTTTTGTGCAAAAAAATATATAATAAAAATTTTTGGACAACAAAATATATTATAATTTAGTTACATATTATAATTCAGTGTTTTTACCAGTAAATGCGGTTCTACCTTCACCTAAATTTGGATCAAGTTAATTAGCAGTAATAGTACAGTAATCCATAAAATATGTAGCCATAGTAGTTGTAAAATTAATCCTATCCGTGATCATTCAAATACCAATTAGTTTCCTTAAAGCAAAGTGTCTACATAATTCTGTCATTCAATCCTAATTCTCTCATAAATTTAGATTGAGTCTTGGAAAAGTTTCCTTAAAGCAAAATGCCCATCTCCCTATTTAATTAAAAAAATAGAATATTCTACTTAATCTCCGAATATTATTAGTGGTAACCAGGAGATAAATTTTAAAATAATTGCACACCTCCCTATTTAATTAAAATAATACATGTTGATATAATAATGAAAAAATATAGACATTATAAGGGTAAAATATAGTTTTATCAATTATAAGAACTTTTTAAAATATTTACATAGTTATTTGGAAACTTTAATACAAATAAAATGTATTAAATTTTATGCCAAGAACAATGATGACTTCATCATGAGCTATTCAAAAATTAAGTAGTGGATTCAGTTTCCTTTTAAATAAATTAGAAAATACATCTAAATACCTTAAAATAGGTAAGATAAAGTTTTTAACTACTCCAAGTTTTTCAATAATCATATTATTTATAGCATTAGTGGTGCTATAATTTAAAACATAAATGATACAGTTGAATCTTATAGTCAACTCATCTTCTCATTTCACACTTCCCACTTAAACCTTATAATTTTATTTAACCTTCTCAATTAGACTACTAATAACATTTTAATTTTTCATGACACATAATATATAATATGATATAATGATATGAAATTCATATGTAATGATATAAATATGTTTTGGATCATATTCTTAAATTAAAACTTTTATGCATAAAATTCTCATATACTACACCATACAACAAAAATTAAGTTATTACATATAAAAAATTGTTTCAAACATATAATAAAAATTATAATAATTTTCTTTTTTATTAAAAACTTTATTGGAAAACACACACCTCCATTTTCAAATAATATTATAAATTAAAAAAAACTTGTAACTTTAAAGAATAAGAGACCAATAATACTTGATTTGAACAAACTCATCATTTCTACAATCCTACAACATTCGTGTACATATATATAACTTATATCCGTATAAACCATTCCCAATAATTCTAAAATTTCTATAATTTAAAATATGGTTTACAGACTTTCTAATATTTATAAGTTACATATAAACTTTTTTTTAATAGTAATTCAATTCTAAAATCACATAATATCTACATTTTCGGTTCTTGTTTTTCTGATTTATCGAACACTTTTGAATTTCCAACAAAAATGGGTGGTATTATCAATCCATGGATGTTGAAATGAGGTAACAAGGAGAGAAAGCTTAATGTGGAGGTATTGAATGCAACAATGGAGGTTGGTGGGAAGTGAGATTTTCCTATGTGCTTTATATATTAGAATTGTATAGGTGCGTGCAATTGTATTGATGTAAATGCAGCACTGGTTTCATAGTAAAATAAAAACAAAAGGACATGCAACAAGTTGTGAGACTTTGAGTGACATTAGTGGAGGTAATTTAGAGCCAACAGACGGTCAATTATTGATACATGCCCTACCCTATGCTACTAGAGTTGTAGAAAAGAGGACCGAAACATCCATTGAATTTTCTTTCAAAAGAACTTGGGAGAATTGAATTGAAGTAGGTTGATTATCCAATATTGAATATAGAAAAATTATGATCCATTCAGTCATATTATCGGGTTCGATGGGATTGTATTTTTTTTAATTTTATTTATTTATATATTTGATTTTAAAATAAATATATATTTATTTGAGTTATTTTAAAAAAATGTAAATTATGATCGAACGCAAAAAAAAACATGTTTTCTTATTAATTTTATATTTTATGCGCATATATTGATTTATGTACCTTATTTAATTTAATGTTGTGGCTCCAAGAGGTACATTAGGGTGATGGATCTACTTCCAAAGTTGTTTTAAGACACTGTTCAATATTCATATAATGAAAGTGAAGAGAAGTTAGCCACATGGATGGATGGATGGAAATACATTCTCATCCCATATTTTTTTTAAATCGTGAGCCTTTAATTATCACCTCCACACTCATCTCATATAGATGAAAAAAATTAATATAATTTATATATAACAAACAACAACTATGGTATTTAAAAGAAAATTTGGTATAATTACTTTTAAATTTTAACTTTCAACTAAAATGAATATTTTATCTTTTACAATTATAGTATTTTTTTCATATATTATTTAAAATGATTCTCTTAAACTTCCAATGGTGGTGCTATAGATTTTAGTACTCAAAATAAACAAAATACCAGAAGAAACATTCTCACACTCATGAAAATTGTAGAGAGCCATAAATCTACTTTGCATTTTGGGTAGGTAGTGAAATTATACCTCATATTGACAAGAAAAAAATATTTTCACTTTATAAAAAATTAAGTGTAACCACTTATTAATTTATTATTAGTGAAAATAAATTCAATTATATTTATAGTATTATAATATTTTCTATCGTAGCAAGTATTTTGATTGTTAATGAAAAGATCTTTCTCACTATTTAATTATATTAGGATGCACGTGAGTTTAAAATAAATATTAAAAATAGATTATTAAATGTTGGAAAATTATGACATTGTAAATCAAACTCATAATCTCTTGTACTTGGATGTGAGAGTATTTGGACCCCATTGAGAATCCTTTTTTTGGACAATTTGGTAGTTCATTACATGCTAATCAGTTGTGTCAATTTAATGATCTAAGTGCATTATTCAAAGTAATTGTACTTTACAAAACAAAACCGATGTAATACAACTTAAATAATAGTTGATTATTGTAAATGGTAGTAAAGAATCATAATGCAGTAATGTTGTTAACACTACAATATAACTTAACTTTTTCTCTTAAATAATGACATTTTCTCCCTAATTTTTCTTACTATTTATATACTATTTAGGATATTAAGATACACCATCATTTAGTAAATGAGTGATTATCACTTAAACTTGCAAGCCAATAATAACAAAATGAATGACACATGTGACAGAACTTATCAACACACATCACTGCAATAAGAAAACTTAGCCTATATAGTTAATGAAACTTGTTCGATTGTAATATAATTTCTTATATATATATATATTGTAATTGTACCATTCATATGAATTCAAGTAAAATCTTTCTACTACACACCATTTTCCCACACTTACCTTCCTTCAATTACTTGAACATAATCATCACACATCATTCCAAAGGTATTGGAAACTTACAAAAAAAATAATAATATGTCGGCAGATTCCTATACAAGGAAAAGATGACGAGGCAAGCTGTTCTGACATCAGCCAACTCTGAGCTCCAACTTTAATAATTTTGAGATAGTCTCTATGCCTAGACATTTATATGAGAAGCACATCATTTTTGTCAACTACATCAATTGGGAATAAACAATAACATTTTTGTACAAATATCAGTATATTCAAATTATTCACCCTCCCACTTGATGCTGATAATATATAACAATTCAGCATATGACTTCTTTTCCATAATAATCTAAAATAAAATATTCCTTTTTTATGCACAAGTATAACTATTTATAGGTTTAAACTTCCAAATAAAATTTTACATTTTTATTATAATTTTCCCTAATTTTTTTTATAAATATGGTTAAGAGTTATACCTTTTATTTTGTCCAAATTTATAATAGTAATAAATGCTATTAATTGGTGGATTTTGAGCTTCTCAAGTAGCATATTAAGAGTAGCAAAGTGTTATACCTTTTGTTTTTATTGATACTCTCTTTGAAATAGTTATTTGCATTTCTGTGAATCCACTACCATAAACACGGACACACAAGTACCTTCATAAACACTCCTCACATGTCGTCACCTCAAATATTGTAAGTTTTGTTGGTTATTCTCTCCATAAATAATATAAATTTTGTTATCTAAAAACTAGGTATAATCTTTTTAGTAACCATGTTAATTTTGATAATTTTACCATCTTAAATTCAAGAATATGCTACAAAATAAGATAAGCATGAGAATGCCGAGTATGAGATTAGTGATTCATCAATTTAGGTGAAAAAATTAAATATTGCACACTAATAATAGAATTGGCTACGAGCTAGGTAAGTTGTATCTACTTATGTACATATAGACTTTATATAGGTAAGGTATGTGAATTAACTATTTTAGATACTACCCATTACCCTAAAAGAATGATCAATAAGCTTGTGGGGCTGATGGAAAGACCCCAAATTAGCCTAAGTGGAACTACACAAGTATTTTTTTAGGAGATTAAAATTTTTATTAATAAATATGATAATTTTACAAAAAATCTTCCAATATGAAGGAGATAAACAAAGTAACTTTATGCTTTACATTAAAAATTAATATTACTGTATACTTTATTAATTTATATATGCCATTTCAAAATAAAAATACTAAATTAAACTAGATTAACTGAATATCACTTACGTAATATCAATATTAGATAATTTATATTATCATTTTTTTAATTCGTTCTCATTAGCTTATTGTTGGTGGTAATAACTCGACTTTTTATAGTATTATAATATTGATCATATACTAATTATTATAAGTAGTAAGTATTTCCATGGTTAATTTCGCTTAGAAGAGATTTTTCTCACTTTTTAATTATATATATTAGGATGCATATAAGTTTAAAATAAATATTAGAAATAGATAATTAAAGGTTAGAAAAGTATGACAATGTGAATCACACTTATAATAATACTTGGATTTGAGAGTTTGAGAGCTGAAAAGTTAGGGTTAAAATTTAATAAATGTGATAAATTAAAATTTTATGTACAAAATGGGTTAATATAATCAAAATTTGATAGAATTAACTCAACTTTAATTCTAATAGTAGGGATGGATGATACATGATGATCTCCTGGTGCCTCTGTAAACTCCATTATTGTTACTCTGAAGGACAATTTTTTTATCATCCCTCATCATTTCATTCCAAAGATGTTGAAAAATTACAAAAAAAATAATATGTAGGCATATTCCTCAAGCAAAAGATGACGAAAAACTTGGGAGGCAAAGCCGTCAGTCAACTCTGAGTTCCAACTTTAATAATTTTGAGATAGTCTCTCTACCTAGAGATTCATATGATAATCACATGATTTTTGTCAACTGTACAAATATCAAATATCAGTATATTCAAATTATTCACCCTCGTACGTCATGCTAATAAGAAGGAGAATCTATAACAATTCAATATATTATTTCTCTCACATAATAATCTAAAATAGAGTATTTCATTTATATTAATAAGTATTACTACTTTTAAGTTTAAAATTTCAAATAAAAATATACATTTTTTGTTATAGACTAATAATGTTTTCTATATTTTTTTTATAAATATGATGATAGTTAATAGTTATTCTTTGTTTGGTCCAAATTTACAACGGTAATCAATGTTATTAGTCGGTGGATTTTTAGCAGCCATCTCTAAACCATGCATAAACCTAGGGTTGATTCAGAAAAAAATAATTATAAATAAATAAATATATATATATATAATTACTATTTCTCCCTAAAATTCTAATTTACTACTTCTATTAAATTTCATCACTAATAATTTCTGAAATTAAATTGCTATGCAATGTTCAAGGTGCTAACCGATGGAAAATGAACAAAATATTGATTTATTTTCATGATCTAAAGAGACAAGTGATCCTCTCCATATTCATTCATTCGATGATGCAAGACGTCCATCTCTCGAGTAAAATTGGTAAGCATTCTTGCTGACACTTCTATGCGTTTTCTTATCCTCCCACTCAAGTGGAGCTTGTCGCATGGTTCCTCTTCTTTATTAAACTGAATTGAATGCATAGAGATGAAATCAAGGATAGATGCGGGTGTGATATAGTGATAGGAGAATAAAAAAATTGGACTATTATCCAATTTAAACATATACCGGGAAGTATATTCTGATCATCCTGATCTCTAACATGTTATTAGTTTAGTTTGAATTTCTTCGATGGTATAATCATAATACTCCTTGCAAATATCTGAAAATTCTTTTTTTTTTAATGTTCCATATACCTACTAGAAAAACAAATAGAAAATATTCAATCTAGTTATAATCAAATACATAAAATTTTAGATTATTTTTTAAAAATATATATTATTAATTTTATAACTACTTTTCAGGTTAGATATTTTAGTATAGTATAGTTACGGTTTACCATTATTAATTTCTAATTTTTTAAGAATATTTTTAGCATATTTCTTTTATCGGACAAATATATCATTATCTCATGAAATACTTATATTAATAAAAAATAATACATTCTACTTAAATAGATCATGTCAAACTTTAACTTCATCCTAAATTTTTTAATTATACTATCATTTCTATTTATATAAATGAAGTAATCAACATACACACTAACCATTTATACAATCTTCAATAAATGTTTAGGATAAGAGCAAATATTACACCATATAGTTATATAGGAATAGGATCAATAAGTAATACAATTACTTTCTATTTCACCTTAATATCGGAATGTGTATCCATCTATGCCACCTTTATAAAATAAGCTTAAATATTGCATTAAATTCCAATAATTTAATTTAGGTATTAAATTATTGGTATTAATTTTAATAATTAAATATATATTAATTGATGGATATTTATGATAAGTCGTAAATAGCCATCCTCACACTACTCTCAGGTAAGCACGCTTAACTTTGAAGTTCTTATGGAATCTAGCTTAAGGACAATTTAAGCATACCTGATAAAGGGTAAGGCTCGATGCTGCTTCTAGTCATTTTCTCTTTTCCTGAAAAGGGGTAGAAAAGAGGGATGAGTTTCTACAACTTTTAAGAAAAATTAATTTCTAATTTTTTAAGAATATTTTTAGCATATTTCTTTTATCGGACAAATATATCATTATCTCATGAAATACTTATATTAATAAAAAATAATACATTCTACTTAAATAGATCATGTCAAACTTTAACTTCATCCTAAATTTTTTAATTATACTATCATTTCTATTTATATAAATGAAGTAATCAACATACACACTAACCATTTATACAATCTTCAATAAATGTTTAGGATAACAGCAAATATTACACCATATAGTTATATAGGAATAGGATCAATAAGTAATACAATTACTTTCTATTTCACCTTAATATCGGAATGTGTATCCATCTATGCCACCTTTATAAAATAAGCTTAAATATTGCATTAAATTCCAATAATTTAATTTAGGTATTAAATTATTGGTATTAATTTCAATAATTAAATATATATTAATTGATGGATATTTATGATAAGTCGTAAATAGCCATCCTCACACTACTCTCAGGTAAGCACGCTTAACTTTGAAGTTCTTATGGAATCTAGCTTAAGGACAATTTAAGCATACCTGATAAAGGGTAAGGCTCGATGCTGCTTCTAGTCATTTTCTCTTTTCCTGAAAAGGGGTAGAAAAGAGGGATGAGTTTCTACAACTCAGTGAATGGATTTTCAAAGGTCTACTTTTAACTTTTAAGAAAAATATTTATATGGAGTGTGCTAGGCTCCTTTCTTTTCAAAAATCCATTCATTTTAAAATTTTGGGTTTTTCTATTATTTCTTAGTTACCGGTGTGTCATCACCAAATACACATCCTTCATCATGAAGGTTACACACGTTCGCAAGTCAGTATCACTATTGAACCCGCTAGTGGCTTCAGAGAGACTTTTCCTACCACCCGAATAGAAGTACGACCACTTCTACCCTGGGAATGAGTGGATGTACGCGACATCCGACCCACAATCCCGAAATCACTTCTTCGTGTCCGTATGAGGATAGAGACCTCATCCCGTCCCCACCCCGGCCTCATGCGCTTGGTGCTACTCCAGATTTCGCACAGACACTTGGAACGATGATCTGCCTTATACTCGCCAAATCGTCTAGTGCATGCACAATCAACAAGTTTTTTGAATTATAGCCATTATCTTTGGCACTCTCGCAAAACGGTTTGCCAGCTTGGCTTCGGCCCCACCACACATACTGGCCCAATAAGTTCAATGACCTAGCTTCGGCAGAGTAGTGATTCAGCCCAACAGGCTTGACAACTCAGCTTGGCTCGATGGGTATCATGCAAATTTCCATTATTTAGGTCTTTTAACCTTATATATCACATGTTTATTTTGGACGGGTCCATGCCTGCATCCACCGGCCTTGGACCCACTGGCAGCTCGAGCCTAAGCCCAGAATTAGCTCCTAAATATTTTAAGCAGAGTCACCCACTTAGGGGAAGCTAATTTAGAGAAAACAGTTTTCAAAGCTAATCGGAATGGATGTCATAGTGGTTCCCACTCACCCGGTGATCTTGGCAGGGTTGTGCAGGCGGAATTCTCTTTCCTCGATGCACTCCTAGGGCCGACGTTCTAGTAATTCATTCCTGTAGGGTGCGATTGTTCGTATTAGGATGTGGGGACGAATGGAGCCTATACTTTCTCATATCTGCATCTAGGCCATGTACTTTGTCTAAATTGCACCTGCGTACATGATTTCTCTTTAATCCCTATTGGGTTCACTAGGTTCCCAATTATGCTTTTTGGGTCCTTAACTCTTTCATTTTCACTAATTGGCCCTTAATTTACAAATTTTGCCTTTTAGTCCTTAATTTTCTAAAAATTGCATTTTGGTCTCCCCAACTTTTCAAAATTTACAATTTGCCTAACTGACCCTCAATTTGGGGTGAATTTCATGAAAACACCCTCAATTTTGTGAAATTGACATTCAACCCTCCAATTTTTTAAAATTGCAAAAAAGTCTCCCAAAATCCCCAAATCCCCCTTCATCTTCTTCCCAATTCAAACATATGGCACTTCAAATCTTACCTCGTCCAATTGGCATCATGTAAGTCATTATTTTCTTAAATTCTTGCTTCTAATTGCCTCCTACAGCTCTCCTTGATCATCCTGCACTTCGAATTTCTAAATTTGATTGAGTTTGATGCCTTGTCGGAGCTTCGTTGGAAAAGTTACAATAGAGAGAGAAAGCTTGGATTTCTTACCAATGGAGAGGCGCGACCGAAGCTTGAGGTGGGGGCAGTTGGAGCTAGTTGAGGGGGACCTAGTAGGTTCAAGTTCTGCTGCAATTCACTACTTCCTTGTAGAAATTCGAAGAGAGAAGTTTCGGTTAGTGCAGCTCTGAAATTTGGGAATTCTGACGGAGGGAGGCGAAATTGAGATTACTAGGGCCTACAGGGGTGTTGTGAAGGGTCTTAGGCGGTCAATGGTGGCCAATGTGGGTGGTGGAAGGACCAAAAAGTGCGAGGTGGCATCGGGAAGAAGCTCGTTGCTTTGAACTTCGAATAGCATCACTATGTGATTCTCTTCGCACCTCTCTCAACACCCTTTGGCTATTCTAAGAAGGTCTGGAGCTAGAGGACTCATCCCCAGTTCCAATGCCACCCTTCGGAGCTCCTTTGGTGGAAGTTTCACCCATTGTCAGAGCTCTGGTTTGCAGCTCACCAGAAAACTCACTCTTCTTCTTCTTCGCTCGATTGTGGGATGCTGAGAATGAATGATTGGGTGCTCTTTATATAGGGAGGTCAGAAATTGTTCAGGCTACCGGCCGGCATAAATCTCAGCCATCGGAGACCTAACTGGAGCATTTTTCGAGTCGCTGAAGACTCTAGCTTTTACGATGACTACCTCTCTCTCTCTCTTCTTTGTCAGCATCTAAAGGTTAAGACGATGATGTGGCAGTCGTGCTACATGACGCGCTGTGATTGCTCAGTTTTTCTAACGTGGAATGATAGCTCTACCACTACGTCAACCGATTACCTGTTGACTGGACATATGGCAGCCTCTCATTGGTTGTTCGTGTCTGTGTGGCATGCTAACGAGATGTCAACTGTCTGTTGACCAGACACACGACAGCCTCCCATTGCCTGACCGTGACTACATGGCAACTGACGTGGCGCCAGATGGCCATTGACCATTGATTGGTCTAGTCAAATTGGACCGGTCAATGGTCCGATCGGCTTCGCGGTCCGAAATTCGAAAATCGGCTGGTTCAGACTAGGTTCAGACCAGGTTTGACTGGTTTTTTCAAATTTAAAAATTTCTAAATTCATCTAAATTCATTTTCTATATAATGGTGGCCTCAATTTTCCAATTTGACATTTTTAGCCACCTAGAAAAATGAATTTGTGAGCCGATTCACTATGATTCACGCTAGTTCGGTCCAGTTCGTGTCTGGTACACCTCAAACCGGTTATGTTCTCTCTTCAATTCCACTTCCCGGTTCTTCCTTGAAGTTTTTGTGAAATTTTGGTCACTTGGGATTTTCCAATTTTTCCATGTTAGCTATTTTTCGTTCATTAAACGACTCATTTTTTCATGTATAAATCTATACCGGTTCTATTCGCAGTTTTACTTTGGATCCAAGGAACGGGTTTTACAGCTCTCCCCTCCTTTTAGGAGTTTTGTCCTCAAAACTCTATTGCCTGACCCTTTTTCCCTGAAGAGATCCTTGCTCCACTTCCTTAGGGGGTAAATCGATATCCTACTAATATGAGTTACTCGCTTTGCCTTAGTTCCTTTACCTTCTGGGGTTGGGTCAGTTGACTTATCCCTTTTTCCCCGGCGTTCCCAAAGCCTCACCGGTCCGATACTTTTGATAGGGTGGGGCCGGACTTGCATCATAGGTATCTTATCTAAGTTCAAGGTTTCTATACATCACACTACACCTGGGTTCGTCCACTTCATTGTCGGATTTGTCTTTTGATGCATTACTTCCCTTTTCTTGGTCCTTTAGTCCCTCCTTTAGTACTCGAGTTCCCTCATGGGTGGCGATTTGAACCTAGTTGCCCCTAGCGATACAATTCCCATATCCTGTGCTTCTACCCTAGGTCTCAGGCCTGTCATGCATCATGATTGGGACCGCGTCTCTTCCGCTCCTATCCTTAGTGTGTATTCTCTTTTATGCTCATCCTTTACGTTATCTAGGTCCATTCCACGCTAGACTCCCTTACTCCTTGGGTTATGATTCCATATGTCCCGTCCATGCTTTGATGTCACTAAGAATATAAGTGTCTGACTCTTTATGGGAGATTGGGTTTTCCTGGGTTTATTCGTTCTATCCCATTTTTCCTTATTGCGTCCACCCGTCCCTATTGTCGTGTTTTTGGGCCTGGGCAGATCCCATCGACTCACTAATCCTCCTATGTTCATCTATTGTTGCAGTTGTTGGCATTCTCCGGCTAGTGAATGGTCCCTTCCTTTTCCGGTCCCTTTCTTCATTATTGGCATATGGTTCATTATACTCGCCGATGTACAATGGTTGTAGTTCTTCGGAGTTATCCCTTTCTCATCAAAGTTGTCCCCCGAGGGACTTCTCCCCCTTATGAAGTTTGTGACCTACATGGAACTGGTTTTCCGGAGTTTTTCTCTTACTTGTTCTAAGATGGGGTCTCAGGTGCTGTCCTTGAGGACCCGGGGTCCTTCCCTGCTGGTCCTTGGTGGCTTTGTCTAGAGAGTCGCTTTATTTCAACCTTTTCTTCTGCCCATTCCTCCCTTGGGGTTGGTGGTTCTACATGCTCATCCTCCCTACTTTGTGTTCCTCTTCATGTGTTGAGTAGTGCCTCTCCTTTACTTTTCGTTCTGTGATTGGCATGTTCTTCACCTTTGACGTCCTTTTCTACTTTCGAGTCTCTCAATGTAATTGTTCCGTTGGACTTTATAATTTCTCATGCTTACTGACTCCTACCTTCTGCCTTTCCCTAACCTCTGGGATCGAGAGGTTTCAACATGATCTTGCTTGTCAGTCCCTCACCCCTGGGGTACTATGCTACATTCCTTTGGTTACCTTGGCTATTTCGTGGGGTGACTAGGTCTATCCTTGGTTTGTTCACGCTATTAGGTTGGAACCTCTAGGTAATTCAACTTTTTCCTTGCAACCAATCCTGGTTCGGGTCCTTCTTCTCTATTTCCCTAGGGTTACCTTTCTTGATGTGGTTCTCCTTTGGCTCAACTCTTAGGGCCCTTACTAATTTGCTGGTGGTATCTAGTCCGCACAGTTTACTACTCTACTCTCTGGGCAAGTTATGGGTGGTTCCAGTTTTCCTTTGTCCTGCAAGGTACTTCTTGGGTCTCTAGTCATCGCAACCTCGTCTTGTGGGGATGGCCTAAGGTGGGTTTTGGTTTTACTCCCATAGGGTTCTTGGTAGTTTGGGGCTTCTGGGGTTCCCTTGTTCCGGGAAATGGGTTAAGAGATTTAGGTCTTCTTTATGAGAAAGGAAATCTTCTTTCTCTGTTGGACTGGAAAAACTTGACCAAGGTTTATTACAATTAATATTTCTAGAATCTACTATCCCTTTTCTATCCCCACTAGTTAACTATCCTACAATTATACCTATGCGGATTGCGAGACTTCGCATCAGGTGTCTCGAGGCTTCTTCTCCTTTTGGGTGGGCAATCGCCTCCAATGTACCTACAGCAACGGGGAGACGGATTCATGCTGGGCTCCCCAAATTCTACTGATGCCGATAGACTAGGGGCCCTCCTGGACTATATGGAAGGTGCTATGTTTATGCCATATCGGTATAAGACAGCTACATCGTGTGCATGTTGAGTGGGGCCTAAGATACACGTACTGCTGTGAATTGGGGGAAGTCGATGAAAAACCCTCACATAGTTAGTGTAGACTTCTGAGAAGTTCCTTTCACTTTTTGCCTGAATTTGGGCCATGTCTGGCTCCCTTGGCGAAGATACTTCATCGTCCACTGAGTTGGGAGGGGTCCTATCTCGAGGTGCGTCCTAGGTGATGGGCTCTTCTAGGGCCTCCACTCGTTGCTCCATAGTGTGCATGTAGGAAATATATTCTTCAGGGGCATTTTCGTTCATATTTTCTACAAGGTTGTCGGGAATTGGGGTTAGGATGGGTTAGGGAAAACTAATAAGGTAAGTTATGCTCTAATAACACTCAAATTGTCATGCCCCGACCCGGTTTGGTCGGAGTTCGTGATCAACCCGCCACCCTTCCTATATCATTCAGGTATATCTACCTGAATGAGGAAAGCAAGGTGAAGGTGTGTTCATGTTAGAACCCTTACTTTAAGTTAGGGGTAGGAAGTGTACCTTGAGGGCATGAGCACATCCAGAACTTCCTGTCTAGGTGATGTCTTGAAAAGGGTGGAGGGAAGGGGTGAGTACACCACTTAGTGAGGGAAACTACTATAACGTTTTACTTGAGTTCATCTTTTATGTCTTGAATTTAATCCCTTTTTGTTATTTCACACAATCACATGATCAAAAATCGCCCTCCTATCATATGAGGGATCACACTTTCGTAGAACGGTCCTCGACCGCACCAATTGTGGACCATAGCGCCTTTACCTTCCACCTTGATAGAGGGATGCTACCTCTACTCGGAGTTTGTGTGGACATCAATAATCCAACCCCAAACTCCCAAATTTCTCCACCATATCCGCTCAATTGGATGAGACCTCATTCCTCCTACTGCCTCGGTCTCCATGCAGAGCAAGCTCCTCGGCTTCGTGGCCTATTGAATGACGACACTGCCCTTATGCTCCCTAAGTCATCTAGCATTCCTTAGGTTGCATCACTACCTCATGTCAGGCATCCTAATGGCCCGAACATCACGATGCAAGCACAATCAACAAGCCTTTTGAATTACAACCATTATCTTTGGCCCTCTCACACAACGGTCTGTCAGCTTGTCTTTGGCCCCACCACGCATACTGGCCCAACAAGTTCGATTATCTGGCTTAGGCAAAGTAGTGGTTTGGCCAAACAAGCTTGACAACTCATCTTAGCTCGATGGGTATCATGCAAATTCTCATTATTTAGTTCTTTTAGCCTCATATATGAAATGTATGTTTTGGATGGATCCATGCCCATATCCACCAGCCTTGGGCCCACTAACATTTCAAGCCTAAGCCCGAAATTAGCTCTCAAATGTTTTAAGCAGAGTCATCCACTCAGGGGATGCTAATTCTGAGAAAACGGTTTTCAAAACTAAACCGTCATTCCAACCGAAATGGATGTCATAGCGGTTCCCACTCACCCAGTGATCTTGGCGAGGTTGTGCCTGTGGAATTCTCTTTCCTCGATGCGCTCCTAGGGCCGACATTCTAGTAATTCGTTCTTGCGGGGATCCGACCAAACCGGGTTGGGGCGTGACACCTTACTTATGTTGGGGGTAGGAAGCGTACCCTAAGTGTCACGCCCCGACCCAGTTTGGTCGGATCTCTGTGAGCAACCCGCCACTCTCCCGGTTTATTAAAGGGTTTCCCCTTATTATAAATCGTAAAGAGTAAGGCATCCTTTAAACCTGCACCTTTTCCTATAATAACATAAATTAAAATTGCATAATAATTTAAATTTATCATACCTATCTCACAAGCGTCTTAGTTGATGGTATTTATAGGTAGGCTTTCCGAAATTTTATGAAAGGGTATAGGTATTAAATTATTGGTATTAATTCCAATAATTAAATATATATTAATTGATAGCTATTTA
Source organism: Trapa bicornis (assembly GCA_030064425.1). Classification (NCBI taxonomy): domain Eukaryota; kingdom Viridiplantae; phylum Streptophyta; class Magnoliopsida; order Myrtales; family Lythraceae; genus Trapa; species Trapa bicornis. The sequence goes on along the minus strand of CM057756.1, from coordinate 544,593 downwards.
TGATAAGCGTACGTTCGCATAAAAATTTTTGACCGAAATTTCGGGTTACAAAAAATCACGCTTAACTTTAAAGTTCTTATGGAATCTAGTTTACCTGAACCAATTTGGTTTTTGTTTTCTAGTTTGTCTTAAGTTTCTTTTCCAATGTTTAATAAATCCTTTGGATCAACCGAAAGTTGTAAATTTTCATATTGCTTATTCCCAAATGTAAACCGGTTTGGTTTTATTATTCGGTTTGACCGGTTCTTTTCCCGGTTTTCCTTAACTCAAATGTGCGGGGTTTACATAAGGGTTCGAACGTGGACACCCCTTCACCTTCCTTGCCTCATTCGAGTAGATATACTTGAATGATGCTAGAAAGGGTGGCGGGTTGATCACGGACTCCGACCAAACCGGGTCAGGGCATGACAACTTGAGTGGTATCAGAGCATATCTTTCATGATTAGTTTCCCTAATCCATACTAACCACGATTCCCAACAACCTTGCAGAAACTATGAATGAAAACATCTCCAATAATATATTCCCTGGATCCACGCTATGTAACAACGAGTGGAGGCCCTAGAGGAGCCTATCCCTTGGGACGCACCCCGTGATAGGACCCCTCCTTACTCAGTGGATGATGAAGTGTCTCCGCCAAGGGAACTCGATCTGACCTAGATTCAAGTAGAAACTGAGAGGAATTTATGGGAAGCCTACGCTATGTAAGGGTTTTTCACTGACTCCCCCCAATTCACAGTAGTTTGTGTATCGTAGGCCCCACCTAACATGCCCACTATGCAACTGTCCTACGTTGATATGGCATAAATATTGCTCATCCCGTGTAGGCCAGGAGAGCCCCATGTTTATCAGCATCAACAGAATTCGAGGAGCCCAACATGAATCCGTGCCTCTGTTGCGACAAAAACCATGGAGGCAAATGCCTGATGTAGAGTCCCACAACCCGCATAGGTATAATTCTAGGTTAGTCAACTGGTGGGGATAGACAGGGGTAGGAGATTCAAGAAACATCTGCTGTAATAAACCTTGGTTGAGGTTTTACGGTCCAACAAATAAAGAAGAGTTTCCTTTCAAAAAGAAAATCAAAATCTCTTAACCATTTCCCTGAGAACGACAAGAGCTTTAGAATACCAAGAACCCTGGAAGAATCCCCTTCCAACACCTACATCCCCAGAATGAGGTTTGAATGGCCAAAGAAGTGCCTTACATGACCACCCATGACCATCCCAGAAAATAGAAACTATGCGGACTAGATAACCCCAGCAACCCAGACATGAGCCAAACGAAAGCCACATCAAGAAAGGTGATTATGGGAAATAGGGATGAAGGACCCGAACCCAGATTGGTGTCATGGCAAAAAAGTTGAATTACCCAGAAACTTGGACTTGACACTGTGAACAGACCAAGGATAGACCTAACCACCCCACGAGATAGCCAAGGTAACCAAAGAATTGTAGCATCGTACCCTAGGGATGAGGGAGAGATGAGCAAGACTACAATGAAACCCTTAGAGGTTAAAGAAGGGCAGAAGGTAGAAATTGGAAAGTAGGGAGATTATAAAGTCAACGGAACAACTGTGAAAGGAAGTCACATCGAGAAACTTGGAAGTAGAAAGGGACGCTGAATGGAAAGGGTAAACGAATCATGTGATGAAAAATAAAGGAGAGGCACGAACCCCAACACGTGAAGAGGAACACAAACCTCGGAAGGGAGGATCAATACCTATCCCCAAGAGAGGAATTGGCAGAAGGACGAGTCAAAATAAAGCAACTCCCTAGATGAAGTCACCAAGGATCCGTAGGGAAGGACCCCTGGTTCTCAATGATAGAACCTGAGACCTCACCTTAGAGCAAGTAAGGAAAGACTCCGAAAAAAACTAGTACCATGTAGGCCACAGACTCCACAAGGGGGAGGAGTCCCTCGGGGGCGACATGGATGAGAAAGGGATAACCACGGAGAACTACAACCACTACACATCGGCCAGTGTAATGAATCATAGGCCTAGAAAGAAGAGAGTACCTGAAAAGAAGGGATTCCCTCGCCAGCCAGAGAACGCCGATCATAACACAAACGAACAAACATAGGAGGACCAGTGAGTCGACGGGGTCCGCTTGGGCCTGGAAACCTAACAGTAGGGATGGGCAGGCGCAACAAGGAACAACGGGATAGGACAAATAAACCTAGGAAACCCAAAACTCATGTAAAGAGTCGACCACTTATATTCTCGGTGACATAAAAGCATGGGCAGAACATATGGAATCATAACCCAAGGAATAAGGGAGTCTAGCAAGAACTTAACTTAGACAATGTAAAGGATGAGTCTAAAAGAGAATACACACTAAGGACAGGGGCGGAAGGGACATGGTCCCAACCACGAAGCAAGCCGGGCCTAGGGCCCAAGATAAAACCACAGGATATGGGGATCGTACCATTAGGGGCAACGAGGGTCAAATCAGGTACTCGAGTACTAGGGGAAGGACATTGCAGAGTACGTGGTCAGATGCCTATCATGTCGGCAAATTAAGGTCGAACATCAGAAACCCTCCAAGCTACTGCAGCCTCTCCCAATCTCAGAATGGAAATGAAAGCACATCACCAAGGATTTTGTGACCGAACTGCCGACGATTAGCAGGGGTCGGGATACCATGTGGATAGTCGTGGATCGATTGGCCCAATCTTCACATTTCCTACCCCTACGGGTGACAAACCCAATAGGAAAGCTTGACGCCTTATACGTGGGGGAGGTAGTACAATTCCACGGAGTATGGATAAGCGTAGTGTTAAATCGAGACTCGAGGTTCACCTCCTGATCATGGCCCCACCCCAGGCAGCACTAAGGACCTGACTCCACTTAAGCACAACTTTTCACCCCAAATGGACGAGCAATCTAAACGGACTATCCAGGCTCTGGAAGACATGCTACGAGCATGAGTTCTGACTATGAAGCGGAATTGGGAGGAGCGTCTGTACCTCATGGAATTCACATATAACAACAGCTACCAAGCCAGCATCCCGATGACGCCCTATGAAGCCCTCTATGGACGACCTTGCCGCACGCCCTTTTTTTGGAGGGAGTAACGGAAAGAAAACTCGAAAGGGTAGGGTTGATAGGAGACGCATCAGAAAAGATCCACATCATAAGGAGCCGACTCGAGGCTGCCCAGTATAGGCAGAAAAGTTATGCCAACCACCGGAAAAAGGACCTGAAATTTGAGGTTGATGATAGAGTATTCCTAAAGGTGTCACCTTAGAAAGGGATACTCCGGTTTCAACAAAAAGGGAAGTGGAAACCCCTGTACATTGGCCCATACACCATCATTCGTAGGGTTGGACTTGTAGCCTACCAATTGAAGTTGCCTCCCGATCTACAAAGTATCCACGATGTCTTCCACATGTCCCTACTCCAAAAGTACGAATCTGATCCCAGCCACACACTAGATGAGCCACCATCGTAAAATCAATCCGGATGCTCAACCCGCGTGAGAAGAACCTATAAAACAAGAATATTTGTATGGTGAGTATACTCTAGCTGGCCATTTTTTAAACAATCCATATAAGAGCATATAAACATAATAAATTATTGTTGGGTGGTAACGGTATATCTTATTTATATTGATCTACCTATTTAATCTATAAATATAAAGGAGAAAAGCTCGGGCGGCCCCCAAGAAGTTGGGAGCTTTTTATAGTAGATTCCAATAACGGAATTTTAGATTCCAAGACTATTTGAGATTCTCATAATACATAACATATATGTCACTCTCTCACATCTGCATCAATCATTTCGTCTCTATGCATTCAGTTGAAGGGACATTATGAATAGTCACTTGAGTGAGAGGATGAGACAATGCATAAAAGCCTGAGGAGCAATTTGCTGCCGCTTAAAATTAGAATATTTTAATCCAGAGATGGACGGTCATGCTTGACGGAACGAAGGAATAGAGAGAGGAGAGGATCTCTTGGAATCTACCACAAAAAGCCCCAACTTCTTGGGGCTGCCCGAGCTTTTCTAGTATAAATTTATAGATTAAAAAAGTAGATCAATATTTTTCCATTGGTTAGAAACATCATCTATATCTTAATAAAAAATAATATATATAGTTATCATACAACAATTCAACTTAACTTAAACTTTTATGGAAAATAAAATCAAATACTTCAAAAAATTTACAATAATTTATTATGTTTATATTCGGTTAAATGGATTGTTTGAAAAAAATAGTAAATGTGTACATAAATACACTGAAAGAGTTTGTAATTTTAATTTATATTGTCATATTTTTTAAATATTTAATTATTTATTTTAAAAATAAGATTATATAAGATATTATATCCTTGAAACAAATTATGAGAATTGAGTTTAAATATCATTGTATATTAACTCGCGTCATTTTTGTCAGACTTCATCCATTTGGAATAAAGAATAAACATTTTGTACGAATAAGGATGGGCAACCTCCAAGAATTGGGGGCTTAGGGTGATATATTGATTCCAAGAGATCTTTTCCTCTCTATATTCCTTCATCCCGTCATGCATGACGTCCATCCAAAATATTCCAATTTTAAGGGACAGCAAATTGCTGCTCAGGTTTTTATACATTGTCTTATCCTCCCACTCAATCTGAATGCATGGAGACGAAATCAGAGATGTAGATATGAGAGAATGGAGTGTATATTATGTATTAGGAGAATCTCAAATAGCCTTTTTTTTTTCTTTATTTTATTATTATATTAATTTTATCTTAAAATAATCATTCTCAAAAAAATACTCTCATCACATGTTCTAAATAGAAGAATATATACAATTTACTTGAATTATCAACTTAACAACTATCTAATATAAATGAAAAATTGAATATTATGTTTGTTAAGAGTATGATTTCTACTGTTAATAAATAATATATATAATATTTATTGCTATAAAATTTAAACTTTTATTCAAAAAAATTATAAAAAATTAACATATTCATTTATACGATAATGATATTTTCTCACAATAAATTAATCATATATTAATTAATAATTTTTATAAATAGCATGCACTTCTTTGGTTACTTTATTTAAAAGATTTTTTCTTACTATACATCAGTTTAAAATCAATAAAAACAAGTTTGACCATCCAAAACAAACTCATAATATCTTATACTTTTTATTAGTATCACTATATATATATTTATAATATTTTCAAAATATAACCTTTATAATTTATTATAAGTTGTAGGGGGAAATTAAATGATCAAATTGGAGATTTAAATTTTTTTTAATAATCAATAGATTGAATTGATAAAATAAAAGTTTAATAATAAATAAATGTTAAAAAAATTAATTTTTTAATTAAATTAAATAAAATTTTAATTACTATATATATAATTAAATTAGATTAAATATATTATGTACCCTTAATTTTTTATATATAATATTTCTATTATATATTTATATCGTTTAATTTTATATAAAATATTATTAATATATAAATTTATTTTAAAAATATAAATATAAATATAAATAAGAAAATAAAATTAAGAATATTAATAATAAATGAGTATATTAAGTTAATTTAATCAATAAATAACACAATTACTTCCAATATCCCAAAATTGAGGTATTTTATCAAACCACTACAAACTACTAAATTATTTTATCAAACTAGATTACTAAACCACTACAAACCACTCAATTCAAACACAATATTAGTGATATGATAAATGAACATGTGTTTATAATTAATTAATTTTATTTATTTTATAGTTCTAAATTAATAAGTGACTTCTAATTATATATCTTTTTTTTTTTGGAAACGTATGTGTATAATTAATAGCTATGCATTTGTTTGGTCCAAAAAAATCAATACTAAAACACCTTTATTCATTTATTTACTTTTCTTATTTTGTAAAAATAAAATATTCTAATTTTAATTAATACATAATTCAACTCTTGTAATTGGCTCAATTTTTATTAGAATATTTTTATTTTATGAATAAATCTTTAATTATTAGATTTTAAATTTATCACACGTCAATATTTTAATATCATATAATTTTATCAATAAAAAAAGAACATTTCGTATGTACGAATATAAATAAGGGGTATGCATCTACCCTTTAAAACATATTACTAGTAGTAACCAAGGCATCAAAGAAAAATGTCAGCTCCATTTCTCCCTGTCATCTCTGCAGCTCCCACTTCTCCTCCAGCATCTCCTGTTGTGCATCCCAATCGCAAACTGGCCAATTTCCCCCCTAGTCAGTGGGGTGACTTTTTCCTTACAATTCATCCTGACTTGAAGGTATATTAATATTTCCATGGTTAAATCCATATCTATATATATATATATATATATATTATCTCTATAAGCCAATTAGGGCCAACCACAATGTATATTATATGTGAAGTATGTTATTTGTTGTAGATGAATTTTGACAGCATAAAGAACCAAATTCAGGAACTGAAGGGGAATGTCAATATGATGATTGCTGCAACCACTGACCATGTGAAAAAGTTGCATCTGATTGATCACATTCAACGTCTAGGGCTTGCGTATCATTTTGAGAAGGAGATCCAATCATATCTGGAGCAAATTAAAAAGTTTTACTTTGAATATGAAGGATGTGAATCCCTCCTCCTTGATCACCTCGACCTCTATACCACAGCTCTCTTATTCCGACTTTTACGACAACAAGGCTACAGGATTTCACCCAGTACATGCCTATGCACTTTTGTTTGTTATTTTTTTGGCTAAATAATTAGTTATTTTCTATGACTTCCATTTAATGATTTCTTAAGTATTTGTACCTTATTTATATATATATATATATTATAATAATTTTAGAATAAATACAAATGTCTTTTGCTTGAAAAAAATATATTTTTAGTAAAAGTATAATATAAATAACTTATAATCATAATCAATTCAAGATTTTTTAAATAGTGTATCAAAATAACTATGGCTCATGTCACATTAGCAAAAAAAAAATATAATTGAAATGATCACATAAACTATTAGTAGTTCATATCAGCTTAATATTAAAGGGTATTATGTTTATATATATTAATGGGCCTATTTTTTCCAAAGTTTTTATACGAAAAGGTTCATTATAACATACTTGACACATAAATGTAAAATTAAATAAAGATTTGGCATAAATAAAATAATTAAGCCAATGACACATTATTTTGTTGTACTACCATGTGGCTGGCTCAATGACTCTTGTAGAAAAAATATTTGACTACAGATATCTTTCAGAAGTTTAAAAACGGAAGTACAGGAAGATTCAAGGACTCCCTCATCGACACAAGAGGTTTGTTGAGCCTTTACGAGGCTAGTCATCTGAGAGTTCATGGAGAGCACATCCTCCAAGAAGCATTTTCCTTCAGTCTTAGCCATCTGGAAATATTCATGAAGCAATACAACGAAAAGAATCAGGAGAATGATGGGTCATTGTTACTAGTCAAAACAGAAGATCATTCACTGGCTGCCCAAGTAGGCCATGCCCTAGAGCGGTGCTTTTGGAAAAGTTTAGAGAGGATTGAAGCAAAATTTTACATCTCGGTCTACGAGGAAGAAAACTACCACAGTGAAGAGTTGTTGACTCTAGCGAAGTTGGACTTCAACTTTGTCCAGAATCAGCATTTAAAAGAAATGCAAGACATTTCTAGGTGATTGATATGCTCATTAAGTTCTTATGCAGCTATGCTTACAATTTTTCCCTTTCTTTAATTTTTTTTTTATTACTAAGGCGCTACCCATCCTATGCAGATGGTGGAAAGAGCTAGACATTATTAGAAAGCTGCCTTTTGCTAGAGACAGGCTGGTGGAGTGTTATTATTGGACACTTGCAACTTATTTTGAGCCAAAATATGCATTGGCTCGGGAAATATTTGCAAAAATTTTACTATTTATCTCGATTTTGGATGATATATATGATGCGTACGGTACCTTCGAAGAGCTTAAGCTTTTAACTGATGCAATTGAAAGGTCCGTACTAGAAGTGACAGTTCTGCTTATATTTTATATTACATAGTATATTATTTTATTTTCTATATTATATTTATAATTTTTAGGGTTAACTCTTTCTTCTTAGAAATTATTTAATTTTTTATTTAAAAAATGTGTTTATCTAAATTTTAATAAACTATTATATCTCATGAACATAAAATATGGTGAACAAAAAAATCAAAGAAAGTATGATTTATCTAATTAAAAAAATCTCCCAATGATTTAATTGTGTTACAGGTGGGATATGAGGGCCATGGATCAACTTCCAGAGTATATGCAAATATTTTATAAAGCACTGTTAGATGTTTACGATGAAATTGGCCAGAAATTAACTAATATGGAAGGATATTCATATCGAATGTACTATGCAAAAGAAGCGGTAAATCTCAAATTATGCGTTATTCAATATTTATCTCATATTCACATATATAGTTAATACATTTTTCATAAAATTCAATGATATATGTACACATGGTTATTTTATACTTCTTTATTTTTTATGTACAGATGAAATTTCAGGCAAGAGCATACTTAGACGAGGCCAAATGGTTCAACGAGCACAACATACCCACCTTGGAAGAGTATTTGTGTGTTGCAATACCATCATCTACATATATTATGTTGGTGACCATATCTTTCCTTGGAATGGGGAAAGTAGCCACAGAACATGCCTTCAAATGGTCTCTTTGTAGCCAAAATCTAGCTGCCAGGGCTTCGTCCCTTATTGGTCGGCTCACCAACGATATTGTCTCTCATAAGGTAAAAAATATTTGTCAAACACTAAATTGGGATAATAACAATATAAGTATTATATTTAGTAATATATATATTTGACTAATATATATAACATAGTTCGAGCAGGAGAGAGGACACGTGGCTTCGGCGGTCGAATGTTTGATGAACCAGAATGGTGTGACCGAACAAATGGCAGTAGAAGAGTTATGGAAGAAAGTTGATGATGCCTGGAAGGATATCAATGAAGAGTGCCTTCAACCTAGTCGTCCTGTACCATTTGCACTTTTAACCAGAATTCTTAATTTGACCCGATGTTTAAACTTGTTTTATGAGAGTGATAGAGATAGATACACAAATCCTGATCTTAAGCTAAAAGAGAAAGTTATTGCATTTATTGTTGATCCTATTCTTATATGACTATATTATGTAATATTTGCTCTTATCCTATATCCTTTATTGAAGATTGCTTGTGTGTAGTTTGATTTATGTAAGTAGTAATGAAACTATGGTGGAAGAATTTAAGAAAATTATGAAATAAGAGTTTGAGATTATGAATTTAAATAAAATGTTTTTTAGTAATATGACGAGAAGAAGAAGCTCAAAGCCAACATTTTTCTTCAAAACAGAAGGGCAAAAAAGAAAAAGTGTCTTGATAATCTCTGTAAGCTTTCATAGGCTCCAAATAAAATGTGATGAACCTAATTTAGATAGTATTTTATGTTAATATTTTTATAAGATAAAAGATCATGGAAAGATTCCTCCAATTGAAAAGATTCCTTATCAGTCATATTCACTTGGAGACAGTCATCACTAATCATTTTAGATGTCTTGAAAACTTTCTAACTTACAAAAATAATGTCCTGCAGATCCCTCTTCTCTTCAAGGAAAGGAAAAGAAGACGAAATTTAATAATTTTCATATGGAAACTCTGCCTTGACATTCAGCACATGGATTTTGTCCAATTCATCCATTCCATTGGGAATAAACAATAACATTTAGTACAAATATGATGTTACTCACAAGGATAATCTATTGCAATTGGCCAATCTTATGCCATAAAAAAATAATTGGCTAAACAACTTCCAATTATTATACATAGTTGACAACTTGTACATCTTATTGTGTTTGTTTATTTATGTATGTCGGCATGTGAGTTCTCTTAAATAATAATCCAAGATAGAATAGTCTATTTTCATTCATTAAATGCTTTTTTTGCATGGGAGTTACTTGATGTAGGAAAAAATGAAAAATAATAAATTGGTACATATGTGTCTATCTTGATTTAGTGTTACTCTAGGTCTAGGTGGGACATTAGGGTAATGGATATACCTCCAAAGTATATGCAAGTATTCTCAATGCACTTTTTGATCTTTATGATGAAATTGATCTAAAGTTAGCTAGTGTGGAAGGACAAGCTCATCTCATTTTCTGGGCAGAAGAACTTGTGAGCCTTGAATTACCCGCTCAACAACCATCTCATACCATTGAAGAATTGAATATTAGTTGGGTTGAGTTTGGGATTCAAATTGATACTTCCACTTGGAAGATTTTTTTTCCTCAACATTTTGTTATATTAATGGAAGGCAGAGTCTAAAATAAATATGAAAAGTAGATGACTAAATATTTAAAAAGTATGGCTCTTCCATTCTTAGGAGTATCATTGTATCTATATACCCATTTACTATTTTTACAAACATTGATTCTATTTTATCTAAAACTCTAAGTTAGCTTAAGTTCTTGCATTGTAATTATATATATATATATATTAATTATGTGCTTGATAGTAACCTTTTGTCAACTCAATCATGCTCACCCTATTGGAATAAATCATTGATCATATGCATACTTGCCTGTCCACAATACCTTCTCACATGGTATCAGAGGCTCGCACCCATATCTGAGCTGAAACTGGAAACCCAGCTGGTACCTGAGTATAAAAGGAGAAAACATACCCAACTCGAGGCTATTGTCCTCCCTCGGAGATCGGAACAATAATACTCGACTGGTAGATAGTTGTTGAGGTCGAGTGTTGAGAATTATATGTGGCAAGTGTATCCACGTGGTACGCGAGTGCCGGTGTTAAGAATAATATTTCAAATTGGATAAAATAGAGAAGTGTTATGGATTTATAAGATTAAAATGGTTTCACTAATTATAAGTTATTATTTTTAAATAGACATGTATCTGGTTTATTATCCCTACATAATAGTGTTTATCTATCACTTATTTTCAACTCTACTGGTGACTGGGTGAAATAGAAAGAGATGACAATCCAGCTCTACAAGAATAGTGAGATGAGAGAAAAAAAAAATACCCACCATTCCTCCTCTTCAATCTGAAATAGCACATCCCCACCCTCCTTTCTCTGATTTTTTTTTTGCCTTGTCCTTGTCACTCAACTGAGGTCATTCCCTCTCTTCCTTGCTAATTTGGTAGGATGCATGTCCACCAAAACACTGTTGTTGGCGTACATATAGGGACGTGTGCGTCCTAGGAATATCTAAAATAAATTGGCCAACCCTCCTATCTATTATAAACTAAAAAAAAAAAAGAAAGCTATCAAAAACGGAATAAAAGTGACAATATTTTATTTCTAAAAAACTATAAAGAATAAAATTAACCCTAATAAGCGATACTCCTCACTCACTAGGGAATCTATAATAATTGGTCAATCTATTGCCATAAAAAAATAATTGACAAACAACTCGTGTCCTTACGTTCATAGAGGGAACAACTTGTACGTCTTAGTATTTGTTTATGTTCCCATAAATTGGCCAATTTTTTGGGTTTTTCTTACTATTTAAAATGGCACAAATTCAGATTTATTTGTTAAAATTTGAATACAATTCAATCTGTAATATAGTATATACTAGCTCTAGCATAAATCTAAATACAACACAAATTTAAATTCAATCTTGTATGATGGACATGAAACACTAGTCAAACTCGTGTTTGAGTATGTACGATGGAATAAAATGATTACAGTTAAACTCAAAATTAAAATTAAATAAATAAGAAAATTTGTTTATAAATTCAAGTTAAACCGAATATTAATTCGATTCAAAATCAAGTGATCGAACAAAATAAAAAATCAGTTCCGGTCTATTACATGTTAAACATGGATTTCAGATGTAAAGTGAAATCCTAATTACGAGAGATTATCTCCCTATTCCTTCATTTCATCATGCATGACCTCCATCTCTCCATTAAAATATTCCAATTTTAATGTTCCGCAAATAAGACCTTTTGTGCTGTCGCTTTTATGCTTGTCTTATCCTCCAACTCAACTGTTCATGTTCTTCCTTAAACTGAATGCATGCAAACCAAATGAGGAGTGACATATGTCTTATGTATTAGGAGAATCTCAAATAGACTTTTATTATTATATTAAAATAGCCATTCTCAAGAACACTCTCATCACATGTTCTACATATAAGAATATAATGTACTTGAATTATATGCTCAACAATTATATTTGTTAAAAGTATAATTTCTATCTATACGAAATAATAAATATTATGAATTTATATATATATAATATTTATTACTATTCTATAAATTTATAGGAGGAAAGCTTGGGCCGCCCCAAGATGTTGGGGTTTTTGTGGTAGATTCCAAGAGATACTCTCCTCTCCATATTCATTCATTCCGTCAAGCAATGGCCTCCATCTCTCTATTAAAATATTCCAATTTTAAGCGGCAGCAAATTACTACTCAACTGGCCGTTCAATTGTCCCTTCAACTACATGCATACAGACAAAATGATAGATGCGGATGTGAGAGAGTGACATGTATCCTAAGTCTATTAGGAGAATATCAAATAGCCTTTTCTTTTCTTTATTTTATTATTATATCAAATTTATCTTAAAATAACCCTAATTAAAAATACTATTACTTGAATGATCAGCTCAACAGCTATCTAATATAAATGAATAATTGAATATTATGTATGTTAATAGCATGATTTATACTGATAAGAAATAATAAATATTATGAATATATATATATATAATATTTATTATTATTTAATTTAAACTTTTATTAAAAAAATTAATAAAAAATTAACATATTCATTTATTGGATAATGATATTTTCTCACAATAATTGGATCAAACAGTAATTAATAATTTTTATAAAAAGAATGCACTTCTTTCATTACTTTACTTAAAATTTTTTTTTCTTATTATAGATGGGTTTAGAATCAATAGAAACAAGTTTGACCATACAAAGCAATCTCATAATATCTTGGGACTTTTTAGTAGTATCACTATATATATATATATACATACATATTTATGATATTTTCAAAAAATCCATTAATGAAGTGTAACCTTTAGGCATATAACAAATGAACATGTATTTATAATTAATTGATTTTCACCCACCGTTCTAAATTAACAAGTGATTTCTAATTATATATCTTATTATTTTGGAAACATATGAGTATAATTAATAGCTATACATTTGTTTGGTCCAAAAAATTTAGTACTGAAACATCTTTATTCATTTATTTACTTTTCTTGTTTTGTAAAAATAAAATATTCTAATTTTAATTAATATATAATTCAACTCTTGTTATTGGCCCAATTTTTATTAGAAGAATTTTATTTTAAGAATAAATTTTTAATGATTAGATTTGAAATTTGACCTAACTCAATATTTTAATATCATATAATTTTATCAATAAAAAAAGAATATTCCAATTCATCTACTAATATAATAAGGGGTATGCATCTACCCTCTAAAACACATTATTAGTAGTAATCACAGCACCAAAGAAAAATGTCAGCTCCATTTATCACTGTGTCTGCAGCTCCTACTTCCCCTCCAGTATCTCCTATTGGGCATCCCAATGGCAAACTGGCTAATTTCCCCATTTAGTGGGGTGACCTTTTCCTCACAAATCCTGACTTGAAGGTATACCAATATTCCTATAGTTAAATCCATACATATATATATATATATATTATCTCTATAAGCCAGTTAGGGACAACCACAATGTGTATTGTATGTGAAGTATGTCATTCCTTGTAGATGAACATTGACAGCATGCAGAACCCAGTAACTGAAGTGGAAGGTTAATATGATGATTGCTACCATGGACTATGAGAAAAAGTTGCATATGATTGATCAGATTGAGCGTCTAGGTCTCGCCTATCATTTTGAGAAGCAGATTGATGAATATGTGGAGCAAATTAAAAACATTTACTTTGAACATGAAGGATATGCATCCTACTTGATCACCTTGACCTCTATACCCTGCCCTCTATACCTATGCACTTGGTTTGTTATTATTTGAGCAATTAATTAGTTATTTTCTATACGACTTGCATATAATGAGTTCTTAAGTATTTGTACCCTTATTTTCTTTATATATATTATAATATTTTTAGAATAAATAGAAATGTATTTTACTTGACAAAATATATTTTTAGTAAAAGTATAATATAAACAACTTCTAATCATAATTAATTCAAGATTTTCTAAATATTGTACCAAAATAACTATTACTGATGTCATATTTAACAAAAAACATAATATTAAAGGGTTTTATGTTTATATAAAATTAAATAAAGGTTTGATATTAGTAATATAATTAAGTGATTTATTTTGTTATACTAATATGTGGCTGACTAATTGACTGTTGGAGAAAAAAATATTTAAATGCAGATATATTTCAAAAGTTTAATGATGGAAGTACAGTAATATTCAAGTACTCCCTCACCGACACAAGAGGATTGTTGAGCCTTTATGAGGCGAGTTATTTGAGAGTTCATGGTGAGGACATCCTCCAAGAAGCATTTACCTTCAGGGTTAGTCATCTGAAAACATTCATGAAGCAATACAACGAAAAGAATCATGAGAATGATGGGTGGTCGTTACTAGTGAGAACTGAAGGTCATTCACTGGCTGGCCAAGTAGGGCATGCCCTGGAGCGGTGCCTTTGGAAAGGGCTGGCCAGGATTGAAGCAAGATTCCACATCTCCCTCTATGAGGAAGAAAGCTGCCACAGTGAAGAGCTGTTAACTCTGGCAAAGTTGGACTTCAACTTTCTCCAGAAGCAGCATCTGAGGGAAATCCATGGGATTTCAATGTGATTGATATGTTAATCAAGTTTTTAAGCTGCTCTGCTTTATGCTTTCTCCCCTTTAATTATTTTATGATTAAGGTGCTACCTAAAAGTTGTCTGATCAATTCTTTGCAGATGGTAGAAAGAGAAAAATATTATTAGAAGGTTGCCTTTTGCTAAATACAGGGCTAGTGTAGTCTTGCCTCACAACCTATTTTGAGCTAGAGTATGCACTCGCTCGCTCCGGAGATATTTGCAAAAGTTTTACTATTTGTCTCGGTTTTGGATAATATATATAATGCTTATGGTACCTTCAAAGAGTTTCGATGAATACCATGTCATAATTCATCCGTACACTCAATAATAAAGTATCAAGTGACCTTAATATACAATATTATCTAGTATATTATATATTTTTACCTTATAAAGGGGTTACTTATTTTTTTCTTGGTTTTTATTTATTTTTTTTATTAATTTAATTATTAATATTTATTAAAATTTCATCAAACAATTATATCAATGGTAAGTGTAAAATATTTATTATTGTTACAGGTGGGATATTAGTAGGATGAATCAACTGCCAGATTACATGCAAGTATTTTATAAGGGTGTTTTAGATATTTTTGATGAAATTGAGAAGTTGGCCGAAAGGAAAGTTTTATGGCATGTACTAAGCAAAAGAAGCTGTAAACCTCGTATTATCACCTTATATAAATTCATCATATTAACGTACATAATCATATATGCACGAGCCTCTTCACTTCTCTTGCAGATGAAGATTTAGGCGAGTTCGTACTGTTCAACGAGCATAAAATACCTACCATGGAAGGGTACTTGTCATTAGTCTGCCTTCAACTGCATGTATGCTATTGACAATCATATCTTTTCTAGGAACTGGAGAAGTGGGCACAGAGCATGCATTTAAACGGCTTTTTAGTAGCCAAAATAAAGCTGTCAAGGCCTTGGAATTTATCGGCAGGTTCACCAACGATATTTTCTCTTACAAGGTAAATAATATTTTCTCAAATTAAAAAATATTACGTTGATTTTTAAAAGGAAGTGTCACTTTTCAAATATATGAAATTTTAAAAAATCACTTTAAAAAATAAACGTGGGTTAATTGATAAAAAATTAATGTGTGTTAATTGAAACTGATGCCTTATATGTGTAATACAGTTCCAACAGCAGAGGACATGTGGCTTCAGTAGTGAAATGTTTCATGAAGCAGAACTGTGTGAGTGAACAAAAGGCGGTGGAAGAACTCTGGAAAAAGGTTGATGATACATGGATAGATATCAATGAAGAGTATATTCAATCTCGTTATTTTTCAGATGCACTAATGATCGGAATTCTTAATTTTACACGATTTATTAGCTTATTTTATAAAAATGAAAAAGATACCTACACAAGTTCCAGTATCAAGCTGAAACAAGTGTGTGCACTACTTGTTGATCCTATTCCGTTATGAAGATATCATTGGCCTATGATCCTAAATCTGATTGTAATTGTTATTGTTCTTTCCTGCTTTTCACATCTCTCTATTCTTAAATTCCATGATGATGATAGAGTAATATGCCTTGCTATGTATTGTGCAACTTTTTTTGTTCTTTTAATGTTATTCCATGATGATTTGGAACTATAACATACTATGTAAAAATGTCTCCCAATTTACAGAAAATGGATAAAAGGTGTATCAAGTGGATCTCTACCATTAACCATCTCTAATAATCTCTACTCCTTACACGGAATAAGAAAACTTGTCATAAGGTGTATTAATTGAACAGAGTCATCACTATCATTCCAGAGTTCTTGGAAACTTCCAAAAATGATGTCCAAAGATTCCTATTGGAGGAAAAAAAGACTAAAATTGGAGCCTAAAAATTTAAGGAAGGAATTGAGGCAGGTTGTTTTGCGCTCAGCAAACTCTGGATAAATAACACCAGAAACACATGGTTTCTGTCCACCTCATCCAATGGGAATAAAAGTATAACATTTAGCCCAAATATAAATTTTCTTCAAGTTATGAACCCTAACATGTGAATGTGGTGCTCATCACTAGGAGAATTTATAACAATTGGCCAATCCATTGCCAATAAATTACATTTAATCTACAATGCACAAATCCAACAATTAATTACATATAGATTATATTTAAAATTTTTTCAAATATTTATATATTCTTTATTAATGTAAATATCTGATTAAACCTATACAAATTTTCTAATTGTACAACTTTATCAATAAGGGTTAAACATTATTTATATATTACTTGCGTCATCCATGACTTCCATCTCTGGAGGAGATTCACCCTTCTTTGCTGCATGAAATTCCACCATGACTTTTCTGAATTGTTTGCATTGTGCATCCTCCTCCTTTGCATATCGACCAAAGAAAGCTATAATGTGGATGTCCATATATGGACGTGTGCCTGCTAGGAAATTTTAAAATAAATGTCCATCTCCCTATTTAGTTAAAAAAATAGAATATTCCACTTAATCTCCTAATATTATTAGTGGTAACTAGGAGATGAAATTTGAAAATAATTGCACACCTTCCTATTTAATTAAAATAATACAAGTTGATATAATAATGAAAAAATATAGACATTATGAGGGTAAAATATAGTTTTATCATTTATAAGAACTTTTTAAAATATTTACATAGTTATTTGGAAACTTTAATACAAATAAAATTTATTAAATTTTATGCCAAGAACAATGATGACTGCATCATGAGCTATTCAAAAACTAAGTATTGGATTCATCACTAATTACCCACAATTAAGCATTTAACAGTTCTAGAATTCAGCTTCCTTTTAAATAAATTAGAAAATACATCTAAATAGCTTAAAATAGGTAACATAAAGTTTGTAACTACTCCAAGTTTTTTCAATAATCATATTATTTATAGCATTTATGGTGCTATAATTTAAAACATAAATGATACAGTTGCATCCTATAGTCAACTCACTCTTCTCATTTCACACTTCCCACTTAAACCTTATAATTTTATTTAACCTTCTCAATTATACTACTAATAACATTTTGATTTTTCATAACACATAATATATAATATGATATAATGATATAAAATTCATATGTTATGATATAAATATGTTTTGGATCATATTCTTAAATTAAATCTTTTATGCATAAAATTCTCATATGCACCATACAAAAAAATTAAGTTATTACATATAATAAAATTGTTTCAAACATATAATAAAAATTATAATAATTTTCTTTTTTATTAAAAACTTTATTGGAAAACCTCCATTTTCATATAATATTATAAATTAAAAAAAACCTGTAACTTTAAATAATAAGAGACCAATAGTACTTGATTTGAACAAACTCAACATTTGTACAATACTACAATATTCGTGTATATATATATATATATAACTTATTTCCCTATATACCACTCCCAATAATTTCAAAATTTCTATAATTTAAAATATGGTTTACGAACTTTTTAATATATATAAATTAATTACTAAACTTTTTTTAATGGTAATTCAATTCTAAAATCATATAATATCTACATTTTCAGTTCTTATTTTTCTGATTTATCGAACACTTTTGAATTTCCAACAAAAATGGGTATGATCATACATCCATGGACGTTGAAATGAGGTACTAAGGAGATAAAGCTTAATGTGGAGGTATTGAATGCAACAATGGAGGTTGGTGGGAAGTGAGATTTTTCTATGTGCTTTATATATTAGAGTTGTATAGGTGCGTGCAATTGTATTAATGTAAATGCAGCACTGGTTTCATAGTAAAAAAATAGGACATGCAACAAGTCGTGAGACTTTGAGTGACATTAGTGGAGGTAATTTAGAGCCAACAGATGGTCAATTATTGATACATGCCCTACCCTATGTGATGTGAATCAGACTAAAGAGACTACGAATTCACAAGTCCAATCAACCAAACCTGCAATGGAGCTGAATAGTTCATCACCAAATGAGATGAATACACCAAATGAGATGAATAATCATTTGAGTCTGCAAGAGGGCACAATCACAAGGTCAAGGGCTAAAAGATTTAAAGAAGCTTTATATGGGCTGATTAAAGAGATTGCTGAATATTAAAATAGAAGCCCAAATGAAGAGCCCAAGATGAGCCCAAGAGAAGGTCCAGATTTAATTAATAAGGAGAGATTTATAAATATAATACATCTCTTAGGATAATATTAGGTAGTTAGATTAGATAAGGTTAGCTTATAACCATAATAGATTTTTTCCTCATTATGTGGATCATTCGGTTGTTTTCTGAGCCTATAAAAGGCATACTCCACAGCATTGGAGAGACACACTTTGGAATTTATATCTTGTGAGGTTTTGTCTTCTGTCTATCTTGAAAGAGCTTTTGAACTTATCAGGTTTTTACCTGTGGCGTTCAAGCAATCAAGACTTATCACCCGGGGTTTTCTAAGAGTTCTTCTTAGAGGATTTGGGTGTGGCGTCTACATATTCCATACCTTGTTTCTCATATAAACAAGGTATATTCCATCTTTTCGCACTTGCGTCATGAAAGTCTTGGGATCGTTGCCATATTTGGTGTAGGGTGTCGTCAGCATATTGGCGAGGTTCGCATCAGTTGGTATCAGAGCACACGGTTGCACGGCAAGTTCTATCCCATATTTTTTTTATCTTGATCTTTTTTTAACTTCTCTTCTATTCTCAATAAAAAAATTATTATATTCTTCTATCTATCTTCTCTTCAGTAGGTTAAAAAAAAGAGAAAAAAAGCCAAAAAAAATTCAGGAAAAAAAAGGTAAAAGAAAAAAAAAAGAGGCACACAATTCTATCTTATATCTCATTCTTATTCTGCTCTATCTAAGTTTATTACTTTATTCCATCTTAATTTCTTTCTTCTCTATTTAAATTTTACTCTTATTTCTGAGTCTATTTATACCTCTCACTTAAATTCTTTGGAATTACTTTTTGAAAACCTTTATTGATTTGTCTTGATTGTTCCTCAAGTTGAACTACTTCGTAAAAACGATTTGTTTTTAAAGTTCAATTTAGATTGAAATAAGACATTCGAGAAGAAAAAGGCAAGAGTGTTTGAATCTTTAAGAAAAAGCTAATTGAGTGTCAAAACACGAGTGATTGAGAGAAATATGTGAGTGAGCGTTTTGCCAGGTCCTTCTGTTATTTTTATCATTTGTAGGAACTCATGGCACAACGACGAGGAGATACGCCAAATGAAGAAAATTCCCAACAACCAATTCCAAATTTACAAATGCAAGCCACATAATAAGCGAAATGAGACGAATGCTGAAGTCCGAGTTGGAACCGCTTCATGAGCGGATTTATCAATTGGAAGAAGGAGTGAGGGGTTTGCGTCAACATACCCCTACTGAACAACGACCTCGAAGCTTTCAGCCAAGACGTTTTGATTCACAAGAACTCGAGGAGTTCGATCGATATGCTCATAGAGAACGACCCTGAGTTGATGACAACCTGGATAATATCAAGTTGAAGATACCCTCTTTTCAAGGAAAAACTGATCTAGAAGCGTATCTTGAATGGGAAAAGAGGATGAAGATGGTTTTTGACTGTCATAATTACTCGGAGATGAAAAAGGTACGACTTGCTGTTGTCGAATTTACTGATTATGCTATAATATGGTGGGATCAGTTGGTGAAGGAAAGGAAACGAAATCACGAACGCCCTGTGGAGTGTTGGGATGAAATGAAAGCGATCATGCGACGATGATTTGTTCCCAGCCACTATCACCGGGAGTTGTTCAATAAACTCCAAAGGCTTACCCAAGGATCAAGAAGCGTCGACGAATACTTCAAGGAGATGGAGATTGCGATGATTCGAGCAAATGTGGAGGAAGACAGAGAGGCAACAATGGCGAGATTTTTGCATGGTCTAAACCATGAGATAGCTGACGTGGTGGAAATGCAATATCATGTTGAGCTCCAAGATATGGTACATCAAGCTATCAAAGTCGAACAACAATTGAAGAGAAAGAGTTTACACAAAAGGGGATTAAACAATAGTTCCTCGAACTCATGGAAACCATCCTCAAGGCGATTTGAGAGTCAGTCAACTCAACCTCAGCATGCTCCACTAAAAGAGACAACCAAGCAGGCTGTGGCCCAAAATCAAGGTAACACCCATATCACAACTCCCAAAACTTGTGATATTAAGTGTTTCCGATGCCAAGGCAGGGGTCACATTGCAAGTCAATGCCCAAATAAGCGAGCAATGGTGATCAATGCTAATGGTGAGATTGAGACCGATGATGAAAAAGAAGATATCGATCTGGGGATGCCACCACTTGAAGATGCTGATGAATATGCAGAAGAAGGGGAATTGTTGGTTGCAAGACGAACTCTCAGTGTTCAAGCCCAAGAAGAAGAAAACAATCAGTGTGAGAACTTATTTCATACTCGTTGTTGTGTGAAAAATAAAGTTTGTTGTGTTATTATAGATGGGGGAAGCTGCACTAATGTAGCTAGCACTGAGCTGGTGGAGAAATTGGCATTACCAACCTTAAAGCATCCGAAGCCCTATCGACTACAATGGCTAAACGACCAAGGTGAACTCAAGGTAACCAAACAAGTGTTGGTTGCATTTTCTATTGGAAAATATCAAGATGAAATACTATGTGACGTGGTACCAATGCACGCGTGCCATATACTTTTGGGACGACCTTGGCAGTTTGATCGTCAAGTTATGCATGATGGATTCACTAATAGGTACTCTTTTGTGATGAATGAGAGACCAATATCTCTTGTACCATTGACTCCAAGGCAAGTTTTTGAGGATCAACTGAAAAAGAAAAAGACAAATAAACAGAAAATAGAAGAAAAAAAGAAAGGAGAAATATCAGATTTGAAAAAAAAGAGAGTAAAAGCAATTTTATTGCAAGAAAAAGTGAGATCAAGCGAGCTTTACTTTCACATCAGGCTCTTATTGTACTTATGTACAAGGACGCCTTTTTGAGTACTAACGATCTTGTCAGATCTTTGTCGAGCAATATTATTACTGTTTTGTAGGAATTTATCGATGTCTTTCCTGATGAGATACCACCAGGTTTGCCACCAATTCGAGGAATTGAACATCAAATTGATTTAATCCCTGGAGCGACGATTCCCAATCGACCAACATATAGAAGTAACCCTGAGGAAACAAAGGAACTTCAACGCCAAGTCCTAGAACTGATGGAAAAGGGGTATGTTCGAGAAAGTATGAGTCCATGTGCTGTGCCAGTGCTACTTGTACCTAAGAAGGACGGAACATGACGAATGAGATAAAGTATAACAATTCAACATATGATTTCTCTCATATAATAATCTAAAATAAAGTATTTCATTTATATTAATAAGTATTACTACTTTTAAGTTTAAAATTCCAAATATAAATGTACATTTTTTGTTATAGACTTATAATATTTTCTATATTTTTTTTATAAATATGATGATAGTTAATAGTTATACATATTTGTTTGGTCCAAATTTATAACCGTAATCAATGTTATTAGTAGGTGGATTTTTAGCTTCACTAGTAGCCATCTCTAAACCATGCATAAATCCACGGATGATTCAGAAAAAACAATTATAAATATGTATATATTTACTATTTCTCCCTAAAATTCTAATTTATCACTTCTATTAAATTTCATCCCAAATAATTTCTGAAATTAAAATTGTTTCGTTGTGCCTAAGGTTCAAGGTGCTAACCAATGGAAAATGAACAAAATATTGATCTATTTTCATGATCTAAAGAGACAAGTGATTCTCTCCATATACCTTCATTTCGTGATGCAAGACGTTCATCTCTCTCGAGTAAAATTGGTAAGCATTCTTGCTGATACTTTTATGCGTTGTCTTATCCTCCCACTCGAGTAGAGCTTGTCGTATGGTTCCTCTTCTTCCTTAAATTGAATTGAATGCATAGAGATAAAATCAAAGATAAATGTGGGTGTGATATAGTGATTGGAGAATCTAAAATAGCCTTTTGTTTTTTATATTTTATTAAATCCATGACATTTAGAGGTGATTAATATACTCATCAAGTTCTTAAGAGCTCGGTTTACAAAATTTCCCTTTCTTTATATGTTTTGTAACTAAGGCAACTACCAAAAACTTGATGAACAAATCCTATGCAGAAGGTGGAAAGAGAGACATTTCGTGGAGTGTTATTATTGGACTTGGAAACTTATTTCTAGACACAGTATGCATTTACTCGGGACATATTTGTAAAAGTTTTTCTATTTGTCACGGTTTTGGATGAAATATATATATATATATATATATATATATGTGATGTGTATGGGTCAAACAATCGTTGTACACTTTCACACCAGTTCATGCTTGAATGATGATGCTGATTATGATTAATTAATACACCTTCGGATGTATTGTGCCAATTGTTTTGCTTCTCCAAAGCAAGAGATATTTAGTGAAATAAGTATGTCCTACCATTTGTTACTGCTTTAGATTATATATATAACATATTAAGGTAGCATTTAAGCTTTGTATCAATTTTATTCATGCTACCTTTCAAATAGCAATTAACATTTCTCTAAATCCACTCTATTGATACTCTCTATAAACACATACACACATGCATTGTCATAAATCTCAGCACCTCACATGCCTGAGCTCAAATATTGTAAATTTTGTTGGTTATTCTCTTCATAAATTATATATATTTTGTACTTTTGATATTTTTGTTAATCTTAAGTTCAAGAAAATAAGTCTAATTATCTAAATACACTACAAAATAAGATAAACATGAGAAAGCGGACTATAAAATTAGTAATTCATTAATATAGTTGAAAAAATCAAATATTGCACACTAATCATGGAATTGGATATGATCTATGTAACTTGTATCTTTTCATGTACATATATACTTTATATTGGTAAGGTGCCATGAATTCATTATCTAAAATACTACCCTAAATTAGATAAACAAAAGTAACTTTATGCTTCAAATTAAAAATTAATGCTACTGTATACTTTATTAATATGTGCAATCTCAAATAAAAACATTAAAATAAACTAAATCAACTAAAAATCACTTATCCCCTAATATTAACATTAGTTTAACTTATATCATGGTTTTTTGAATTCAGGCTCATGTTCCTTGCGGATAGTAAGAAAAATATCATACTAATATTTTATAATAATTAATAAGTTTTATAAGACAAACATAATTTTATGTTAATATTTTTATAATATAAAATATCATATAAAAATTCCTCCAATTAAAAAGATTCCTAATCAGAAGTCATATTCACTTGAACTGAGAGTCATCACTCATTATTTTTGATGTATTGGAAACTTTCTAACTTAGGAAAATAGTGTCCGCAGATGACAAAATTTGATAATTATCAACGGAAACTATGGCTAGACATTGATATGAGAAGCATGTGATTTTTGTCCATTGGAATAAACAATAACATTCCTTACAAATAAGATATTTCTCACAATAATATTCTATAGCAATTGGCCAATCTTATTCTATAAAAAAATAATTGGCTAATCAATTTCCAATTATTCCATTTTCATTCATTAAATACTTTTTTTTTACATTGGAGTTGACGTAGAAAAAAATGAAAAATAATAAATTGGTACATATGTGCCTACCTTGATTTATACACGAATTCCATCTAAGTTAATATAATATTCTCTCAACTCAACCATGCACAGATCAAGGGTCACCCCTATTGGAATAAATCATTTGAACATATGTATATTGTTCATGTTTATCTTATTTTCACCTTGCTGGTCAGATTCCTTCAAAGTGAGTGTCTGTTGGTCAGATTCCTTCAGAGTGAGTGGGTGAGTGGGTGAAGGAGAAAGAGATGACAATTCAGCTCTTGGGAAATCGTGACATAAAAAACACCCCGCATTCCTACTCTTCAATCCAAACACTCAGCATTCCCCCTCTTCAATCCGAAATAGCACATCCCCACCCTCCTTTTTCTGATTTTTTTTGCCTTATCCTTGCCACTCAACTGACATCATCCCGTCTCTTCCTTGCTAATTTGGTAGCATGCATGTCCACCAAAACACAGTTGTTGACATCCGAATGGCAGCGACCTGTGCGTCCTACGAATATCTAAAATAAATTAGCCAACCCTGCTATGTATTATAAACAAAAAAAGAAAAGAATAAAAGTGATAATATTTTATTTCTAAATAAACTTTTAAAGAGTAAAATCGAATGTATTATTTTTGGATTGAATTATTTTAAGCTTGAATAATTTTTTATTAAACCTTACAATTCAAACAAAATTTACTAGTTTTTTTTAAAAATAATATTAATTAAGATATTATATATTTAGAAATAAATTCTGACTAATGGAGTTTATATATCATTGTATATTAATATTTTTATAATATAAAAGATTAATGATTAATATTTTCACTGTTTCAAAAGCTTGTTAGCTTCCTTCCACCCACATGAAGAACAATTGCTATCATAAGCGGTGTTCATTGATTTTTTTTTTGAAGTTTCTAACATCACTTCATTCATGATATGGGCAGATTCCTCTCAAGAAATAGAAGACAAAAAATTAGAGCCTAATTTGTCCCATTTCAACGAATCCGATATGAATTTTCTTGGTTTTATTAACCCTCCCATGTGATGCTCTCACTAGGGCAATGTATGACAATTGACCTGACCCATCTTATATAAAAATGGCCAAATAACTTGTCCAAACCTAGATAGGTTGAAATTTAAAATATGTTGATAGGATATAACTATCGGTAATGTAAATATTTTTTATTAATAAATAACTAAATAAATTATATAAATAAATTATTTTTATACGTTTAAAATAATATAAAATTATTATAATATAATATTAACTAATAAAATTATATTTTATATTATAATTATTTAAAATATTATTATAATAATATATCAAAATATTTTAATAATTACTTTAATATTAGTATGATTATTACTCACTTGAAATATTAATATAAATTTTAGTTTGTTAACTAATATTGAGAATGTACCTAATAAAAAATGATAAATGTTTGATAAATAGGTAAGTAATTTAAGCATTAATACCAATAAATCTAATATTAAGAAAATTAGAATTATTGAATATTAAAATAGTATAATGTATATAATAGATTACATTGCAAATATATTTGTTCAATCTCTTATTTATTATAAAATTAATTATGAAAGCATATGAGAAAATAAATATATTTATAAAAATGAGTTGAGAATAGAAAGAAAATTAATGAATTTTGAGAATATTTTTATCAATATAAATAATGATATGATATTTTATATGATAAATTACATAGGTTATTGTTATAAATTTATTTATGAATGTTAAGTAAATGTGACCAAATGTATTTTTAATAAGAGAGACAATTTAATTATTATTATTTCTAATAAGATGAGAAATTATATTAAAATTGTGAAATTAGTTATTTATAACACTCAAAGTTTATGATGGATGATAATTATAGTGGGTGATTTTTTTGGAACCAAATGAAAATAATACTATTTAGTTTGAAAACTAATGAGGTGTAAATAAATAATTAATTTCTACAAAATTTACAAATAATATATTTTTATAGAAAATCTCTCCAGGTGTGAAATATTAAAGTGTGTCAACTATGCAAATAAGCCTGACAATATATATATATATATATATATATATTATAATCATGATTTTTTATTTAAATGTTGAATATGTATTTTATAAAATAGATATTTGAATTTATTATATTTTATTAAATAAAATTTATATATAATTAAAAAATATAGATTAATATTAGCCGTTGATGCTTTTATATGTTGCATATTTTAGTCAAGTGAAGGGTAGTCTCCTCCACTCAAGTGAAACCTTGTCTCATTGTGATACTTAGGTAATACTCTACCACTCAAATTAATATGACCAAAAAATTGACTAACCAAACTAATTTTTGTTTTATTCACAATATTTTAAATCTTATTTTTATTATTCATTATCACATATTTAATATAAATTTATTTATCAAATACTACTAAATATATTTAATAATTATATAGCTCAAGTGAGATTTATAATTTATTGTGCATATATAGTAGTATATTATGAGAAATGACTATTCAAAACACAACTCTTATACAAGAGTATTAACACAATTATTTGGGACTTAAAGTTAAAGAGAAATAAATTTAGGGACCTAATTGCAAATAAATGAAAGTTTTACTTTTTCATTCATTTGGAATGAATAAAGGTGATTAGGCCGAAGGATAATTAACCAAAATGTTCATATCGTGTAGGAACATGAAGTACCGGTAACGCTAGCAAGGACAAGCTTGTGTGAATACCAAGAACCGGTCTACTGGAATTCACGGCATTAACATGTGAGTGGGTTTACTAACATCATACCCGGTTGGGATGATGAGCACAACTTAAAGTTAAAAACCACTTACCGGTTGTGAGTGGGTTTACTAATATCATACCCGGTTGGGATGATGAGCATAACTTAAAGTTAAAAACCACTTACCAGTTGTGAGTGGGTTTACTAACATCATACCCGATTGGGATGATGAGCACAACTTAAAGATAAAAACCACTTACCGGTTGCGAATGGAAATTTTATATCATACCCGGTAAAGTACCTCGGTATAAAAACCCACTATTTAGTGGTATTTTAATCATCACCACTTAGAGAAAGTGATGTGAAAATTTTGCGAAAAAAAAAACTACTTACTGGTTTTAAGTAGATCATATCCGGTTGGTATGATGAGACTTCCTCGAAGGAAGTTGAAAACCCGTTCATCGGTTATGAACGGAGATGTCCTTATACCGGTTGGTATAATGGACAGTGAAAACCTATTTTGTCACAAGTGTTCTCCCCTGACCGTGTGCCAATGCTTAAACTATTTGGGAGACCTTCTTGACGGGAGCTCGAATAGCTCTTATAGGCCGGGGGCCTCGATTTTGGAACTTGAGGGCTAGAATGCCCAATTGTTTTTTGAAAATCTCGTATAGTGGGCCCAAGACCAGTTGGCACGAGCAGGAGCTCGTAAACGAATATGATATATGTGCCATAAAACTTAATAAGTGAATTGTTTGGCCATGGTACCAAGATAGGACCAACATGCTCAGTCAACTAGCAGCAATGCGATATGACAGGTCGACGGACTAGTCAAGACAAACAGTTGCCGGTTGAGTTGAGAGTCAGGGCCGTTGGACCAGTGGCACCACAGATTACATGGCAATATAAGAAAACATTGTTTGTGCATGCATTGTGAGTACGGGATCGTCAAGATGCCTATGAGGGGTAGTGATGCGTCCTAAGGGCACTGGACGACCTGGTGGCTATAAGGGCAGTTCGTCGTTCCAAGTGTCTGTGCGAAATTTGGAGTAGTACTAAGCGCATGAGACCGGGGTGGGGATAGGATGAGGTCTCTGTCCTCATACGGACACGAAGAAGTGATTTCGGGATTGTGGGTCGGATGTTGCGTACATCCACTCATTCCCAAGGTAGAAGTGGTCGTACTTCTATCCGGGTGGCAGGAAAAGTCGCTCCGAAGCCATTAGCGGGTTCAGTAGTGATACTGACTTGCGAATGTGTGTAACCTTCATGATGAAGGATGTGTGTTGGGTGATGACACACCGGTAACTAAGAAATAATGGAAAAACCCAAAATTTTAAATGAATGGATTTTTGAAAAGAAAGGAGTCTAGCACACTCCATATAAATGTTTTTCTTAAAAGTTAAAAGTAGACCTTTGAAAACCCATTCACTGAGTAGTCGTACTTACCCCTCCCTTATATCCCTTTCAGGAAATCCCGAAAAGCCTACCTTGAAAGACCATCAACTAAGATGCCTGTAAGCATGCAGTTTTGATTATGTTATTCCAGGAAATGGTGTAGGTTTAAAGGACAACTTACTCTTTACGGATTATAATAAGGGGAAACCCTTCAATAAACCAGGAGAGTGGCGGGTTGTTCACGGGGATCCGACCAAACCGGGTCGGGGCGTGACATAAGAAAACCGAGAAAAGAACTAGTTAAATCGAGTGAGAAAAACCGAACCAGTTCACAAACCCAATCATCAGAGAATGGGCAATTTGGGAAATTTACAACTCCTAATTGACCCAAAGTGTTCATAAAAACCTTGGAAAAGGACCTTAGGAAAATTTGGGAGAGAAAACTAGACCAGTTCAGGTGAACCAGTTCAATCTGGTTCGATCTCGCTACTGCTTCTTAAAAGTTCTTCCTTTCATTCTTTTCTTATACTTACAAATCTTTGTATGGCTTATTCATATTAGATTTCTCCCGTTTTGTTCCATATCTCTGCTTCCAATAAGTCCCCTTATTCTAGGGAGTTCCTAAGTACTTGTATCCCAACTCTTTCCAAGAAGGTATTATTCCTGGGATTCTCTTCCAATCGTACTTCTTTCCCTTCTCCTCTCTCCTTGTGTTATCTCATTCGACTTAACCTCTTCAGTGCTCCCATTTAGTTCTTACTTTCTTCCTGGTCACATTTCATTCCTTTTTGGTTTTCCTTGGGATAATCTAATTCCTCTTATTTCCTTACTTTTATTCTTTAAGTCTTTCCTTAATTCCTTAGACTCTCACTAGTCTTCTACGCTTTGATGCTGTCTTCCCTTGCTCCAACTTCTCTTTCCTTTCCTTAGTTAGGATTTATCTCCATTCTAGGAGTCTCTTCTTTGCCAATTCTTATTGTCCCTTTGTGGGAAATCTTACTTGAGAGGTTGAGGTTAACTAGTAATAACCCATTTTTCCTTACCCCTTTACTTTGAACTTTTATTGCTTGCATTCATTCAAGGAGACTCAGAAGTTTTATCAATAAAATTAACTTTCATTCATTCAATAAATATTTTCTTGCCATACTTGGCTTATTATAGAAAATTTCTACCCCCTAATCCCTTGGGGTCATAGGTTGAGAGTTAGCCTTAGAATGGTTGTGGGACTCTAAGGAACTAGTTGGGGTCCATTCATATTCCCTTATGGGACAAACTTCATATATGGCCTCCAATCCATACCACCTTAATACTTCTGCCTCACACTCGTACGTCCACTTCATCCATTGAGAGGGATTGAAGACAAACTAAGTAGGTGGGGGTACTTGGTGGATCTTCATGAGGGTGGCATACACATCCCAGTAATTGTCCCAAGCCTCTTTCTTAGTTGGATTCCTCTTCGGTTGTTGTGGGGCTAGAGGAGGGGTTGGGGTCCTAGGTGGAGGTACATGTTCCTTTTGTCTTTGAGGAGGGTATGTGATGCCTTCTAGTTCCAATAAGGCTCCCACAAGTTTTCGGTAATCTTACACCATGTCCTTGGGTACTCTTTTCTCGCCATTTAAGAATCTTTGAATAGCTGCCTCCCTTGAGGTAGGTGTCTTTTTTAGGTTTATGGGTGGAGAATTGGATTTCACAGCGAACTTCCTAGGGATTCTCAACCCTACATGATAGTTAAAGTTTGATTAACGTCTGGGAATAATATTGATAATGTTTCAATATCTTGAGAATGAATGGATGTACATGACATTTGACCCTCAAACCCGAAAAGAAACTCCATGTCTGTATGAGGACAGAGACCTCATCATGACCGCTCTCTGGTCTCATGCGCATGAAGCTACATCGAGCTTCTGTCACTGCTGGCATGACAAACTGCCTTTATCACCACCAAGTTGCCCAGTAGCCCCTAGGACACATCACTACCCCTCTTAGGCATCTTGATGGTCCCAAACCTCAGTGCATGCACAAAACAATAATTTTCCACATAAGCCATTTAATCTTTGGTGCCACTGGTCCAATGACCCTAACCCTCAACTTGAACTGCAACTGTTTGTCTCGATTGGTCCGTCGACCTATCTTGTCGCACTGCCACTAGTCCATCGAGTATGTCGACCCTGTCTTGGTACCATAGACAAACACATCATTCATTAAAATTTTTATGGCTTAATCTTATGTCTGTTTATGAGCTCCTGCTCATGCTAACTAGCCTTGGGCCCACTGTACGAGATTTTCAAAATTACAAAAAGGGTTCAAGTTTCCCAAATTCCCAATTCGGTCCCCAACTTTTTCAAAATTACCATTTTTCCCCTTCTTTACAAAAATGATAAATTTCACCCCAAAAATTCAAAAAATTGACCAATTTGTCCCCCAACATCTTTTCCATGGCAATTGGCCCTCAATTTTGGGAAATTTCACTTTAGTCCCTCGAATTTTTTGAAAATCCCCAAATTTTCCTAAATTTCCCCAATTTCAACCTTTCAACATGACCGGATTTGATTTCATCCAATTGACCGATCAATCGAAGCTAATTGTTGAAATTGAAGGTCGATTTGAGTTCCTACACATCCATACGATTCAATTGCACTTTGAATCGCATGAATTGACGTCAGAACGAGCTCAAATGGAGTTTAATTAGAAAACTGAACGTAGAGAGATAAAGCTTCGAAAGCTTACCATTAGGGTCGCGACGGTCCGAGCTTTTGATCTTGATAGATAGCTCTCATCCTGAGGTTACTCATAGAATCAAGAATCACCTCAATTCATGTTAAATTGAGGGAGATTTCGATTAGTAAAAATTCGTCGGTTCTCTCTAGCACTGATCGGAATTCACAGAGGGGAGCCAAATTGGCTTACCTTTCTACTCTAATTCGATCATATGAGGGCTAAGGAAGTGTTAGGAGAGCTTAGTTTGGCCTGAGGAGGGCTCGAATTGGCTAATTTTAGATTAACATAAATAGGGCAGCTTCGGTCTATCGGAGCTGCTTCACTGTTTGATCACGCTAGCGCTTCTCCAGCAATCCTCAGAGCAATTAGAGACCACCGACGGGTAGCTGACTTCTCTCCGAGTCTAAAGAACCTGACCATGCCTTCTTTGGCTTAGAAAAACCCTATGTCGGAGCTCTAGTTTGAGCTTTGTCAGAAAACTGAGTAGCTAAGAAAGAGTGAGGTTTTCAGGTGTGAAGTGGATGAATGGCGAGAGGCTCTTTATATAGGGAGCTCGGGGACTCTCCGGTTGTCCATTTGGCACCTTAATGTAGTCATTGATGGCTTGAAATGTACTGAATGGAAATGTTTCCTCTTCATTGGTGTTGTTTGATTTTTTGGCCAGTAAATAGTTTTGTCATCTAAAGGAAGAAGACGACACTGTTCCGAACCGGATTGAACCTGTCTGAACTGGGTTTAACGCTTAAACCGGCTAGTTCAAGCCCGGTTCAACCGACTTTTTTCAAAATTAAAAATTTCTAAATTCATCTAAATTCATTCTCTATCAAATGGTGGCCTCAATTCTCCAATTTGAATTTTCTAAGCCACCTAGAAAATGAATTTAGCGTCTGGTTCAATGATGGTTCAAACCGATCCAAACTGATTCAATTTGGTTCACTTGAACTGGTCTGGTTTTCTCTCCTAAATTGTCCTAAGGTCTCTTTCCAAGGTTTTTATGACTCTTTGGGTCACTTGAGAGTTGTAAATTTCCCAATTTGCCCATTCTCTAGTGATCTTGGTTTGTGAACCGGTTAGGTTTTCTCACTTGGTTTGACTGGTTCTTTCTCTAATTTTCCTTAACTCCAAAGGGGTTTACATTTTTAGTTTTGGTTAATATTTTTCATAATAATATTTTTCATTTATTTTATTAATATTTACTATGTTTTTAAGTTTTTCATACTATTTTGGATATTTTTTAGTTTTTTTATTTTTATATTATAGATGATCCATGCTATTTTTTACATTAACTGGTATTTTTTTTCCTTTTTTCATATTTATTTTTGGAGTTTCTTGTTATTATATTTATTTTTTACTATTTATGGTGTTTATTAAATGCATGTTACTGCATTTTTTTGGTTATATACGTACTTCTAAATATATTTTTTGTGTTTATTTACATTTGGGTTTTACTCATGTTTTCACACTCAATTGCCTTTTTCTTATAGATTCAAACACTCTTACCCTTTTCCTCTCGTATGTCTTCTTTCAATCTGAATTGAACTTTAAAAACAAATCATTTTTATGAAGCAGTTCAACTTGAGGAACAATCAAGACAAATCAATAAGGTTTTCAAAAACCAATTCCATAAGAATTTAAGTGTGGTGTACGAATAGACTCAGAACAATAAAATTTAGATAGAGAAAGAAATTAAGATGAAATGAAGTAGACTAGATAGAGTATAATGAAATTCATGCTAGAATAGTGTGCCTCTTTTTTTTTTTTTCATTTTTTTCCTTTTTTTGTACGAATTTTTTTTGCTCTTTTTTTTTTCTAGCACAGGTTTTTTCTGGCTTTTTTTTTAACCAACCGAAAAGAAGATAGATAGAAGAAGATGAGAATTTTTTTCTTTTATAGAGAATAGAAATAGGTAGAGAAGATAAAAAAAGAACAAGATAAAAATATAGGATAGAACTTGTCGTGCAACCGTGTGCTCTAATACCAACTGATGCGAACCCCGCCAATATGCTGACGATACCCTACATCAAATATGGTAAAGACCCCAAGACTTTCACGACACAAGTGCGAAAAGATGGAATATACCTTGTTTATGTGAGAAACAAGGTATGGGATATGTAGATGCCACACCCAAATCCTTTAAGAAGAACTCTTAGAAAACCTTAGGTGATAAGTCTTGATTGCTTGAACACCACAGGTAAAAACCTGATAAGTTCAAAAGGCCCTTTCAGGATAGAAAGAAGCCAAAACTCACAAAATTGAAATTTCAAAGTGTGTCTTTCCAATGCTGTGGAGTATGCCTTTTATAGGCTCAGAAAAACAACCGAATAGCCCACAAAATAAGGAAAAAAATCTATTATGGTTACAAGCTAATCATATATAATCTAAATATCTAGGATATTTAATAACTAATTTAAAAATCTGAACTACCTAATATTATCCTAAGAGATTTATTATATTAATAAATCTCTCCTTATTTTAATTAAACATGGACTTTCTCTTGGGCTCATCTTGGGCTCTTCATTTGGGCTTCCATTTGAATATTTAGCGATCTCTTTAATCAGCCCATATAAAGCTTTTTTGAATCTTTTAGCCCTTAACCTTGTGATTGGGCCCTCTTACAGTCTTAATATTCATCTCATTTGGTGACAAACTATCCAGCTCATTGTAGGTTTGGTTGATTGGACTTGTAAATTCATAGTCTATTTAGTCGGATTCACATCAGTATGAGGATAGAGATCTCATCTCGACCCCACCCCAATCTCATGTGCAAGAAGCTACTCCAAACTTCTTGACTGTCTGGCACGACAAATTGCCCTTATCTCCATTATGTCGTCTAGCAGCCCTTAGGACCCATCACTACCCCTCTTGGACATATTAATGGTCCTGTACCACAAGTGCATGCATAAATAATAATATTTTCACATATGACCATTATCTTTTATGCCACTTGTCCAACAGCCTTGACCCTCAACCCGACCTACAACTGTTTGTCTAGGTTAGTCTGTCGACCTGGCCCTAATGCACTACCGCCAATCCATCGAGTATTGCCGGTCTTGACTTGGTACCATGGTGAAATCACACAACCATTTTATTAGAAATTCCATGGCTTTCTTAACTCAAGTTTGTTTACAAGCTCCTGCTCGTGCCCATTCGCCTTAGGCCCACTCGCCTTGGTCCCACTACACGTGATTTTTCTAAAATCGGGCATTTAGCCCACATTAGTTAAAAAATCGAGGCCTCTAGCCAATCTGTGTTGTTCTAGCTCCTATCAAGAAGGTTTTCCAAAAATTTTAAGTAATGACACACATTCAGGGGAGAATACTTCTAACAAAAAGTATATTTTTCCGCTTCATCACACCAACCGAGTGTGATGATATCTCCGCTTACAACCCATAAGCGGGCTTCTCCTTTTCTCAAGGAAGTTCATCATATCTACTGGGTATGATGTTAGGTAATCCAACTCACAACTGGTAAGTAGGTTTTTCGTTTCTAAAGTGCTCACCATCCCAACCGGGTATGATGTAATTAAGCCCACTCACCCGATAACTGTAAGGTGTTTGTTCCCAATTGGTTTGCCAAGTCTACGCGAGCTTTCTCTTGCTTACGTTCTGGTCACACGTGTCCCTACATGATTTGGGCAATCTTATCAATTAGGTTTGGCATAACAGCATAGGCTCACAAATTATTAATTAATTGTACTTAGGTTCCTAAAGTTCATTTTCCTTAACTTTAGTTCCCTAATGCCAAGTTTTTCCCCAAATTGAGTCCTAAGGTTTCCAAAATTCCCTTTGTGTCCTCAATTTACTCAAAATTGTATAAGGGGCTCAAGTTTTCCAAATTTCCAATTTGGTGTCCAACTTTTCCAAAATTACAATTTTGCCCCTACTTTCCAAAAATGGTAATTTGCCCCCAAATGTTCCAAAAATCGACCAATTGGTCCCTCAACATCTTTCTCATGGCTAGGCCTTCAATTTTGGAAAATTGCAAAGAGGTCCCTCAATTTTTCAAAATTCCCAATTTCCCTCTTCAAATTGACCGAATTTGATTTTTTCAAATTGGCCATTAAATCTGTGTTATTTGCTCAAATTGAAGGTATAGATCAGTTCCTACAATTGCACATGATTCAATTGAGCTATGAACCACATCATTTGGGTTCGAATTGAGCTCAAATGGAGCTTCACCGAAAAACTGTATGTAGAGAGAGAAAGCTTCAAAAGCTTACCGTCGGAGGTGCAGCGGTCCGAGCTCTCAATCGGGGAAGGTAGCTCTTGTCCTAATGTTCTTTCTAGAATCAAGAATTGCTACAATTGATATCGAATTGAGGGAGAATTTTGTTAGTAAAGTTTACCACTTTCTCTCTCTAACTCTGATCTACAACGATTGAGAAAGGCCGAATTGGCTTACCTTTCAGCTTTGTTGAGGTCGTATGAGGGCTATGGGGGTGTCATGAAGGCTTGGTTTGGCTAGAGGAGGGCTGAAATTAGCCGAATTCAACTCGACCAAAATAGGGCAGCTTCAGTCCGTCAGAGCTACTTCACTGTTTGATTCCGCCGATTCTTCTCTAACGGTTCTCAGTTGAAAGGAAGGTGCTATCAGGCTGCTGACTTCCCCCGAAGTCTGTAGGACTCGACGTTGCCTTCTAAGGCTGAGAAAAATGCCTATATCAAAGCTCTTGTTCGAGCTTCATCGAAAAATGGAGAAGTTGAGAGAGAATGGGTATTTTAGGTGTGTGGAGGATGAATGGAGAGGAGCTCTTTATATAGAGAGCTCGATGTCATGCCCCGACCCCGTTTGGTCAGATCCCCATGATCAACCTGCCACTCTCTCGGTTTATTAAAGGGTTTCCCCTTATTATAAACCGTAAAGAGTAAGGCTTCCTTTAAACCTACACCTTGTTCCTGGAATAACATAAATCAAAACTTCATAATATTTTAAATTTATCATACTTGTCTCACAGCCATCTTAGTTGATGGTCTTTAAGGGTAGGCTTTTCGAAATTTTTTGAAAGGGATATAAGGGATGGGGTGAGTACAACTACTTACTGAATGGGTTTTCGAAACTTTAACTTTTAGGAAAAAGATTTGTATTAGAGTGTGTCGGACTCCTTTATTTCATAAATCCTTTCATTTCAAATCTCGATTTTTACCACCATTTCTTATTAATCACAGTGTGTCATAACCCAACACACATCCTTCATCATGAAGGTCAAACACATATTCGTAGGCTAGTACGTCCACTGAACCCACTTGTGGCATCGGAGCAACTTTATCGGTCACCTAGATAGAAGCACGTCCACTTCTAGCCTGAGAATGAGTGTATGTATGCGACATCCGACCCTCAATCCTGAAATCAATTCTCCATGTTCGTATGAGGACAGAGACCTCATCCCGACCCCACCCCGGTCTCGTGCGCTTGAAGTTACGTCAAGCTTCGCAAGGTCACCTGGTCCAACGAACTGCCATTATATCCAGGTTGTCCACAGCCCTAGGGCACATCACTACCACTCTTGGGCATCTTGAAGGTCCCGTACACACAGTGCATACACAATAAGTATTTTCACATTATGCCTTATAATATGTGGTGCCACTGGTCCAACGGCCCTGACCATCAACTCAACCTGCAGTTGTTTGTCTTGACTAGTCCGGAGACCTGTCATGTTGCACTGCCACTAATTGATTGAATATGTCGGTCCTATCTTGGTACCATGGCCAAACAATTCATTTCCTTAAAGTTTTATGGCATATATCTCATGTTTGTTTACGAGCTCCTGCTCATGCCAATTGGCCTATGGCCCCCCACTGTTCGAGATTTTCAAAATTGGGCATATTAGCCCCCAAGTTTTAAAACCGAGGCCCCCGGCCTATAAGAGCTATTCGAGCTCCTGTCAAGAAGCTCTCCTAAATCATTTAAGCAGTGGCACATATTCAGGGGAGAGCACTTTCGACAAAATATGTTTTCAGCAGTCCATCATACTGACCGGGTATAATGACATCTCCGTTCATAACCAATGAACGGGTTTTCCACTTCCTTCGAGGAAGTTTCATCATACCAACTGAGTATGATCTACTTACAAACGATAAGTAGTTTTTCCACATGATTTTCACATCACTCCTCTAAGTTGTGATGTTTAAAATACCACTAAGTAGTGGGTTTTCATTTGAAGGTACTTATCATGCCCAACAGGGTATGATATAAAATTCCACACACCCGTTAATGCAGTGAATTCCACTCGATTGGTTCTTTGTATTCACGCGAGCTTGTCCTTGCTGGCATTCCCGGTACTTCATATTCCTACACGATATGAACATCCTTGTTCATTATCCCTCGGCGTAATAGCCTTCATTCATTCCAAATGAATGAGAAAACCAAACTTTCTATTTATTTGTAATTATGTCCCTAAAGTTATTTTTCTTTAACTCCCTAATGCCGGTTTTTCCTCAAATTGAGTCCCAAAAATTTTTAAATTTATCTTAGGACCTCAATTTATTCAAATTCACAAAAAGGGGTTTAATTTCCCAAATTTCCAATTTGGGTCCCCCAACTTTTCCAAAATTACCATTTTGCCCTTCCATTACAAAAATGGTAAGTTTCACCCCAAAAATTCTAAAATTCCTCAATTAGCCCTCTAACATTCTTATCATGCCCAATTGACCCTCAATTTTATAAAATTGCATCTTGGTCCTTCAAATTTTCAAAATTTCCTAATTTCCCCAATTTTAACTTCCTAATACAGCCGAATTTGATTTCATCAAATTGACCAATTAAACACTTCTAATTGTTGAAATTGAAGTTAAAATTGTGTTCCTACATCTTCATACGATTCCATAGAACTTTGAATCACAAGTTTTGACGCTGAAACGAGCTCAAACAGAGCGTTGACAGAAAATAGACTATAGAGAGAGAAAGCTTCAATTACTTACCGTTGGGGCACAACGGTCCGAGCTTTTAATCTGGGTAGATAGTTCTCATCCTGAGGTTCATCCTAGAATCAAGAATTGCATCAATTGATGTCGAATTGAGTTAGAATTTCATCATCGAAATTCTGTCGGTTCTCTCTCTAGCACCGGTCAAAAATTGTAGAGGGGAGCTGAATTGGCTTACCTTTCAATCCTAATTCGGCCGTGGGAGGGCAGAGTAAGTGTTGAGAGGCTTGGTTTGGCTTGAGAAGGGCTCAAATTGGCTAATTTCAGCTCAGCCGAAACAGGGCAACTTCGGTCTGCTGGAGCTACTTCACTGTTCCATCACGCCAGCGCTTCTCCGGCGACCCTCAGAGCAAACGGAAACTACAGGCATGTAGCTGACTTCTCCCAGTTCTAAAGAACCTGACCTCACCATGTTTGGCTCAAAAAAGTGCCCAAGTCGGAGCACTAGTTCGAGCTTCATCGGAAAATGGAGTAATTGAGAGAGAATGGAGTTTTTAAGTGTGGAGAGGATGAATGGGGAGGGGGTCATTATATAGGAAGCTCGAGGACTTCTTGGCCATCCGATTGGCACCTTAATGGCGGTCATTCATTGTTTGAAAGTCCCTAGCCAGAGACTTTTCAGCTTCACCCATGTTGCGCGATTTTTCGGCGAGTGAACAGTGTTGTCATATGAAGGAAGAAGATGACACTATTCCGAACCGGACCGCACCGGTTCGGATCGTGTTCAAAGCTTAAACCGGCCAGTTCACCCCCATTCGACCAAAATTTTCAAATCTAAAAATATTTAAATTCATCTAAATTCATTTTCTATCTAATGGTGCATCAAATCTCAAATTTGAATTTTTAAGCCACCTAGAAAAATGAATTTAGAATATGGTTCAATAGTGGTTCAACCTGGTCCAAACCGGTTCAATCTGATTCGGATCCGGTTCACCTAAACCAGTTTGGTTTTTATCTCCAATTCATTCTCAAGTCCATTTCCATGACTTTTGGGACTCTTTCGGTCACTCGGGATCCATAAATTTCCCGATTTTCCATTTCTCTATCGGTTTCAGTTCATGAAGCGACTCGGTTCATAAACCGGTTCAATCCAGTTGGATTCGGTTCATCTAAACCAATATGGTTTTTCTCTTCCAATTTGTTCTAAGATTCTTTTCCAAGGTTTTATGAACCCTTTGGATCACCCGAGATTTGTAAATTTTGAAATTGCCCGTTCCCAAATGATCGGGTTTGTGAACCGGTTCAGTTTTCTTACTCTGTTTAACCAGTTCTTTTCCTGGTTTTTCCTTAACTTAAAAGGGCGGGGTTTACACTCGAGGACCCTCTACCCGACAACTTTCCTTTTTGGTCGAGCTTATCTTCGCCCTGAAATGGCCTGATCGGAGCTATTTTTCCTTCACCGACGTTATTCATTTATGCATTGAATGAACAATGTTGTCATCTGAAGGAAGAAGATGACACTGTTCCGAATCGAATCAGACCGGTTTGATTGGGTTCAATGCATAAATCGGCGGGTTCATGCCCGATTCAACTGGTTTTCTCAAAATTTAAAATTTCTAAATTAATCTAAATTCATTTTCTATCTAATGGTGGCTTCAATTCCCCAATTTGAATATTTTAAGCTACCTAGAAAAATGAATTTAGAAACCGGTTCAATCTGGTTCACCTTGAACCGGTCTGGTTTTCCCTTCCCAATTGTCCCAATGTGTTTTTTTTCCATGATTTCTATAACTCTTTGAGTCATTTGGGATTTGTAAATTTCCCATTTTACCCTTTCCCTATTTGATTATGGTTCATGAACCGGCTCAGTTTTCTCTTTTAAAATGACCGGTTCTTTTCTCAGTTTTCTTATCTATAAAGGGACAGGGTTTACAACTTTCCTCTCCTTTTAGGGGTTTTGTCCCCAAAACATTTTACATGTCAAACAACTGAGAGTACCCATCCCTCATAACGCTCTCGGTTTCCCATGTCTCCTCTTGCACGGGTTTGTTCTGCCAAATAACCTTGACCATAGGAATCTTCTTGTTCCTCAAGTTCTTGTCCCTCCAATCAATCATTTGCACTGATTCTACTTAATAAGTCAGTTTCTCTTCTAACTCTAGTGGAGGTCGGTCCAACACATGGCTAAGATATATGGAATACATCATGTATTCTTTATAAGTCCGGAGGCAGTTGTAATTTATATGCCATTGGCCCTATCCTTGGACTATGGTGTAAGGATCAATGTACCTTGGTTTCAACTTCCCCCGTTGTTGAAACCTAAGTATTCCCCTCCATGGGGATACCTTGAGAAATACTTGGTCACCCACATCAAATTCCAGATTCCTTCTCCGATGGTCTACATAGCTCTTTTGCCTGTCTTGAGTGGCCTTAAGTCAACTTCTTATGATTTTATTTTAATCTTTTATGTGGCATCCATTATTAGTTCAACCCTTTCTAGCTTCCTTTCTCCCACCTCTTCCCAAAATAATGGGGTATGACATGGTTGTCCATAAAGGGCCTCATAAGGAGTCATTTGAATACTGGCCTAATAACTGTTATTATAAGCAAACTCCATTAGACACAAGTATTCCTCCCAACCCTTATTCATAGTGAGTAAGCATGCTTGTAGCATGTCCTCCAAGACTTGGATTGTTTGCTTAGACGGTCTCGGTCTGAGGATGAAATGTCATACTCATGTGGAGCTTGGTTACCAAGGCACTTTGCAAACTAGGCCAGAACCTTAAGGTAAATCTAGGGTCTCTATTTGACACTATGCATACCAGAATGCCATGGAACCTCACAATCTCCCTTATGTATAAGATGGTCGGTTGTTCTATCGAATCTGTCACTCTTATAGGTAAAAAATGGGCGGACTTGGTCAATCTATCCACAATGACCCATATTGCATCTCGCCCCTTTCAAGTCACATGTAGTCCCATGAAAAGTCCATAGTGATATGTTCCCATTTCCATTATGAGATTGGCAAGGGTTGTAGTAGTCTTGAAGGTTTTTGATGCTCAACTTTAATCTACTGATAGGACAAGCGTCAAACTACATATTCTGCAATATCCCTTTTCATCAATTTCCACCAATAACCTTGTTTGAGGGTGCGGTACATCTTAGTACTGCTTAGATGCATTGCATAGACTGAGTCATGTGCCTCTTCCAAGATTAATCTCTTCAGTTCCTTATCTTTAGGCGCACACACTCTACCCTTATAGGTTAGCACTCCATCGCCTCGAAGGTCATAGTCTGATTTTGTCCCTTCGTTGACCAGGTCCAGATAGGGCTGGAGTTCCTTATCCCCTTTTTGCTAAACCTTTATTTGTTCTATTAGGCTGGGTCTTACCACTATGTTAGCCAATAAGCATTTTTCTTTCCTATCCACCTTAAGGTCCACTTCCATTCTTCCTAGCTGCTACAACAAGGGTAAGTAGCTTGTCTTTATCTGTGCCACCTCAGTTTGGTACTTGCAACTTAGCGCATCTGCAACCACATTGGCCTTACCGGGGTGATAATCTATCACAAGGTCATATTCCTTCACTAACTCCAGCCATCTCCTTTGGCGGAGGTTCAACTCCTTCTAAGTCAAGAAGTACTTAAAACTCTTGTGACCGATATATATCCTACACTTAACCCCGTATAACAAGGGTCGTCAAATCTTAAGGGCAAACACTATTGCAACTGTAAAACCCGCCCTTTTGAGCTAAGGAAAACCGGGAAAAGAACTAGTTAAAGCAAGTGAGAATTCAGAACCGGTTCACAAACCCGATCATTTCTGAACGGGCAATTTGGGAATTTACAACTCTCAGGTGATACAAAGAGTTTATTAAACCTTCGAAAAGAAACTTAAGATAAATTAGAAAAGAAAAATCAAATTGGTTCAGGTGTATTAGAATCCATAAGAACTCTAAAGTTAAGCTTGCTTACCCGAGAGTAGTGTGAGGATGGGTGACCTCCTGGGAAGTATGATTTTTTTGTAACCTAAAATTTTGGTAAAAAAATTTTATACGAACGTACGCCTTATCATAAATGGCCATAAATTAATATATATTTAATTATTATAATTAATACCAATAATTTATGTCAATATTAATATTAGTAATAAATCTCTACCATTTAATACACGATTTTACACCTATATAAAGAAGTCATCCCCATTCATTCTCCTCACACCTGAACACTTTTCTCTCTCTCTCTACTACTCCATTTCCCGGTGAAGCTTAAACTAGAGCTTTGACTTGAATACTTTTCTTAACCTCGAAAGGAGAGGTCAGGCTCTTTGGAACCGGGGAGAAGTCAGCTATCGGATAGCAAACTCTAGTCAATCCGAGAATCACTAGAGAAGCGCCAACATGATGGAACAGTGAAGCAGCTCCGGCGGACTGAAGCTGCCCCAGTTCGGCGAAGCTAAAATCGACCATTTTGAGCCCTCCTCAGACCAAACCAAGCCCTTCCAACACTTCCTCAACCCTCCCACGGCTGAATTAGGACTGAAAGGTAAGCCAATTCGACTACCCTCTACAATTTTCGGCCGGTGCTAGAAAGAGAACCGACAAAATTTCAATGATTAAATTCTAACTCAATTTGGCATCAATTGATGCAATTCTTGATTCTAGAATGATCCCCAAGATGAGAGTTATCTACCCAGATCGAAAGCTCGGACCGCCATGCCCTCACCGGTGAGAAATCGAAGCTTTCTCTCTCTATAGTCTATTTTCCGGCAAAGCTCCGTTTGAGCTCGTTCGTGCGTTAAAATCTGTGATTCAAAGTTTCTTAGAATTGTATGAACATGCAGGAACTGAATTTCAACTCCAA
This sequence comes from Trapa bicornis, assembly GCA_030064425.1. NCBI lineage: Eukaryota > Viridiplantae > Streptophyta > Magnoliopsida > Myrtales > Lythraceae > Trapa > Trapa bicornis. The sequence goes on along the minus strand of CM057756.1, from coordinate 501,648 downwards.
TTTCAATAATTAGAAGTGTTTGATTGGTCAATTTGATGAAATCAAATTCAATAGTGTTGAAGAGTTGAAATTGGGGGGAAAATTAGGGATTTGAAATTCAAAGGGCTAAAATGAAATTTTATGAAATTGAGGGTCAATTAGGCATGAAAATAATGTTGGAGGACCAATTGAGGAATTTTGGATTTTTTGGGGCAAAACTTACCATTTTTGTAAAAGAAGGGCAAAATGGTAATTTTGGAAAAATTGGGGGACCAAATTGGAAATTTGGGAAATTAAACCCCTTTTTGGTGAAATTGAATAAATTGAGATCCCAGGATAAATTTTAAAAGTTACGGGATTCAATTTGAGGAAAAATCGACATTAGGGACTTAAAGTTAAAGAGAAATAACTTTAGGGACCTAATTGCAAATAACTAAAAGTTTGGGTTTTCTCATTCATTGGAAATGAATGAAGGCTATTATGTCGAGTAATAATGAACAAGGTTGTTTATATCATGTAGGAACGTGAAATACCGGGAACGCCAGCAAGGACAAGCTCGCGTGAATACAAAGAACCGGTCTAGTGGAATTCACGGCATTAACGGGTGAGTGGGTTTACTAACATCATATCTGATTGGGATGATAAGCAGAACTTAAAATTTTAAAACCACTTACCGGTTGTGAGTGGAAATTTTATATCATACCCGGTTGGGAATGATAAGTACCTCGGTATGAAAACCCACTATTTTGTGGTATTTTAAACATCACTACTTAGAGGAAGTGATATGAAAATCATGCGGAAAAAATACTTACCGGTTGTAAATAGATCATACCCGGTTGGTATGATGAGACTTACTCGAAGGAAGTTGAAAACCCGTTCATCGGTTATGAACGGAGGTGTCCTTATACCCGGGCGGTATAATGGATAGAGAAAACATATGTTTTGTCGGAAGTGCTCTCCCCTGACTGTGTGCCAATGCTTAAAAAATTTGGGAGACCTTCTCGACGGGAGCTCGAATAGCTCTGATAGGCCGGGGGCCTCGGTTTTGGAACTTGGGGGCCAAATGCCCAATTTTGAAAATCTCGTACACTGGGCCCAAGGCCAGTTGGCACGAGCAGAAGCTCGTAAATGAACATGATATATGTGCCATAAAACTTAATAAGTGAATTGTTTGGCCATGGTACCAAGATAGGACCGACATGCTCAGTCAACTAGCAGTAGTGCGACATGACAGGTCGGCGGGCCAGTCAAGACAAACAACTGCGGGTTGAGTTGAGAGTCGGGGCCGTTAGACCACTGGCACCACAAATTACATGGCAATATGAGAAAATATTGTTTGTGCATGCACTGTGAGTACGGGATCATCAAGATGCCCATGAGGGGTAGTGATGCGTCCTAAGGGCATTGAACGACCTGGTGGCTATAAGGGCAGTTCATCATTCCAGGTGTCTGTGCGAAATCTGGAGTAGCACCAAGCGCATGAGACCGGGGTGGGGGACAGGATGAGGTCTCTGTCCTCATACGGACACGAAGAAGTGATTTCGGGATTGTGGGTCGAATGTCACGTACATCCACTCATTCCCAGGGTAGAAGTGGTTGTACTTCTATCTAGGCGGTAGGAAAAGTTCCTCCGAAGCCACTAGCGGGTTCAGTAGTGATACTGACTTGCGAATATATCTAACCTTCATGATGAAGGATGTGTGTTGGGTGATGACACACCGTGGTAAATAAGAAATGGTGGAAAACCCGAATTTTTAAATGAAGGGATTTTTGAAAACAAAGGAGTCTGGCACACTTCATATAAGTATTTTTCTTAAAAGTCAAAAGCTTTTAAAAACCCATTCACTGAGTAGTCGTACTCACCCCCCCCCCCCCCCCCATATCCCTTTCAGGAAATCCGGAAAGCCTCTGCTTAAAGATCGTCAACTAAGATGCCTGTAAGACAGATATGTAAAGTTTTAAATTTTAATGTTATTCCAGGAAAAGGTGTAGGTTAAAGGGTGCCTTACTCTTTACGGTTTACAATAAGGGGAAATCCTTTAATAAACTGGAAGAGTGGCGGGTTGATCACGGGGATCTAACCAAACCGGGTTGGGGCGTGACAGCAGCTAACTCCAAGTTATGGGTAGGTTAGTTCCTCTCATGTACTTTTAGTTGTCGCGAGGCATAGGCGATGACCTTGCCTTGTTGCATTAATACACATTCAAGTCCCTGTCTGGATGCATTAGTGTAGACGGTATACTCTCCTACACTCGGGTCGAGTAGAGAGAGTACAGGTGCCATTGTTAAACGGGTCTTCAACTCCTTGAAGGATTTCTCACAGCTTTCATCCCACTTATATTCTACTCCTTTCCTTGTGAGACGAGTCAAAGGGGCAGCTATCTTAGAGAAATCCTACAAAAATCGTCTATAATATCCTGACAAGCCCAAGAAACTACATATTTTAGAGGGATTATTGGGTGCCTTCCAATCGGATATGGCTTCCACCTTTGTCGGGTCTACCTTGACTCCATCTTTGGACACACTATGTGTCCTAAGAACCCTACCTCCTGCAACCAAAACTCACACTTGGAGAATCTCACATATAAGTGGTTATCTCGTAGTATCTCCAAGGTGATAGCCAGATGTTCTTCGTGCTCCAGCCTAATTCGTGTGTATATAAAATCCCTCTATAAATACTATTACGAACTTGTCAAAGTACGACTGGAACACTCGGTTCATTAAATCCATGAAGGCTGTAGGGGTATTTGTCAAGCCAAAAAGCATCACACTGAACTCATAATGTTACACCCCGATCCAATTTGGTCAGATCCCCATGAACAACCCGCCGCTCTCTTGGTTCAAGAGGGGTTTCCCCCTTCTTTAATTTAAGAGGAGCTAGGCATAATCTCAACCTTATTTCATGGAATGACATATATCAATAAAAATGTAACTTAAAATAATTAAGCGTACCTGACAAAGGGTAAGGCCTGGTGTTATCCCTAGTCATTTCTTTATTTCCTGAAAAGGGATAAAAAGGGTGGGTGAGTTTCTACAAGTCACTAAATGAGAAGTTTTTTTTTTAAAATAAAGTTTCCATAAAATAGTTTTAGAGTTGGAGTGTGCCAGACTCCTTACTTCCTTTAAGATATTTCATCATCAAAATCTTGGTTTTCAAGGCCATTTCTCATCATTAACCATAAATAGTGTGTTTATCAACCAACACACACCCTTCATCAAGAGGGGAACACACATTCGCAGGGCAACACATCCACTGCATCCACTTGTGGCATCGGAGCGACTTTACCGGCTACCTATATAGAAGCTCGTCCACTTCTACCCTGAGAATGAGTGGATGTATGTGTCATGCCCCGACCCAATTTGGTCGGATCCTCGTGAACAACCTCCCGCTCTCTTGGTTTAAGAGGGGTTTCCCCCTTCTTTAATTCAAGAGGAGCCAGGCATAATATCAACCTAGTTCCCTGGAATAACATATATCAAATAAATTGCAATCTTAAGAAAGTTAAGTATACCTGACAGAGGGTAAGGCCTATTGTTATCCCTAGTCATTTCTCTATTTTCTAAAAAGGGATAAAAAGGGTGGGTGAGTTTCTACAACTCAGTGAATGGATATTTAAAAAAATTAAACTTTCAATAAAAATGGTTTTTAAATTAGAGTGTGCCAGACTTCTTATTTTCTATAAAATTCTTTCTTACTTGTTTTCTCGGTTTTCAAAGCCATTTCTTCATCATCAACCACAAACAGTGTTCAACAACCAACACATGCCTTTCATCAAGAAGGGATCACACATTAATAGGGCATCACGTCCACTAAACGCACTTGTGGCGTCGGAGCGACTTTACCAACCACCTAGATAGAGGCACGTCCAATTCTACCCTAAGAATGAATGGATGTACGTGATATCCGACCCTCAATCCCGTAAAGAAAACTCTGTGTCCCTATGAGGACAGAAACCTCATCCTGACCCCACCCCGATCTAATGCGCACGAAGCTAAATCGAGCTTCCCTGACTACTGGCACGACAATCTGTCCCTTATCTCCACCATGTCGTCCAGTAGCCCCTAGGATGCATCACTACCCCCCTTAGTTGTCTTAAAGGTCCCATACCTCAGTGCATGCACAAAACAACAGTTTTCCACATAAGCCATTTAATATGTGGTGCCACTGGTCCAATGGCCCCAACCCTTAACTTGACCTGCAACTATTTTTCTCGACTGGTCCGAAAACCTGGCATGTTGCACTGTCGCTAGTCCATCGAGTATGTAGGTCCTGACTTGGTACCATGGCCAAACATATCATTCATTTAAAGTTTTCATGGCTTAAACTAATGTTTGTTTACGAGCTCTTACTTGTGCCAACTGGCATTGGGTCCACTATATGAGATTTTCAAAAAATTGGGCATAGCTCCCAAGTTCCAAAACGGAGGCCTCTGGCCTATCTGAGCTATTCGAGCTCTTATCAAGAAGGTCTCTCAAAAGGTTTAAGTAGTGGCACACAGTTAGGGGAGAGCACTTCCGACAAAACAATCTTTTCATCCGTCCATCACACCAACCGGGTGTGAGGACATCTCCGCTTATAACCGATAAGCGAATTTTCTAATTCCTTCTAGAAAGTTCATCATACCAACTGGGTATGATCTACTTACAACCGGTAAGTAGTTTTTCCGTGTAATTTCCACATCACTCCATTCAGGTGTGATGTTTAAAATTCCACTTAGTAGTGGGTTTTCATTTCCGAGGTGCCTATCATCGCAACTGGGTATGATATAAAATCCCACTCACCCGTGAATGTAGTGATTTCCTTTTAACTGGTTATTTGCCTTCACACGAGGTTGTCCATGCTAGTGTTCCCGACACTTCATGTTCCTACATGATATGAACATCCTTGTTCATTATCCCTTAGCCTAATAGCCTTCATTCATCAAGAATGGATGAAATACTCACACTTTTTAATTAATTGCAATTAGGTCCCTAAAGTTCTTTTTCTTTAACATTAGATCCCTAATGCCAATTTTCCCCAAACTGAGTCCTGAAATTTCTAAAATTCATCTTGGGACCTCCATTTAATCAAAATCACATAAAGGGGTTCAAGTTTCCCAAATTCCCAATTTAGTCTCCAAATTTTCCAAAATTACCATTTTGCACCTACTTTACAAAAATGGTATGTTTCACCCCAAAAAATTCCAAAATTGCCCATTAGTCCTCCAACATCATTATCATGCCCAATTAGCCCTCAATTTTATGAAATTTCACTTTAGTCCCTCGAATATTTGAAATCCCCAAAATTTCCCCAATTTTTCCCCAATTTCAACCTTCTAACTCAGCCGAATTTTATTTCATCAAATTGACCGATCAAATGAGTTTAATTATTGAAATTGAAGTTAGATTGGAGTTCCTACACCTTCATACAATTCAATTGCACTTTGAATTGCATGATTTAATATTAGAATGACCTCATCCGAAAAATTGAACGTAGAGAGAGAAAGCTTTGAAAGCTTACCCTTGGAGTGCGGCAGTCCAAGCTTTCATCTGGGCAGATAGCTCTCGTACTAAGGTTTCTCCTAAAATGAATAATTGCATTAATTGATGCTGAATTGAGGGAGAATTTAGTCAATGAAAATTTGTTAGTTCTCTCTATAGCACCGATCAAAATTTATAGAGGGGAGCCAAATTAACTTACCTTTTCGCACTAATTCAGTTTTAGGAGGACTAAGGAGGTGTTAGGAGAGCTTGATTTGGTCTGAGGAGGGCTCAAATTGGCTGATTTCTGCTCGACAGAAATAAGGCAAGCTTTAGTCCATAGGAGTTGCTTCACTGTTCTATCAGACCGACGCTTCTCCGACGACCCTCGGAGAAATTGGAGACTACCACCATGTAGCTGACTTCTCCTCGAGTCTAAGGAACCCGACCATGCCTTCTTTGGCTAAGAAAAAACCCTATATCGGAGCTCTGGTTCAAGCTTCACCAAAAAACTAAGTAGATGAGAGGGAGTGAGGTTTTCAAGTGTGAAGAGGATGAATGGAGAGGGACTCTTTATATAGGGAGCTCGGGGACTCGTTGGCCATCCTCTTAGTACTTTTATGATAGTCATTGATGGCTTGAAACGTATTGAACAGTACTATCATCTGAAGGAAGAAGATGACACTGTTCTGAACTAGACCGGACCGGTCCGAACCGGGTTCAGGCATGATACGACCGAGTTTTTCAAAATTAAAATTTTATAAATTCATCTAAATTCATTCTCTATCCAATAGTGTCACAAAATTGAATTTTTAAAGCTACCTAGAAAAATGAATCCGGTTTAAACCAATTCAATCCGGTTAGGATCCGGTTCACCTGAACTGGTTTGGTTTTCATCTCCAATTCATCCTTAAGTCCTTTTTCATGACTTTTGTGACTCTTTAGGTCACTCGGGATCCATAAATTTCCCAGTTTGTCCTTTCTCTATCAGTTCTGGTTCATAAACTGACTTGGTTTTCTCTTTAGAAATGACCGGTTCACTCAGGCTTGGATCCAGTTCACCTTAACTGATTTGGTTTTCTCTCCCAAATTGTTGTAAGCCCTCTTCCAAGGTTTTTATGACCCCCTTTGGGTCACTCAGGAGTTATAAATTTCTCAAATTACCCGTTCTCTAATGATCGGGTTTGTGAACCGGTTCGGTTTTCTTACTCGGTTTGACCGGTTCTTTTCCTAGTTTTCCTTAACTCCAAAAGGCGGGGTTTACAAATCTCCCCTCCTTTTAGGAGTTTTGTCCCCAAAACTTATTTCACACTTTTTGTACCGAAATTAACTTCTCTTGATATCAACTTGTACTGCTCTACATATCATCCATTCAATTGTTTCCATCTCTCCCTTATATAACATACACCTGATATCTCCTTTTCTTTGCCATCATTTTCTCATTCCATGGAGTTTATTTTAGCTAAGCATATCTCACTAGAAGTTTTAAAGTCATATCCTTAGATTTACTTCCTTCGTTCCTTACCGAACTATTTCTCCATTCCAAGATTCTTTACTTAAGATCTCAGGATTGGGAGTTCTGAAATATCAAATCCTTCCCACTTTCAGTTATTCTCTTTATTACTGATCTCTCCAACTCAGCTTCCATTCCAGCACCACATACCTACTTCCACAGGTGTTGATGTTCTCAACCTTTTTCTTCCTACATTGATCCTTCCCTCATTCGTTGATTATTAATACTTCGTTCCACATTTAATGGATGACCTTGTCATGCTCAAATCATAGACTCTTCTTTTCCTAATTCATATTTCCCTGGGATAGTTGGGCTTACATATCTTTTTATTGCATGACATTCTTTGGAACTTGTCTTTAATTTCACATCTTTATAACTGTATTGGTTTCCTCACTTACTCGTCTTTTTCAAACTCCTTTATTAGGTCATTCAACTTTCAAATCTTTGAGTTTTCCGATAGCTTTCTGACATACTGAAACTCTTCCTTTCATATGTCATTCCTCATCCCTACTATCGTCCTTTCTTTTAAGGTCTCTTCTCTTTCTAAATCCATTCTTACTCACTCGTGACCATTTCACGATTCTCCTTTTTGACTTAGTTCCTTCCTTACTCGTATGACATCTTTTGACGTTGTCTTCCTACTTACCCGTTACTTGGGTTTAACTTATCCCTTGGACCTTCACGATTACTTTTCCTTTGCACTTGATCATTTCATCTCCAACAACTTGTCCTTGAGGAGCTTATCTTCTTCTTAGTTTCGTAGGTTCCATTTCCTCTTATTTGGTATACATGTGTCCTTCCAAGGTTCCCTTCCTTGGTAAGTTTTACACTTCTTTTCTCCCGAAAATTCCTTCTAGTTTTACCATTGCGAATATTCAACCTTGAATGTCCTTCATTGACGTAATCTTCTCTTGCTTACCTTTACTCTTGAGATCCTACGAGTGCTTTTCGTCTACCTCACCTCATTCTCACTTGCTCCTAGTACTCATTTATTCCTTTGAGGTGAATTTCACATCCCTCTTTGTGTCAAAATCTCTCGTATCTTCGTGTCCTTGGCATTCCTCCCTTTGCCTCATTTAGGGTGTAATCCTTACTACTCCCCAGTTCTTATTAGAGCTTAGTTTATTCTTCCGAATGATTTGGTCAATAGGAGATATTTCCTTCAATTGGATCCATCTAAAATCCCCATTTAGTTCCCTGCTTTCCTGTAATCAGATCATGCTTGGTCTTCCAGGTATTTACTTGTTCACCTATGTTCTTTAATGAGGTCCTGGTTCCTGCCCCAACTTATGATATCTCATCTATTGATTGAACTTTTTCTACGATTCCACTTCCTATCTTCATTCTTCTTTTAGGGACTTCCGTATTGGGATTTTCACACTCATTTTCTCTTACTGCTCCTTGAAAGTTCTCTCTTCATTGTTTCTTATGCTTCTCGACCTTTGCATGGTGATACACTCTAGCTTTCTCCCCTATCTTTTATTCCTTTTTGTTTCCCATCCTTATCTCCAAACAAGTCCTTTATTACTATCGGGTTTCTAAGTATGTGTATCCTAGCTCTTTCCAAGTGTTGGTATTATTCCCAAAGTTTTCTTTCTATCGTACTTCTTTTCTCTTTTCTTTTCTTTGTCTTGTCCTACTTGTCTTAACATCTTATGTGCTTTCCTTAACTTTCTTCCTTTCTTTCCGATCGACTTCCATTTCTTTGGTTTTCCTTTGGAATAGTCTATTTGTTTTCTTTACCCTTATTCTTTGAATCCTTCCTTAACTCCTTAATCCTCTGCTCTTAGATGCTTACTTCCTTTTTGTTCTAACTTTCTTCTTCTTTCCTATGATTAGAATTCATCTTCCTTGTGTGAACTCTAAGAGTTTCTTCCTTGCCAAATTTCATTGTACTTTGAGAAAATTTTTAAAGGTTAAGATTAACTAGAAATAACCCTTTTTTCTTCTTGGGTGATTCTCTATACTTCTATGATTATTAGCATACACTTATTGTTTGAATTTATCAAGGAACTTAGAAATTTTATTAAGAAAAATTTCATTTCATTCATTCAAGAAATTTTCTTGCCATACTTGTCTTATTACATAATTTTCTACCCCCTAATCCCTTGTGGTCATAGGCCGAGAGTTAACCCTAGAGCGGTTATGGGATTCTTGATCAGAAGGCTTTGAGGAACTAGTTGGGGTCCATTCGTATTCCCTTATAGGACAAATCTCATGTATGGCCTCCAGTCCGTATCACATTAGTATCTCGACCTCACACTCATAGGTCCACTTCATCCATTGGGAGGGATTGAAGCCAGGTTGAGTAGGTGGAGGTACTTGGTGGACCTTCATGAAGGTGGCATACGCATCCTAGTAGTTATCCGAGGCCTCCGTCTTGGTTGGATTCCTCTCTGATTGTTGTGGAGCTGGAGGAGGGGTTGGGCTCCTAGGAGGAGGTACAAGTTCCTCTTATCTTAGAGGAGGATATGTGATGCCTTCTGGTTCCAATAAGGCTCCTACCAGTTTTCGGTAGTCTTCCACCATATCCTTGGGTCTTTTCTCACCCTTTAAGAATCTTTGAACGACCTTCTCCCTTGGGTTGAGTGTCTTTTTCAGGGTTATGGGTGGAGGGTTGGATTTTACAGAGAACTTCCTAGGGATTATCCTTCCTACATGATCGTTAAAGTTTGATTAAAGTCAGGGCATAATATTGATAATGTTTCAAGGGAACTTAGCTCTGATACCACTTTAGTTGTCACGCCCCAACCTGATTTGGTCGGATCCCCGTGAACAACCCGCTGCTCTCTTGGTTTAAGAGGGGTTTCCCCCTTCTTTAATCCAAGAGGAGCCAGGCATAATCTCAATCTAGTTACTTGGAATAACATATATCAAATAAAATGCAAGCTTAAGAAAGTTAAGCATACTTGACAAAGGGTAAGGCCTGGTGTTATCCCTAGTAATTTCTCTATTTCTTGAAAAGGGATAAAAAGGGTGGGTAAGTTTCTACAACTCACTGAATGGGTATTTTAAAAAATTGAACTTTCAATAAAAATGGTTTTTAAATTGGAGTGTGCCAGATTCCTTATATTCTTTAAAATTCTTTCTTCCTTTTTTTCTCGATTTTCAAAGCCATTTCTTCATCATCAACAACAAACAGTGCGTTTAGCAACCAACACGTGCCCTTCATCATGAAGGGATCACATATTTGTAGGGCAGCACTTACACTGCACCCACTTGTGGCATCAAAGTGACTTTACCGACCACCTAGATAGAAGCATGTCCACTTCTACCTTGAGAATGAGTGGATGTACACGACATCTAACCCACAATCCCGTAAAGAAAACTCTATGACCGTATGGGGATAGAGACATCATCCCAACCCACCCCGGTCTCATGCGCACAAAGCTACATAGAGCTTCCCTAACTGCTAGCACGACAATCTACCCTTATCTCCACCATGTCATCTAATAGCCCCTAGGATGCATCACTACCCCTCTTGGGTGTCTTGAAGGTCCCGTACCACAGTGTATGCACAAAACAACAGTTTTTCACATAAGCCATTTAATTTGTGGTGCCACTGGTCCAACAGCCCCGACCCTCAACTCGATGTGCAGCTGTTTGTCTCGACTGGTCCGTCGAACAGTCATGTCGCACTACCACTAGTCCATCGACTACGTCGATCCTGTCTTGGTACCATGGCTAAACATATCATTCATTTAAAGTTTTCATGGCTTAAACTCGTGTTTTTTTATGAGCTCCTGCTCGTGCCAACTAGTTTGGCCCACTATACGAGATTTACAAAAAAATCGGGTATATTAGCCCCCAAGTTCCAAAACTAAGGCCTCCGGCCTATTTGAGCTATTCTAGCTCCCTTCAAGAATGTCTCCCAAAAGGTTTAAGTAGTGGCACATAGCCAGGGGAGAGCACTTCTGACAAAACAATCTTTTCATCTGTCCATCACACCAATTGGGTGTGAGGACATCTCCGCTTATAACTGATAAGCGGGTTTTCTACTTCCTTCCAGGAAGTTCATCATACCAACCGGGTAAGATCTACTTACAACTGATAAATACTTTTTTCGTGTAATTTCCACATCACTCTATTTAGGTGTGATGTTTAAAATTCCACTTAGTAGTGGGTTTTCATTTCCGAGGTGCTTATCATCCCAACCGGTTTGATATAAAATTCCACTCACCTGTGAATGCAATGATTTCCTCCTACCTCATTCTTTGCCTTCACGCGGGCTTGTCCTTGTCGGCGTTCCCAGTACTTCATATTCCTACACGATATAAACATCCTTGTTCATTATCCCTTAGCCTAATAGCCTTTATTCATCATGAATGGATGAAATACTCAAACTTTTTAATTAATTGCAATTAGGTCCCTAAAATTTTTTTCTTTAACTTTAGGTCCCTAATGTCGATTTTCTCCAAATTGAGTCCCAAAACTTCTAAAATTTACCTTGGGGCCTCAATTTATTCAAAATCACAAAAAGGGATTCAAGTTTCCCAAATTCCCAATTTGGTCTCCAACTTTTCCAAAATTACCATTTTTACCCTACTTTACAAAAATGGTAAGTTTCACCCCAAATATTCCAAAATTGCCCAATTGGTCCTCCAACATCTTTATCATGTCCAATTGACCCTCAATTTTATGAAATTGCACTGTAGTCCCTCAAAATTTTGAAATCCCCAATTTCAACCTTCTAACTTAGCTCAACCGAATTTGATTTCATCAAATTGATCGATCAAATAAGTTTAATTGTTGAAATTGAAGTTATATTGGAGTTCCTACACCTTCATACGATTCAATTGCACTTTGAATCACACGATTTGACATCGAAATGTGCTCAAACGGAGTTTCATCGGAAAACTGAATGTAGAGAGAGAAAGCTTCGAAAGCTCACTTCGAGGGAGCAACGGTCTGAGCTTTCAATCTGGACATATAGCTCTCATCTTGAGGTCCTTCCTAGAATCAAGAATCACCTCAATTCATTTTGAATTGAGGGAGAATTTAATTAGTGAAAATCTATTGGTTCTCTCTCTAGCGCCAATTGGAATTTATAGAATGGAGCCAAATTGGCTTACCTTTCCGCACTAATTTGGACGTAGGAGGGCTAAGGAGGTGTTGGGAGAGCTTGGTTTCGCCTGAGCAGGGCTTGAATTGGCTGATTTCAACTCAACAAAAATAGGGCAGCTTCGGTCCATCGGAGCTTTGAACCTAGTTTAGATCATGCAATTGAATCATATTAAGATGTAGGAAATCTAATTTAACTTCAATTTCAATAATTAAACTTGTATGATCGGTCAATTTAATGAAATCAAATTCAGATGTGTTGGAAAGTTGAAATTGGAGGAAAATTTGGGGATTTCAAAAATTCGAGGGACTAAAATGTAATTTTATAAAATTGAGGGCCAATTGGGCATGATAAGAATATTAGAGGACTAATTGAGCAAATTTTTGAATTTTTGGGGTAAAACTTATCATTTTTGTAAAGTAAGGGCAAATAGTAATTTTGGAAAAATTGGGGACCAAATTGGGAATTTTGAAAACTTGAACCCCTTTTTTGTGAAATTGAATAAATTGAGGCCCCAAGGGGAATTTTAAAAGTTTCAAGACTCAATTTGGAGAAAAATCGACATTTGGGGCCTAAAGTGAAATAAAAAGATCTTTAGGGACCAATTTGCAAATAGTTGAAAAGTAGATATTTTTAGCCATTCATAATGAATGAAGGTTATCAAGCTTAATGATAATGAACAAAGATGTTCATACCATGTAGGAACACGAGACATCGGAAACACCAGCTAAGGCAAGGATTGCAAAGGATGAAAGTCGAATTAGAGGAAGTACACTACACAATCGAGTGAGTGGGAATTTAGTATCATACCTGGTTGGGATGATATGCACCTCAAAAATGAAAACTCACTATTAAGTGGTATTTTAATCATCACACCAAGAGGAGTGATGAAGAAATCAAGTAGAAAAACTACTTACTAGTTGTAAGTAGATCATACCCGGTTGGTATGATGAAACTTCCTCGAAGGAAGTAGAAAATCCATTCATCAATTATGAGCAAAGATGTCCTCATACCCAGTTGATATGATGGACAGTTGAAAAGTATATTTTATCCGAAGTGCTCTCCCTGGATGACTATATGCCACTACTTAAACATTTTGGGAGACCTTCTTGATGAAAGCTCAAATAGCTCATAAAGGTTGGAGGCCTCAGTTTTGGAACTTGGAGGCTAATATGCCCGATTTTAAAAATCTCGAACAGTGGGCCCTAGGCCAGTTGGCACGAGCAAGAGCTCGTAAAAAAAACATGATTAATGTGCCATGAAAACTTAAGTAAATGAGTTATTTGGCCATGGTACCAAGACAGGACCGACATACTTGCTGGACTAGTGGCAGTGCGACATGACAGGTCTCCGGACTAGTCAAGACAAACAACTGCAAGTCGAGTTCAGGGTCGAGGCTATCGGACTAGTGGCACCACAGATTATATGGCATTATGTGAAAAACTATTGATTGTGCATGTACTGTGTTACGGGACCTTCAAGACGCCCAAGAGGGGTAGTGATGCGTCTGAGGGCTCTGGATGACCTAGTGGATATAATGACAGTTAGTCATACTAGAAGTCTTGTGAAGCTCGACGTAGCTTCAAGTGCATTAGACTGGGGTGGGGACAGGATGAGGTCTCTGTACTCATACGGACAAGGAGTTTTTTTTGGGATTGAGGGTTAGATGTCGCGAACATCCACTCACTCTCAAGGTAGAAGTGGATGTGCTTCTATCTAGGTGGTTGGTAAAGTTGCTTCGACACCACAAGTAGGTTTAGTGGACGAGTTGGCCTACGATTGTGTGTTCCTTCATGATGAAGGGTGTGCGTTGGTTGATAAACACGTCGTTGTGATGAGAAATGATTTTTGAAAACCGAAATTTGAAGATGTGGAAATTTAAAGGAATTAAGGAGTCTGGCACACTCCATTTTGAAAACTATTTTTCATAGAAACTTAAATATTTTTTAAAATACTCATTCACTGAGTTGTAGAAACTCACCCCTCTTTTTATCCCTTTTTAGAAATAGAGAAAATGATTAGGGATAGCACCAAACCTTATCCTCTATCAGGTACGCTTTATTTCTCTTAATCTTGCATTTTATTTGATATATGTCTTTCTAGGAAACAAGGTTGAAAGTACGCCTGACTCCACTTGAGTTAAAGAAGGAGAAAACTCCTCTTGAACCAAGAGAGTGGCGGGTTGATCACGAGGATATGACCAAACCGGGTCGGAGCATGATAAAAGATCTGTCGGTTCTCTCTCTAGCACCGATCAAAATTCACAAAGAGGAGCCAAATTGGCTTACCTTTTCGCTCTAATTTAGTCATAAGAGGGTTGAGGAGGTGTTGGGAGAGGTTGGTTTGGCTTAAGGAGGGCTCAAATTGGTTGATTTCAGCTCGACAGAAATAGGGCAGTTTCGGTCCGTCGGAGCTGTTTCACTGTTCGATCACGCCGACGCTTCTTCGGTGACCCTCTAAGCAATTGGAGACTACCACCATGTAGTTGACTTCTCCCCGAGTCTAAGGAACCCGACCTCTATCAGGGCTATGGTTCGAGCTTCATCGGAAAATTGAGTAGTTTAGAGAGAATGAGGTTTTCATGTGTGTGGAGGATGAATGGAGAGGGGCTCTTTATATAAGGAGCTTGGGGACTCTTTGACTGTCCGTTTGGCACGTTAATGATAGTCATTGATGGCATGAAACTAAACATTTCTTCTTCGTCAGCGTTGTTGAATTTTCCTTGCGAAGCTATCATCTAAAGGAAGAAGATAACATTGTTCCGAACCGAATCGGATCAGTCCGAATTGGGTTCAACACTTAAACCGGCCGGTTCAGTCCCGATTCGACCGAGTTTTTCAAAATTAAAATTTTTTAAATTCATCTAAATTCATTCTATATCAAATGGTGGTCTCAATTCTCCAATTGGAATTTTCAATGCCACCTAGAAAAATGAATTTAGCATCTAGTTCAATAGTTGTTCAAATCGGTCTAAAATGGTTTAATCCGGTTCGGATCTGGTTCACCTGAACCGGTCTGGTTTTCTTTCACAAATTGTCCTAAGGTCACTTTCCAAGGTTTTTATGATCCTTTGGGTCACTCAGGAGTTGTAAATTTCCCAATTTGTCCATTCTCTTTGTTCGGGATTTGTGAACTGGTTCAATTTTCTCACTCGATTTGACCGGTTCTTTCTGTGGTTTTTCCTTAACTCCAAAGAGCGGGGCTTACAACTCTCTCCTCCTTTTAGGAGTTTTGTCCCCAAAACTTATTTCACACCTTTTGTATTGGAATGAACTTCCCTTGATATCAACTTATAGTTTCTCGACATATAATTCTTTCAGTTATTTCCATCTCTCCCTTATATAACATACACTTGAGATCTTCTTTTCTTTTCCATCATTTTCTCATTTCATGGAATTTATTTTCATTAAAGCTATCTTATTTGAAAGTTTAAGGTCATATCCTTAAATTCACATCCTTCATTCCTTAAAGCATTATTTCTCCTATTTGAGATTCTTTACTTAAAAGTTCAAGACTGGGAGTTCCAAAATACCCAATCATTCATGTATCTAGTTATTCTCTATATTTATTGGCCTCCTTGGCTTAGTGTCCATTCAAGTACCACGTGCTTGCTTCCACATGTGTTGGTGTTATCACCTTTTCATCCTACATTGATCCTTTCCTCATTCATTGGTTATCACGACTTCGTTCCATTTTTAATGCATGACCTTGCCATGCTCAACTAACGGACTCTTCCTTACCTGAGTCATATTTCCCCAGGACAGTGGGGTTTACATATCCCTCACAGCACGACGTTCTCTAGAACTTGTCTTTGACTATTTAACATTTTTAAGGCATTCCCATATTGGTTATTCTCAATTTCTCTATCTTTCAGGGATAGTATGACGTCATCCCTCTTTTCGTCTGGTGGTATTTCTTGATTATCATAATTATTATATAATTGTCCATTTTGCCTTTTGACGTCATATACTTTATAACCGTATTGGTTTCCTTACTTAATCGTCTTTTTCAAAATTCTTTATTAGGTCCTTCAACTTTCAAGTCTTTGAGTTTCCCGATAACTTACTTACATGCTGAAACTCTTCCTTTCTTACGCTATTCCTCATTCCCAGTGGCGTCCTTTCTCCAAGAACTTTCCTTTTTCTTACTCCACTCTTACTCCCTTAATCGCCTATGTCCTTTAATGAGGTCCTAGTTCCTACTCCAGTTTATGATACCTCATATGTTGATTACCTTAGCTTAAAACTTCTTCCTTTCCACAATCCCACTTCCTATCTTCATTATTCTTCTAAGGACCCCCATATTGGAATTTTCACATTCATTTTCCCTACTACTCCTTGAAATTTCTCCCTTTATTCTTTTCTTATGCTTCCTGACCTTTGTATGATGATTCACTTTGTCTTTCTCCCCTATCTTCTATTCCTTTTTGTTTCACATCCTTATCTCCAAACGAAGTCCCTTACTGCTATCAAGTTCCTAAGGATATGTGTCCTAACTCTTTTCTAGTATTAGTATTATTCCCGGGGTTCCTTTCTATCGTACTTCTTTCCCTTTTCTTTTCCTTGTCTTGTCTTACTTGTCTTAACACCTTGCGTGCTCCCCCTAACCTTCTTTCTTTCTTCCCGATCAATTCCCATTCCTTTGGTCTTCTTTAGAATAATTTATTTGTTTTCTTTACTCTTATCCTTTGATCCCTTCCTTAACTCCTTAGACTAATCCCCTGTTCTTTAATGCTTACTTCCTTTTGTTCTAACTTATTCTTCCTTCCCTTAGTTAGGATTTGTCTTCCTTGGGTGAACTCTAAGAGTTTCTTTCTTGCCAAATTTCATTGTACTTTTGAAGAAAATTTTAAAGGTTAAGGTTAACTAGAAATAACCTGTTTAAAGGTTAAAGGTTACTTTGAGACCTCAATTTATTCAAAATTTCATAAAGGGGTTCAAGTTTCCCAATTTGGTCCCCAATTTTTTCAAAATTACCATTTTACCCCTACTTTACAAAAATGGTAAATTTCACCCCAAATTTCCAAAAATTGACCAATTGGTCCTCCAA
Organism: Trapa bicornis; assembly: GCA_030064425.1. NCBI lineage: Eukaryota > Viridiplantae > Streptophyta > Magnoliopsida > Myrtales > Lythraceae > Trapa > Trapa bicornis. Next base: position 484,585 of record CM057756.1, on the reverse strand, counting down.
CATCTTTATCATGCCCAATTGGCCCTCAATTTTAGGAAATTGCACTTTATTCCCTCGAATTTTTGAAATCCCTAAGTTTTACCCCAATTTCAACCTTTCAACTTGGCTGAATTTGATTTCATCAAATTGATAAAATAATTGAGTTTAATTGTTGAAATTGAAGTCAGATTTAAGTTCCTACACCTCCATATGATTCCATTGCACTTTGAATCGCATGAGTTGACACCGGAACGAGCTCCAACGGAGCTTCGTTGGAAAATTGAATGTAGAGAGAGAAATCTTTGAAAGCTTACCGTCGGGGCACGGTGGTCCGAGCTTTTGATCTGGGCAGATAGCTCTCATCCTGAGGTTCCTCCTATAATTAATAATCTTCTCAATTCATGTCGAATTGAGGGAGAATTTGGTCAGTAAATATCTCTCAGTTCTCTCTCTAGAACTGATCAGAATTCACAGAGGGGAGCCAAATTGGCTTACCTTTCCACTCTATATCTATCGTAGGAGGGCTAAGGAGGTGTTGGGAGAGCTTGGTTTGCCTGAGAAGGGCTCAAATTGGCTGATTTTAGCACGATAGAAACAGGGCAGCTTCGGTACACCAGAGCTATTTCACTATTCGATCATGCCGACGCTTCTTTGGCGACCCTCAGAGCAATTGGAGACTACCACCGTGTAGCTGACTTCTCCTCGAGTCTAAGGAACCCGACCACATTTTCTTTGGCTTAGAAAAGACCCTATATTGGAGCTCTTGTTCAAGCTTCATCGAAAAACTAAGTAGTTAAGAGAGAGTGAGGTTTTTAGGTATGTGGAGGATGAATGGAGAGGGGCTCTTTATATATGGAGCTCAAGGACTCTCTGGTCGTCCGTTTGGCACCTTAATGGTAGTTATTGATGGTCTGAAACATACCGAACGGAAACATTTCTTCTTCACTGGCACTGTTGAATTTTCCAGCGAGTGAATAGTATTGTCATCTAAAGGAAGAAGATGACATTGTTCTGAACCAGACCAAACTTGTCCGAACGGGGTTCAACGCTTAAACAAGCCGGTTCAGGTTCTCTTCGACCGAGTTTTTCAAAATTAAAAATTTTTAAATTCATCTAAATTCATTCTCTATCAAATGGTGGCCTCAATTCCACAATTCATCTTGGCTTTATGGGTACTTAACGAATCCATTCCCAATATTATTTCTACCTCCCTTAGAGGTAATGGGATCAAATATGCCTTAAGTTTAACTCCTCCAATTATGATATCACACCCCTTTAACTATTTGTCCCTATTTAGTCCTTCTCCTAAGGGTGTGAGGATGTTGAGACTTTGTTCTAGGGAGGTAAGTTCTAGGGGAAGACTTGGGATTAAATGTTCTTTGATGAAGGATCTTTCTGCTCCTAAGTCTAAAAGGGTGTAGACCTTTCTCCTCCATAAGTGTACGTACCTTGATTGAAAAGAATGCATGTTTTAGAAGAAAAAATCCATTATTGAATTTAAATTACAGGCTTTATCACAATCTTAGTTGGGGAGATTTTGGGAAGTATTCGCTATGGTACTAGGGTCTTTTCTAGCCTCTTCCTGGGTGAGGTTGTATACCCTAGTTGGTACCTTGGTTGTGGCGTCTGGCCTGGGAGTCCTTCGTTCCCTTAGGGTGGTCTAAGCGCATTCCATTGCTTATTCTCCCTAAGAGTGGGGCATTCCTTTGCAAAGTGGCCCACCTGCCCACATGCGAAATAGGTCAAACAGGCTCTCTCATGGTATCTTTGGCACCTAGGGCAGCGAGGATTTCCTTGTGGTAAGATGGGGATCACTCTTTGTGGGGGTGGTGCTACGTCCTTCCTCCTTTGGAAACCCATCCTATTTCCCCACCTCTGGCCATTTTGTTCCTTCCGTCCACCATGATAACTTTGGCCCTTGTCCTCTAACCAGTTTGCTTGCTCCGTCTGACAATGTCAGGTTTGTACCAGTCTCTCACATTCGTAAGCCATACTGATCACCCCTGCCAGATCTGTGGGGCGTCCTACTACTCTCATCCAGTCTCGTATGTCCATGTTGAGACCGTCCATGAATTGTTAGCATATATCTGCTGATTCGGCTAGGTCAAGGGTAAAGGGTCTTAACTCATTGAACATAGTTTCATACTCCAAAATAGAGTTAAGTCTTTGTAAAAGTCAGAGTAAATCTCGCTTCTTCTTATTAATCAGATGCAGAGATAGGTACTCCTTCGTGTACCTCTCCTCAAATTGTTCCTAGGTGTGGGTGGTGGTATGCTGGCTTTTGACATTATCCCACCATCTTTTTGCACTGGCCTCCAGGAAATATTCTGTTAGGATCACCATGTCCCCTAGTGAAATCCTGACTATCCCCATAAGCTTCTTGATGTTGGCTAGCCAGTCCATAGCCGCTCCAGCATCTTTCTCTCCTAGGAAAGGCATACGTCCCAATTGACGGAGAGTTTTAAGGTATTTAGGGATGTCAACTGGAGGGAGATTATTTATAGGAGGGGGATGAGATTGTACTTCCTCCAGCTCGGCTAGAGAGTTGGTGCCCACCTCAGGGGTGAGGTTAGGCCATCCAAACACTCAAGTGAATTCCTTATACAGTCTTTGATGTTCCAAGCTTAGTCTAGGTGGAACTGTCTGGGCTTCTCGGGGAGTTTCCACAAGAAGGAGTTGTTGAGCAGTGTTAGAAACTGTAGGTCTTGTTTTATTGGTTCCTCTCTTGGGAGCCATCTAAAATTTTAAGATTTATTCCTCTTAGTTACTATGTTATATAGTCTTGATAATGCATTTGAGGAAATAGGCTCTAATACCACTCAAGTTGTCATGCCCCAACCCGGTTTGTTCGGATCCCCGTGAACAACCCACCACTCTCATGGTCCATAAAGGGTTTCCCCCTTTCTAAACTGCGAGGAGTAAGGCATCCTTTTATCTGTCTTTCTTGAAATAGCATTATACAAAACTGAGTATTTTAAAATAGACATACCTATCTTGTTCCAAGTTAGAAGGGTCTTTAGGAAGGGTCTTTCCTTAGTTACCTGAAAGGGGTAAAAAGGGAGGGGGTGAGTTCTACAACTTAGTGAGCGGGTGTTGGGAGTGAGTTTTCAAGAAATAGCTTCATTCAAAGTGTGCAAAGATCATCATTTCTTTTAAGAAGGATCTTTCCTCAAGTTCTGGTTTTCAAAACCATTTTCCATTACTATTAGGCGTGTTTAGCTCTTTTAGCTCATCTCCTTATCTCAAGAGGCATTTAGCAAACAAACACACACCCTTCATTAGGAAGGGTAACACACATTCACAAGTGCAGCTTGTCTACTACACCCACTTGTGGATCGGAGTGTATTTACCGTCCACCAAGATAGAAGCCCTTCCACTTCTACCATAGGTGTGAGTGGATGTTCTCGACATCTACCCTCAGACTCGAATGCCACTCCGTGTCCGTATGAGGACAGAGACCTCATCCCGATCCCACCATGGTCTCATGTGCAAGAAGCTACTCCAAGCTTCCCAACTGACTGGCATGACAAATTGCCCTTATCTCCACCATGTCATCCTATAACCCTTAGGACCCATCACTACCCCTCTTGGGCGTCTTGATGGTCATGTACCACAAGTGAATGCACAAACAATAATCTTTTCACATATGACCATTATCTTTAGTGCCACTTGTCCAACAGCCCCAACCCTCAACCCAACCTACAATTGTTTGTCTAGGCCAGTCTATCGACATGACCCTGATGCATTACCACCAGTCCATCGAGTACTATCAGTCCTAACTTGGTACCATGGTGAAATCACACAACCATTTCATTAGAAATTTCATGGCTTTCTTAACTCAAGTTTGTTTACGAGCTCTTGCTTGTGCCCACTAGCCTTGGACCCACTACACATGATTTTTCCAAAATCGGGCATTTAACCCCCATTAGTTCAAAAATCGAGGCCTCTAGCCTATCTTAGCTGTTCTAGATCCCGTCAATAAGATCTCCCAAGTAGTTTAAGCAATGGCACACAATCAGGGGAGAACACTTCTGATAAAAAGTATATTTTCCCACTTCATCACACTAACCGGGTGTGACGATATCTCCACTTACAACTGGTAAGTGGGTTTTTCCTTTTTCTCAAGGAAGTCCATCATACCAACCGGGTATGATGTTAGGTAATCCTACTCACAACCAATAAGTAGATTTTTCGTTTCAAAAGTGCTCACCATCCCAACCAGATATGATGTAATTAAGCCCACTCACCCGATGATTGTGACATGTTCGTCCCTAGTCGATTTTCCAAGTATACGCAAGCTTTCTCTTGCTTGCGTTCCAGTCACACGTGTCCCTACATGATTTTGGCAGCCTTATCAATTACAATTTGACATAACAGCCTAGGCTCAAAAATTATTGATTAATTGCACTTAGGTTCCTAAAGTTCATTTTCCTTAACTTTAGGTCCCTAATTCCAACTTTTCCCCCAAATTGTGTCCCAAGGTTTCCAAAATTGCCTTTGAGTCCTCAGTTTACTCAAAATTGTATAAGGGGCTTAAGTTTTCCAAATTTCCAATTTGGTCCCCAACTTTTCCAAAATTACAATTTTTCCCCCTACTTTCCAAAAATGGCAATTTGACCCCAAATGTTTCAAAAATTGACCAATTGGTCCCTCAACATCTTTCTCATGGCCAGACCTTCAATTTTGGGAAATTGCAAAGAGGTCCATCAATTTTTCAAAATTCCCAATTTTCCCCCAATTTGTCTCCTTCAAACTGACCGAATTTGATTTATTCAAATTGGTCATTCAATCGTAGTTATTTTCACAAATTGAAGGTATGGATCAGTTCCTACACTTCCACACAATTCAATTGAGCTTTGAACCGCATCATTTGGGTCTGAATTAAGCTCAAATGGAGCTTCGCCGAAAAATTGTACGTAGAGAGAAAGCTTCGAAAGCTTACTGTGTAAGTGCGGCGGTCTGAGCTCTCAATCGAGGAAGGTAGCTCTTGTCCTAAGGTTCCTTCTAGGATAAAAAAATTGCTATAATTGATATCAAATTGGGGGAGAATTTTGTCAGTAAAGTTTAGCACTTTCTCTCTCTAACTCTGATCTGTTGAGAAAGATCAAATTGGCTTACCTTTCACCTCTGTTGCAGTCGTATAAGGGTTGTGGGGGTGTCGGAAAGGCTTGGTTTGGCTAGAGGAGGGCTGAAATTGGCCGAATTTAGCTCGGCCAAAATAGGGCAACTTCGGTCTGTTAGAGCTGCTTCATTATTTGATTTTGTCGATGCTTCTCTGATGGTTCTCGGGTTGAAAGGAAGGTGCTATCAGGTAGCTGACTTCCACTGGAGTATGTAGGATCCAACCTCGCCTTCTGAGGCTGAGAAAAATGCCTATATCGGAGCTCTAATTCGAGCTTCGCCAGAAAATGGAGCAGTTGAGAGAGAATGGAGATTTCAGGTGTGTAGAAGATAAATGGAGAGGAGCTCTTTATATAGGGAGCTCGTGGAACCTATGCCCAACAACTTTCCTTTTTGGTCGAGCTTATCATCGGCCTAAAATAGCCTGATCGGAGCCCTTTTTCCTTAGTCGGCGTTATCCGTTTTTGCATTGAATGAACAGTGTTGTCATTTAAAGGAAGATGATGACACTGTTCCGAACCGGTCCGACCAGGTTCAATGCATAAATCAGTTGGTTCATGCCCGATTCGACCGATTTTCTCAAAATTTAAAATTTCTAAATTCATTCTCTATCTAATGGTGGCTTTAATTCCCCAATTTGAATATTTTAAGCCACCTAGAAAAATGAATTTAGAAATCGGTTCAAACTAGTTCAATCCGGTTCAGTCTAGTTCACCATGAACTAGTCTGATTTTCCATTCCCAATTATCCCAATGTTCTTTTTCCATGATTTCTATGACTCTTTGAGCCATTCAGGATTTGTCAATTTCCCATTTTATCCTTTTCTTATCAGTTATGGTTCATGATTAGGCTCGATTTTCTCTTTTGAAATGACCGGTTCTTTTCCTAGTTTTCTTATCTATAAAGGGACAAGGTTTACATCTTAGTTTTTTTAGAGTTTCATGTATTGAACGATCTCATATATTTTTTGTGTTTAATTTTGTTTCTGAGTGTTTTTTTATGATTTTTGGACAATAATTATATTTTCATTTATTTATTTATATTTTTGGAGTTTTTTTAAGTGTATCTTACTATATTTTATTATTCATTTGTTCGTTTCTTACTATTTTTAATACTTCTAACCTTTTTTGTTTGGATACTATATTTTTTTGGTTATTTAGGTTATTCTTAAAATGTTTTGTGTTTACTTACCTTTCCAAGTGTTACTGAAAATTTTTAATAATTAATTTTACAATTTTACAATAAACTTTATTGTATTTTTTAGAGTCTCATACTTTTTGGGTTGTTTTTATTGATTTTTACCATTGTTGTTTTGTATTTTTCATACTATTTTTGTTTATTTTCATTGATTATTACCATTTTTGTGCATCGAACAATCTCATATATATTTTGTGTTTATTTGTGTTGAGTATTTTTTTATATTTTTGGAAAATCATTATATTTTAAGTATTTATTACTATTTTTGATGTTTCTCTGAATGCATCTAACACTATTTTATTTTTCATTTATTTGTTTCTTAATTTTTTTGCATTTTCTTAAAATAGTTGTTTCACTTTCTATTTTGTTTCATTCGTTTTATCATTTATTTTTTATTTCTAGTGTGTTTTTTGTGTTTCATATAATTTCGTGTATTTTGAGAGATTATTTCCATTTTTGTATATGAAACGATTCATACCACCTTTATCATTTCTCATTAGTTTTTAGAGTTTCATATATTTTTGGAGTTTCTTGATATATTGTACATATTTTATTATTTAAGTTGTTTGTTTAAATGTATTTTACTATTTGTTATTGATCATTTATGTATTTTTTAGTATATCTATTTTGTGTTTGTTTGGGTGTTTAATGTTACTTATTAGTAAATATTTTTGTGGTTTGCTTTTAAATTATTATTTTTTTAGTGTTTTATAATATTTTGGATTTATTTCATTTAATGATACAATTTTTAAGTACTAAATGATTTCAGCTATTTTTGTTGTTTATTTGTGTTTTTTAGTTTTTCTTATTTTTTTATATTTTTTAATATTAAATATTTATTTCTATTTGTGGTGTTTATTGAAATTTATTATATTATCTTATGTTAGTGATTTAGTTTTTTTCATATTATTTTTTATATCCAACATTTTTAATTTTGCTTTATTAATATTGGTAATAATATTTGTAATTTATTTTTTAATGTTTACAGTGTTTTTAAGTGTTTAATACTATTTTGGATATTTTTATTGCTTATTTTTATTTTTATATTATTAACTATCCATGCTATTTTTTTTGCGTTTATTGGTAATTTGTATTTTTCTTATTTATTTTTGAAGTTTTTTTATTATTTTATGTGTTTTTACTATTTATGGAGTTTATTTAAATGTATGTTACTATGCTTTTTGGTTATTTAGGCACTTTTTAATATTTTTTTGTATTTCCTTATATTAGTTGTTTCACTTGATATTTTGTGTTTTATATTAGTTATTTCAGATATTTATTTTTTTAGTGTTAGTATTTTGGATTTATTTCAACTATTTGTGTTGTTTATTTGTATTTTTTAGTTATACTTATTAGTTTTTTGTATTTTTTTAATATTAAGTATTTATTTCTATTTACAGTGTTTATTGAAATTTATTATATTATGTTATGTTGGTGATTTATTTTTTTCTTATTATTTTTTATATCTTACATTTTAAATTTTGCTTATTATTTTTTATAATAATATTTGTAATATAATTTTTAATGTTTATAGTGTTTTTTAAGTATTTCATACTATTTTGTATATTTTTAGTGTTTATTTTTATTTTTATATTATGAACTATCCATACTATTTTTTTATGTTTAATGGTATTTAGCATTTTTCTTATTTATTTTTGGAGTTTTTTTGTTATTTTATGTGGTTTTACTATTTATTGAGTTTATTTAAATGTATGTTACTATTATTTTATGGTTATTTTGGCACTTTTTTATATTTTTTGTTTTTCCTTAAATTAGTTGTTTCACTTGCTATTTTGTTTAATTCGTTTTGTGGTTTATTTTTGAATTTCTAGTGTGTTAGTGATTCATACAACTTTGTTAATTTTGAGTAATTTTTTTATTTTTGTATATCGAATTATTCATAATACTTTTATCATTTTTTTAGTGTTTCTCATAGTTTAATACATATTTTGGAGTTTCAAGGTGTATTATACATATCTTATTAATTAAGTTGTTTTTTTAAATGTATCGTACTATTTTTTATTAATCATTTATGTGTTTTTTAATATATTTTTTTTGTGTTTAATGTCATTTATTTGTAGATTTAGTAAATCCTTTTATTGTTTGTTGATAAAGTATTATTTTGTATTTTAGTATTTCATATTATTTTGGATTGTTTTCATTTAATTTTAACATTTTTAAGTATTGAATGATTTAAACTTTTTTTTTTGTTTCTTTGCATTTTTTTATTTTTCTTATTATTTTTTCAAATTTTATTTTATTTTAAGTATTTATTACTATTTGTGGTGTTTATTGAAATTTATTATATTATGTTTTGTTAATCATTTATTATTTTCTTATTATTTTTTATCTCCTACATTTTTAGTTTTAATTACTATTTTCGTAATAATATTTGTGATTTATTTTTTTAATGTTTACCGTGTTTTTAAGTTTTTCATAATTTTTTAGATCTTTTTTAGTGTTTTTTAATTTTTATATTATGGATGAATCATTCTATTTGGAGTTTATTGTTATTATATTTGTTTACTATTTATGGTGTTTATTAAATTTATGTTACTATGCTTTTTTGGTTATATACGCACATCTAAATATTTTTTGTATTTATTTACATTTGGGTTTTACGTTATTATTTTGTGTGTTATTTATTCCTTTTGCAAGTTTATGAAATTTTAAGTACTTTTTTCCTATTTGTGTTCTTCTTTTAAATTAATTTTTATAAATTTTGTGAGGCATTTAAACATTTCTCGGTATATTTTTTTTATTTGCTTAGGTTCTTACTTTGTTATACTATTTTAGTAATTCCTTTTGTGGATTGAGTTCTAAGTTTAAATGTATCTTCTATTAGTTGTTGGTCATTTATGTGTTACTTAATATATTTTTTTTTGTGTTTGCTTGAGTTTTTTTTGTGTAATTTATTATTTTTAATAATACATATTATGATTTGTTTTTGAAATATTATTGTAGTTTTTTGTTTTTCATACTATTTTGTTATTTTTTTGTATTTTTAATTTCCCTCATTATTTTTTAAAATTTATTAAATTTTAAGTATTTATTGCTATTTGTGGTTTTTATTTGAATGTCATGTATTTTTTGTATTTATTTGTGTTGACTATTTATTATTATTTTTGGAAAATTGTTATATTTTAAGTATTTATTATTATTTTTTGTTTTCTCTAAATGTATCTTACAATATTTTATTTTTCATTTATTTATTTCTTAATATATTTTGTATTTCCTTAAATTAGGTGTTTCACTTGCTATTTTGTTTAACGTTTATTTTTTAATTTCTAGGTGTTTTTAATGTTTCGTATAATTTTGTGTATTTTTTAGTGATTCATACTACTTTTATCATTTCTTGGTGTTTTTTTAATTTTTTTTTAATTTTTTGGAGTTTCTTTATATATTATACATATCTTATTATTTAAGTTGCCTTTTTAAATGCAATATACTATTTGTTTGCTTGAGTGTTTAATGTCACTTATTAGTATTTTTGATAACTTTTTTTGTGGTTTATTTTTAAATTATTATTTTATTTTTTGGGTTTTATAATATTTTGGATTGATTTTATTTAATCATACAATTTTGAAGTACCAAATGATTTCAACTATTTTCGTTGTTTATTTACGTTTTTTAGTTTTTCTTATTATTTTATGGATTTTTTTAATATTAACTATTTATTTCTATTTGTGCTGTTTATTCAATTTATTATATTTTTTGTTGGTCATTTATTTTTTATATTTGATGTTTTTAATTTTGCTTACTATTTTTTGTAATAATATTTTTAATTTATTTTTTTAATGTTTACAATGTTTTTAAGTGTTTCATATTATTTTGGATATTTTTACTGCTTATTTTTATTTTTATATTATGAATGATCTATATTATTTTTTATTATTGGTATTTTCTATTTTTCCTATAAATTTTTAAGTTTGTTTTTATTATTTTATGTATTTTTACTATTTCTCAATTTATTTAAATATAGTTTACTATGTTTATTGGTTATTTTTTAATATTTTTTGTATTTCCTTAAATTAATTGTTTCACTTGATATTTTGTTTAATTCATTTTGTGATTTATTTTTGAATTTCTAGTGTATGTTTAGTGTTTCATACAATTTTTTAAATTTTGAATAATTATTTTTATTTTTGTATATCAAACTATTTATACTACTTTTATCATTTTTTAGTATTTTTTAAAGTTCATACTTTTTTGAAGTTTTTTTATGTATTGCACTATTTGTTATTATATTTTTTGTGTTTCTTACATTAAAAATATCTTATTATTTAAGTTATTTTTTAAATGTATTGTACTATTTGTTATTGATTATTTATATATTTCTTACTACATTTTTTATGTTTAATAGAGTGTTTAATACCATTTATTAGTAGTTTTAGTAACTCCTTTTTTGGTTTGTTTTTAAATTATTATTTTGTATTTTAGTATTTCATACTATTTTGAATTGTTTTCATTTAATTTTTGTATTTTTAATTATTGAATAATTTAAACTATCTTTTACGTCTCTTTGCATTTTTTAGTTTTTCTTATTATTTTTTTCAATTGTATTTAATTTTAAGTATTTATTATTATTTGTGGTATTTATTGAAATTTATTATACTATATTTTGTTAATTATTTATTATTTTTTTATCTCCTACATTTTAATTTTGGTTACTATCTTTCGTAATAAAATTTGTGATTTATTATTTATATATTTACAGTGTTTTAAGTTTTTCATACTATTCTAGATCTTTTTTAGTATTTTTTATTTTTATATTATGGATTATCCAGCTATTTTTTTACATTTACTTGTATTTTTATCTTTTTCTTAGTTATTTTTGGAGTTTCTTGTTATTTTATGTATTTTTACTATTTATTATATTTTTTTAAAATGTATGTTACTGTGTTTTTTCAATTATATAGACACTTCAAAAAAAATTTGGCTTTTATTTATATTTTGATTTTACATTATTATTTTGTATGTTACTTATTATTTTTGCAAGTTTATGAAATTTTAAGTACTTTTTTTTCCTATTTGTGGTTTTCCTTGGAATTTATTTTTATAAATTTTGTTGGTTATTTAGATATTTCTTAGTATTTTTTTTTGTGTTTGTTTAATTTCTAAGTTTGTTATACAATTTTAGTAATTCCTTTTGTGGTTTGAATTCTTTGTTTAAACATATCTTACTAGTAATTGTTGGTCTTTTATGTGTTACTTAATATATTTTTTATGTTTGCTTAAGTTTTTAGTGTAATTGAGTATTTTTAATAATTATTTATAGAATTTAGTTTTGAAATATTACTGTATTTTTTTGTTTTCATACCATTTTATCATTTTTTGTATTTTTTAGTTTCCCTTATTATTTTTTATAATTTATTATATTTTAACTATGTATTACTATTTGTGGTATTTATTTAAATGTATTTTATTAATTTTGTTGGTAATTTATTTATTTGTTATTATATATTAAGTTTTCTAACGTTTGTATTTTTGCTTACTATTTTTGTATTTATATTTGTGTTTTATTGTTCAAGTGCTTTTTAGTTTTTTTACTACTAGTAGTGTTTTTTTTGGATGTTTGTTTCTATGTTTTTTTAAATATTTAGTTCAGATTAAAATATTTTGTGTTTAATTACATTTTTAGTGTTACAAAAAATTTAATAATTAATTTTACAGTTTTACTATAATGCAAAAACTATCAATAAACATAAAAAGTAGTATGGATAGTTCAAAATATAAAAAAACACTCTAAAAGATCTAAAATATTATAAAACTTTTAAAAATACTGTAAACTATAAAATAATCACAAATATCATTATGAAAAATAGTAAGTAAAACTAAAAATGTAAAAAATAAAAAATAATGAGGAAATAATAACAGATTAATAAATTACTAACAAAAAAACTAAAATATATTCAAATAAATACCATAAATAGTAATATATACTTAAAATTCAATAAATTTTCTAACATAATAGAAACTAAAAAATACAAAAAATGACATAATAGTAAAATGAATTAAAAATAGTACATTATAATAAATACTCAAGCAAACACCAAAAATATTAACACATAAACTACCAGAAATAATAGTAAGATATATTTATCTAACAAACTCAAACCAAAAAATGAATTATTAAAATAGTATATTAAACTAAGAATCCAATCGGACACAACATATACACTAAGCGTCTAAATAGCTAACTAAATTTATAAAAATTAATTCAAAAAAATATCACAAATAGGAAAAAGTACTTAAAATTTCATAAATTTGTAAAATTAATAAATGATACTAAAAATAATAATTTAAAATTAAAATATAAATAAATACTGAAAATATTAATAAGTGCCTTAATAACAAAAAAACATAATATATATTTAAAAAAATATCATAAATAATAAAACATATAAAATAACAAGAAACTCTAAAAATAAATAAGAAAAAATAAAAAATAAATAAACGTAAAAAATTGCATGATCGTCCAAAATATAAAAATAAAATTAAGCAATAAAAAAGATTCAAAATAGTATGAAACACTTAAAAATAATGTAAACATTAAAAAAATAAATCACAAATATTATTACAAATATTTAAAATACAATTAATGTCCAAACATCATAAAAAATATATAGGATAGTTCAATACATAAGAAATAGTTAAAATTATTAAAAACAACAAAAAAATAATATGAAATATACAAAACAATAATAATAATTAAAAGCAAACTACAAAATGAAACATTAAAATAGTAAGTCAAAATAAGAAATTAAGCAAATACAAAAAATAAATTCAAAAGAAGACCACAAATAGGGCAAAGTACTTAAAATTACGTAAACTTGTAAAGATAATAAGTGACACTTAATACTAAATGTAAATAAACGTAAAAAAATAATAAAAAGTGCCTACATAACCAATAGTAACATACATTTAAATGAACTTCATAAATAGTAAAAACACATAAAAATAAAAAGATACTTACAAAATAAATAAGAAAAATACAAAATACCAATAAATATAAAAAAATAGCATGTAACATTCATACTATAAAAATAAAAAGAAGCACTAAAAACTATTTAAAATAATATTAAACACTTAAAAATACTGTAAACATTAAAAACTAAATCACAAATATTATTACAAAAAATAGTAAGAAAAGTTAAAAATGTAGCAAATAAAAAATACAATAAAATAACCCCATAAATTATAAAAACAAAAATGGTAAGAATTAACCAAAACAACCCAAAAAGTATGAGACACTAAAAAAAATACAATAAATTTAAAAATAAAATTGTAAAATTAATTATTAAAAATTTTTGGTTACACTAAAATTATAAGTAAAAACACAAATAAATGATAAAAGTAGTATGAATCATTTGATACACAAAATTGGAGAGAATAACTCACAATACATAAAATTGTATGAAATTGTAAAAACACCCTAGAAATACAAAAATAAATAATAAAACGAATTAAACAAAATAGCAAGTGAAACAAAAAATTTAAGGAAATACAAAAAAAATATAATGAAACAAATAAATGAAAATAAAATATTGCTACATATAGAGAAACACTAAAAATAGTAATAAATACTTAAAATAAAATAACTTTCCAAAAATCATAAAAAAAAAATACTCAACTCGAATAAACACAAAAAAAATATGAAATCCTTTGATACAAAAAAAATGTTTAAAATCAATGAAAACAACAAAAAATAGTAAGAAACATGATAAATAAAAATGGTGAGAATATATCAAGACAACCAAAAAAAATATAAGATACTAAAAAATAAAATAAAATTTATAGTAAAATAGTAAATTTTATTATTAAAAATCTTTAGTATCACTAAAAATATAAGTAAACATAAAATATTTGAAGAATTACCTAAATATTAAAAAAAATAGTATTATAAATTAAAAAACCACAACAAAAATTGTTGGAATCATTCAAGACTTTAAAATGGTATGATTAAAAGAAAACAATAAAAAATAGTATCAAACAATATAAAATGTATAGTAAATTTGTTAAATTAATAATAAATTATTAAAAAATTTCAGTAACACTAAAAATGTAAGTACTCACAAAAAAATTTTAGAATTACCTAAATGACCAAAAAATATATATTAAAAAACACCACAAATAGTAAAAAAAACACTAAAAACACTTAAACAATAAAAAAATCACAAATAAAAATACAAAAATAGTAAGCAAAAATAAAACCTTAAGAAAACATAAAAAGTAATAACAAATAAACAAATTACCAACAAAACATATTAAATACATTCAAATAAATACCACAAATAGCAATAAATACTTAAAATTCAATAAATTTCTAAAAATAATAAGAGAAATTAAACAAATACAAAGAAATGATAAAATAGTATGAAACATAAAGAAATACAATAATATTTCAAAAACAAACCTTAAAAGAAATTATTAAAAATAGTAAATTACACTAAATACTCAAGCAAATACCAAAAGTATATTAAGTCAAACATAAACAATCAACAACCAATAGTAAGATACATTTAATAAAAAACTCAAATAATAAGATATGTATAAAATATAAAAAATACATGAAATAAAGTAAGAAAAATTAAAATTCAAAAAATGCTAAATATAGTATGAATTGTTCAATATACAAAAATGGTAAGAATTAGTCAAAATACACAAAATAATATAAACAATAAAGCAAATAATAATAATTCAAAAACTAATCATATTAAGTGAAACAATAAATGTTAGAAATATGAAAAATAGTAAAAATAAATAAATAAATAATAAAATAATGTAAGATACATTTAAAGAAACACCAAAAATATAAATAAATATTTAAAATACAATTAGTGTCCGAAAATCATAAACAAGCACTTAAAAATAAAACTAAACATAAAAAATATATGGAATCATTTAATACAAAAGAAATTGTAAAAATCAATGAGAAATAAACTTAACATCAAAATGTAAATAAACTTAAAAATATTAAGAAATACTTAAATAACCCAAAAAATCATACTAACATACATTTAAATAAACACCATAAATAGTGAAGACACATAAAATAACAAAACATTACAAAAATAAATAAGAAAATGCAAAATACCAATAAACGTAAAAATAACATGAATAGTTCATAATATAAAAATAAAAAAATATAAATAAATGCTAAATATAGTATGGATTGTTCGATAAACAATAATGGTATGAATTACTCAAAATAAACAAAATAGTACAAAACAATAAAATATATAATAAAAATCCAAAAATAAACCATAAATTGAATTATACAAAATATGACGTGAAACAAAAAATGTAAGAAATACAAAAAATACTAAGAAATAAACAAATAAATAATAAAAAAATTGTAAGATACATTTAAATAAACATAAAAAAATATAAAAATATATTTAAAATAATATTAGTATCCAAAAATCATAAAACACTCAAAAACAAAATTAAACACAAAAAATATATTGATCGTTCAATACATTAGAAATGATAAGAATCAATGAAAACAACATAAAATAGTATGAAATAAGCAAACCAATAAAAATAATTAAATGCAAACAACAATAAAATTTAGATGAAACTATGAAGCCAAGCAAATATAAAAAATATTGACAAATGCGGAAACTTTGAAACCAAAATACTAAAATAATAAGTCAAACTTTGAAACTAAGCAAACACAAAAAAAATATCAAGAAATGCCTAAATAACCAACAAAATTTATAAAAAAATAAATTTAAAAGAAGAGCACAAATAGGAAAAAAAAACTATAAATTCCATAAACTTGCAAAATTAATAAGTGACACTCAAAATAATAATTTAACACAAAAATGTAAACTTGCACAAAAAATAATAAAAAGTGCATAAATACCTAGAAAAGCATAGTAACATACATTTAAATAAATACCACATATAGTAAAAATAAATAAAATAGAAAAAAGAAAAACACAAATAGGAAAAAGTACTTAAAATTCCATAAACCTGCAATAGTAATAATTCACACTCAAAATAATAACATGAAGACAAAATATAAGTAAATGCCAAAAATACTATGAAATGTCCAAATAACCAAAAAAATAGTAACATACATTTAAATAAACAACATAAATAGTAAAACATGTTAAATAACAATAATCTCCAAAAATTAAAATGCAAAAATACCAATCAACTTAAGCAAATTGTAGCGATCGTTCATAATATAAAAATTAAAAATAAGCTCTCAAAAAAATTTAAAATAATTTGAAATATAATATAATAACAAATAATTAAATTACCAATAAAACATAGTAAAATATGTTCAAATAAACACCATAAATAACAATAAATACTTAAAATTAAATAAATTTCCAAAAATAAACTAATAAATAAAAATTGACAAAATATTATGAAACACTAAAAAATACAATAATATTTTAAAAAAATAAACCATAAAAGGAATTATTAAAAATAGTAAATTACCCTAAATACTCAAGCAAACACAAAAAATATTTTAAGTAATACATAAACAACCTACATAAACAACCAACAACCAATACTAAGATACATTTAAACAAATAACTCAAATAATAAGATATGTATAAAATAACAAAAAAACTCAATATAATGTAAAAACATTAAAAATCTAAAAAAATACTAAATATAGTATGAATGTTCGTTATACAAAAATGGTAAGTACTTCTCAAAATACACAAAATAGTATAACACAATAAAGCACACAATAATAATAAATAAATATATCATAAATTGAATTATACAAAATATTAAGTGAAACAAAAAAAATGTTAAAAATACGAAAAATAATTGGAAACAAATAAATGAATAATAAAATATTGTAAAATATATTTAAAAAAACAAAAAAAATACAAATAAATATTTAAAATACAATTAGTGTACAAAAATCATAAAAAAACACTCAAAAATAAAATTAAACACTAAAAATATGTGGGATCATTCAATACATAAAAAATAGTAAGAATTAATAAGAATAACAAAAAATAGTTTGAAATATGAAAAACAAAATAATGATAATTATAAGCAAACAACAAAATGAATGACTAATATAATAAGTCAAACTTAGAACCCAAACAAATACAAAAAATACATAGGAACACCTAAATAACCAAAAAAAATTATAAAAAATGAATTTAAAAGAATATCACAAATAGGAAAAAAGTACTTAAATTCCATAAACTAACAAAAGTAATAAATGACACTGAAAATAATAACTTAACAACAAAATGTAAATAAATGCCAAAAATATTAAAAAGTACCTAAATAAACAAAAAAACATAGTAACATGCAATTAAATAAACCCCATAAATAATAAAATCACATGAAACTCCATAAATAAATAAATAAATAAATGCAAAATACATATACACTTAAAAAATAACATGTATCATTTATAATATAAAAGTAAAAAGAAGTACTAAAAAAGATCCAAAATAATATGAAACACTTAAAAACAAAGTAAACATTAAAAAATAAATCATAAATATTATTATGATAAAAAGTAAGCAAAACTAAAATGTAGGAAATAAAAAATAAATAGAAAAAAATGATCAACAAAACATGGTATATTAAATTTAAATAAACATGACAAATAGTAATAAATACTTAAAATTAAAAAATCTAAAATATAATAAGAAAAACTAAAAAATGCCAATAAACGACTATTAAAGTTGAAATCATTCAATACTTAAAAATGGTATGATTAAATGAAAAAAATCCAAAATAGTATAAAACACTAAAAAATAAAATACTTATATTAAACAAACCACAAAATTAGTTACTAAAAATACTAATAAGTGACTAAACTCTAAAGCAAACACAAAAAATATAGTAATAAACACATAAATGACCAATAACAAAAAGTACAATACATTTAAACAAACAACTTAAATAATATGTTATGTATCATCAAGAAACTCCAAAAAAAAGTAAGAAACTTAAAAAAAAACACTTGGAAATGATAAAATTAGTATGAATCATGAAATAAAAATAATTACTCAAAATACATAAAATTGTATGAAACACTAAAAATACACTAGAAATCCAAAAATAAATGATAAAATGAATTTAAAAAATAGAAAGTGAAACAAAAAAATTAAGAAATATATTACATATTAAGAAACACATAAATAAATAATAAAACATTGTAAAATATATTTAGAGAAACAAAAAAATAGTAATAAATACATAAAATACAATCATTTTTGAAAAATCATAAAAACACTCGAAACACAAATAAACACAACAACAATATAAGAGATCATTCAATACCCAAAAATGGTAATAATCAATTAAATCAACAAAAAAACTACGAAACATGCAAAATAATAATAATAATTAAAAGCAAACCCCAAAAAGAATTACTAAAATAGTAAATCAAACTAAGCACCCAAGCACACACAAATAATACTTAGAAACACCTAAATAACCAATGAAATTTAGAAAATTGGATTCGAAAAAATACTACAAATAGTAAAGAAATAATTAAAATTCCATTAGCTTACAAAATTAATAAGTGACATTCAAAATCACAATGAAACACAAAAAATATTTTGTACAGTTCAAGACAAAAACAATAAGAATCAATCAAAATAACCAGAAAAAGTGTGAGACACTTAAAAATACAATAACAATTACAATAAAGTCGTAAAAATAATTAGTAAATAGTAACACAAAAAATGAAAGTAAACACAAAAGATATTAATAAGTGACTAAATAACCAAAAAAAGCATAATAACATACATTTAAACAAACACCATAAATAGTAAAAACACATAAAATCACAAGAAACTCCAAAAATAAATATGAAAAATGCAAAATACAAATAAACGTAAAAAATCATATGAATCCTTCATAATATAAAAATAAAAAGAAGCATTCAAAAATATCAAAATAGTATAAAACACTTAAAAACATTATAAACATTTAAAAATAAATCACAAATATTATTATGAAAATTAGTAAGCAAAACTAAAAACCTAGGAAATAAAATATAATAAGAAAAAATAAATTACCAACAAAATATAGTATAATAAATTACAATAAACACTACAAGTAGTAGTAAATATTAAAAATTAAAAAAATCCAAAAATAATAAGAAAAACTAAAAAGGCAAATAAACAACAAAAATAGTTGAAATCATTCAAGACTAAAAAATGGTATGATTAAATGAAAACAATCCAAAATAGTATGAAACACTAAAAAATAAAATAATAATTTAAAAACAAACCACAAAAAGAGTTACTAAAAATACTAACAAGTAACATTAAACACTAGAGCAAACATAAAAAAAATATACTAAGAAACACAAAAATAATCAATAACAAATAGTACAATACATTTAAACAAACAACTTCAACAATATGATATGTATAAATACATCAATAAACTAAAAAAAAAGTAATAAACTCTAAAAAAATAATGAGAAATAATAAAAGTAGTATTAATCGTTCTTTATACTAAAATAGAAAGAATCACCTAAAATTCACAAAATTGTATGAAACACTAAAACACACAATAAAAATCCAAAAATAAACCATAAATTAAATGATACAAAATATTAAGTGAAATAAAAAATGTAAGAAATATGAAAAATAGTAAGAAACAAACAAATGAATAATAAAACATTGTATGATATATATATTTGAGGAAACACAAAAAATACAAATAAATATTTAAAATACAATTAATGTTAAAAAATAATAGTAACACTCAAAAGCAAACTTAAACATAAAAAAATATGGTATCGTTCAATACATAAGAAATTATAATAATCAATGAAAACAACCAAAAATAGTTTGAAATATGCAAAATAATAAAAATAATAATGAAAAACAAACCACAAAATGAATAACTAAAATAGTATTTCAAACTAAGAATCGAAGCAAGCACAAAAAATACTAAGATACACCTAAATAGCTAATGAAATTTATAAAAATGAATTCAAAAGAAGACCATAAATAGGAAAAACTAACTTAAAATTCCATAAACTTGCGAAAGTAATAAGTGACACTCAAAATAATAACTTAACACCAAAATGTAGATAAACGCCAAAAATATTAAAAATTCCTTAAATAACCAAAAAAGCATAGTGACATACATTAAAATAAACACCATAAATAGTAAAAACACATAAAATAATAAGAAACCCAAATAATTAATATGAAAAATGCAAAAATGACATTAAACGTAAAAAAATAGTATGGATGGTTCATAATATAAAAAAACTAAAATAAGCACTGAAAAAGATCTAAAAAAGTATGAAATATAATTTAATAAGAAACTCCAAAAATTAATATTAAAATTGAAAAAATACCAATAAATGTAAAAAAAATAGCATGGGTCGTTCATATCATAAAAATAAAACGAAACACTAAAAAAAATTCAAAATAGTATGAAACATAATATAATAACAAATAAAAAATTAACTACAAAACATAGCAAAATATGTTCATAAACACCAAAAATAGCAATAAATAATTAAAATTAAATTAATTTCCAAAAATAATTTGAGAAAATTAAAATTAAAAAAATAACAAAATAGTATGAAACTCTAAAAAAGAATAGAATATTTCAAAAGCAAACCATAAAATACTATGGTCATTTAGGAAATATATTATTTTCTTATTTAATTTTCTAGAAGATTTATGATATTAATAAATCTCCCATTTATCATTCTTTAGTGCTCTTATGGTACTCTTCAATTGTGCTCCCAGCTTCAATTAGCACATGCATTTCTTCTTTAATTCTTTTAGCCCTTGACCTTGTGATTGTACCTTGGGAATTGGCAGCAACCTTAGTTGAACTCACATCATTCTCCCTCTCTTGAAAATGATTTGTCCTCAACTCTTCGACTTTTTAAGAATTAGAAATATTAAACCTATAGCTAACACAATTCTTATTAGATAAATTCTGGTTATAAGTATTATTAATGGTCTCAATTGATCCCTCTAATATAGGAAGGAATTTTGATTGTTTTCTTTCTAGAAATTAACCATTCATCATATGTAGCCTAATCCCTATCCCTATCCCTGGATCAAAAATAACTTTCTTGAAACCCTTGTTGGTTAGATTTATATATTCTTGAGTATCATTTTATAACTAATGTGTTTAAACCATAATCAATATCAAATAATAAAAACCTGATTGTATAATTAATATAACAATTATATATTAACTCAATATCATATAAATATTTAGTTGAAAATAAAACTTTCCTTTTCAATTTACTCAACAAAATCTTCAAAAAGTAACTTAAAGAATTTATAATCATAAATAGATACAATAGTTCTATAAATATCATGTAATATAACAACTTCTCTAAACAACATTTTAATCCTAAGTAATTTATAAATTAATTCCATGAAGATATCAATCCAAGGAGGTGCATTAGGAATTAGAAGAAGAGTATGCAATACATTAAGATTTTACCTAGATTTTGCTTTTTACATGTAGGGTATAGCAAACAAATTTTCTCAATATTTGTTTTTATATGTGGACCTAAAGAATTCTCATAAAATATTACAATAGTCTTATCTACCCTAGATTGTCCAATAAGTCCTGCAACATATAATTCCTTAACAAATAACTCACACCAAGAAAATTGAGGGATACATAATATATTTTCCTGAAAAAGAGACTAATTTTTCATGTAAAACTTTCCAAACACATCCTTTTTACAACCCCAATCACTTCATAGAAATCAAGATTATATGCATATAATTTTTTTATATAATTAAAATTAAGAAATTTACTATCAAGGATTATAAATATAACGTACCTTCGTGATATTGCATCGACAAATATATATTTCATACCTTGTCTATACTTGATCACATATGGAAAAGTTGAAAACCACCCACCTTGCATGATGCTTGTTCAACTTGTGTTGCCTATTAAGGTGCAAATCAAATACATGATTCATGTGAATCACAGATTCTTTTGGCCTTGGCAACCATGTTCGTAGAGTTTAAGAAAACACAAATATCTAATTATCATAGATAGGATAGTTGGGTGCTACTTCACTTAACTTCGCACTAAAATATATAATTAATATACCTACAATGCCTAGTTTTGATACTTCACAATTAGATTTGAATAATTTAGAAAAATTAGGTAATGGAATAAAAGGGAAACTAGTTAGTTTATCCTCTAAATATTTGAATATATTTTCTTGCATATCACACAATTTAAATAAAAATTTATTTTCTAAAAGTATAGTGAGAGGTGTGGG
The DNA here is from genome assembly GCA_030064425.1 of Trapa bicornis. Taxonomy (NCBI): domain Eukaryota; kingdom Viridiplantae; phylum Streptophyta; class Magnoliopsida; order Myrtales; family Lythraceae; genus Trapa; species Trapa bicornis. The sequence goes on along the minus strand of CM057756.1, from coordinate 462,045 downwards.
CCAACTAATAAAATTAGGAATATAATGCGTATAAAAACAAGTTGATCCATGGAAAATTCTCAAGTAACTTACCAAATTATGTATTGGCCAATTTTGAATTATGTTAATTTCCTTTTTAATGTAACCCCTTTAGAAAGAGAAACAAATTTAGGAAATATAATATTATTACAACAATATATATATATTTCATAAAATTGGAAAATAACATATATTTTCTAAAAATATTTAAGGCAATTTTTAAATATATTTTATATTCATATAAGGACATTTTATATATTATTATATAATCAAAATATGCATAAATAAACTTTTCAATTAAAGTATTTAAGAAATAATTCAATAACCTAATTGAAGTATCGGTTGCATTATTCAAACAAAATATCATAATCAACCAATCATATAAACTAGGTTTCGTCTTTAATACAGTTTTTAATTCATATTTATTTTTAATTTAAATTTTATTATATCCACTTTTAAGCTTTATTTTTGAAATCAAATAAGATCCATGCAAATTATCTACCATATTATCTAAATGAGGAATAGAGGGATGATACATTACCATGTTACTATTGATAGCTCGATAATCAACACATATTCGCCAAGTTTTACCTTTTTTGGGTATTTGCACAAACGCATGGACTTAGTGTTGATTTTGATACTTGATTCCTAAAGTTAGTGGTAAACCACGAGACATCTTCTTTGGAACATGTTTGAATTCTTGCAAAAAAGATATAATATTGCTCAGCAAATATCTGACAATGGGGTTAGTATTTAAAAATATATCCTTATACATAAGTAGTGTAAGAACATGTAAATTTTTATTGATCTCACTTTTTCTTGTAAAAAATTTATTTTTGCTCTCTTTCTTTTCAATTATGACTTTTCCTTTTCTTTTTCAACTTTGGCTTTTCTCTCTTATGTTTCAACTTTGATTTCTTTCTCTTCTTTTTCAACTTTGTCTTTTCTATCTTCTTTTTCAATTATGGCTTTTATCTCTTCTTGTTTTCTGCTATTTTCTTTTCATTTGCCTTTTTCCTTTTCAATTGATCCTCATGTATTTTCTGTAAAGTCAAAGGTACAAGAGATATCGGTCTATTATTCATCACAAATGAGTACCTATTTTTTAATCTACCATGTGTAAATTGACGATTAAACTTCCAAGGTTGTTCCAATAGAACATGGCATGCATGCATTGGTACTACATCACATAATACCTCATCCTTATATTTTCCAATAGAGAATGAAACCAACACTTGATTGATTTCCTCGAGCTTGTGTTGATCATTCAATTTTGAATTGGATAAGGTTTCGAATGCTTCAGTGTAGGTAATGCTAACTTCTCCACAAGCTCGATGCTAGCCATATTAGTGCAGCTTCCCCCATCTTTGATAATAGAACAAAACTTATTTTTCATAGAACAACGAGTGTGAAATGGATTCTCACGTTGGTTGTCCAAGATGTCATTAATCCATGGCCTTTCCCTTAGAGAATATTGATTGATGGAATCGTGTCCGACCCTATCACAATTAACTTGGAGATCTTCAAATTCCTCAAGTTCTTGTGTTTTGAAGCACCTAGATTGAAAGCCCCAAGGTTGTTGTTCAATGGGAGTATGTTGTTGCGAATGACATCTCATACCTTCCTCCAAGCGATCCATTCAAGTGCGAAGTGGCTCAAATCCAGACTTTACTACTTGTTTCATCATTGCTTTCCAATATAGGTTTTGAACGGGTTGAGGGAAACTGTCTTCTTTCCATGTGTTTACTCGTTGTTGGGACTTGTAATCCTTCCAATTGTTAGAAACAAAAGAATCGCAACTCTCCCTCACATTTTTCTCTCAAGCACTCATATTTCACACCCAAATGGCTTTTTCTTAAAGATTTAAAGCACTCTTGCCTTTTTCCACTCATATGCCTTCTTTCAATTTTAATTGAACTCAAAAACAAATCGTTTTCATGAAGTAGTTCAACTTGAGGAACAATTAAGACAAATCAACAAAGTTTCAAAAGCAATTCTAAAAAGTATTTAAGTGTGAGATATGAAGATAATAAAGTGATAGAAAAACAAATAACAAAAATCTAATAAAGTAGAAATAATAAGATATTGAGTATAGAATTTGTACTTCTCTTTTTTTTTGCCTTTTTTTTTTACCTTTTTATGCCCTTTTATAATTCTTTGTTTTCCTTTTTTTGTTCTTTAAAATTTTTTTGTAGGCCTTTTTTTCATGAAAATTTTTGGTTTTTTTGCATGTTTTTTATTTTACTTTTTAACATAATGTTTTTTGCTTTTGTTTGGCTTGTTTGGCTTTTTTAAATATAAAAAAAGTAGATAAAAAAGATGAGATTTTTTTTATAGAGACTAGAAGTAGAATGAAGATAATGAAAATATAACTAGATTGGAGAAAAAAAAGATTTTTTTGTGATTTTTTATACTGACTAGAAATAGGTAGAAGAAAAGGAAAATATAACGAAATTTGAAAGGATAGTATGAAACCTGTCGTGCAACCATGTGTTCTAATATCAACTGATGTGAACCCCACCAATATACTGAACGAAACCCTACACCAAATATGGAATAGACCCCAAGACTTTCAAAACGCATGTAAAAAGAAGGGAATATACAAAGAAGGGAATATACCTTGTTTGGTTGAGAAAGAAACAAGGTATGGATAGATGTAGACATCACACTCAAATCCTTTAAGAAGTGCTCCTAAAAATCATGGTGATAAGTCTGATTGCTTAAACGTTATAAGTAAAAACCTGATAAGTTCAAATGTTTTCTTAAAAGAGAAAGAAGACATAAACCTCACAATAGTTAGCCTTTTATAGATATCTAAGATAATAAATATTCTAGACTAAGCATATTATCTTAGACATATTTAGGAAATATATTATTTCCTTATTTAATCTTCTAGAAGATTTATAATATTAATAAATCTCCAATTTATCATTCTTTAGTGCTCTTATTGTACTCTTAAATTGTACTCTCAGTTTGGCTTCCTACAATCCCTCCAATTAGTCCATGCATTTCTTCTTTAATTCTTTTGGCCATTGACCTTGTGATTGGATCTTGCAAATTGACAACACCCTTAGTTGGACTCACATCAACTTCAAATTCCACACACTTGCAAAAGTAATAAGTGACAATCAAAATAATAATAACACCAAAATGTAAATAAATGCCAAAAATATTTAAAAAGTGGCCAAATAACCAAAATAATATAGTAACATATATTTAAATAAACACCATAAATAGTAAAAAAAATACACAAAATAACAAGAAACTACAAAAATTAATAAGAAAAATGCAAAAATACCAATACACGTAAAAAAATAGCATTACTCGTTAATAATATAAAATTAAAAATGAGCACTCAAAAAATTTCAGAATAATATGAAATAGAATATAATAACAAATAAATAAATTACCAATAAAACATTGAAAAATATATTCAAATAAATAGCAAAAATAGCAATAAATACTTAAAATTTAATAAATTTCCAAAAATAATCATAGAAACTAAAAAATAAAACATAAAAAAATAGTATGAAACACTAAAAAATAAAAAAAAATGAGAAATGCCTAAATGAACAATAAAATTTATAAAAAAAAATGAATTCAAATGAAAACCGCAAATATGAAAAAAATACTTAAAATTCTATAAAATTGCAAAAGTAATAAGTGACACTCAACATAATTATGTAACATCAAAATGTAAATAAATGCCAAAAATATTAAGAAGTGCGCAAATAACCAAAAACGTATCGTAACATACATTTAAATAAACACCATAAATAGTAAAACACAAAAATAACAAGAAATACCAAAAATTAAAATATAAAATATAAAAATACCAATAAACGTTAAAAATAGCATTGATCGTTTATAATATAAAATAAAAGAATAATTCAAAAAGATCCAAAATAGTATGAAATATAATATAATAACAAATAAATAAATTACCAACAAAACATAGTAAAAATACATTCAAATAAACACCACAAATAACCATTAATACAAAAAATTCAAAAAATTTCCAAAAATAATCAAAGAAATAAAAAATGAAAAAATAGTATGAAACACTAAAAATTCAATAATATTTCAAAAATAAATCGTAAAATTAATTATTAAAAATAGAAAATTACACTTAATACTCAATCAAACACCAAAAATATATTAACACATACTATTTTAGCAATTCGTTTTGTAGTTTGCTTTTAATTATTATTATTTTTTACATTTTTCATACTATTTTTTGTTGTTTTTATTGATTATTAACATTTCTTATATATTAAATGATCCCATATATTTTTTGTGTTTAATTTTGTTTTTAAGTGTTTTTTTATTATTTTTGGACATTAATTGTATTTTTGGTGTTTCTTTAAATGTATCTTACAATATTTTATTTTTTATTTTTTGTTTATTAATATTTTTTGTATTTCTTACATTTTTTGTTCACTTAATATTTGGTATAATTTAATTTATGGTTTTTTTTATTTTTGTTATGTGTTTTATTGTTTTAAACAATTTTGTCTATTTTGAGTAATTATTACTATTTTTGTATATCGAACCATCCATATATTTAGCATTTCATTATATTTTTTATTATTTCTATTTGGAGTTTCTTGGTACTTTATACATATCTTATTATTTGAGTTATTTAAATAAATGTATTTTACTATTGGTGGTTGGTCGTTTATGTGTTATTTTATAATATTTTTAGTGTTTTATTGAGTATTTAATGTAATTTACTATTTTTAATAATTCCTTTCATAGTTTATTTTTTAAATATTATTATATTTTTTTAGTTTTTTTATACTGTTTTGTCATTTTTTATTTTTTTATTTTCATTGATTATTTTTGAGAAATTATTGAATTTTATGTATTTATTGCAATTTGTGGTATTTATTTGAATGTATTTTACTATGTTTTGTTGGTAATTTATTTAATTGTAATTATATTATATTTTATACTATTTTGGATAGTTTTAAATACTTCTTTTTATTTTTATATTATTAACGATCTATTCTATATTTTACAATTATTAGTATTTTTACAATTTTTATATTAGTTTTTGTAGTTTTATATGTTTGTACTATTTATGGTGTTTATTTATTAATCACCTCGAAATGTCATGGATTTAATAAAATAATAAAATATAGAAAACAAATGACTATTTTAGATTCTCCTATCACTATATCACACCCGCATCTATCCTTGATTTCATCTCTATGCATTCAATTTAGTTTAAGGAAGAATTGGAACCATGCGACAAGCTCTACTCGAGTGGGAGGATAAGACAACGCATAAAAGTGTAAGCAAGAATACTTACCAATTTTACTTGAGAGATGGACGGCTTGCATCACGGAATGAAGGAATATGGAGAGGATCTCTCGTCTTTTTAGATAAGAAAATCGATCAATATTTTGTTCATTTTCCATTGGTTAGCACCTTGAACATTAGGCATAGTGAAGAAATTTTATTGTCATAAATTATTTCAGATGAAATTTAATAGAAGTGGTAAATTAAATTTTTAGGGAGAAATAGTAATTATATATATTTATAATTGATTTTTCTGAATTAGATTTGTGCATGGTTTAGAGATAGCCACCAGTGAAAGCTCAAACTAATAACATTTATTACTATTATAAATTTGGACCAAATAAAAATTTATAACTATTAACTATCACCGTATTTATAAAAAAATATAGAAAACATTACAAGTCTATAACAAAAAAAATTGTACATTTTTATTTAGTATTTTAAACTTATAAGTAGTAATACTTATTAATATAAATGGGATAATCTATTTTAGATTATTATATAAAAGAAATCATATGCTCAATTGTTATACATTCTCCTTCTAAGGAGCATCAGGTGCCAGGGTGAATAACTTGAATATACTGATATTTGATATTTATACCATTGAAAAAAATCATGCGATTCTCGTATAAATCTCTACGTAGATAGAGAGGCTGTATCTCAAAATTATTAAAGTTGGAACTCAGAGTTAGCTAACGGGGCAAGTTTTTCGTCATCTTTTGCTTGTAGAGAAATATGTCGACATATTATATTTTTGTAATTTTCCAACACCTCTCCAATGGAATGATGAGGGGGATAACAAAAAAAAAATCGTCATTGAGAGTAAAAATAATGGAGTGTATAGAGGCGTATGGAGGCACTAGTAGATCATGTATCATCCATTGGTACTATTAGAATTGAAGTTGAGTAAATTCTATCAAATTTTAATTATATTAACTTATATGGTACATAAAATTTTAATTTACCACTTTTATCAAATCCAAGTATTATTATAAGAGTGATTTACATTGTCATACTTTTCTCACATTTAATCATCTATTTCTAATATTTATTTTAAACTTATATGCATCTTAATATAATTAAAAATTGAGAAAAATCTCTTCTAAGCAAATTAACAATGGAAATACTTGCTACTTATAACTATTAGTATATGATTAGGTTAATATAAGAAAAATATTATAATACTATAAAAAATTGAGTTTATTTCCACCAATAATAAACTAATAAGCTATTACATTTAATTTTTTTAAATTTAAAATATTTTCTTTTTTTGTCAACATGACTTATAATTTAAATAACTATCCAAAATACAATTTGGATTTATCACTCTCTACAATTCTCACAGTGTGAGAATGTTTCTTGTGGTATTGTGTTTATTTTGATTACTAAAATCTAATCCGCAGAAGTTCAAGATAATAGTTTCTAATAATATATGAAAAAAATATTATAATTGTAAAATATAAAATATTCATTTTAGTTGTAAGTTAAAACTTAAAAGTAATTATATTCAATTTTCTTTTAAATATTATTGTTTGTTATATATAAATTATATTCATTTTTTCATCTATATGAGATGAGCGTGGAGGTGATAATTGAAGGCTCACAATTTTTAAAAAACATGGGATGAGACTCATCCATCCATGTGGCTAACTTCTCTCCACTTTCATTACATGAAGATTGAACAGTGTCTTCAAACTATTTTGGAAGTAGATCCATCACCCTAATGTCTCTCTTGGAGCCACAACATTAAATAAAGTAGATAAATCAAGATATGCGCATAAAATATAAAATTAATAAAAAATATTTTTTTGCGTGCAATCATCATTTATATTTTTAAAAATAATTCAAATAATTATATATTTATTTTAAAATCAGATATTTAAATAAATAAAATTAAAAGAATTACAACCCCATCCCAAGAGAGAATATGACTCAACCGAACATATTTTTTCTATATTCAATAGTGGACAATATTGAATAAAAAATAGTTAATGTGAGAAAATTGGAAAATTTCAAGTGACCAAAATTTCACAAAAACTTCAAGGAAGAACTGCGAAGTGGAATTGAAGAGAGAATCGAACTAGTTCGAGTTGAACCAAACCCGAACTATAGTGAACCGGCGTGAACCGACTCATAAATTCATTTTTCTAGTTGGCTTAAAAATGTCAAATTGGAAAATTGAAACCACCATTAGATAGAAAATGAATTTAGATAAATTTTAAAATTTTTAAATTTGAGAAAACTGGTTGAACCAGGTCCGAACCGTTTGATTTTTGAATTTTGGACCACTAACCCGGTCCGATCGGACAGGTCAACGATCTGACCAGACCGGTCAATGATCAACGGACTGGTAAGCTTAAAATTCCCATAGGGTAGCAGTGAATTGAAGCAGAACTCGATCCTGCTAGGTCCCCCTCGACTAGCTCTAGCTACCCCCACCTCAAGCTTTGGTCGTCGCCTCTTCGTTGGTAAGAAATGCAATCTTTCTCTCTCTACTGTAACTTTTCTAGCAAAGCTCTCTTAGGGCATCGAACTCAGCCAAATTCAGAAATTCGAAGTGTGAGATGATCAAGGGGAGTTGTAGGAGGCTATTAGAAGCAAGAATCGAAGAAAATAAGGACTTACAGGTCGCCAATTGGATGAGGTAAGATTTGAAGTGCCATATGCTTGAATTGGGATAGAAGATGAAGGGTGATTTGGGGATTTTGTGGGACTTTTGTGCAATTTTAAAAAATTGGAGGGCTGAATAGAAATTTCACAAAATTGACGGTGTTTTCATGAAATTTGCCCCAATTGAGGGTCAATTGGGAAAATTGGGCAAATTAGGCAAATTGGAAATTTTGAAAAGTTGGGGGACCAAATAGAAATTTTTGGAAAATTAAGGACTACAAGGTAAATTTAGTAAATTAAGGGCCAATTAGTGAAATTGAAAGAGTTAAGGACTTGAAAAGCATAATTGGGAACCTAGGGGACCCAATAGGGATTAAATAGAAATCAAGGACCTAATTGCAATTTAAACAAAGTATAGGGCATAGATGTAGAGATGAGAAAGTATAGGATCCATTCATCCCCACATGATAATACATACACTTGCACTCTGCAAGAACGAATTACTAGAATGTCGGCCCTACGAGCGCATCGAGGAGAGAGAATTTCGCTAGCACAACCCCACCAAGATCACCGGGTGAGTGGGAACTGCTATGACGTCCATTTCGGTTGGAATGACGGTTTAGTTTTGAAAATAATTTTCTCAGAATATTAGCATCCCTTGACTGGGTGAATCTGCTAAAAACATTTGGGAGCTAATTCCGGGCTTATGCTCGAGATGCTAGTGGGTCCAAGGCCGGTGGATACGGGTATGGACCCGTCCAAAACAGACATGTGATATATGAGGCTAAAAGACCTGAATAATGGGAATTTGCATGATGCCCATCGAGCCAAGCTGAGTTGTCAAGCCTGTTTGGCCGAACCGCTGCTCTGCCGAAGCAAGTCATCAAACTTATTAGGCCAGTACGCATGGTGGGGTTGAAGCTAAGCTGACAGATCGTTGTGTGAGAGGGCCAAAGTTAATGGCTATAATTCAAAAAGCTTATTGATTGTGCTTGTACCGTGATGTTCAGGCCATCAAGACACCTGACATGAGGAAGTGATGGAACCTAAGGAATGCTGGATGACCTAGGGAGCTTAAGGGCAATGTCTTCATTTAGTAGGTCGCGAAGTCAAGGAGCTTCCTCCGCTTAGAGACCGAGGCAGTAGGGGGAATGAGGTCTCGTCCAATTGAGTGGACATGGTGGAGAAATTTAGGAGTTTGGGGTCGGACTATTGATGTCCACACAAACTCCGGGTAGAGGCAACATCCCTCTATCAAGGTGGATGGTAAAGGCACCCCGGTCTACAATTGGCGTGATTGAGGATCGTTCTGAGAATGTGTGATCCCTCCTATGATAGGAGGGTGATTGTTGATCATGTGATTGTTTGAAATAACAAAAAGGGATTAAATTCAAGACAGAAAAGATGAACTAAATTAAAACGTTATAGTAGTTTCTCTCACTGAGTGTTGTACTCACCCTCTCCCTCCACCCTTTTCAGGACATCACCTAGACAGGAAGTTCCAGACGTGCTCAGGCCCTCAATGTACACTTCCTACCCCTAAGTTAAAGTAAGGGTTCTAATGTGAACATGCCTTCACCATCCTTACCTCATTCGGGTAGAAATACCTGAATGATACATGAAGGGTGGCGGGTTCATCATGGACTTCGACCAAACCAAGTCGGGGCGTGACAACTTGAGTGGTATGAGAGCATAACTTACCTTATTAGTTTTCCCCAACCCATCCTAACCCCGATTCCTGACAACCTTGCAGAAAATATGAACGAAAATGCCCCCGAAGAAAATATTCCCTGGATCCACACTATGGAGCAATGAGTGGAGGCCCTAGAAGAGCCCATCCCCTAGGACGCACCCTGAGATAGGACCCCTCCCTACTCGGTGGACGATGAAGTATCTTCACCAAGGGAGCCAGACATGGCCTAGATTCAGGCAAAAAGTGAAAGGAACTTCTCGGAAGTCTACACTAACTATGTGAGGGTTTTTCACTGACTTCCCCCAATTCATAGTGGTACGTGTATCTTAGGCCCCACTCAACATGCACACGATGCAGCTGTCCTATGCTGATATGGCATAAACATAGTTCCTTTCTCAAAAAGAAAACTCAAATCTCTTAACCAATTTCCTGGAACAAGGGAACCTAGAAGCCTCAAAATACCAAGAACCCTACAGGAGTAAAACCAAAACCAACCTTAGGCCGTCCCCACATGACGAGGCTCGGATGACCAGAGACCCAAGAAGTACCTTATAAGACAAAGGAAAACCGGAACCACCCATGACTAGCCTAGAGAGTAGAGTAGGAAATTGTGTGGACTAGATACCACCAACAAACCAGTAAGGGCCCTAAGAGGTGAGCCAAAGGAGAACCACATCAAGAAAAGGTAACCCTAGGGAAATAGAGAAGAAGGACCCAAACTAGGATTAGCGGCAGGGCAAAAGATAAATTACCCAGAAGCTCCGACCTAACAACGTGAATAGACAAAGGATAGACCTAGTCACACCATGAGATAGCCAAGGTAACCAAAGAATTGTAGCATAGTACCACAGGGGTGAGGGACAGACAAGTAAGACTGCGTTGAAACCTCCTAACCCTGGAGGTTAGGGAAAGGCAGAAGGTAGGAGTTGGTAAGCATGAGAAATTATAAAGTCCAATGAAATAATCACATCGAGAGACTCGAAAGTGGAAAAGGACGCCAAAGGGAAAGAACAAGCCAATCACAAAACGAAAAGCAAAGGAGAGGCACTATCCAACACATGAAGTGGAACATAGAGTAGGGAGGATGAGCATGTAGAACCACCAACCCCAAGGGAGGAATGGGCAGAAGAAAGAGTTGAAATAAAGCAACTCTCTAGACAAAGCCACCAAGGACCAGTAGGGAAGGACCCCGGGTCCTCGAGGATGGCACCTAAGACCCCACCTTAAAACAAGTAAGAGAAAACTCTAGAAAACCAGTTCCATGTAGGTCACAAACTCCGCAAGGGGGGAAGTTCCTCGGGGGGTGACTTTGATGAGAAAGGGATAACTCTGAAGGACTACAACCATTGCACATCGACGAGTGTAATGGACCATAGGCCAAGAAAGAAGAAAGGGGCCGGAAAAGGAAGGGACCACTCGCTAGCGAGAGAATGCCAACAACTGTAGGAACCGATGAAGGTAGGAGGACCAGTGAGTCGACAGGATCTACCCTGGCCTGAAAACCTGACAATAGGGATGGACGAACACAATAAGGAAAAATGGGATTGAATGAATAAACCCGAGAAAACCCAATCTCCCATAAAGAGTCAGACACTTATATTCTTGGTGACATCAAAGCATGGGTGGGACATATGGAATCATAACCCAAGGAGTAAGGGAGTCCAGCGTGGAATGGACCTAGATAACGTAAAGGATGAGCATAAAAGAGAATACACACTAAGGATAGGAGCAGAAGGGACGTGGTCCTAACCACGAAGCATGTCGGGCCTGAGACCTAGGGTAGAACTACAAGATATGAGAATTGTACTACTAGGGGCAACTCGGTTCAAATCACAACCCAAGAGGGAACTCGAGTACTAAAGGAGGACTAAAGGTCCAAGAAAAGAGAAGTAACATAGCAAAAGACAAATGCAATAGCCGACAATGAAGTGGACGAACCCAGGTGCGATGTGATGTATAGAAACCTCAAACTCAGATAACATACCCATGACGCAAGTTCGACCCCACTCTATCAAAAGTATAAGACTGGTGAGGCTCTGTGAATGCTGAGGAAAAAGGGATATGTCAACTCACCAAACCTCGGAAGGCAAAGGAACTAAGGCAAAGCGAGTGACTCAAATTAGTAGGATATCGATTTACCCCCTAAGGAAGTGGCACAAGGACCTCTTCAGGGAAAAAAGGTCAGGCGACAAAGTTTTGGGGACAAAACTCCTAAAAGGAGGGGAGAGTTGTAAAACTTGTTCCCTTCACCCAAAGAAAAATTGGGAAAGAACCGGTATAGGTTTATATATGAACAAAAAATAACTTACGTGAGAAAATTGGAAAATCCCAAGTGACCAAATTTTCACAAAAACTTCAATAAAGAACCGGGAAGTGAAATTGAAGAGAGAATAGAATTGGTTCAAGGTGAACCAGACATGAACCGGACCGAACCGATGTGAACCATAGTGAATCGGTTCACAAATTCATTTTCCTTGGTGGCTAACAATGTCAAATTGGAAAATTGAGACAACTATTAGATAGAAAATGAACTTAGATAAATTTATAAATTTTTAAACTTGAGAAAACTGGTTGAACCGGGTCCGAACCGGCCGATTTTTTAATTTCGGACTAGTCAACAATCCGATCAGACCGGTAAATGGTCAACGGACCGGTAAGCTCAATTTTGGCCCTTCCACCACCCACATTGGCCACCTAAGACCCTCCACAACATCCATACAGGCCCCGGTAAGCTCAATTTCGCCTCCCCCATCGGAATTCCCAAATTTCAGAGATGCATAGACCAAAACCTCTCTCTTTGAATCCCCACAGGGCAGCAATGAATTGTAGCAGAACTCGATCCTGCTAGGTCCCCCTCAACTAGCTCTAGCTGCCCCCACCTCAAGCCCTGGCTGCCACCTCTCTGTTGGTAAGAAAAGCAAGCTTTCTCTTTCTATTGTAACCTTTTCGATGAAGCACTGTCAGGGCATCAAACTCAGCCAAATTCAGAAATTCGAAGTGCGGGATGATTGAGGGGAGCTGTAGGAGGCGATTAGAAGCAAGAATCGAAGAAAATAAGGATTTATAGGCCGCCAATTGGGCAAGGTAAGATTCAAAGTGCCATATGCTTGATTGAGGAAGAAGATGAAGGGTGATTTGGGGATTTTGGGGGACTTTTGTGCAATTTTAAAAAAAAAATGTAGGGTTAATTGCAATTTCACAAAATTGAGGTTGTTTTCATGAAATTCGCCACAATTGAGGGTCAATTGGGCAAATTTGGGGCAAATTGGAAAATTTGAAAAGTTGGGGGACCAAACTGCAATTTTTGGAAAATTAAGCACTAAAAGGCAAATATAGTAAATTAAGGTCCAATTAGTGAAATTGAAAGAGTTAAGGACTCGAAAAGCATAATTGGGAACCCAGGGGACCCAATAGAGATTAAAGAGAAATTAGGTTCGCATGTGCAATTTAGACGAAGTACGTGGCCTAGATGCAAATATGAGAAAGTATAGGATCACCTGCCACTCTCCCGGTTTATTAAAGGGTTTCCCCTTATTGTAAACCATAAAGAGTAAGGTGTCCTTTAACCTGCACCTTTTTCCTGGAATAGCATAATCAAAACTGTATGAAATTTAAAACTTTACATACCTGTCTGACAGGCATCTTAGTTGACGGTCTTTAAGGGGAGGCTTTCCGGGATTTCCTGAAAGGGATATAAGGGAGGGGGTGAGTACGACTACTCAGTGAATGGATTTTTAAAAGCTTTTAACTTTTAAGAAAAACATTTATATGGAGTGTGCTAGACTCCTTTGTTTTCAAAAATCCCTTCATTTAAAAATTTGGGTTTTTCCATTATTTCTTAGTTACCACGGTGTGTCATCACCCAACACACATCCTTCATCATGAAGGTTACACACATTCGCAAGTCAGTATCACTATTGAACCCGCTAGTGGCTTCGGAGCTACTTTTCCTGCCACCCGGATAGAAGTACGACCACTTCTACCCTAGGAATGAGTGGATGTACGTGACATCCGACCCACAATCCCGAAATCACTTCTTCGTGTCCGTATGAGGACAGAGACCTCATCTTGTCCCCACCCCGGTCTCATGCGCTTGGTGCTACTCCAGATTTCGCACAGACACCTGGAACGACGAACTGCCCTTATAGCCACCAGGTCGTCTAGTGCCCTTAGGACGCATCACTACCCCCCATGGGCATCTTGATGATCTCGTACTCATAATGCATGCACAAACAATGTTTTCCTATATTTCCATGTAATTTGTGGTGCCACTGGTCCAACGACCCCGACTCTCAACTCAACCCACAGTTGTTTGTTATGACTGGTCCGTCGACCTGTCATGTCGCATTGCCGCTAGTTGACTGAGCATGTCGGTCCTATCTTGGTACAATGGCCAAACAATTCACTTATTAAGTTTTATGGCACATATATCATGTTCATTTACGAGCTCCTGCTCGTGCCAACTAGCCTTGGGCCCACTGTACGAGATTTTCAAAATCGGGCATTTAGCCCCCAAGTTCCAAAATCGAGGCCCCCGACCTATTAGAGCTATTCAAGCTCCCATCGAGAAGGTCTCCCAAATTATTTAAGCATTGGCACACAGTCAGGGGAGAGCACTTCCGACAAAAATAAGTTTTTATAGTCCATCATACCGACCGGTATAAGGACATCTCCGTTCATAACCGATGAACGGGTTTTCAACTTCCTTCGAGGAAGTCTCATCATACCAACTGGGTATGATCTACTTACAACTCGTAAGTAGTTTTTCCGCATAACTTTCAGATCACTTTCTCTAAGTAGTGATGATTAAAATACCAATAAACAGTGGGTTTTTATATCGAGGCACTTATCATCCCCAACCGGGTATGATGTTAGTAAACCCACTCACAACCGGTAAGTGATTTTTAACTTTAAGTTGTGCTCATCATCCCAACCAGGTATGATGTTAGTAAACCCACTCACAACCGGTAAGTGGTTTTTAAATTTTAAGTTGTGCTCATCATCCCAACCGAGTATGATGTTAATAAACCCACTCACCCGTTAATGCCGTGAATTCCACTAGACTGGTTCTTTGTATTCACGCGAGCTTGTCCTTGCTGGAGTTCCCGGTATTTAACGTTCCTACATGATATGAACAACCTTGTTCATTATTACTCGGCATAACAGCCTTCATTCATTAATGAATGAGAAAACCCAAACTTTTAGTTATTTGCAATTAGGTCCCTAAAGTTATTTCTCTTTAACTTTAAGTCCCTAATGTCGGTTTTTCCTCAAATTGAGTCTTGTAACTTTTAAAATTTATCGTGGGACCTCAATTTTTTCAATTTCACCAAAAAGGGGTTTAATTTTCCAAATTTCCAATTTGGTTCCCCAATTTTTCCAAAATTACCATTTTGCCCTTCTTTCACAAAAATGGTAAGTTTTTCCCCAAAATTTCCAAAATTCCTCAATTGGTCCTCCAACATTATTTTCATGCCCAATTGACCCTCAATTTCATAAAATTGTATTTTGGCACCTTTAAATTTCGAAAATCCCCAAAATTTCCCCCAATTTCAACTCTTCAACACTACCGAATTTGATTTCATCAAATTGACCGATCAAACACTTCTAATTATTGAAATTGGAGTTGAAATTGAGTTCTTGTATGTTCATACGATCCTAAGAAACTTTGAATCGTAGATTTTAACGTCGGAATGAGCTCAAACGGAGCTTTGCCGGAAAATAGACTGCAGAGAGAGAAAGCTTCGATTACTCACCGGTGAAGGCACGATAGTCCGAGCTTTCGATCTGGGTAGATAGGTCTCGTCCTGAAGTTCATCCTAAAATGAAGTATTGTATCAATTGATGTGGAATTGGATTAGAATTTTTTCATTGAAATTCAGTTGACTCTCTCTATAGCACTGATCGAAAATTATAAAGGGGAGCCGAATTGGTTTACATTTCGGTCCTAATTTGGCCATGGAAAGGCTGAGGAAGAGTTGGAAAGGCTTGGTTTGGCTTGAGAAGGGCTTGAAATGGCCAATTTCAGCTTGGCCGAAATAGGGCAGCTTCGGTCCGTCGGAGTTGATTCACTATTCCATCACGTTGGCGCTTCTCCAACGACTCTCGGATTGACTGGAGTTTGCTATCAGATAGATGTCTTCTCCCCAGTTCCAAAGAGCCCGACCTTTGTTCAAGTCGAAGCTCTGGTTCGAGCTTTACCGAGAAATGGAGCACTAAAGAGAGAGAGAGAGAGAAGTGTTCAGGTGTGAGGAGAGTGAAATGGGTATGACCTCTTTATATAGTCGTAAAACCCGTTTATTAAATGGGAAAGATTTATTACTAGTATTAATATTGCCAAAAAGGGGTTTAATTTTCCAAATTTCCAATTTGGTCCCCCAACTTTTCCAAATTTACCATTTGCCCTTCCTTTACAAAAATGTTAAATTTTACCCCAAAAATTCTAAAATTCCTCAATTGGCACTCTAACATTTTTATCATGCCCAATTGACCCTCAATTTTAGGAAATTTCATTTCGGTCCTTTGAATTTTCAAAAATCCCCAATTTTCCCAAATTTCCCCCCAATAACATCTTCTTAACGCAGTCGAATTTGATTTCATCAAATTGATCGAACAAACACTTCCAATTGTTGAAATTGAAGTTGAAATTGTGTTACTACATGTTCATATGATTCTCTAGCAATTTGAATCGCAATTTTTAACACCGGAACGAGCTCAAACGGAGCTTCACCGGAAAATGGACTATAGAGATAGAAAGCTTCAATTACTCACCGTCAAGGGCACGGCGGTCCGAGCTTTCGATCTAGGCAGATAGCTCTCATCCTGAAATTAATCCTAGAATCAAGAATCGTAGCAATTGATGTCGAATTGAGTTAGAATTTTATCATCGAAATTTTGTCGGTTCTCTCTTTAGCACCGGCCGAAAATTGCAGAAGGGAGCCAAATTGGCTTATCTTTCAGTCCTAATTCGGCCGTGGGAGGGCTGAGAAAGTATTGGGATGGCTTAGTTTGGCCTGAGGAGGGCTTGAAATGACTGATTTTAGCTAGGCCAAAATAGGGCAGCTTCGGTCCGCCGAAGCTGCTTCACTATTCCATCACGCTAGTTCTTCTCTAGTGACCCTCGAAACAAATAGAAACTACAGGCATGTAGTTGATTTCTTCCCGGTTCTAATGAACCCGACCTCACCTTGTTTAGCTTAGAAATAACCTTATATCAGAGCTTTGGTTCAAGTTTTGCCGAAAAACTAAGTAACTGAGAGAGAGTGAGCTTTCTAGGTGTATAGAGGATGCATGGAGAGGGGGTCTTTATATAGGAAGCTTGGGGACTTCTTGGCCATCTCAATGGCACCTTTATGATAGGCATTGATGGCTGGAAACGTATTGAACGGAGACGTTTCTTCTTCACCGGTGCTTCTTCGATTTTTCGGTGAGTGAACAATGTTGTCATCTCGAGGAAAAAGATGACACTATTCCGAACCGGACTGGACCGGTCCGAACCGGGTCCAAAGCTTAAACCGATCGGTTCACCCCCCCATTCGACCAAATTTTTCAAATCTAAAAATTTCTAAATTCATATAAATTCATTTTCTATCCAATGGCTGCCTCAAATCTCAAATTTGAATTTTTAAGCCACCTAGAAAAATAAATTTAGAATTCGGTTCAATAGTGGTTCGAACCGGTCCAAACCGGTTCAATCCGGTTCAGATCCGGTTCACCTGAACAGGTTTGGTTTTCATCTCCCATTCATTCTCAAGTTCATTTCCATGACTTTTGGGACTCTTTAGGTCACTTGGGATCCATAAATTTCCCGATTTACCATCTTTCTATCAATTCCAGTTCATAAACTAGCTCGGTTCTTAAACCGGTTTAATCCGGTTCAGGTTTAGTTCACCCAAACTGATCTAGTTTTTCTCTCCCACTCTATTCTAAGGTTCCTCCCCAAGGTTTTTAAATCTCTTTGGGTCATAAGGGAATTGAAATTTCTCTAATTTACCTGTTCCCCAATAAACGTGTAAACCCCACACATTTGAGTTAAGGAAAATCGGGAAAAGAACCGGTGAAACTGAATAAGAAAACCAAACCGGTTTACATTTGGGAATAAGCAATATCAAAATTTACAATTTTCGGGTGATCCAAAGGGTTCATTAAACATTGGAAAAGAAACTTAAGACAAATAAAAAATAAAAATCAAATTGGTTCAGGTGAACTAGATTTTATAAGAACTTCAAAGTTAAGCGTGCTTATGTGAGAGTAGTGTGAGGATGGTTGACCTCCTAGGAAGTATGATTTTTTTTAACTCGAAATTTCGGTCAAAAATTTTTATGCGAACGTACGGCTTATCATAAATAGGCATAAATTAATATATATTTAATTATTGGTATTAATTCCAATAATTTAATACCTAAATTAAATTATCGGAATTAATACCGAAATTAAATTATTTTATGGCAATATTAATACTAGTAATAAATCTCGCCCATTTAATACACGGGTTTTACGACTATATAAAGAGGTCATCCCCATTTCATTCTCCTCACACCTGAACACTTCTCTCTCTCTCTCTCTTGATAAAGCTCGAACCAGAGCCGACTTGAACAAAGGTCGGGCTCTTTAGAACCGGGGAGAAGACAACTATCTGATAGCAAACTCCAGTCAATACGAGAATCGTTGGAGAAGCGCCAGCGTGATAGAATAGTGAAGCAGCTCCGGCGGACCGAAGCTGCCCTATTTCGGCCAAGCTGAAATCAGCTATTTCAAGCCCTGCTCAGGCCAATCCAAGCCCTCCCAACACTTCCTCAGCCTTTCCACGGCCGAATTAGGACCGAAAGGTAAGCCGATTCGGCTCCCCTTTATAATTTTTTATTGGTGCTAGAGAGAGAGTCGACTGAATTTTAATGACGAAATTCTAATCCAATTCCACATCAATTAATGCGATTCTTGATTCTAGGATAAACCTCAGGATGAGAGCTATCTGTCGAGATCGAAAGCTCGAACCGTCGTGCCTTCATCGGTGAGTAAGTGAAGCTTTCTCTCTCTATAGTTCATTTTTCGGCGAAGCTCCGTTTGAGCTTGTCCTGGCATTAAAACTTGTGATTCACATTTTTGAAGTATCGTATGAACATGTAGAAACTCAATTTCAACAATTAGAAACATTTGATGGGTTAATTTGATGAAATATAATTCGGCTGTGTTAAGAAGTTGGAATTGGGGGAAAATTGGGGATTTTCAAAATTCAAAGGACCAAAATGAAATTTTATGAAATTGAGGGTCAATTGGGCATGAAAATAATGTTAGAGGACCAATTGAGGAATTTTGAAATTTTTGGGGCAAAATTTACCATTTTTGTAAAGGAAGGGCAAAATGGTAATTTTGGAAAAGTTGGAGGACCAAATTGGAAATTTGGGAAATTAAACCCCTTTTTGTGAAATGGAATAAATTGACATCCTATGATAAATTTTAGAAGTTTCGGGACTCAATTTGAGGAAAAATCGGTATTTGGGACTTAAAGTTAAAGAGAAATAACTTTAGGGACCTAATTGCAAATAAATGAAAGTTTGGAATGAATGAAGGCAATTAGGTCGAAGGATAATGAACCAAGATGTTCATATCGTGTAGGAACACGAAATATCGGGAACGCCAACAAGGACAAGCTCGCGTGATTACAAAGAACCAGTTTAGTGGAATTCACAGCATTAATGGGTGAGTGGGTTTACTAACATCATACCCGGTTGGGATGATGAGCACAACTTAAAGATAAAAATCACTTACCGGTTGTGAGTGAAAATTTTATATCATGCCCGGTAGGGGATGATAAGTACCTCGGTATAAAAACCCACTATTTAGTGGTATTTTAATCATCACCACTTAGAGAAAGTGATGTGAAAATTATGCGAAAAAAAACTACTTACCGGTTGTAAGTAGATCATACCCGGTTGGTATGATGAGACTTCCTCGAAGGAAGTTGAAAACCCGTTCATCGGTTATGAACGGAGATGTCCCTATACCGGTTGGTATAATGGATAGTGAAAATCTATTTTGTTGGAAGTGTTCTCCCCTAACTGTGTGCCAATGCTTAAACTATTTGGGAGACCTTCTTAATGGAAGCTCGAATAGCTCTAATAGGCCAGGGGCCTCGGTTTTGGAACTTGGGGGCTAAATGCCCAATTTTGAAAATCTCATACAGTGGGCCCAAGGCCAGTTGGCATGAGCAGAAGCTCATAAACGAACATGATATATGTGCCATAAAACTTAATAAGTGAATTGTTTGGCCATGGTACCAAGATAGGACCGACATGCTCAGTCAACTAGCGGCAATGCGACATGACAGGTCGACGGACCAGTCATGACAAACAACTGTGGGTTGAGTTGAGAGTCGGGGTCGTTGGACCAGTGGCACCACAAATTACATGGAAATATAGGAAAACATTGTTTGTGCATGCACTGTGAGTACGGGATCATCAAGATGCCCATGAGGGGTAGTGATGCGTCCTAAGGGCACTAGACGACCTGGTGGCTATAAGGACAGTTCGTCGTTCCAGGTGTCTGTGCGAAATCTGGAGTAGCACCAAGCGCATGAGACCGGGGTGGGGACAAGATGAGGTCTCTGTCCTCATACGGACACGAAGAAGTGATTTCGGGATTGTGGGTCGGATGTCACGTACATCCACTCATTCCTAGGGTAGAAGTGGTCATACTTCTATCCGGGTGGCAGGAAAAGTAGCTCCGAAGCCACTAGCGGGTTCAATAGTGATACTGACTTCCGAATGTGTGTAACCTTCATGATGAAGGATGTGTGTTGGGTGATGACACACCGTGGTAACTAAGAAATAATGGAAAAACCCAAATTTTTAAATGAAGGGATTTTTGAAAACAAAGGAGTCTAGCACACTCCATATAAATGTTTTTCTTAAAAGTTAAAAGCTTTTAAAAATCCATTCACTGAGTAGTCGTACTCACCCCCTCCCTTATATCCCTTTCAGGAAATCCCGAAAAGCCTCCCCTTAAAGACCGTCAACTAAGATGCCTGTAAGACAGGTATGTAAAGTTTTAAATTTCATACAGTTTTGATTATGCTATTCCAGGAAAAAGGTACAGGTTAAAGGACGCCTTACTCTTTATGGTTTACAATAAGGGGAAACCCTTTAATAAACCGGGAGAGTGATGGGTTGATCACGGGGATCTGACCAAATCGGGTCGGGGCGTGACAAAACAAGTTTATGAACAGGTTCGGTGTTTCTCACTCAGTTTGATTGGTTCTTTTTCGAGTTTTCCTTAACTCAAAAGGGCATGGTTTACATTGAGGGCCTGAGTGCATCTGGAACTTCTTGTCGAGGTAATGTCTTACCAACGGGTTGAGGAAGGGGGCCTGTGAGGGTGTAAACCCCGCCCTTTTGAGCTAAGGAAAACTGGGAAAAGAACCGGTCAAACCGAGTGAGAAAAACCAAACCGGTTCACAAAACTTATCATTTGTAAACGAGAAATTTGGGAATTTACAACTCCTGGGTGATCCAAACCTTAGGATGAATTGGAAGAGAAAAATCAGACCGGTTTGGATGAACCGGATCCAACTGGATTGAAACGGTTCATGAACCAAAACTGATAGAGAACGGGCAAATTAGTGAAATTCAACTCTCTTGTGCTCCAAAGAAATTTATAAACCTTTGGAAGGAACCTTAGAACAAAGTGGGAGAGAAAAACCAGACTGGTTCGGATGAACTAGACCAAAACCGGATTAAATTGGTTTATGAACCGACCCGGTTTATGAACTGGAATCGATAAAGAGAAGGTAAATTGGGAATTTTATGGACCCTAAGTGACCCAAGGAGTCACAAAAGACATGGAAATGGACTTGTGAAGGAAGTGGGGATGAAAACCAAACCGGTTTAGGTGAACCGGATCCGAACGAGTTTGGACCGGTTTGAACCACTATTGAATCGGATCCTAAATTCATTTTTCTAGGTGGCTTAAATAATTCAAATTTGAGATTTGAGGCCACCATTGGATAGAAAATAAATTTAGAAATTTTTAGATTTGTAAAACTCGGTCGAATGAGGGGTGAACCGGCCGGTTTAAGCTTCGAACCCGGTTCGGACCGGTCCAATCCGGTTCGAAATAGTGTCATCTTCTTCCTCAGCACTGTTCACTCACCAGAAAATTGTAGTGCTGGCAAAGAAGAAACGCTTCCATTTGGTACGTTTTAGGTCTTCACTGCCTATTATAACGGTGCCAAACGGATGACCAACGGGTCCCCAAACCCCCTCTATAAAGAGCCCCTCCCCATTCATCATCTCCACACCTTAAAAGCTCACTCTCTCTCAGTTGCTTAGTTTTCCGGTGAAGCTCGAACCAGAGCTCTGATATAGGGCCTTTTCTGTGCCAAACAAGGTGAGGTTGGGTTCTTTAGAACCAGGGAGAAGTCAGCTACATGCTTGTAGTCTCCGTTTGCTCCGATGGTCACCGGAGAAATGTCGGCGTGATGAAACAGTGAAGCAGCTCCAACGGACTGAAGCTGCCCTGTTTCGACCGAGTTGAAATCGGCCATTTCGAGCCCTTCTCATGCCAAACCAAGCCTTCCCAACACTTCCTCAGCCCTCCCACGACCGAATTAGGACTGAAAGGTAGGCCAATTCAGCTCCCCTCTGCAATTTTCGGCTGGTGCTAGAGAGTGAACCGGCAGAATTTTAATAATGAAATTCTAACTCAATTCGGCAGAAAATTTTAATGATGAAATTCTAACTCAATGGCATATCGCTAGAGAGTGAACCGGGGATTACGGGGAGAGTGGCGGATTGATTACAAGGATCCGACCAAACCTGGTCGGGGTGTGACATATCATATGTTTGTTTTGGATGGGTTAACGCCCGTATCCATCGGCCTTGAGCCCACTGGCATCTCGAGCCTAAGCTTGTGAACCGAAAATTGCCAGTTCACTCTCTAGAATTTCATCATTGAATCTATGGCACCATAGATTACATGGCATGATGAGAAAATTTTGATTGTGCATGCACTATGAGTACGAGACCATCAAGACGCCCAAGAGGGGCAGTGATGGCACTGGACGACCTGGTGAGTATAAGGGTAGTTCATCGTACTAGGTGACTATGTGAAATTTGGAGTTGCACTAAGCGCATGAGACCGGGGTGGGGACGGGATGAGTTATCTATCCTCATATGGACACGAAGAATCGATTTTGGGATTGAGGGCCGGATGTCAAGTACATCCGCTCATTCTCAGGGTAAAAGTGGTCGTACTTCTATCTAGATGGCCAGTAAAGTCACTCTGAAGCCACAAGTGGGTTCAGTGGTCATGTTGACCTGCGAATGTGTGTAACCTTCATGATGAAGGATGTGTGTAGGGTGATGACATACCGTGGTTAAAAAGAAATGGTGATAAACCCGAGATTTGCAAATGAAATGGTTTTGAAACAAAGGAGTCTGGCACACTCCAAAAATAAATATTTTCTTAAAATTCTAAACTTTTGAAAACCCATTCACTGAGTAGTCGTAATCACCCCTCCCTTATATCCCTTTCAGGAGATTTTAGAAAGCCTACCCATAAAGACCATCAAATAAGACGCATGTGAGACAGGTATGATAAATCTAAATTATTACACAGTTTTGATTTATGTTATTCTTGGAAAAGGTGCAGGTTAAAGGACACCTTACTCTTTACAGTTTATAATAAGGGGAAACCCTTTAATAAATTAGGAGAGTGGTGGGTTGATCATGGGGATTTGACAAAACCGGGTCGGGGCATGACAAAGGGTGTTGTGGAGGGTCTTAAGTGGTTAGTGGTGGCCAAGGTGGGGTGGAAGGGCCGGTTGGGGCGAGGTGGCGTCTCGCAAGAGCTCACTGCTTCGAGCTCTAAAGTAGCTTTACTGTGCGATCTCCCTTGCACCTCCCTGAGCACTCCGTGCTTGTTTTAAGGAGATATGGAGCTAGAGGATTCTTCCCCAGTTCCAATGCCACCCTTCGGAGCTCCTTTGGTGGATGTTTCGCCCATCGTCGGAGCTCTAGTTTGAAGCTCTCTGGAAAACTCACTTTTCTTATTTTTTGCTCGATTGTGGGATGCTAATAATGAATGAGGGGGTGCTCTTTATATAGGGAGGTCGGCAACTGCTCAGGCTACCTGCCAACGTAAGACTCGGCCATCGACAACCTAACTGGAGTGTTTTTCGATTTGCCAAAGACTCCAGCTTTTCCGGTGACTCTCTCTCTCTTCTTGGTCAGCGTCTGAAGGTTGAAGATGATGACATGGCAGGTGTGCCATGTGTCGCACTATGATTGGTCAGTTTTTCTGACGTGGATTGTTAGCGTGGTTGCCCTGTTAGCCGTTGATGGTTGACTAGTTCATTGACCAGTTCGGTCCAACCAGGTTCGGTGATCTGAATTCGAAATTTGGTTGGTTCTCTCAAATTTGTAAATTTATCTAAATTTATTTTCTATCTAGTAGTGGTCTCAATTTTCCAATTTGACATTTTTAAACTATATAGAAAAATGAATTTGTGAACCAGTTCACTATAATTCATGCCAGTTCGGGTCTGGTTCATCCCGAGCCGGTTCGGTTTTCTCTCCAATTTCACTTCCCGGTTCTTACTTGAAATTTTTGTGAAATTTTGGTAACTTGAGATTTTTCAATTTCACGGGTTAGTTATTTTTCGTTCATTAAATGGCTCGATTCTTTATGTATGACTTATACCGATTCCTTTTTCTTGTTTCCTTTATTCTAATTGGACGGGTTTTACAGTTAAGCTATTATTTATTATTAGATAGCATACTCTTAAAAACACAATATTCAATTTTCATTTATATTAGATAACTATTAAGCTTATAATTCAAGTACATTATAGTCTTCTATTTAGAACCTGTAATGAGAGTTTTTTTTAGAAGGGTTATTTTAAGATAAAATTAATATAATAATAAAATAAATAAAAGAAAAGACTATATGAGATTCTCCTAATGCATAACATGCATACACCCCACTCTCTCACATCAGCATCTCTCATTTTGTCTCCATGAATTCAGTTTAAGGAACAATATGAACCGTCACTTGAGTTGGAGGATAAGACAATGCATAAAAGCTTGAGCAGCAATTTGCTGCCGCTTAAAATTGGAATATTTTAATCGAGAGATGGACCGTCATGCTTGACCGAATGAAGGAATCTGGAGAGGAGAGGATATCTTGGAATCAATGTATCACCATAAGCCCCCAACTTCTTGGAGGCCGCCCAAGCTTATTCGTACAAAAATGTTTATACTTTATTCCAAATAGATGAAGTCGATCGTCCTTCTCATGTGAATGATGAGTTAATATACCGTTGATATATAAACTCAATTCTCATATTTTATTTTAAGTATATAATATCTTATATAATTTTATTTTAAAAATTAATACGAGAAATAGATAATTAAATATTTAAAAAAGTATGAAGATATAAATTAAAATTACAGACTCTCTGTTGTATTTATGTACCTATTTACTATTTTTCCAAACAAACCATTTAATACACATAAACATGATAAATTATTGTAAAATTTAAAGTATTTGATTTAATTTTCTGTAAAAGTCTAAGTTAAGTTGAGTTGTTGTATGTTAACTGTATATCTTATTTTTATTGAGATATAGACGATGTTTCCAGGTGCTAACCAATGGAAAAATCATAATTAGATTGAGATTGAGATTGATCTACTTTCTTAATTTATAAATCAAAATTACAAACTCTTCCTATCTATTTATGTACCCATTTACTATTTTTCCAAATAATCCACTTAACAACATATAAACATGATAAATTATTGTAAATTTTAAAGTATCTAATTTCATTTTTCATAAATGTCCAAGTTAACTTAAGTTGTTGTATGGTAACTGTATATCTTATTTTTTTATTGAGATATAGATTATATTTACAAGTGCTAACCAATGAAAAAGTTATAATGAGATTGATATTGATCTACTTTCTTTCTTGATCTATAAATTTATAGGAGAAAACTTGGGTCGCGCCAAGTTGGGAGCTTTTTGTGGTAGATTGATTCCAAGAGATCCTCACCTCTCCATATTCCTTCATTCTGACGTCCATCTCTCGATTAAAATATTCCAATTTTAAGCGGCAATAAATTGCTGCTCACGCATTTATGCATTGTCTTATCCTCCCACTCAACCTACTGTTCATGTTGTCCCTTCAACTGAATGCATATAGACAATGAGAGAGATGCGGGTGTGAGAGGGTGGCTGTGTATGTTACGTATTATGAGAATCTCATATAGTAATGCAATACAAGATTTCCAATAATAATGCTACACATCATTACACTTTGTCTCAATGGAGATAACAGGATCATCATCATCTAATAAGAAGTTCATTGGCTATACTATTATCTAATAAGAAGTCCCATTGAAAAGATTATTTATCAAAAGTCATATTCACTGAATAATCATCACTCATCATTTCAGTTGTCTTGAAAACTTGCTAACTTCCAAAATTAATGTCCGCAGAAGAAGACGAAATTTAATAATTTTCAGACGGAAATTGTGAATAGAAATTCAGCACATGATTTTTGTACACTTCATACATTCCATTGGGAATAAACAATAGAATTTTGAATAAATATAATGTTACTCACAAGGATATTCTATAGCAATTGACCAATCTTATTCCATAAAAAAATAATTTGCTAAACAACTTCTAATTATTCTATTTTCATTAAATGTTTTTTTACATTGGAGTTACTTTACTTAGAAAAAAATGAAAAATAATGAATTGGTACATATGTGCCTGCCTTGATTTATCCATGAATTCCATCTAAGTTAGCTTAAGTTGTTGCATTATAACCATTGAACATATGAAGGAGAAAGAGATGACAATCCAACTCTCCAAGAATAGTGAGATCACGGTTGGTAACATGCCACCCGCCAAAACACTGTTGTTGATGTCCATATAGCGATTGTGCCTCCTTGCAATATCTAAAATAAATGTCATGAATTTAAAAATATGAATACAACTACTTATTAAATATCTAAACTAAATATTAGCTTATTTTAGTGTTTTATTTTTTCTATTAATAATTTTTTTAGGAGTTTAGTACACTAATATTTATAAGAAAAAAATCTTGGAGAGATTATTTAATGTCAAAATTTTAATGTTTTCACTATTTCAAAATCTTGTAAACCCCTTCCATCATAAAAGAAAAAATCTTATCGTAAGTTGTAAGATGTTAGATATAATAGATATATATTTATTTACTTGAAAAGAAGCAACCCCACATTCCTCACTTGTGTGTGGGTCCAATTCAATGCACATATTCATCTTCCTTCACCGTCTCCTCTCTCATCTGCCCCAATTTCATCATGATTATGTGATTGGATTATTGGTTTAAACAACCTTGAGCATAAGCATAAATATTTTTTTAAATTTTGATATTTAAAAAACAGGGAACTAGTAATGGTTTGCCATTAAAATAGCAGAAACGTTTTCTGGAATTAAACTTTACAAAAAATATATATTGTTGATTTGTTGTAGGATGAAAATGGATTGTTGGAGTGCAATCCTGGTCTATGGAAGGATGATATTGAACCATTGGATGAACCCAATTGTCTTTGGATTGTCTTTGAGATAATATAGGAAAAGGTTACTTAATTATAACAAAATAATTAATTTGAGTTTTGTTATTCATAATTTAAAGTTCATTTCTTCACTTGGAAACTTACACCGGAAGATTTTTCTAAAGGCATTTCACAATGTATATGGCACTTAATTTAATTTTCAGATGCAGGCGAAGATATTTATATGAGAAGCACATGATTTTTGTCTACCTCAATCGTGAATTGGGAACACGACACACTGCCAATTGTGAATAAAGAAAAGAATTTTTTTTTACAAATATGAATTTTCTTCAAATAATTAGCCCTCACACGTGAACCTCATGCTCCTCACTGGGAGAATCTAGAACAACTGGCCAAACTTATGCCATAAAAAAGAATTGATCAGACAACTTGTGGCCTTGTGATTATATATAATTGACACCTGGACGTTTTATTTTGTTTGTTTGTTTATTTATTTTTATATATGAATTCTCTTGCATAATAATTAAAGATAAAATATTCCATTTTTATTGATAAAATGTTTCTAAATGGGAGTCACATGAAATAAAAAATAATAATTTAGTTATATTTAGCTTGATTTATCTACAAATGAAACTTTTTGTTCAAAGAAAACATATACAAAACATATTATAATTTAGTTATATCTTATAATTCAGTGTAATTCAGTGTTTTTACAAGCAAATGCGGTTCTACCTTCACCTAAATTTGGATCAAGTTAATTAGAAATAATAGAAACGTGATCCATAAAATATGTATCCATAGTAGTTGTAAAATTAATCCTACCCATAATCATTCAAATACCGATTAGTTTACTTAAAGCAACGTGTCTACCATAATTCTGTCATTCAATCCTAATTCTCTCATAAATTTAGATTGATGGTTGGAAAAGACTTGGAACAATTTGCACAATACATTGTATGTTGTATTACATAACCATAGTCAACATCATCTTGGAAATTAAGTATTGAGAGATGGAGCTAACTATAAATTGCACCATAGTGTATGGGGTTTAGGATCATAAAAAATATTACAACATCCAATTATATGGGAATAGGATCAACAATAATTGCAATCACTTTCTGTTTTATCTTTAAATCTGAATGTGTATAGCTCTATCATATTTATAAAATAAGTTTAACGATGGTGTAAAATTGGGAATTCGGGTTATTAGTGAATCTGCCACGGGTAGAGGTTAAAGATATTGTTTATTGATATTAATACATAAATCATCAACTTTATTCAATGGCTCTTTCAATCTTATTTGCTCAGTCACACCGTATTTTTTTTCATGAATCATTCGATGGTTGAAGCTACTGTGTACTCTTGTATACTCGTACTTGTTATATATAAAAAGAACACCCGTTACTTTAGTGTTTGATATATAAAAAAATGTTAAAGTTTGCTAGATATATTATTTAATTATTATATTTTTCAAATTAATCTATTAACTTAAAATATTTTATATGGTATTATCATATTTAAATATAAAAAATGTATGGTTGATCATATATTTTGAAAATTTTGACACTCCAATCATATATCATCAAAAATAAAATTTTGTAAATTATTTTGGATATCCACAATGCTAATTAACCATGACTGTCATGGTTTTAATTCAATGATGAATGTTCATCAAAGTAACATCTCTCCCAACCTGATATTTTTCCATCCACAAATACTTTGTACACTATATGATTAAGGGAAATATACCCTTGTCCATATTAATAAATTCAATTTTATATATTTAAAAATGTGATATTTTTAGTTTTATATATTTAAAAAAATAAAAATTAACCTTTAAAAATAAAATATTATCACTTATATTAAGTATATAAGATTTTAAAATACAATTTATATAAAAAAAATAGATCCACAGTGCTGACTTTAAATATATGTAGAACATGTGAGAATACTTTTTTTAAAAGGGTAATTTTAAGATAAAATTAATATAATAATAAAATAAAGAAAAAAAAAGGCTATGCTAATACATAACATACATACAAGCCACTCTCTCACATCAGCATCTGTCATTTCCTCTCCATGCATTCTGTTTAGTTTAAGGGACAACATGAACGGTCAGTTGAGTGGGAGGATAAGACAATGCATAAAAGGCTGAGCAACAATTTGGTGCGGCTTAAAATTGGAATATTTTAATCGAGAGATGGACGGTAGAGAATATGGAGGAGAATCTCTCGGAATCTACCATAAAAAGCCTCCAACACTTCGAAACATTATCTATATCTCAATAAATATAATATATACAGTTACCATACAACAACTCAGTTAACTTAGACTTTTATGAAAAATAAAATCATATACTTTAAAATTTATAATAATTTACTATGTTTACATTGTGTTAAATGGATTATTTGAAAAAAAATAATAAATGGGTACATAAATAGATAGGAAGAGTTTGTAATTTTGATTTATAGATTAAGAAAGTAGATCAATCTCAATCTCATTATGATTTTTCCATTGGTTAGCACTTAGAAACATCATTTATATCTCAATATAAATAAGATATACAGCAACTCGACTTAACTTGTACTTTCATAGAAAATCAAATCAAATACTTTAAATTTTACAATAATTTATCATTTTTATATGTTGTTAAATAGATCGTTTGGAAAAATAGTAAATTGGTACATAAATACTACGAAAGAGTTTGTAATTTCGATTTATGTTATCATAATTTTTTAAATATTTAATTATCTATTTCTCCTATTTATTTTAAAAATAAGATTATATAAAATATTATATACTTAAAATACACTATAAAAATTAAGTTTAGATATCATTTTAGGGTAATAAACACCTGGATTTTGTCAACTTAATCCATTTGAAATAAAGAACAAACATTTTGTACGAATAAGATTGGGCTGCCTCCAAGAAGTTGGGGCTTATCGTGATATATTGATTCCAAGAGATCTTCTCCTCTCTATATTCCTTCATTCGTCATGCATGACGTCCATCTAAAACATCCCAATTTTAAGCGGCAGCAAATTGCTACTCAGGCTTTTATACATTGTCTTATCCTCCCACTCAACTGACTGTTCATGTTGTCTATTAAACTGAATGCATGGAGACGAAATGAGAGTTGCATATGTGAGAGAGTGGCCTGTATGTTATGTATTTGGAGAATCTCAAATAGCATTTTGTTTTCTTTATTTTATTATTATATTAACTTTATTTTAAAATAATCCTTTTCAAAAAAAATACTCTCATCACATGTTCTACATAGAAGAATTATAAGTTTAAAAGCTATCTAATATAAATGAAAAAATTGAATATTTTGTTTGTTAAGAGTATGATTTCTATTAATAAATAATAAATATTATGAATTTATATATATAAATAATCTTTATCATTATTTAATTTAAACTTCTATTCAAAAAATTATAAAAAAATTCACATATTCATTTATAGGATAATAATATTTTCTCATATATAACATATTAATTAATAATTTTTATAAATAGCACACACTTGTTTGGTTACTTAAAAGATTTCTTCTTACTATACATGAGTTTAAAATCAATAAGAACAAGTTTGATCATATAAACCAAACTCATAATATCTAATATTTTTATTACTATCACTATAAATATATATACACATTTGGTTTGAAAGATTTGTAGTTATTTGGAGTTTATGTATTAGTATGTGTTTAGAGGGAAAGTGAAGTGAAATATTTGTAGCTGTGGAAAATTTTTAATAATTAATCATTTGTATTGAGGTGAATTGAGTAAAAAAATAATTAATAAAAAATAGAAAAATAAATTTATGTTTTTAATTAAATTAAAAAAATTATTAGTTACTATATATATAATTCAATTATATTAAATATATTAATTATATATATTATTTTTATTATATATTTACATCATTTAATTTTATATAAAATATTATTAATATATAAATTTATTTAAAGTATATAAGAATAAAATTAAATTTAAATAAATAAAAATAATATAAATAATAAATTAGTATATTAAAGTAATTTAAACCATAAATAAAACACTTATTCCAAATACCAAAAATTGGATATTGCGACTAATGTAAATTTTGTACTTTAAAATTCTGTTATTTTACTAAAATATT
This sequence comes from Trapa bicornis, assembly GCA_030064425.1. Classification (NCBI taxonomy): domain Eukaryota; kingdom Viridiplantae; phylum Streptophyta; class Magnoliopsida; order Myrtales; family Lythraceae; genus Trapa; species Trapa bicornis. Next base: position 430,722 of record CM057756.1, on the reverse strand, counting down.
ACTGCACCACTCCAAACCACTAGCATTCAAATCTTTACAAACCACTTAATACATAATATTAGACATATGACATATGAACATGTGTTTATAGTTAATTGATTTTATTTTACCCACATTTCCAAATTAATAAGTGAATTCTAATTATATATCTTATTTTTTCAGAAATATATGACTATATTTAATAGCTATACATTTATTTGGTCCAAAAAATCAATATCAGAACATCTTTATTCATTTATTTAATTTTTCTCTTTTGTAAAAATAAAATATTATTATTTTAATTAATATATAATTCAACTCTTGTTATTGGCCAAATTATTATTAAAAGATATTTATTTTAAGAATAAACATTTAATTATTAGATTTGAAATTTAGCCTAATTCAATATTTTAATATCATATAATTTTATCAATAAAAAAAATATTCCAATTCATCTACCAATATAAATAAGGGGTATGCATCTACCTCTAAAACATATTACTAGTAGTAACCAGGACATGAAAGCAAAATGTCAGCTCCATTTCTCCCTGTCGTCTCTGCAGCTCCTACTTCTCCTCCAGCATCTCCTGTTGTGCATCCCAATCGCAACCTGGCGAATTTTCCCCCGAGTCAGTGGAGTGACCTTTTCCTCACAATTGATCCTGACTTGAAGGTATACTAATATGCCTAAAGTTAAATGGATGACATCTCTATAGGCTAGTTAGGGCAATCCACAATGTATGTTATATTTGAACTATGTCATTCTTTGCAGATGAACTTTGACAGCATGCAGAATCAAATTAAGGAACTGAAGGGGAAGGTCAATATGATGATTGCTGCCACCCACCATCAGAAGAAGTTGCATATAATTGATCAGATTCAACATTTAGGGCTCACATATCATTTTGAGAAGGAGATTGATGCATATATGGAGGAAATTAAAAACATTTACTTTAAACATGAAGGATCTGCATCCAAACCTCTATACCACAGCCCTCTTATTCCGTCTTTTACAACAACAAGGTTACATGATTTCACCTGGTACGTGCCTATGCACTTAATTAGTTATTTTCTATACGACTTCCATTTAATGAGTTCTTAAGTATTTGTACTCCTATTTTCTTTATATATATTATAATATTTTTAGAATAAATAGAAATATATTTTGCCTGACAAAATATATTTTTAGTAAAAGTATAATATAAACAACTTATTATCGTTATCAATTAAAGATTTTCTAAATATTATACTAAAATAACTATGACTGATGTCATATTTAACAAAAAACATAATATTAAAGGGTTTTATGTTTATATATTAATGGGACTCATTTTTTCAAAGATTTTATACTAAAAGGTTCATTAGAAAATATTTGACACATAAATATAAAATAAAACAATTAAGTGATTTATTTTGTTATACTAACATGTGGCTAACTAATTGACTCTTGGAGAAAAAAAAATTTTGAATGCAGATATATTTCAAAAGTTTAAAGACGGAAGTACACGAAGATTCAAGAACTCCCCCACGGACACAAGAGCATTGTTGAGCCTTTATGAGGCGAGTCATTTGAAAGTTTATGGAGAGGACATCCTCCAAGAAGCATTTGCCTTCAGTGTCAGCCGTCTGGATATATTCATGAAGCAATACAACGAAAAGAATCATGAGAATGATGGGTCATCATTACTAGTGAGTACTGTAGGTCATTCGGAAAGGGCTGGCCAGGACTGAAGCAAGATTCCACATCTAGGTCTATGAGGAAGAAAGCTGCCACAGTGAAGAGTTGTTAACTTTGGCGAAATTGGACTTCAACTTTCTCCAGAATCAGCATATGAAGGAAATCCATGGCATTTCAAGGTGATTGATATGCTCATCAAGTTTTTAAGCAGCTATACTTTATGTTTTCCCATCTTTAATTATTTTATGATTAAGGAGCTACCCAAAAGTTGGCTGATCAATTCTGTGCAGATGGTGGAAAGAGAAAAATATTATTAGAAGGTTGCCTTTTGCTAGAGACAGGCTAGTGTAGGGTTATTATTGGAGCCTTGCAACCTATTTCGAGCCACATTATGCACTAGCTCGAGACATATTTGCAAAAGTTGTAATATTTGTCTCGGTTTTGGATGATATATATGATGCGTATGGTACATTCGAAGAGCTTCAGCTATTAGCTGATGCAATTGAAAGGTCTGAAAGCTATGAAATTTTACCTTTCATACCATGCCATAATTAATCCCTCCAATCAATCATAAAGTATCAAGTGCCATTAATATACAATATTATCTAGTATAATATATATTTTTACCTTATAAAGGGCTACTTATTTTTTCTTGGTATTTATTTAATATTTTATTAGTTTAATAATTAATATTTATTAAAATTTCATCAAACAATTATATCAATTTTAAGTGTAAAATATTTAATATTGTTACAGGTGGGATATTAGTAGGATGAATCAACTTCCACAGTACATGCAAGTATTTTAGAAGGGTTTTTTAGATCTTTTTAATAAAATTGAAGAGAAGTTGACCAATATGAAAGGAAAGTCTTATCGCATGTATTACGCAAAAGAAGAGTCTCAAATTATCACCTCATGTAAATTTATCTATATGCACAAGCCTATTCACTTCTCTTGCAGATGAAGTTTCAGGTGAGGGCGTACTTTGAGGAGTTCAAATGGTTCAACCAGCAAAAAATACCTACCATGGAAGAGTACCTGTCTATTGGTCTGCCATCATCTGCATGTATGCTATTTATAATCATATCTTTCCTTGGAATGGAAGAGGCCACAGAGCATGCCTTCAGATGGTCTTTTAGTAGGCAAAATAAAGTTATCAAGGCCTCCTAACTCATTAGCAGATTCAGCAATGATATTGCCTCTCATAAGGTAAATAATACTTTCTCAAATGGTATATATATATGATGATTTTCAAATATATACAGTAGAAAAGGCCACTTCTCAAATATACAAAACTAAAATATCACTTAAAAAAAATAAAGGCGGATTAATTGAAACTGATGCGCACTCTGAATGTGTAACACAGTTTGAGCAGGAGAGAGTACACGTGGCTTTGAACAAAAGGCAGTGGAAGAGCTGTGGAAGAAAGTTGATGATACATGGATGGATATCAATGAAGAGTGTATTCAATCTCGTCCCATTTCAAATTCACTAATAATTCGAATCATCAATTGTACAAGATCTATGAGTTTGTTTTATAAAGATAACAAAGATAGCTATACAAGTTCCGGTCTCAAGATGAAACAACAAATAACTGCACTACTTGTTGATCCTATTCCGTTATAAAGATATCATCTGCCTCTAGTAGTATTTTCTATTATCCTAAATCCGGTTGTTATTGTTATGGTAATATGCCTTGCCTTTGGGATGTATTGTGCAACGTCTTTTGTTCTTTTAATGTTAATCCATGATGATTTGGAACTATAACAGACTATGTAAAAATGTCTCCCAATTTGCAGAAAATGAAAAAAAAGGTGCACTAAGTGGAATAAGAAAACTTATCATAAGGTGTATTGATTAAACTTTTAAACACGTGAGCGTGACCTGAGTTAGACTGATAAGGGGTCAGGTAAATGTCTACTTAAAAGTAATAACTTGTAAATAGTGGTATATTTCCAACCTTATAAACTCACAACGCTTCTCTATATTATCCAATTTAGGATTATATTCTCAACACTTATCATTTCGTAGTTCTTGAAAACTCCCAAAAATGATATGTCCGCAGATTTCTCTTGGAGGAAAAGAAGACCAAAATTGGAGCCTAAACGTTTAATATTTCAGTATAAAAATTTTAAAGTATAATATATTAGAAGGAAGGAATCGATGTAAGTTTATTTTGCTTTCAGCAAACTCTGGATAAATCACATGAGAAGCACATGTTTCTGTCCATCTCATTCAATAGAAATAAAGTATAACATTTTGCCCAAATATTAATTTTCCTCAAGTTATTAACCCTCACATGACCGTGTGTGTAATATGTGAATAAGGTGGCACGTGCTAAAAGCAGATTTGTTATCATCAAAGCCGGAATAAGTAGATGTGGTATAAAGAAAGATGCGGGAAAGCAGATCATCATGTTCAAAGTAAGGCTTATTAATCTAATCAAACAGATGCAACTTTCTCTAGATCCTCACTGCGAGTGGCAGCAATCAGCATCTTCACATCCCCTTGCATTACTGAATTTGGTTCTGCTCGCTGTCAAGATTTTCTGCAAGTAAGGATATTGCCCAGATATAACACACACAATGGTTAGTCTTATATGATAAATGGAGATGACTTAACTTTGGTATTATATTATACTGCCAAGTGGGGATCAATATTTCAATAAAAAAAGAAGATATAATTGCAATGCAACTTAAGTTAACTTAAGACTTTAAGTGAAAATGTAATTAAATACTTTTAAATTCAACACAATTTCTCACTTAGATTAAATGTGCATATATGGGTTAAATAAATTGTTTGGAAAAATTTTAAATGGGCATATAGATAATCTTAAATAAGAGTTTGTAAGCTTGATTTATAGTATAATTTTTTTAAAATTTTAATCATATATTTCTCCAATTTTTATCCTAATTAGCTTTCTATTAGAGTGGAACAGTGAAAACGTTATATATTATAAATTATTGACTTTATTTTTACTTATGGTTGAGAATATAATGACAACTTACAAAAAATAAATAAATTTATAGATTTATAAAATTTAAAATATTTTACCATTTTTACTTATAAGTTGATATATTTTCAATTATTTATCTAATTAAAATGCTATCTCAAATATTATTAAATTTATTGAGTTCACATAAAAAAATATCCAACTTAAAACCTTTGTTTTCTATTAGTTTGATACCAAAAAATTATACCAATATTTATTTAGTGTTTAATTAAAATTATTCATTATATATATAATTATAGAGTAATGTTATTAATTTTTTTAGGTATATATTAGTAGTTCTATCATTTACTTTTTTTATATAAATTTACAATAATTATTGTTTTATTAATACTAATTATATTCTAATTTAAATAATATCATTTGTGGAGTAGGAGGAACAAATAGAAATTATTTATTATTTTTATTTAGCACTTTGACATCTCTATATTGATAAACACACCTGAATTAATACACTTAAAATGACAATAATTATATATTTTATTAAATAAAAAATTTTGAGCCGACACCTAATATTCAATTGTTCAATCATATTAGATGTTGTGCAAAAAAAAAAAATCATATTAGATGGTTGTTGAGCCGACCATTCAAAACTCACAAATTGTGACTGCTTCCATAGGAGCTAACTTATGATCAATTTCATCTTAAAATTTGAGAAATACCTTAGGAATGTACTTTGCAGATTAATACATCACCCTAATTTTCCACCTAGAGTAACATTAGATTGTTACCATTTTTATTATTTTCCATTTATTTCCTATGTCATGTGACTCACATGTAAAAAAAAAAGATTTCCAATAAAAATGGAATATTATCTTGGATTATTATAAAAGAGCAGTTACATGGAAAATACATAAAAGAGAAGCAAACTAAAATGTACAAATTGTTACATGATAAGGCCAACTGTTAGTAAATAATAAAAAAAAGTAATATAGAGAATTTGTATAATATTGTTTTAATATTTTATTTTATATTTGTACGATTTAATAGATTTATATAAAGTTAATTAAATGTTTACATTAATATATACAATAAATTAAAATTATACTAATAAAATCTAAAAATATATAAATAGAATACGGGAGAAATCTAACCGTATTTATATATATATACTCATGTTTTTTTAGTAATTTCCGTATAAAATTGTGTTTTTTAACTTGTAGGTACTCGTGTATTGTAATTACAGTATAATTATTTCTCTTGAAAATGCGGAATAAGACTTGTGTGCTTTACTTGTGTATTGTGTATTGTGTATTTAATTTAATTTATTGTCTATTAATCCGAGAAATCAAATAAAATAACGAAAAATTGAGGTTAGATATAAATAATATAATTAAATAATCAATACATTAATTATTAATGAATATATATGCTAAGAAAAAAGATAAATAAATATATTGAAGATAGAATAAGTCAAATGTAAAAAAAAATTCAATTAATTTTCAAATAAAACCCTATATTCTAAAATTATGGAAATTATTCTCTAATGATCATCTGGTTAACGTGTATTCATCAATTCTTTGTTAAATTTCCCAATTTTTTGAGATTTTTATTGAGTTTTATGTTAAAAAAAATAGGCCAATTTGGAAAACAAGCTCAATCTGTGTGGCAACAAGAGCAGGAAAATAGGCTGGAAATGGAGAGCGGTTCTTAAAAAATGTCCCGTGTGGTGTTAAGTATTTTTATTTATTTACATAATTGTTGTTAAAAGTTAAAATATTTATAATTAGATATTTTTAGAAAATATTTTACCCTTGCCAAATTTCTTATTTAGGTAGGTGATTTTTAGGTGTTAAAATATCTAAGAAAAAAAATATAATTAATGGTTCTATACTCAAGTTTGATTTTGCTAGAAGATATTCAAAATTATGAGGATTATTTTATCATATTTTCTCTAATTTCTTTAATACAAAACTTGGAGTAGCCCTTTTACTTCCTACAAAATTCATGAAACTCTAGTTATTATATCAGAGACATGAGAAGTTGGCATAATTAATTAAAGTGTGACGACCCTATGAGGGGTAATGTTTGGGAAGCTCCTCTATATGATCCTGCCAAAGTTGTATTTTTCGCTCAGCTGAGTCCGCCTTGTTTGCAAAGTGGGAAATGATCAATGTAGCCATAATATCAAGTAAGGATCAATTTAGCCACAATATCAAGTACCGATCCAAAGTGGGCAGGGGAGCCATTTCTCTCGAGAAATCAAAGGTAGGGGTCCATACTCGGTAGCTTCTACTAGTGAAGTGAAGTATATGCATAAAACTCGATAACTCTGATCTAAGATTAAATTATAACTATTTATTTAAAATTTATTCAATATTTAATATATTATTACATTCTCAATTCTATGCTAATATATAGCACGAGTAGAGTTTTTAATAATAGATGGGATACTAGAGTATAATTAGAAAAGGAAGCTTGAAACAATTTGAGAATACATACAAAAGTGTATTAGTTGTTCATAATGAGCATCATCATCATGTAATTTAATCATGGATAGATGTGAAGAGAGGGAGATGGGATACTACAAAGTAAATACTACATCATGCGCTCATATTCATGCGCTCATATTGGAATATGATCCGGAAGGAGTGCCGTCACTTGCTCTTCCAAGTTCTGATCGGAATGTGTGTAACAATCTTTGCTATCATTATAAAGCAAGCTAAAAAATCATGTAAAATTGAGGGCTTGGGTTAGAACTGGACGTGGGAATGAAGAAGGTTGAAAATACTCTTCAGTAAGATTCTTCCAGTATCATCAACTTTCTTCCACACTCTTTTACTGCAGTTTGTTCTGTCAAACGATGCACCTCCATCAAATATTCGACAACAGAAATTACATGTTCTCTCTTTTACTCAAACTGGATTACACATAAAATAGCAAATTAGTTGTTACTTAACTTCGAAGATATCAAATATCTCATTTTAAATATTATAAAATTTAAATTAATATATTAGTCAAATATATATACATTGTGCAGACTTTATAAAATGGACCCATAAATTATGATAAGATATAAAATTCAAAACTCCATTACTTTCCTTTCTCTTACCCACCTTTCAATTGCATCAGTCAAGAGCTGAAGTTCTTCGCAAGTACGTACGCATCATATATATCATCCATAGCTGAGGCAAACAGAAAAAGTTTTGCAGATATTTCCCGACTCAGTGTATATTGTGGTTCGAAATAAGTTGCCAAGAGTCCAGTGATAAGCCTCAACTAGCCTGTATTTAACAAAGTCAACCTTCTAATAATGTCTTGCTCTTTCCACCATCTGCATAGAATCGATCAGCCAATATTTGAGTAGCGCCTTAGGCATAAAAAAATTAAAGAGATTGGAAAAATTGTAAGTAGATCTGTTTAAGAGCTTAATGAACATATCAATTACCTAAAAATGTCATGGATTTCCTTTAGATGCTGCTTTTGGAGAAGGTTGAAATCCAACTTGGCCAAATTGCTGCTAAGGCTTTTATGCATTGTCTTGTCCTCACTCTCAACTGACAGTTCATGTTGTCCCTTAAAACTGAATGCATGGAGAAGAAATGAGAGATGCTGACGTGAGAGAGTGGCGTTACGTATTATGAGAATCTCAAATAGCCTTTTCTTTTCTTTATTTTATTATTATATTAATTTTATCTTAAAATAACCTTTCTAAAAAAATACTCTCATAACATGTTTTACATAGAAAAATATATATAATATACTTCAATTATCAGCTTAACAGCTATCTAATATAAATGAAAATTTGAATATTGTGTTTTTAAGAGTATGATTTCTAATAATAAATAATAAATATTATGAATTTATATATATAATATTTATTATTATTTAATTTAAACTTCTAATGGAAAATTTTATAAAAAAATTACATATTTATTTATAGGATAATAATATTTTCTCATTTATCACATATTAATTAATATTTTTTTATAAATAGCATTACTTTACTTAAAAGATTTTTTTATTACTATACATGTTTAAAATCAATAGTAATAAGTTTGATCAAATCAAACCTATAATATCTTATACTTTTTATTAGTATGGCTACACACACACATTTATTATGTTTTCAAAATATTCACTAACCTTCTGTAACTTTTATCCTATGTTTGGTTTGAAATATTTGTAGTGATTGAGTTTAGGTAATATGAGGTGTTTATAGTGAAAGTTAAGTGAAATATTTGTAGGTGTTGAAACTTTTAATAATTAATCATTTGTATTGAGGTGAATTTAGGTAAAAAATAATTAATAAAAAAAATTAGAAAAAAATTTATGTTTTTAATTAAATTAAATAATTTATTAATTACTATATATATAATTAAATTATATTAAATATATTAATTATAATAAATTTGTATATATAATATTTTTATTATATATTTATATAGTTTAATTTTATATAAAATATTATTAATATATAAATTTATTTAAAATATATAAGAACAAAATTAAATTTAAATAAATAAATAATAATAATAATATAAACAATCAATTAGTGTATTAAAATAATTTAAATAATAAATAACACACTTACTGCAAATACCAAAAATTGGGTATTGCTACTAATATAAAGGGAGTAGTTTGAAATTCTGTTATTTTACACCTCTCCCAACCACTAAATCACTTAATACAAACCATATGACAAATAAACATTTGTTTATAATTAATTGATTTCATTTCACCCACCGTTCTAAATCAATAAATGACTTCTAATTATATATTTTATTTTTTAAAAACATATGGATATATTTAATAGCTATACATTTGTTTGGTCCAAAAAAATCAATACCAAAACATTTTTATTCATTTATTTAATTTTTCTTTTTTGTAAATATAAAATATTATCATTTTAATTAATATATAATTCAACTCTAGTGATTGGCCCAATTTTTATTAGGAGATGTTTATTTTAAGAATAAAATTTTAATTATTAGATTTTAAATTTAACATAACTTAATATTTTAATATCATATAATTTTATCAATAAAAAAAAGAATATTCCAATTAATTTACGAATATAAATAAGGGGTATGCATCTACCCTCTAAAACACATTACTAGTAATAATCATTGCAACGAAGAAAAATGTCAGCTCCATTTATCCCCGTGTCTGCAGCTCCCACTTCTCCTCAAGCATCTCCCGTTGTGCATCCCATTCGGAAACTGGCGAATTTCCCCCAGAGTCAGTGGGAGACATTTTCCTTACAATTGATCCTGACTTGAAGGTATATTAACATGCCTAAAAGTTAAATCAATGACATCCTCTATAAGCCAGTTAGGGCCAACCACACTGTATATGTTATTCCTTGCGGATGAACTTTGACAACATGCATAACCAAATTTAGGAACTGAAGGGAAGGCAATATAATTATTGCTGCCACCGATAATAAGAAGAAGTTGCATCTGATTGATCAGATGCAACGTATAGGAATGGCGTATTATTTTGAGAAATAGATTAATGAATATTTGCAGCAAATTAAAAAGATTTACTTTGAACATGAAGGATGCGCATCCCTCCTCCTTGATCACCTCGACCTTTATACGACAGCCCTCTTATTTCGGGCTACAGGATTTCACCTAAATTCTGGTATCAAAACACTAAAATAAGCTAATATTCAGTTTAGATATTTAATAAGTAATTGTATTCATATTTTTAAATTCATGTGTAAACCCCATCCTTTGATAATGTGAAAACTGGAAAAAGAACCGGTTAATTTCAAATTTAAAAACGAGTCGGTCTACAAGTCCTATTATCAGAAAATAGGCAAATTTGAGAATTTACAAGTCTCATGTGACTCAAAATAGTTCATAAACCTTGTAAAAGAACCTTAGGATGAATTGGGGGAGAAAAATCGGACCGGTTCAAGTGAATCTGGTCCGAACCGGATAGAATCAGTTTATGAACCGAGCCGATTCATAAACCAAAACTGATAGAGAAAAGGAAAACTAGGAAATTTATGAATCCCAAGCGACCCAAAAAGTCCCAAAAGTCATGGAAATGGACTTGAGAAGGAATTGGAGATGAAAACCAAACCGGTTCAGGTGAACCGGATCCGAACTGAATTGAACTAGTTTGGATCGATTTGAACCACTATTGAACTGGATTCTATCATTTTTCTATCTGGCTTAAAAAATTCAAATTTGAGATTTGAGACTACCATTGGATAGAAAATGAATTTAGATGAATTTAGAAACTTTGAACCCTGTTCAGAAAATTGCGCCGCGTCGGCGAAGCTAAAATGTAAACCCTGTACTTTAGTAATTAGAAAAATCGGGGAAAGAACGGGTAAATTTGAATCTTTAAACCGAATTGGTTTATAAGCCCAATTGTTAAGGGATGAGCAAAATTGAAAAAAATTCTAACTCCCATGTGACTAAAAAAGGTTCATAAACTTAGGAAAAGGACCCTAAGACAAAATAAAGAGGAAAGACCGAAGCAGTTCAAGAGAACCGTATCCGAACTGGATAGAACCAGTTTAAGAACCAAGTTAATCCATGAACCGAAACCGATAGAGAATGAGTTAACCAAGAAGTTTATGGTTTTCTTGTGATTTATAATCCTTGGGAAGGAACCTTAGAACAATGTGGGAGAGAAAAACCAGATCGGTTTGGGTGAATCGGACCCAAACCAGATTAAACCGGTTTAAGAACCGAGCCGATTTAGGAATCGAAATTGATTAAGAGGTGGTAAACCGGGAATTTTATGTACCCTAAGTGACCCAAGGAGTCACAAAAGACATGGAAATGGACTTGTGAAGGAATTGGGGATGAAAACCAAACCGGTTCAGGTGAACCAGATCTGAACCGGTTCAGACCGATTTGAATCACTATTGAACCGAATCCTAAATTCATTTTTTAGGTGACTTAAATAATTCAAATTGGAGATTTGAGGCCACCATTAGGTAGAGAATGAATTTATATAAATTTAGAAATTTTTAGATTTGTAAAACTCGATCAAATGAGGGGTGAACTGGTCGGTTTAATCTTTGAACCCAGTCCGGTCCGGTTCGGAACAGTGTCATCTTCTTCCTTAGGATGACAGTTGTCACGCCCCGACCCGGTTTGGTCGGATCCCCGTGAACAACCCGCCACTCTCCTGGTTTATTAAAGGGTTTCCCCTTATTATAATCCGTAAAGAGTAAGACGTCCTTTAAACCTGCACCATTTCTTGGAATAGCATAATCAAAACTGCATGAAATTTTAAACTTTACATACCTGTCTTACAGGCATCTTAGTTGATTGTCTTTTAGGGTAGGCTTTCCGGGATTTCCTAAAGGGGATATAAGTGAGGGGGTGAGTACGACTACTCAGTTAATGGGTTTTTATAGGTCTACTTTTAACATTTAAGAAAAACATTTAGAAAATCCTTTCATTTAAAAATTTGGGTTTTTCCATTATTTCTTAGTTACCGGTGTGTCATCACCCAACACACATCCTTCATCATGAAGGTCACACACATTCGCAAGTCAGTATCACTACTGAACCCGCTAGTGGCTTCGAAGCGACTTTTCCTACCACCCGGATAGAAGTACGACCACTTCTACCTTGGGAATGAGTGGATGTACGCGACATTCGACCCATAATCCCGAAATCACTTCTTCGTGTCCGTATAAGGACAGAGACCTCATCCCGTCCCCACCTCGGTCTCATACTCTTAGTGCTACTCCAAATTTCGCACAGACACCTGGAACGACGATCTGCCCTTATTCTCATCGGGTTGTCTAGGGCCCTTAGGACACATCACTACCCCTCATGGGCGTCTTGATGATCCCATACTCATAGTGCATGCACAAACAATGTTTTCTTATCAAGCCATGCACAAACAATGTTTGTCTTGACTAGTCCGTCAACCTGTCATGTCGCATTGCCGCTAGTTGACTGAGAATGTCGGTCTTATCTTGGTACCATGGCCAAACAATTCACTTATTAAGTTTTATGGCACATATATCATGTTCGTTTACGAGCTCCTGCTCGTGCCAACTGGCCTTGGGCCCACTATATGAGATTTTCAAAAAAACTGGGCATTCTAGCCCTCAAGTTCCAAAATCGAGGCCCCCGGCCTATAAGAGCTATTCGAGCTCCCGTCAAGAAGGTCTCCCAAATAGTTTAAGCATTAGCACATAGTTAGGGGAGAACACTTCCAATAAAATAGGTTTTCACTGTCCATTATACCAACCGGTATAAGGACATCTTCGTTCATAACTGATGAACGGGTTTTCAACTTCCTTCGAGGAAGTCTCATCATACCAACTGGGTATGATCTACTTACAACCAGTAAATAGTTTTTCCACATAATTTTCACATCACTTTCTCTAAGTGGTGATGATTAAAATACCATTAAACAGTGGATTTTTACACCGAGGTGCTTATCATCCCCTACCGGGTATGATATAAAATTTCCACTCACAACTGGTAAGTGGTTTTTATCTTTAAGTTGTGCTCATCATCCCAACCGGATATAATGTTAGTGCACTCACCCGTTAACGCAGTGAATTCCACTTGACCTGTTCTTTGTATTCATGCGAGCTCGTCCATGCTGGCGCTCCCGATATTTCATGTTCCTACACGATCTGAACATCCTTGTTCATTATTACTCGGCATAACAACCTTCATTCATTTCCAATGAATGAGAAAACCCAAACTTTTAGTTATTTGCAATTAGGTCCCTAAAGTTATTTCTCTTTAACTTTAAGTCCCTAATGTCAGTTTTTCCTCAAATTGAGTCCCGTAACTTTTAAAATTTATCTTGGGAACTCAATTTATTCAATTTCACCAAAAAGGGGTTTAATTTCCCAAATTTCCAATTTGGTCCCCCAATTTTTCCAAAATTACTATTTTGCCCTTCCTTTACAAAAATGGTAAGTTTTGCCCCAAAAATTCCAAAATTCCTCAATTGGTCCTCCAATATTATTTTCATGCCCAATTGACCTTCAATTTCATAAAATTTCATTTTGGCCTTTTAAATTTCAAAAATCCCCATTTTTCCCCTAATTTCAACTCTTCACTACCGAATTTGATTTCATCAAATTGACCGATCAAACACTTCTAATTATTGAAATTGGAGTTGAAATTGAGTTCATGCATGTTCATACGATTCTAAGAAACTTTGAATCGCAGATTTTAACGTCGGAACGAGCTCAAACGGAGCTTCGTCGGAAAATAGACTATAGAGAGAGAAAGCTTCGATTTGGAGTAGACTCACCGGTGAGGGCACGACGATCTGAGCTTTCGATCTAGGCAGATAGCTCTCATCTTGAGGTTCATCCTAGAATCAAGAATTGCATCAATTGATGCTGAATTGAGTTAGAATTTCATTATTGAACTTCTACTGGTTCTCTCTCTAACACCAGCAGGAAATTGTAGAGTGGAGCCGAATTGACTTACCTTTCAGTCCTAATTCGGCCGTGGGAGGGAGGAGGAAGTGTTGGGAAGGCTTGGTTTGGCCTAAGTAGGGCTCGAAATGGCCAATTTCAACTCAGCCGAAACAGGGCAGCTTCAGTCCACCGGAGCTGCTTCACTATTCCATCATGTCGACGCTTCTCTAGTTATTCTCGGATTGACTGGAGTTTGCTATCAGATAGCTGACTTCTCCCCGGTTCTAAAGAGCCTGACCTCTCCTTCCGAGGTTAAGAAAAATTTTCAAGTCAAAGCTCTGGTTTAAGTTTCACCGGGAAATAGAGCAGTAGAGAGAGAGAGAGAGAGAGAGAGAGAGAAGTGTTCGGGTGTGAGGAGAATAAATGGGGATGACCTCTTTATATAGGCGTAAAACCGTATATTAAATGGGAGAGATTTATTACTAGTATTAATATTGCCATAAATTATTGGTGTTAATTCCAATAATTTAATTTCGGTATTAAATTATTTGTATTAATACCAATAATTTAATTTAGGTTTTAAATTATTGTTATTAATTACAATAATTAATTTATGGCTATTTATGATAAGGCGTACGTTCGCATAAAAAATTTTGACCGAAATTTTGGGTTACAAAAAAAATTGGGCAAGCACGATTAACTTCAAAGTTCTTATGAATTCTTGTTCACCTGAACCAATTTGGTTTTTCTCTTCTAATTTGTCTTAAATTTTTTTCCAAGGGTTAATGAACCCTTTAGATCACCTGGAAGTTGTAAATTTCCAAATTGATTGTTCCAAAATGATCGGCTTTGTAAACCAACTCGGTTTTCTTACTCGAGTTGACCGGTTCTTTCCCGATTTTCCTTAACTCAAAAGTGCGGGGTTTACAACAACACTGTTCACTCACCGAAAAATCGAAGTAGCACTAGTGAAAAAAAAAGTTTCTATTTGATACGTTTCAGGTCTTCAATGCTTGTCATAAAGATGACAAACGGGCGACCAACGGGTCCCTAAGCTCCCTATATAAAGAGCCCCTCTCCATTGTCCTCTCCTCACCTAAAAAGCTCACTCTCTCTCAGTTGCTTAGTTTTCTGGTGAAGCTCCAACCAGAGCTCTGATATAGGGTCAATTCTGAGCCAAAGAAGGCGAGGTCACGTTCATTAGAACCAGGGAGAAGTCAACTACATGGTGGTGACATCCATTCATTCCGAGAGTCACCGAAGAAGCGCCGGCGTGATCGAACAGTGAAACAGCTCCAACGGACTGAAGCTGCCCTATTTTGGCTGAGTTGAAATCAGCCAATTCAAGCCCTCCTCAAGCCAAACCAAGCTCTCTCGACACCTCCTCAGCCCTTCCACAACCGAATTAGGATCGAAAGGTAAGACAATTCGGCTCCCCTGTACAATTTCCGATTAGTGTTAGAGAGAGAGTTAGCCAAATTTTGATGATGAAATTCTAATCCAATTCAACATCAATTGATGTCATTCTTGATTCTAGGAAGAACCTCTGGAGGAGAGCTACCTGTCCAGATAGAAAGCTCGGACTGCTACGCCCTCACCGGTGAGAAATTGAAGCTTTCTCTCTCTACAGTCTATTTTTCGGCGTTAAAATCTGCGATTCAAAGTTCCTTAGAATTGTATGAATATGTATAAACTCAATTTCAACAAATAGAGGTGTTTGATCGGTCAATTTGATGAAATCAAATTCGGTTGTGTTAAAGAGTTGAAATTGGGGAAATTTGTGGATTTTCAAAAATTTGAAGGACTAAAATGTAATTTTCTAAAATTGAGGGTCAATTGGTCATGATAAGAATATTAGAGGGCCAATTGAGAAATTTTAGAATTTTTGGGGCAAAGTTCACCATTTTTGTAAAGGAAGGGCAAAATGGTAATTTTGGGAAAATTGAGGGACCAAATTGAAAATTTGGGAATTTAAACCCATTTTTACAGAATTTAATAATTTGAGGTCCTAAGATAAACCTTAAAAGTTTCGAGACTCAATTTGAGGAAAAACCCGACAATAGGGACTTAAAGTTTATTAGGGACCTGATTGCAAATATATATAAAGTTGGGTTTTCTCATTCATTGGAACGAATGAGGGCTATTAGGCCAAAGAATAATGAACAACCATGTTCATTTCGTGTAGGAGAAGAGACATCAGGAAGGCCAGTTGAGGTCCAGCGTGTAAGGGATGGAACTCGACTAAGTCGAATTCACTGCATGATCGGGTGAGTGGGATTTTATATTATACTCGATTGGGGATGATAAGCACATTGAATTAAAAACCCACTACTATGTGGTATTTTAAACATCACGACTTAGAGTAGTGATGTGAAAACCATATGGAAAAGCTACTTATTGGTGGTAAGTAGATCATACCCGGTTGGTATGATGAAACTTCCTCGAAGGCAGTTGAAAACCCGTTCATCGGTTATGAACGAAGATGTCCTTATATCGGGTCGGTATAATGGATAGTGAAAACTTATTTTTGTCGAAAGTGTTCTCCCCTGACTGAGTGTAAACCCCGCCCTTTTTAGCTAAGGAAAACCGGGAAGAGAACCGGTCAAACCAAGTGAGAAAACCGAATCGGTTCATAAACCTGATAATTGGGAATGGGCAATTTAGGAATTTACAACTCCCAGGTGATTCAAAGGGTTCAAAATACTATGGAAAAGAACCTTAGGATGAATTGGAAGAGGAAAATTAGACCAGTTTGGATGAACCAGGTCCAATAGGATTAAACCGGTTTATGAACCGAGCCGGTTCATGAACTGGAACCAATAGAGATCGGGCAAAACAAAGGAATTCAACTACATTGTACTCCAAAGAAATTCATAAACCTTGGGAAGGAACCTTAGAACAAAGTGGAAGAGAAAAACGAGACCAGTTCGGGTGAACCAGACTCGAACTAGATTGAATCGATTTAAGGACCGAGTCGGTTTATGAACTGGAATTAATAAAGAGATGGTAAATCAGGAATTTTATGGACCCTAAGTGACCCAAGGAGTCACAAAAGACATGGAAATGGACTTGTGAAGGAATTGGGGTTGAAAACCAAACAGGTTCAGGTGAACCGAATCCGAACTGGTTCGGACTGGTTAGAACCACTATTGAAGCAAATCCTAAATTCATTTTTCTAGGTGGATTAAATAATTCAAATTGGAGATTTGAGGCCACCATTGGATAGAGAATGAATTTAGAAATTTTTAGATTTGAAAAACTCAATTGAATGGGGGGTGAACCAACCAGTTTAAGTTTTGAACCCGGTTCGGACTGGTACAGTCCGGTTTGGAACATTGTCATCTTCTTCCTAAGGATGACAACACTGTTCACTCACTGGGAAACTAAAGAAACGTCAATGAAGAAGAAATGCTTCTGCTCGGGGTGTTTCAGGTCTTCAATGTTAGCAATAACGGTGCCAGATGAACGGCCAACGGGTCTCCAAGCTCCCTATATAAAGAGCCCCTCCCCATTCATCCTCTTTACACCTGAAAACTCCATTCTCTCTCAACTGCTCCGTTTTCCGGTGAAGCTCGAACTACAACTCCGACATGGGGTCTTTTCTGAGCCAAACAAGGTGAGGTCGGGTTCTTTAGAACCGGGGAGAAGTCAGCTACACGTCTGTATCTCCGTTCACTCCGAGAGTCCCCGGCGAGACGCCGGTGTGATGAAACAATAAAGCAGCTCCGGCGGACCGCAGCTGCTCTGTTTTGGTCAAGTTGAAATCGGCCATTTTGAGCCCTACTCAGGCCAAACCAAGCCTTCCCAACACTTCCTCAGTCCTCCCACGGCCGAATTAGGACTGAAAGTTAAGCCAATATGGTTTCCCTCTGCAACTTCCGGCCGGTGCTAGAGAGAGAACTATTTTCCGGCGAAGCTCCGTTTGAGCTCGTTCCGGCGTTAAAATGTGCGATTCAAAGTTCCTTAGAATCATATGAACATGTAGGAACTCAATTTCAACTCCAATTTCAACAATTAGATGTGTTTGATTGGTCAATTTGATAAAATCAAATTCGGTAGTGTTGAAGAGTTGAAATTGGGGGAAAATTGGGGATTTTTGAAATTCGAAGGACCAAAATGAAATTTTATGAAATTGAGGGCCAATTGGCATGAAAATAATGTTAGAGGACCAATTGAGAAATTTTTGAATTTTTTGGGCAAAACTTACAATTTTTGTAAAGGAAGGGCAAAATGGTAATTTTGGAAAAGTTGGATGACCAAATTGGAAATTTGGGAAATTAATCCCCTTTTTGTGAAATGGAATAAATTGAGGTCCTATGATAAATTTTAGAAGTTTCGAGACTCAATTTGAGGAAAAACCAACATTAGGGACTTAAAGAGAAATAACTTTAGGGAACTAATTGCAAATAAATCGAAGTTTGACTTTCTCATTCATTTCGAATGAATGAAGGTGATTAGTCCGAAGGATAATGAACCAAGATGTTCATATCGTATAGGAACATGAAGTATCGGGAACGCCAGCAAGGACAAGCTCGCGTGAATACAAAGAATTGGTCTAGTGGAATTCACAGCATTAACGGGTGAGTGGGTTTACTAACATCATACCCAGTTGGGATGATGAGTACAACTTTAAATTAAAAACCACTTACTGGTTGTTTGTGAAAATTTTATATCATACCCGGCTGGGGATGATAAGTACCTCGGTATGAAAACCCACTATTAAGTGGTATTTTAAACATCACAACTTAGAGGAAGTGATGTGAAAATCATGCAGAAAAACTACTTACCGGTTGTAAGTAGATCATACCGGTTGGTATGATGAGACTTCCTCGGAGGAAGTTGAAAACCCGTTCATCGGTTATGAACGGAGGTGTCCTTATACCCGGGCTGTATAATGGATAGAGAAAACATATGTTTTGTTGGAAGTGCTCTTCCCTGACTGTGTGCCAATGCTTAAACAATTTGGGAGACCTTCTCGACAGGAGCTCGAATAGCTCTGATAGGCCAGGGGCCTCGGTATTGGAACATGGGGGCTAGATGCCCGATTTTGAAAATCTCGTACATTGGGCCCAAGGCCAGTTGGCATGAGCAGGAGCTCGTAAACGAACATGATATATGTGCCATAAAACTTAATAAGTGAATTGTTCGGCCATGGTACCAAGATAGGATCGACATGCTCAGTCAACTAGCGGCAGTGCGACATGACAGGTCGACGGACTAGTCAAGATAAACAACTGCGGGTTGAGTTGAGAATCGGAGCCATTGGATAGTGGCACCACATATTACATGGCAATATGAGAAAACGTTATTTGTGCATGCACTGTGAGTATGGGATCATCAAGACGCCCATGAGGTAGTGATGCGTCCTAAGAGTATTGGACAACCTGGTGGCTATAAGGGCAGTTCGTCGTTCCAAGTGTCTATGCGAAATTTGGAGTAGCACCAAGCGCATGAGATCGGGGTAGGGACGAGATGAGGTATCTGTCCTCATACGGACACGAAGAAGTGATTTCAGGAGTGTGATTGGATGTCGCGTACATCCACTCATTCCCAGGGTATAAGTGGTCGTACTTCTATTCGGGTGGCAGGAAAAGTCGCTCCGAAGCCACTAGCGGGTTTAGTAGTGATACTGACTTGCTAATGTGTGTAACCTTCATGATGAAGTATGTGTGTTGGTGATGACACACTGGTAACTAAGAAGTAAAGTTATGATGAAGTTGTAATGAACAACGAATGAAGGAAGAGTCAAAATGGGACGAAAAGGTGATGATAAAGAAATCCGTGGAAATAAGTATGAAATGCTCTATAGGATGACGAGCTAAGAGTTTTAATGATCAAGCTGTTAACTAGACACGAAAATGGTTAATTATCTTGAAATTTCCAATCTTGAGTACAAGACCTCTAGGGAAAGAATATTGCTCTAAGCAAAGAGAGAGATAAAATCTAAGAACATACCCTAAGGTAAGGTATGTCTAGTTATGACAAACTACATGGGGGAGTAAATAATATAAAGGAAAAAGAATTATTTAAGTGAAGGTTGTAAAGGGGGCTCATTGAAAGGACAAGAGAAAAGTTTGCATCTTAAGCAAGCACCAAAGGGACATTAAAGGAAATGATTGCTCATGAAAGGTTGCTAACTAAGTTTTGGGGACAAAACTCCTAAAAGGAGGGGAGAGTTGTAAACCCCGCCCTTTTTAGCTAAGGAAAACCGGGAAGAGAACCGGTCAAACCAAGTGAGAAAACCGAATCGGTTCACAAACCCGGTAATTGGGAATGGGCAATTTAGGAATTTACAACTCCCAGGTGATCCAAAGGGTTCAAAATACTATGGAAGAGAACCTTATGATGAATTGGAAGAGGAAAATTAGACGGTTTGGATGAACCGGGTCCAACAGGATTGAACCAGTACCGATAGAGATTAGGAAAAACAAAGGAATTCAACTCCATTGTACTCCAAAGAAATTCATAAACCTTGGGAAGGAACCTTAGAACAAAGTGGGAGAGAAAAACCAGACCCGAACCGGATTGAACTGGTTTAAGGACCGAGTCAGTTTATAAACCAGAATCGATAAAGAGATGGTAAACTGGGAATTTTATGGACCCTAAGTGACCCAAGGAGTCACAAAAGACATGGAAATGGACTTGTGAAGGAATTGGGGATGAAAACCAAACCGATTTAGGTGAACTGGATCCGAACCGGATTGAACCACTATTGAACTTCCTAAATTCATTTTTCTAGGTGGCTTAAATAATTCAAATTGGAGATTTGAGGCCACCATTGGATAGAGAATGAATTTAGATGAATTTATAAATTTTTAGATTTGAAAAACTTGATTGAATGGGGGGTGAACCGGCCGGTTTAAGTTTTGAACCCGGTTCAGACCGGTCCGGTTCGGTTCGGTTCGGAACAATGTCATCTTCTTCCTCAGGATGACAACACTGTTCACTCGTCGGGAAATTGAAGAAACGCCGGCGATGCTTCTATTTAGGGCGTTTCAGGTCTTCAATGTTAGCAATAACAGTGTCAGACGAATGGCCAACGGGTCTCTAAGCTCCCTATATAAAGACAGCCCCTTCCCATTCATCCTCTCCACACCTGAAAACTCTATTCTCTCTCAACTGCTCCATTTTCTGGTGAAGCTCAAACCAGAGCTCCAACATGAGGTCTTTTCTAAGCCAATCAAGGCGAGGTCGAGTTCTTTAGAACCGGGGAGAAGTCCGCTACACGTCTGTAGTCTCTGTTCACTCCGAGAGTCCCTGGTGAGACGCCGGTGTGATGAAACAGTGAAGCAGCTCCGGCAGACCGAAGCTGCCCTATTTCGGTCGAGTTCAAATCGGCCATTTCAAGCCCTCCTCAGTCCAAACCAAGCCTTCCCAACACTTCCTCAGCCCTTCCACGGCAGAATTAGGACTAAAAGGTAAGCTAATTCGACTCCCCCTGCAACTTCCGGCCGGTGCTAGAGAAAGAACCGACAGAATTTCAATAATGAAATTCTAACTCAATTCGACAACAATTGATGCGATTCTTGATTCTAGGATGAACCTCAAGATGAGAGCTATCTGCCCAGATCGAAAACTCGGACCGTCGTACCCTCACCGGTGAGAAATCAAAGCTTTCTCTCTCTATAGTCTATTTTCCGGCAAAGCTCCGTTTGAGCTCGTTCCGGCGTTAAAATCTACGATTCAAAGTTCCTTATAATCATATGAACATTTAGGAACTCAATTTCAACTCCAATTTCAACAATTAGAAGTGTTTGATCGGTCAATTTGATAAAATCAAATTCGGCAGTGTTGAAGAGTTGAAATTGGGGGAAATTTGGTGATTTTTGAATTTCGAAGGACCAAAATGAAATTTTATGAAATTGAGGGCCAATTGGGCAAGAAGATAATGTTGGAGGACCAATTGAGAAATTTTAGAATATTTGGGACAAACTTACCATTTTTGTAAAGGAAGGGCAAAACGGTAATTTTGGAAAAGTTGGAGGACCAAATTGGAAATTTGAGAAATTAATCCCCTTTTTGTGAAATGGAATAAATTGAGGTCCTATGATAAATTTTAGAAGTTTCGGGACACAATTTGAGGAAAGATCGGCATTAGGGACTTAAAGATAAAGAGAAAATACTTTAGGGGCCTAATTGCAAATAAATGGAAGTTTGACTTTCTCATTCATTTGGAATGAATGAAGGTGATTAGGCCGAAGGATAATGAACCGAGATGTTCACATCGTGTAGGAATGTGAAGTACCGGGAACACCAGCAAGGACAAGCTCATGTGAATACAAAGAACCGTTTTTCAGCGAAGTTCTGTTTGAGCTCGTTCCGGCGTTAAAATCTGCGATTCAAAGTTCCTTAGAATCATATGAACATGTAGGAACTCAATTTCAACTCCAATTTCAACAATTAGAAGTGTTTGATTGGTCAATTTGATAAAATCAAATTCGGTAGTGTTGAAGAGTTGAAATTGGGGGAAAATTGGGGATTTTTGAAATTCGAAGGACCAAAATGAAATTTTATGAAATTGAGGGCCAATTGGGCATGGAAATAATTTTAGAGGATCCATAGAGAAATTTTTGAATTTTTGGGGCAAAACTTACAATTTTTGTAAAGGAAGGGCAAAATGGTAATTTTGGAAAAGTTGGAGGACCAAATTGGAAATTTGGGAAATTAATCCTCTTTTTGTGAAATGGAATAAATTGAGGTCCTATGATCAATTTTAGAAGTTTCGGGACTCAATTTGAGGAAAAACCGACATTAGGGACTTAAAGTTAAAGAGAAATAACTTTAGGGAACTAATTGCAAAGAAATTGAAGTTTGACTTTCTCATTCATTTGGAATGAATGAAGGTGTTTAGGCCGAACGATAATGAATCGAGATGTTCATATCGTGTAGGAACACGAAGTACCGAGAACGCCAACAAGGACAAGCTCGCGTGAATACAAAGAACCGGTCTAGTGGAATTCACGACATTAACGGGTGAGTGGGTTTACTAACATCATACCCGGTTGGGATGATGAGTACAACTTAAAATTAAAAACCACTTACTGGTTGTGAGTGAAAATTTTATATCATACTCGGTTGGGGATAATAAGTACCTCAGTATTAAAACCCACTATTAGGTGGTATTTTAAACATTACAACTTAGAGGAAGTGATGTGAAAATCATGCAGAAAATCTACTTACTAGTTGTAAGTAGATCATACCCAGTTGGTATGATGAGACTTCCTCGAAGGAAGTTGAAAACCCGTTCATCGGTTATGAACGGAGGTGTCCTTATACCATGGTTGTATAATGGATAGAGAAAACATATGTTTAGTTGGGAGTGCTCTCCCCTAACTGTGTGCCAATGCTTAAACAATTTGGGAGACCTTCTAGACAGGAGCTCGAATAGCTCTGATAGGACGGGGGCCTCGGTTTGGGAACTTGGGGGCTAAATTCCCGATTTTGAAAATCTCGTACAGTGGGCCCAAGGTCAATTGGCACGAGCAGGAGCTCGTAAACGAACATGATATATGTGCCATAAAACTTAATAAGTGAATTGTTCGGCCATGGTACCAAGATAGGACCGACATGTTCAATCAACTAGCAGCAGTGTGACATGACAGGTCGACGGACCAATCAAGAGAAACAACTGTGGGTTGAGTTGAGAGTCGGGGCCATTAGACCAGTGGCACCACATATTATATGGCAATATGAGAAAAAGTTGTTTGTGCATGCACTGTGAGTACGAGATCATCAAGATGCCCATGAGGGGTAGTGATGCATCCTAAGGGCATTAGACGACCTGGTGGCTATAAGGGCAGTTCGTCGTTCCAAGTGTCTGTGCGAAATTTGGAGTAGCACCAAGCGCATGAGACCGGTGTGGGGACGGGATGAGGTCTCTGTCCTCATACGAACACGAAGAAGTGATTTTGAGATTGCGGGTCAGATGTCGTGTACATCCACTCATTCCCAGGGTAGAAGTGGTCTTACTTCTATCTAGGTGGCAGGAAAAGTCGCTCCGAAGCCTCTAGCGGGTTCAGTAGTGATACTGACTTGCGAATGTGTGTAACCTTCATGATTAAGTATGTGTGTTGGTGATGACACACTGGTAACTAAGAAGTAATGGAAAAACCCAAAATTTTAAATGAAGGGATTTTTTAAAAGAAAGGAGTCTGGCACACTCCATATAAACGTTTTTTTTAAAGTTAAAAGTAGACCTTTGAAAAAAAACCCTGAGTAGTCGTACTCACTCCCTCCCTTATATCGCTTTTAGGAAATACCGGAATGCCTACCCTTAAAGACCGTCAACTAAAGATTCCTGTAAGACAGGTATGTAAAGTTTTAAATTTCATGTAGTTTTGATTATGCTATTCCAGGAAAAGGTGCTAGTTAAAGGATGCCTTACTCTTTACGGTTTACAATAAGGGGAAACCCTTTAATAAATTGGGAGAGTGGCGGGTTGATCACGGGGATCCAACCAAACCGGGTCGGGGCGTGACACTATGTGCCAATGCTTAAACAATTTGGGAGACCTTCTCGACGGGATCTCGAATAGCTCTTATAGGCTAAGGGCCTCGATTTTTGGAACTTTGGGGCTATTATGCCTTTTTTTTTTAAATCTCGAACAGTGAGTAATAGGCCCATTTATCACTATGTGTGCAGCTCCCACTTCTCCTCCAGCATCTCTTATTGTGCATCCCAATGGCAAACTGGCGAATTTCCCCCTGAGTCAAGTTAGTGGGGTGACCTTTTCCTTATAATTGATCCTGACTTGAAGGTATACTAATATTTCTATAGTTAAATCAATGACATTTCTATAAGCCAATTATGGCCAACCACAATACATATTGTATATGAAGCATGTCATTCCTTAATAACTTTGATGCACAACCAAATTGAGGAATTGAGGAACTGAAGGGGAGGGTCAATATGATGATTGCTGCAACCACCGATCATGTGAAGAAGTTGCATCTGATCGTTGATAGGTCTAGCGTATCATTTTGAGAGAGAGATTGATTAATATCTAGAACATATTAAAAAGCTTTACTTTGAACATGAAGGGTATGTATCCCTCCTTGATCACCTCGACCTCTATATCATAGCCTTATTCTAGCTTTTACGACAACAAGGCTATAGGATTTCACCTGCCTATACACTTTTGTTTGTTATTATTTGGGCAATTAATTAGTTTTTTCTATACAACATCCATTTAATGAGTTCTTATGTATTTGTATCCTTAATTAGTTTTTTCTATACAACATCCATTTAATGGGTTCTTAAGTATTTGTACCATTATAATATTTTTAGAATAAATAGAAATACATTTTGCTTGACAAAATATATTTTTAGTAAAAGTATAATATAAACAACTTATAATTATAATCAATTCAAGATTTTCTAAAGATTGTAACAAAATAACTACAATTGATATCATAGTTAGGAAAAAATATTATTGAGAATATAATCACATAAAATAGAGAAGTGTTGTAGGTTTATAAGATTGAAAATATTACATTACTTATAAGTAATAACTTTTAATTAGAAATGTGTTATACTATTATAGTTACTCAATACCTTCTAACAAACATAATATTAAAGGGTTTTATGTTTATATATTAATAAGACTAAGTTTTTCAAAGATTTTATACTACAAGGTTCATTAGAAAATATTTGACACATAAATATAAAATTAAATAAAGGTTTGACATTACTAATATAATTAAGTAATTTATTTTGTTATACTAATATCTGGCTAACTAATTGACTCTCGGAGAAAAAATATTTGAATGCAATTATATTTCAAAAGTTTAAGAACAGAAGTTATTGTAACTAGTTTTTACAATAAATATTCAAAATGTTGGAGATATATCTCTAATTCATCCTACATTGTTTTTGAACTTGGTAAAATATGAACTAATAATTACATTACTTGTTTGAAATCTTCAAATGTTAAACCTCATATTTTGATTTAAAAGAATAAACAAATGTTGTAATTTATTTTGTTAGGGAAATTGTAATACACAAGACAATGATTGAGTTATTTATAAAACAAAGAATTATAAAATTATATTCTAAACAAGAGATAATACGTAGATAATCTACAGCATGCATTATCAAGTACTATCAAGTACGTGAGATAAAAAATGAAACATGGGTTGGGTTATGAAGGAGACAGATAGTAATGCAATACAAGATTTCCAATAATAATAATGACACACATCATTGCACTTTGTCTCAACGGAGATAACAGATCCAGTCAACTCTTATGTTAATCATCAGAAGTCCATTGCCTCTATTCAAAAGGTTCCTTCAATTCAAAAGATTCCTTTTCAGAAGTCATTTTCAGTTGAACAGAGAGTCATCACCCATCATTTTAGATGTCTTGGAAACTTGCAAACTTACAAAATTGTTGTCGCAAAGACTAAAGTTCATAATTATCATATGAAAACTCTGCCTAGACATTTATTCAACACATGGATTTTGTCCACTTCATCCATTCTATTGGAAATAAACAATAATATTTTGTACAAATATGGAATAAACAATAACATTTTGTACAAATATGAAAAGTCATTCAACCTCACTTGTGATATTCCTCAAAGGAGAATCTATAGCAATTAGCCAATCTAAGTTAACTTAAGTTATTGCATTGTAATTATACATATTTTTAATTTTGTGCTTGATAGTAACATTTCTCTCAATTCAATTATGCACAGATCAACTATTGGAATAAATCATTGAACATAGCATGCTGTTTATCTTTTTCTTATTTTCACCTTTGCTGGTCATATTCATTCAGGTGAGTGAGTGGGTGAACAAGAAAGAGTTGACAATCCAGCTCTCAAAGAATAGTGAGACCAGCTTAAAAAACATCGAGCATTCCTCCTTTTCAATCCGAAATTGCACATCCCCACCCTCCTTTTCCGAGTTTTTTGTCTTGTTCTTGTCGCTCAACTGACGTCATTCCCTCTTCAATCCGAAATAGCAACTTCAGACCAAAACATGTACATATAACCACCAACTAGAAATAATTAAAATAATTGGCCAACCCTCCTATAAAACAAAAAAAGAAGCGGTCAAAAACTGAATAAGTGACTATTTTATTTCTAAAAAAACTATAAAGAATAAAATCGAATGTATTATTTTTTTCTTCAAATATATAGAATTGAAAGTAATACATTTTTAAATATATAAAATTGAAAAATTACATAAAAAATCAAGATAGTCAATTACTAATTTAATTATTGTTATCACTACCACTTTTAGAATCAGTGGTCATGCTCAAGTATGGTAGTGATATTCTGGAAACCTTTGTCCACTTCCATGTATTTGTTATATGTAAAGTTATTATAAGAAGGATTAGTGTTAGAGGGTAGAGCGGTGAGTGATGACTTCATTAGGTGAAGAAGAAGTTCCAATACAACTTTTTTTAATAGAAAGGCAAAAAGGAAAAAGTGTTTTAGATATATATATATATATATATATGTTAAGATAAGAGCTTATTTTTTCAATTCAATTTTCATAAGCTTACATAATTTTTAATAAATTTTACAATTCAAACAAAATTTTAGTAGTTTATTTTTTTAAAAAATATTATTAATTAAGATATTATATATTTAGAAATAAATTATGACAAATGGAGTTTATATATCACTGTATATTAATATTTTTATAACATAAAAAATTAATGATTAATGTTTTCACTGTTTCAAAAACTTGTTAACCTCCTTCCACCTCACCACATAGTAAGAACAAAATATATCATTGTGTGACAATTCCCACTTCAACAATTCCCAAGTTTAAAATAAATACGAATAAAAATCTAATATTTTTCTCACTATTTAATTATATTAGAATGCACATTATTTTAAAAATAAATAATTAAATGTTGAAAATTTATGACAATTTATACCAAACTCATAATATCTTGTACTTGTATTTGAGAGTATTTCGGGGTGACTTGATAATCTTTTTTTTAGACAATTTGTTGGTTCATTACATTATAATTAATTGTATATTTTTAACCATAATTGTACTTTACAACACGAAACAGATGTATATACAACTTAAATAATAGTTTATTATTGTAAATGGTAGTAAAAAAAATAATACAGTAACCTTGAAAACACTACAATATAACTAAACTTTTCTCTTGAATAATAACCATTTCTTCCTAATTTTTCTCACCAATAATATATATATATATAATATTAAGGATATTAAGATATACCATCATTTAGTACATTACTGATTATTACTTATTCATACACATCACCACACCCAATAAGGAAACTTAGTTTATATAGTTAATGAAACTTAATCTATTGTAATATAATTTCTTATATATATTATAATTGTATCATTCATATCAATTCAAGTAAAATCATTCTACTACACACCATTTTCTCACATTTACCTTCTTTCATTACTTGAACATAATAATCATTCATCATTCCAAAGGTATTGGAAACTTACAAAAATAAATAATATGTGGGCAGAGATTCCTACCCGAGGAAAAGATGATGAGGCAAGCTGTTTTGACGTTAGCCAACTCTAACTCGAATTTTAATAATTTTGAGATATAGTCTCTCTACCTAGACATTATGAGGATCACATGATTTTTGTCAACTACATCTATTGGGAATAAACAATAACATTTTGTACAAATATCATTAATATTCAAATTATTCAACTACATATGACTTATTTCCCGTAATAATTAAAAATAGAATATTTATTTTTTATTCACAAGCATAACTAAAGTTTAAACTTCCAAATAAAAATGTACAGTTTTTCTTATTAATTATTGAGCAAAAAAATAAATATTATATTAATAGGTGGATTTTGAGCTTAACTAGTAGCATATTAACAGCAGTGTTGTATCAATTTTATTCATGCTCCCTTTAAAATAGTTATTTACATTTCTTTAAATTCACTCTATTGAGCTTTCTATAAACTCGTACACAATCACCATCATAAACCCCAACTCCTTACATATCGTCCGCTCAAATATTGTAAGTTGGTTATTAGTAACAATGTTAGGATCTTATCAGTAAGCATGTTACTTTTGATAATTTTACAATCTTAAATTTAAGAAAAAATCTCTAATTATCTAAATATGCTACAAAATAAGATGAACATGAGAATGTGGACTATGAAATTAGTGATTCAACAATTTAGTTGAAAAATCAAATATTATACACTAATCATGGAATTAGATACGTAACTTGTATATCTTCATGTACATATAGACTTTACACTGATAAGGTATGTGAATTAATTATCTCGTATACTACTCATTACCCTAAAATATGATCAATAAACTTGTTGGCTTATAAAATGACCCTAAACTAGCCCAAGTAGAAACTACACACACGTGTTTTTTTAGGAATTTTAAATTCTTATTAATAAATATAATAATTTTACAAAGAATTATTCAATTTTAAGGAGATAAATAAAAGTAACTTTATTTTTCATATTAAAAATTAATGTTAATGTACACTTTATTAAAAAGAAAAATACTAAAGTAAACTAGATCAACTAAAAATTACTTATTATGTTCATTCGTTCAATATCATACCAATATTTTATAATAATTAATAGGTTTTATAAGACAAACATAATTTTATGCATCATTTTATGTTAATGTTTTTATAAGATAAAAAACCATGAAAAAATTCCTCCAATTAAAAAAATTCCTCATCGGAAATCATATTCACTTGAAAAGAGAGTCATCACTCATCATTTTAGATGTATTTGGAAACTTGCTAACTTCCAAAATTAATGTCGGCAGATTCCTATTCTCTTCAAGTAAAGGAAAAGAAGACAAATTTAATAATTTTGAGATGTAAACTCTGCCTAGACATTCACCACATGGATTTTGTCTATTTCATCCATTCCATTAGAAATAAACAGTAACATTTCGAGTGACTGAGTGAGTGAACCAGAAAGAGATGACAATCTAGCTCTCCAAAAATGGTGAGATCATACCCAAAAAAACACCAAGCACTCCTCCTTTTCTGAGTTTCTTTTGCCTCGTCCTTGTCTCTCAACTCATGTCATTCCCTATCTTCCTTCCATGCATGTCCACCAAAACACTATTGTTGAATAGGGACGTGTGCGTCCTAGAAATATCTAAAATAAATTGGCTAGCCCTCCTATATTCATCCCTCATTATGGATCCATAAATATTGGAATGATAATTAAAATTTCATAAAATATATCAATATTATCTTTATATAAGATTGAAATCATTAATTTTAAGAGATCAACAATACTTTTTAATTTGGTATGATAATCAGTGAAATCACACTCTACACTTCCTATAATAAAAAAAATTAAACTATTAAACGAAATATATAATAAAAATACTCAAATTATTGTTGTTTTCTGGTAAAGAATTATACTCATTTATATACAATTATTTAAAATGAGTTTAAAAATTTTAATGGTCAAGTATATATATTTTCCGTGATTATCCACGATGAAAATTAAGATTTAATATTAATTAAAATAAAAAATAATGTATATAACATTACCCACACGCAAAAGTCCAAATTTTTAATATTTTAGTATAAAATTTTAAAATATAATATTAGTAGGAAGGAATGGAGACAAACTATTTTAGGGTAAGCAAACTTTGAACTCTTAATAATTATCAGATGGAAACTATGCCCATACATTCATATAAGAAGCACATTATTTTTGTAGTTTCATCTATTAGGAATAAAGAAAAACAATTTGTACAAAAATAAATCTATCACTATTTTAATTTGAAATGGTAGTGATTTGGAGGGGGGAAATAATTATTAATTTGGTAAAATTTTTTGTATCCATAAAAAGTAATAAGTTCAATTTTGGGATTTAGAGATAATATAATTTTTTAATTAAAAATAATATTAAATAAAATTAATATACTTATTTTTTCTATATATAATACAAAATGTTGTTTTATTTTTTATTCATATTTTATCTTTACTTTTTTTATTCTAAGTTGGTTTTAATTTTTAATTAAATAAACTTATTTAAATATTTTTGAAATATATTTGTAGTTTTTTTATTTTATATACAAATATTTTATGTTTAAAAGTTTTTTCTATAATATATTTTAGATTTATTGATCAGTGTATTTATAATTATTTTTTAATATTTATATATATATATATATTAAGTTTTACATTTTATATTTAGTTATTATTTTTAAATATATTGATATTTTAATATTTTATATTTATGTATTGATATATTTATATTATGTATTTTATTTTTATATATAAATTTTTATTTTTTAAATAAAACTATTATTACATATAAAAATACGTCAAACTAATTTCATTTGTTCAATTACTATTTGGATGATTTTTCGAAAATATACTAGTTAAAATTGTTTTTCTCTTATTTTAAACATAAGAAAGAGATAATTAAAACTGTTATATTAAATGGAATGTTTGATAATTTTGTAAGGGTATATTTATTTGAATATATATTATATTATTATTAATATGTTCTATTTTATAGATTATATTATTATTAATCAATATTATTTTTATTATTATTAAAACATGTGTAATATATATATATATATATATAATCGTGTATGATTGTGGAAAAATGTAATGGTATAATCATACGCTATGCTTGATAAGTTAGGTAGTGTTATATTTTTAAAAAATATATAATTATTTTAAAATATTTAATTAAGGGTATAATAGTATATTTACATTTTTAATAATTTGTACGACTACATTCAAACGATAGATTTGAAGTTGTTTAAAACCTATCACTTAACCTACATTCCAAAGCACTTAATTTACCTCACTCCAAATATTTTCAAATCTAAAAGAAATAAAAAACTATAGAATAGAAAGAGGGCAACATTAGATAGATATAAGATTGTCAATTGTATTGTATTATTACATTTATAATAAATTAATGTAGGAATATTAATATACAATAAATTATAACAAAGATTTAAATAATCATATTTAATCTAGTTATTATCAGGCAAAATGAGAGGTCTCCAAACATTAAACTTGAAACAAAGTATGGAGAAAAGATGATAAGATAGTCCCTTGGTGAATATATATGCAATTTGAGCATCAGTGCCAATAAAACGAATGGCAAGTTCTTTGGTGGCGACCCTTTCTCGAACAAAATGATAATCTATTTCAATGTGCTTGGTACGAGCATGAAAAATAGGATTATTACTTAGATAAATGGTAGATAGATTATCACACCATAAAGTAGGAGAATTTGAAGGTGAGAATCCAAGTTCACGAAGAAGAGATTGAATCCAGATTAGTTTAGCTGTAGCATTTCCCAAACTTTTATATCTAGCTTCAGTGCTAGATCGTGCAACTATGCGTTGCTTTTTAGCACTCCATGAAATCAAATTACTAGCAAGAAAAATTGAGAAACCACTGATAGAACGTCAATCATCAGGATTACCAGCCCAATCGGCATCGGAGAAACAATGGAGTTAAGATTGAGAATTCTTCCAAAAGTCAAGACCATAACTTGATGTGCCTTTGAGATATTGCATAATTCGCTTAACTGCCACCCAATGAGATGTAGTTGGTTGTTGCATTAATTGGCATACTTGATTAATTGCATAAGAAATATCAAGTCTTGTTAGTGTGAGATATTGAAGAGAACCAACGACCTACCGATAAAGGCGAGAATCATCCAAAGGAATTCCATCATGAACAGATAGGCCAGAGCTAGTAGTAATAGGGATCAATGAAGGGTTGCAATCAACCATAGCAGCTCGAGAAAGTATGTCACGCCCCGACTCGGTTTGGTCGAATCCCCATGAACAACCTGCCACTCTCCTGGTTTATTAAAGGGTTTCCCCTTATTATAATCCGTAAAGAGTAAGGCGTCCTTTAAACCTGCACCATTTCCTGAAATAGCATAATCAAAACTGCATGAAATTTAACTTTACATACCTGTCTTACAAGCATCTTAGTTGATTGTCTTTCAGGGTAGGCTTTCCGGGATTTCCTGAAAGGGATATAAGGAAGGGGGTGAGTATGACTACTCAGTGAATGGATTTTTAAATGTCTACTTTTAACTTTTAAGAAAAATATTTATATGGAGTGTGCCAGACTCCTTTCTTTTCAAAAATCCCATCATTTAAAAAATTTGGTTTTTCCACCATTTCTTATTTATCACAGTGTGTCATCACCCAACACACATCCTTTATCATGAAAGTTACACACATTCGCAAGTCAGTATCACTACTGAACCTGCTAGTGGCTTCGGAGCGACTTTTACTGCCACCCGGATAGAAGTACGACCACTTCTACCCTGGGAATGAGTGGATGTACGCGACATCCGACCCACAATCCCGAAATCACTTCTTCGTGTCCGTATGAGGACAGAGACCTCATCTCGTCCTCACCCCGGTCTCATGCGCTTGGTGCTACTCCAAATTTCTCACAGACACCTGGAACGACGATCTGCCCTTATACTCACCGGGTCGTCCAGGGCCCTTAGAACACATCACTACCCCTCATGGGCGTCTTGATGATCCCGTACTCATAGTGCATGCACAAACAATGTTTTCTCATATTACCATGTAATCTATGGTGCCACTAGTCCAACGGCCCCGACTCTCAACTCAACTTGCAATTATTTGTCTTAACTGGTCCGTCGACCTGTCATGTCGCACTGCCGCTAGTTGACTGAGTATGTCGGTCCTATCTTGGTACCATGGCCAAACAATTCACTTATTAAGTTTTATGACACATATATCATGTTCATTTATGAGCTCTTGCTCGTGCCAACTGGCCTTGGACCCACTGTACAAGATTTTAAAAAATCTAGGCATTCTAGCCCTCAAGTTCCAAAACCGAGGCCTCCGGCCTATAAGAGCTACTTGAGCTCCCGTCAAGAAGGTCTCCCAAATAGTTTAAGCATTGGCACACAGTCAAGGGAGAACACTTCCGACAAAATAGGTTTTTCACTATCCATTATACCAACAGGTATAAGGACATCTCCATTCATAACCAATGAATGAGTTTTCAACTTCCTTCATGGAAGTCTCATCATACCAACTGGGTATGATCTACTTCCAACCGGTAAGTAGTTTTTTCGCATAATTTTCACATCACTTTCTCTAAGTGGTGATGATTAAAATACCACTAAATAGTGGATTTTTATACCGAGGTACTTATCATCCCCTACCGGGTATGATATAAAATTTCCACTCACAACCGGTAAGTGGTTTTTATCTTTAAGTTGTGCTCATCATCCCAACCGGGTATGATGTTAGTAAACCCACTCACCCGTTAATGCCGTGAATTCCACTAGACCGGTTCTTGGTTTTCACACGAGCTTGTCCTTGCTGGCGTTCCCAGTACTTTGTGTTCCTACACGATATGAACATTTTGGTTCATTACCCTTCGACCTAATCGCCTTCATCCATTCCAAATGAATGAGAAAGTCAAACTTTCATTTATTTATAATTAGGTCCCTAAAGTTATTTCTCTTTAACTTTAAGTCCCAAATACCGGTTTTTCCTCAAATTGAGTCCCGAAACTACTAAAATTTATCATAGAACCTCAATTTATTCTATTTCACAAAAGAGGATTAATTTCCCAAATTTCCAATTTGCTCCCCCAACTTTTCCAAAATTACCATTTTGCCCTTCCTTTACAAAAATGGTAGATTTTGCCCCAAAAATTTCAAAATTCCTCAATTGGTCCTCCAACATTATTTTCATGCCCAATTGACTCTCAATTTCATAAAATTTCATTTTGGTCCTTTAAATTTCGAAAATCCCCAATTTTCCCCCAATTCCAACTTCTTAACACAGCCGAATTTGATTTTATCAAATTGACCCATCAAACGTTTCCAATTGTTGAAATTGAAGTTGAAATTGAGTTTCTACATGTTCATACGATTCTTCAGAAATGTGAATCGCAAGTTTTAATGTCGGGACGAGCTCAAATGGAGCTTCGCCGAAAAATGAAGTATAGAGAGAGAAAGCTTCGATTACTCACCGGTGAAGGTACGACGGTTCGAGCTTTTGATCTGGACAGATAGCTCTCGTCCTGAGGTTCATCCTAGAATCAAGAATCGCATCAATTGATACGGAATTGGATTAGAATTTCGTCATTGAAATTCGGTCGACTCTCTCTCTAGCACTAATAAAAAATTATAAAGGGGAGCCGAATTGGCTTACCTTTCGGTCCTAATTCAGCCGTGGAAAGGCTAAGGAAGTGTTGGGAGGGCTTGGTTTGGCCTGAGGAGGGCTTGAAATGGCTGATTTCAGCTTGGCCGAAATAGGGCAGCTTCGGTCCGCCAGAGCTGCTTCACTATTCTATCATGCCGACACTTCTCCAACGATTATCGGATTGACTAGAGTTTGCTATCAGATAACTATCTTCTCCCCGGTTCTAAAGAGCCCAACCTTTGTTCAAGTTGAAGCTCTAGTTCGAGCTTCACCGGGAAATGGAGCAGTAGAGAGAGAGAGAGAAGTGTTTAGGTGTGAGAAGAATGAATGGGGATGACATCTTTATATATAAAACCGTGTATTAAATGGGAGAGATTTATTACTAGTATTAATATTGCCATAAATTATTGGTATTAATTCCAATAATTTAATTTCGGTATTAAATTATTTGTATTAATTCCAATAATTTAATTTGGGTATTAAATTATCGGTATTAATTACAATAATTAAATATATATTAATTTATGGCTATTTATGATAAGCCGTACGTTCGCATAAAAATTTTTGACCGAAATTTCAAGTTACAAAAAAATCATACTTCCCAGGAGGTCACCCATCGTCACACTACTCTTGAGCAAGCATGCTTAACTTTATAGTTCTTGTTCACCTGAACCAATTTAATTTTTCTATTCTAATTTTGTTAAGTTTCTTTTTCAAGGTTTAATAAACCCTTTGGATCACTCAGGAGTTGTAAATTTCCAAATTGCTTGTTCCCAAATGATCGGGTTTGTAAACCGTCTCAGTTTTCTTACTCGGTTCGACCGGTTCTTTTCCTAATTTTTCTTAACTCAAAAGTGTGGGGTTTACAAAGTAGATCAGAAATATACTTCTGTTGAGTTAGAATAAGCCCACTAGAATATGAATGTACTTCTATGCCAAGAAAGTGATGTAGCGTACCTAGATCCTTGATAGAAAATTCTTGTTTGAGGGCACTGAGGATGAAGTCCAGAGGAGCATTACAAGATCCTGTGAGTATAATATCATCTACATAAACCAGAAGAAAAATTACAAAATTTGTGGTTTCGTAGATCAATAGGGATGTATAAGCCAGTGATACTTCAAAGCCAAGGGTGAGTAAAAATGTACTCAAACGAAGAAACCATGCTCTAGGTGCTTGCTTCAGACCATATAAGGACCGATGAAGACGACAAATGTGATGAGGACGTGATGAATCAATATAGCCTAGTGGTTGAGCCATGTAAACCTCTTCATCCAAATGACCATGAAGGAAAGCATTGTCAATGTCTAGTTGTCGAATATGCCAATTATGTCTGATAGCAATAGAAAGTACAATATAAATAGTAACTGGTTTAATTACTGGACTGAATGTAGCATAATAGTCGATACCTTCTTGTTGAGAAAATCCTTGAGCTATGAGATGAGCTTTACATCTAGCAATAGATCCATTAGGATGTTGCTTTAATTTGTAGACCCATTTACACTCCACAATATGCTTGTTGGTTGGAGCAGGAACAAGATCCCATGTGTGATTTTTTATAAGAGCATCATATTCAACATTTATTGAATGAACCCAACATGGATATTTTTGTGCTTACTTGAGAGTCCGAGGTTCCTAAATAGAAATAGTAAAAAAAGCTTCAAAAGTTATTTGAAAACGACGTGGGGGTAATGTATTGTGACTTGGTAATCATGCGGTGTGTGGATGAAGAAAAAATATCCTTTGGAGAAGCTAAAGATTAGAGTGTTCAATGATAGGAGAGTGAGTAGATGAAGATAGCTCATTAGATATTGTTATTAGAGAATTAGATGTAGGTATTGAGGAAAAAGAATAAGAGGAGAGAGAAGGAATAATAGAATTACCAGGAGTCGTTGGAGTTGTGTTAACAAACACTTATCAAAAGGAAAGTTAGTCTCATTAAAGTGTACAGTTGGACTAATATAGATACGCCTTGTTTGTGGATCAAGACATCGATAACCAATAAAATCAGTAGGATACCCAAGGAAGACACAAGCTTTGGAGCAAGGTTGAAATTTATGAGTTTGATATGATCGAAGATAGGGAAAGCACAAACATCCAAAGACTCGTAAATGAGTGTAGATTGGTGGAGTTTTGTAAAGAATTTGGTAAGGAGATTGAAATTGAAGTGTATGAGTAGGTAATCTATTGATTAAACAGACTGCAATTTCAAATGCAAAATCCCAAAACTTGGTGGGAAGATGAGCATGATTTAGAAGTGTGAGTCTTATATCAATGATGTGTCTATGTTTTCTTTCTGCATATCCATTTTATTGGGGTGTGTGGGAGCATGAAAGATGATGAGTGATCCCATTATTTTGAAGTTCAGCTTGAAAGGCTATAGATAAAAATTCTGTGGCACCATCTGATTGAAAAAAATTTAATTTTGGTGCCAAATAGATTTTCAACACGTAGTCAGAATGTACGAAAGATTTGAAGAGCCTCCAAGCGATTTTTCATAAGAAAAAACCAAGAAGATCGGAGCAGGTCCCCAGATATTAGTATGTACTAGCTGAAAAGGACGAGTGCTTTTATGATTAGTAAGAGGAAAAGGCTTTTGAGTAATTTTACTTAAGGAACATGCATCACAAAATATAGTACCAATATAATTACTTTCTATTTAATTTGTGGATAAAAGTTGATATACAATAAGAAATGCAAGATATCCAAGTCTGTTATGCCAAATGTTGCGAGATATTTGAACACTTAGAATGTGAGAACTAACTGATGATAAGTGTGTTGCACGCAGACAGTACAAGCCAGCTTTACGAGCTCCTTGGAACAATTTCTAATGAGTGAGACAATCTTTTACGTAAAAAAAAATGAGGGTAAAACTCAAAATAACAATGATTATCTAGAGTAAATTGGGAAACAAATAATAAGTTCATGGAGATAGTGGGAACATATAATACTTTAATTAAAGGAAATCGTCTTAATGAGTTTGAAAAAAAAAAGTTGAATCGATAGAGAGAATTTTTAAACCTGATCCGTCTCCAATAAACAATTGTTCAAGATGAGTTACATTTTCCTGTATAGATAAATGTGTCATGTCATTAGTCACATGGTTGGGGGTGCCATAATCTATATATCAATCAAGAGTATGAGCTCCTGAATCATTGTCGTGGGCTACATTGACTTTGGGGGTTCTGTAGTTTGTTAAAAATTGAGGACAATTAGGAGCAATGTAGCCTGATTTTTGACATATTTGACAAACAGAAGGATAATTTTGTTGTTGATAATTGCGTGCGCTCGACTTATATGCACCAGAAACTGGCCCATGATCTTTTATAGAGAATAGAAATAGGTAGAGAAAAAAAATAACAAGATAAGAAGATGGGATGAAACTTGGTGTGCAACCGTGTGCTCTGATACCAACTGATGCGAACCCCGCCAATATGCTGACGACACCCTACACCAAATATGGCACGTTCACGATGCAAGTGCGAAAAGATGGAATATACCTTGTTTATGTGAGAAACAAGGTATGGGATATGTAGACGCCACACCCAAATCCTCTAAGAAGAACTCTTAGAAAACCCCGGGTAATAAGTCTTGATTGCTTGAACACCACATGTAAAAACCTGATAAGTTTAAAAAGCCCTTTTAGGATAGAAAAAAGACAAAACTCACAAGATTGAAATTCTAAAGTGTGTCCTCTCTAATGCTGGAGTATGCCTTTTATAGCCCACAAAATAAGGAAAAAAAATCTATTATGGTTACAAACTAACCATATCTAATCTAAATATCTAGGATATTTTAATAACTAATTTAAAAATCTGAACTACCTCATATTATCCTAATAGATTTATTATATTAATAAATCTCTCCTTATTAATTAAATTTGGACCTTCTCTTGGGCTTATCTTGGGCTCTTCATTTGGGCTTCTATTTGAATATTCAGTAATCTTTTTAATCAGCCCATATAAAGCTTCTTTGAATCTTTTAGCCCTTAACCTTGTGGTTGGGCCCTCTTGCAGTCTCAAATGATTATTCATCTCATTTAGTAACAAACTATTCAACTCCATTGTAGGTTCGGTTGATTGGACTTGTGAATTCGTAGTCTATTTAGTCGGATTCACATCAGACTCGGCCACTAGAGACCTGCCCGGATCATTTTTCGAGTCGTCGGAGACTCTAGCTTTTCCGGCAACTCCCTATCTCTCTCTTACTTCTTTGTCAACGTCTAAAGGTTGGAAACGATGACATGGCGGTCATGCCACGTGACGTACTATGATTGGTCAATTTTTCTAACGTGGAACACTAGCTTAGCCACCGCGTCAGCCGTTGACTGGACACATGGCAGCCTCTCATTGGCTGCTCGTGTCTGCATGGCGTGCTAACGAGGGACTAGCTGTCCGTTGACTGGACATGTGGTAGCCTCCCATTGGCTGATCGTGTCTGCATGGCAACAAACGTGGTGCCGGATGGTCATTGACCGTTGACCATTGACTGGTCTAGCCGGACCGTTGACCAATCCAGTCCGATCAGGTTCGTGATTCAAAATTTAAAAATCGGCTGGTTCAGACCCGATTTTCACAAAATTGAAAATTTTCTAAATTCATTTTCTATCTAATGGTGGTATCAATTTTCCAATTTCACATTTTTAGCCACCTAGAAAAATGAATTTGTGAGTCGGTTCACTATGGTTCATGTCAGTTCGGTTCGGTTTGTGTCAGGTTCACCTCGAACCGGTTAGTTTCTCTCATCAATTCCACTTCCTAGTTCTTCCTTGAAGTTTTTGTGAAATTTTGGTCACTTGGGATTTTCCAATTTTCTCACGTTAGCTATTTTTCGTTCCCTAAATGGCTCATTTCTTCATGTATAAACAACCTATACTGGTTCTTTTCTCGATTTTTCTTTGGTTCTAGGGAACGAGTTTTACAGCTCTTCCCTCCTTTTAGGAGGTTTGTCCTCAAAACTCTATTGTCTGACCCTTTTTCCCTAAAGAGGTCCTTACGCCACTTCCTTAGGGGGTAAATTGATATCCTACTAATCTAAGTCACTCACTTTACCTTAGTTCCTTTGCCTTCTGGGGTTCGATCAGTTGACTAATCCCTTTTTCTCCGGCGTTCGCGGAGCCTCACCAGGCCGATACTTTTGATAGGGTGGGGTCAGACTTGCGTCATGGGTATCTTATCTGAGTTTGAGGTTTCTATATATCACCCCGCACCTGGGTTCATCCACTTCGTTGTTGGCTATTGCGTTTGTCTTTTGTTGCGTTACTTCCATTTTCTTGGTCCTTTAGTACTTGAATTCCCTCATGGGTGGCGATTTGAACCTAGTTGCCCCCAGCGGTACGATTCCCATATCTTGTGGTTCTACCCTAGGTCTTAGGCCCGACATGCTTCGTGGTTGGGACAGCGTCACTTCCGCTCATGTCCTAAGTGTGTATCCTCTTTTATGCTCATCCTTTAAGTTTTCTATGTCCATTCGACGCTAGACTCCCTTACTCCTTGGGTTATGATTCCATATGTCCCGCCCATGCTTTGATGTCACCAAGAATATAAGTGTCTGACTCTTTATGGGAGTTTGGGTTTTGCTGGGTTTATTTGTTCTATCCCATTTTTCCTTATTACGTCCGCCCATCCCTACTGTCGAGTTTTCAGGCTCGGGCAGATCCCGTTAACTCACCAGTCCTCCTACGTTCGTATGTTCCTGTAGCTGTTGGCATTCTCCGGCTAGCAAGTGGTCCCTTCCTTTTTCGGTCCCTTTCTTCTTTCTTGGACTATGGTTCATTACACTCACTGATGTGCAATGGTTGTAGTCCTTCGGAGTTATCCCTTTCTCATCGAAGTCGCCCCCTAGGGGACTTCTCCCCCTTGTAGAGTTTGTGACCTACATGAAACTAGTTTTCCAGAGTTTTCTATTACTTGTTCTGAGGTGGGGTCTTAGGTGCCATCCAAAAGGACTGAAGGTCCATCCCTGCTGGTCCTTGGTGGCTTTGTCTAGTGAGTTGCTTTATTACAACTATTTCTTCTGCCCATTCCTCCCTTGGGGTTGGTGGTTCTACATGCTCATCCTCCCAACTCTATGTTCCTCTTCATGTGTTAGGGTAGTGTCTCTCATTTGCTTTTCGTTCTGTGATTGGCTTGTTCTTTCCTTTTGGTGTCCTTTTCCACTTTCGAGTCTCTCGGTGTAATTGTTCT
The DNA here is from genome assembly GCA_030064425.1 of Trapa bicornis. NCBI lineage: Eukaryota > Viridiplantae > Streptophyta > Magnoliopsida > Myrtales > Lythraceae > Trapa > Trapa bicornis. The sequence continues at coordinate 389,402 of CM057756.1, read as the reverse complement.
GTTGGACTTTATAATTTCTCATGCTTACCAACTCCTACCTTTTACCTTTCCCTAACCTCTGGGGTCGGGAGGTTTCAACACAGTCTTGCTTGTCTGTCCCTCACCCCTAGGGTACTATGCTACAATCCTTTTGTTACCTTGGCTATCTCATGGGGTGACTAGGTCTATCCTAGGTTTGTTCACGCTATTAGGTCGGAGCCTCTAGGTAATTCAACTTTTGCCCTACCACCAATCCTGGTTCGGGTCCTTCTTTTCTATTTCCCTGGGGTTACCTTTCTTGATGTGGTTCTCCTTTGGCTCACCTCTTAGGGCCCTTGCTGATTTGCTGGTGGTATTTAGTCCACACAGTTTCCTACTCTGCTCTCTAGGCTAGTCATGGGTAGTTCTGGTTTTCCTTTGTCCTGTAAGGTACTTCTTGGGTCTCTAGTCATCCGAGCCTCGTCTTGTGGGGACGACCTAAGGTGGGTTTTGGTTTTACTCCTATAGGGTTCTTGGTATTTTGGGGCTTCTAGGGTTCCCTTGTTCCGGGAAATGGGTTAAGAGATTTGGGTCTTCTTTTTTAGAAAGGAAATCTTCTTTATTCGTTGGACGAGAAAAACCCTGACCAACGTTTATTACAATAAATATTTCTATAATCTACTACCCATTTTCTATCCCCCACTAATTAACTATCCTAGATTTATACCTATGCGGATTGCGAAACTCCACATCAGGTGTCTCAAGGCGTCTTCTCCTTCTGGGTGGGCACTCGCCTCCATGGTACTTGCCATAATGGGGACACGGATTCATGTTGGGATCCTCGAATTCTACTGATGCCGATAGACTAGGGGCCCTCCTGGCCTGTATGGTAGGTGCTATGTTTATGCCATATTAGCGTAGGACAGCTGCATCGTGTGTGTGTTGAGTGGGGCCCATAGTACATGTATTGCTATGAATTGGGGGAAGTTAGTGAAAAACCCTCACGTAGTTATCGTAGGCTTCCCAGAAGTTCCTTTCACTTTTTTCCTGAATTTGGGCTAGGTCTGGTTCCCTTGGCGGAGATACTTCATCCTCCACTGAGTAGAGAGGGGTCCTATCTCGGGGTGAGTCCTAGGGGATGGGCTCTTCTAGGGTCTCCACTCATTGCTTCATAGTGTGGATCTAGGGAATATATTATTCAGGGGCATTTCCATTCATATTTTGTGCAAGGTTGTCGGGAATCGGGGTTAGGATGGGTTGGGGAAAACTAATAAGGTAAGTTATGCTCTAATACCACTCAAGTTGTCAAGCCCCGACCTCGTTTTGTCGGAGTCCGTGATCAATCCGCTACCCTTCCTATATCATTCAGGTATATCTACCTGAATGAGGCAAGGAAGGTGAAGGCATGTTCACGTTAGAACCCTTACTTTAAGTTAGGGTTAGGAAGTGTACCTTGAGGGCCTGAGCGCGTCCGAAACTTCCTCTATGGGTGATGTCTTGAAAAGGGTGGAGGGAGGGGGTGAGTACAACACTTAGTGAGGGAAACAACTATAACGTTTTACTTGAGTTCATCTTTTATGTATTGAATTTAATCCCTTTTTTTTATTTCACACAATCACATGAACAACAATTGCCCTCCTATCATAGAAGGGATCACAAATTCATAGAACGGTCCTCGACCGTGCCCATTGTGGACCGAAGTGCCTTTACCGTCCACCCTGATAGAGGGATGTTACCTTTATCTGGAGTTTGTGCGGACATCAATAGTCTGACCCCAAACTCCTAAATTTCTCCACAGTGTCCATTCAATGGGACGAGACCTCATTCCCCCTACTACCTCGGTCTCCATGCGCAGGAAGCTCCTAGGCTTCGCGACCTACTGAACGACGACATTGCTCTTATGCTCCCTGGGACGTTCAGCATTCCTTGGGTTCCATCACTACCTCATGTCAGTTGTCCAGATGGCCTGAACATCACGGTGCAAGCACAATCAACAAACTTTTTGAATTATAGCCATTATCTTTGGCCCTCTCACACAACGGTCTGTCAGCTTGGCTTCGGCCCCACCACACGTAATGGACCAACAATTTGGATGACTTGGCTTCAGCAGAGCAGCGGTTCGGCCAAACAGGCTTGACAACTCAACTTGGTTCATTGGGTATCACGCAAATTCCCATTATTCAGGTCTTTTAGCCTCATATATCACATGTCTGCTTTGAACAGGTCCATGCCCATATCCATCGGCCTTGGGCCCACTCGCATCTCGAGCCTAAGCCCGGAATTAGCTTCCAAATATTTTAAGCAGAGTCACCTAGTTAGGGGATGCTAATTCCGAGAAAATAGTTTTCAAAACTAAAACGGAATGGACGTCATAGCTATTCCCACTCACCCGGTGATCTTGGTGGGGTCATGCTAACGGAATTCTCTCTCCTTGGTGCACTGCTAGGGCCGGCGTTCTAGTAATTCGTTCCTGCAAGGTGCGAGTGTTTGTATCAGGATGTAGGGACAAATGGATCCTATACTTTCTCATATCTACATCTAGGCCCAGTACTTTGTTTAAATTGCACTTGGGTTCCTAATTTCTCTTTAATCCCTATTGGGTCCCCTAAGTTCCCAATTATGCTTTCTAGGTCCTTAACTCTTTCAATTTCATTAATTAGCCGTTAATTTACTAAATTTGCCTTTTAATCCTTAATATTCCAAAAATTACAGTTTGGTCCCTCAACTTTTCAAATTTTCCAATTTGCCCAACTAACCCTCAATTAGGGCAAATTTCATGAAAACACCCTTGATTTTGTGAAATTGCTGTTTAGCCCTCCATTTTTTTTATAATTGCACAAAAGTCCCCCAAAATCCCCAAATCACCCTTCATCTTTTCCCCAATTCAAGCATATGGCACTTTGAATCTTACATCATCCAATTAGCGGCTTGTAAGTCCTTATTTTCTTTGATTCTTGCTTCTAATCGCCTCCTACAACTCCCATCGATCATCCTACACTTCGAATTTCTGAATTTGGTCGAGTTTGATGCTCTATCGGAGCTTCGCAGGAAAAGTTACAGTAGAGAGAGAAAGCTTGCATTTCTTACCAACGGAGAGGCGACGACCGAAGCTTGAGGTGGGGGAACTAGAACTAGTCGAGGGGGACCTAGCAAGATTGAGTTCTACTATAATTCGTTGCTACCCTGTTGAAATTCTAAGAGAGAAGTTCCGGTCGGTGCATCTCTGAAATTTGGGAATTCTGACAAGCGGAGGCGAAATTGAGCTTATCGGGGCCTGTAGAGGTATTGTGGAGGGTCTTAGGCGGTCAGTGGTGGTCAATGTGGGTGGTGAAAGGGCCGGAAAGCATGAGGTGGCGTCCAGTAGGTGCTCGCTGCTTTGAGCTCTAAAGTAGCTTCATTATGCGATTCTCTTCGCACCTCCCTGAGCACCCTCTAGCTATTCTGAGAAGTTCTTGAGCTAGAGGATTCTTCCCTGGTTCCAATGCCACCCTTCGGAGCTCCTTTATTGGAAGTTTCGCCTGTCATCGCAACTCTGGTTTAAAGCTCACTGAAAAACTCACTCTTCTTCTTCTTCGCACGATTGTGGGATGTTGAGAATGAATGAGGAGGTTCTCTTTATATAGGGAGGTCAGAAATTATTCAGGCTACCAGCTGACGTAAGACTCGGCCGCTAGAGACCTGACCGTAGCATTTTTTGAGTCACCGGAGTCTCCAGCTTTTTCGGCGACTCTTTCTTTCTCTCTTCTCTATTAGTCATGCCACATGGCACGCTATGAATGGTCAGTTTTTCTAATGTGGAACACCGTCAGCTCAGCTGTCGCATCAGCCATTGACCCGTTAACCAGACACGTGGCAGCCTCTCATTGGCTGCTCGTGTTCGTGTGGCATGCTGATGGGGCGCCAGCTGTCTGTTGATCGAACACGTGGCAGACTCCTATTGGCTGACTGTGTCTATGTGGTAGCTGACGTGGCGCCAACTGGCCGTTGACCGCTGACCGGTCTGTTAACCATTGATTGGTCTAGTCGGATCATTAACCGGTCTAGTCGGATCATTGACCGATCCGATCCAACCGGGTTCACAGTCCGAAATTCAAAAATTAGTCGGTTCGGACTTGGTTCAACCAGTTTTCTCAAATTTAAAAATTTCTAAATTCATCTAAATTCATTTTCTATCTAATGGTGGTCTCAATTTACTAATTTGACATTTTTAAGCCACCTAGAAAAATAAATTTGCCAGTCGGTTCACGTTGGTTCGGTCAGTTTCGGGTCTGGTTCACCTGAACCGGTTCGGTTCTCTCTTCAATTCCACTTCCTGGTTCATCCTTGATGTTTTTGTGAGATTTTGGTCACTTGGGATTTTCCAATTTTCTAACGTTAGCTATTTTTCATTCATTAAACGACTCGTTTCTTTATATATAAACCTATATCGGTTCTTTTCCCAATTTTTCTTTGGGTGCAAGGAATGGGTTTTACACTTAATATTTTTAATATTTATTTTTACGAATTTATTTTAAATTGTTATTGTATTTTTAATTGTCTCACACTTTTTCGAGTTATTTTGATTGGTTCTTTCCATTTTTGTCTCTCCAAAATATTTTTTGTGTTTCGTTTGATTTTGAGTGTCACTTATTACTTTTGCTAGTTAATAGAATTTTAACTATCTCTTTACTTTGTGTATTGTTCTTTTGAATCCATTTCTCTAAATTCCGTTTGTTAGATAGGCATTTCCTATGTCTTTTAGTAATTGCTTGGGTGCTTAGTTTGATTTACTATTTTAGTAATTATTTTTGTTGTTTGCTTTTAATTATTATTTGTATGTTTCATATTTTTTTTGTTGTTTTAATTGATGCTTATCATTTTTGTGTATTGAAAAAATCTCAAATATTGTTGTTATGTTTGTTTGTGTTTTTGAGTTTTTTTATTATTAGTAGAAAATTATTTTGTATTTTCAATTTTAATTACTATATTTGGTATTTGTTTAAATTTATCATACAATGGTTTCAAATTCATTTATTTGTTTCTTAATATGTTTTTTATTTCCATAAACAATTTTTTTCACTTGCTATTTTGTTTAATTTGTTTTATCGTTTATTTTTGGATTTTTAGTTTGTTTTTAGTGTTTCATACAATTTTGTGCATTTTGAGTTATTCTTTCCATTTGTGTGTAAAGAATGAATCACTAAAATGTAAAATACAAATATAAAAACAAATCACAAAAAGATTTACTAAAAATACTAATAAGGGATATTAAACAATAAAGCAAACACAAAAAATATAGTAAGAAACATGTAAATAATCAATAAAAAAATTGTACAATACATTTAAGCAAACAACTTAGATAATACGATATGTATAATAAATCAAGAAACTCAAAAAAATGGAAGAAACTCTAAAAGAACAGTAAGAAATGATAAAATTAATATGAATCGTTCTATTTTGTAATGTTTTCATTTAACAATACCATTTTTAAGTCTGGAATGATTTCAACTATAACTATTATTTTTTGTGTTTTTTAGTTTTTGTTATTATTTTTAGATTTTTTTAGTTTTAAGAATTTATTACTATTTTTGGTATTTATTTAAATTTATTATAAAATATTTATTTGGTCATTAAATTTTGCTAATTATTTTTTATTTCCTACATTTTTAGTTTTGCTTACTATTTTTCATAATAATATTTGTGATTTTTTTAATGTTCACAATGTTTTCAAGTGTTTCATAATATTTTGAATATTATTCATGGCTTCTTTTTATATTTATATTATGAACGATTCATGCTATTTTTTTTTACGTTTTTGTTATTTTGCCTAATTCTTATTTATTTTTGGAGTTTCTTGTGATTTTATGTGATTTTACTATTTATGTGATTTATTTAAATGTGTGTTACTATGTTTTTTTATAGTGGCACTTTTTAAAATTTTTTACGTTTATTTACATTTTGTTTTTAAGTTTTTATTTTGAGTATCACTTATTACTTTTTCAAATTTGTTTAATTTTAAGTAGTTTTTTTTCTTATTTGTGATCTTTATTTTAATTCATTTTTATAAAATTTGTTTGTCATTTAGGCGTTTATGGGAATTTCTTGTGTTTGGTTGGGTTCTTAATTTTGCATTCTATAATTGGTTTTATGCTTTTCATTTAATTATCATTATTGTTTTGCTTATTTCAAACTATTTTTATTAATTTCATTTATTCTTACCATTTTTTATTATGTGTTGAATAATCTCATATATTTTTGTGTTTAATTTTATATTTTAGGATTTGTTTTATCATTTTTGGACACTAATTGTATTTTAAATATTTATTTGTATTTTTGTTATTTTTTTTAAATGTATCTTACAATATTTTATTATTTATTTATTTGTTACTATTTTTCATATTTCTAACATTTTTTTATTTTGACACCTTGTTTTATTGTTTATTTAGGTAATTCGTTAAATTTTTGGTGTTTACTTATATTTTTAGTGTTACCATAAATTTTTATTAATTAATTTTACAATTTTATTTTAAATTTTATTGTAATTTTTAGTGTCTAATACTTTTTGGGTTATTTTGGTTGATTCTTACGATTTTTGTTTTACATATTTCATACTATTTTTTGTTGTTTTCATTTTTATCCTTTTGTGTATCAATCGATCTCATATATTTTTTTTGTGTTTAATTGTGTTATGAGTATTTTTTTATGATTTTTATTAAATTATTATATATCAGGTATTTATTACTATTTTTTATGTTTCTCTGAGTGTATCTTACTATATTTTATTTTTAATTTATTTGTCTCACACTTTTTCGGTTTACTGTGCTTTTAAATAATTTATTTTAAACAAAGTCTATATTACAATATTTTATTTTAAGTATTTATTACTATTTTTTCAGTTTATTTAAAAGTATGTTATTATGCTTTTTTCGTTATTTAGGCACTTCTTAATATTTTTTATGGTTACTTACATTTTTAGTTATACTTAATATTTTTAGTATTTATTTTTACAAATTTATTTTTAATTGTTATTGTATTTTTAATTATCTCACACTTTTTCGAGTTGTTTTGATTGGTTCTTTCCATTTTTGTCATTAATAGTCCAAAATATTTTTTATGTTTCGTTGTGATTTTTTATGTCAGTTACTAAATTTTGCAAGTTAATGGAATTTTAACTATCTATTTACTATGTGCACTGTTCTTTTGAATCCATTTCTCTAAATTTATTTTGTTAGGCGTTTCAATGTCTTTTTGTGTTTGCTTGGGTGCTTAGTTTGATTTACTATTTTAGTAATCCTTTTTGTTGTTTGCTTTTAATTATTATTTTGTATATTTCATATTTTTTTGATGTTTTAATTGATGCTTATCATTTGTGTGTATTGAATGATCTCAAATATTGTTGTTGTGTTTGTTTGTGTTTTTTTAGTGTTTTTTTATTATTTTTAGTAAATTATTTTGTATTTTTAGTTTTAATTATTATTTTTGGTATTTGTTTAAATTTATCATTCAATGGTTTCAAATTCATCTATTTGTTTCTTAATATGTTTTATATTTCCATAAATAGTTTTTTCACTTACTATTTTGTATAATTTATTTTATCGTTTATTTTTGGATTTTTAGCTTGTTTTTAGTGTTTCATACACTTTTGTGTGTTTTGAGTAATTTTTTCCATTTGTTTGTAAGGAACTAGTCATACTAATTTTATCATTTCTTAGTGTCCTTTTAGAGTTTCTTACTTTTTTTTAAGTTTTTTGATTTATTATACATATTTTATTATCTAAGTTGTTTGTTTAAATGTATTGTACAATCTTTTATTGATTATTTACATGTTTCTTACTATATTTTTTGTGTTTGCTTTAGTGTATAATATCCCTTATTAGTATTTTTAGTAAATCTTTTTGTGGTTTGTTTTTATGTTTGTATTTTATTTTTTAGTGATTCTTACTATTTTGTATTGTTTTCATTTAATAATATCATTTTTAATTCTTGAATGATTTCAACTATAATTGTCCTTTATTTGTGTTTTGTAGATTTTGTTATTATTTTAATATTTTTTCAATTTTAAGAATTTATTACTATTTTTGGTGTTTACTTAAATTTATTATAAAATATTTTTTTGGTAATTAAAATTTTCTAATTATTTTTTATTTGGGTTTTTTAGATTTTGTTATTATTTTTAAAATTTTAAAATTTTATGTATTTATTACTATTTTTGGTGTTTATTTAAATTTATTATAAAATATTTTTTAGTCATTAAATTTTGAATTATAGCAATTATCTTTGGCTCTCTCGCACAATGATCTCTCAGCTTGATTTCGACCCCACCACGTGTACTGGCCCAACAGGTTTGATGTCCTAGCTTCGGTAGAGCAGCGGTTCGGCCCAATAGGCTTGATAACTCAGCTTTTTTTTGCTCAATTGACAACTCAGCTTGGGTCGATGGGTATTATGCAAATTCCTACTATTCAAGTCTTTTAGCCTCATATATCACATGTCTATTTTGGACGAGTCCATTCCCGTATCCACCGGCCTTGAACCCACTTGCATGTCAAGCCTAAGCCCGGAATTAGCTCCCAAATATTTTAAGCAAAGTCACTCACTCAGGGGATGGTAATTCCGAGAAAATAGTTTTTAAGGCTAAATCGTCATTCCAACCGGAATGGACATCATAGTAGTTCCCACTTACCTAGTGATCTTGGTGGGGTCATGACGGCGGAATTCTCTCTCCTCGGTGCGCTCCTAGGGCCGGCGTTCTAGTAATTTGTTCCTGTAGGGTGTGAGTGTTCATATTAGGATGTGGGGACGGATGGATCCTATACTTTCTCATATTTGCATCAAGGCCCCGTACTTTGTTTAAATTACACTTGGGTCCTTGATTTCTCTTTAATCCCTATTGGGTCCCCTAGATTCGCAATTATGCTTTTCGAGTCCTTAACTCTTTCAATTTCACTAATTGGTCCTTAATTTACTAAATTTTCCTTTTAGTTCTTAATTTTCCAAAAATTATAGTTTGGTCCCCCAACTTTTCAAAATTTTCAATTTGCCCAATTGACCCTCAATTGAGGCAAATTTCATGAAAACACCCTTAATTTTGTGAAATTGTAGTTCAACCCTTCAATTTTTGAAAATTGCACAAAAGTCTCCCAAAATCCTCAAACCATCCTTCATCTTCCTCCCCAATTCAAGCATATGGCACTTCAAATCTTACCTCGTCCAATTGGCGGCCTGTAAGTCCTTATTTTCTTCGATTCTTGCTTCAAATTGCCTCCTATAGCTCCCCTCAATCGTCCTACAGTTTGAATTTCTAAATTTGGCTTAGTTTGATGCCCTGCCGAAGATTTGTCAGAAAAGTTACAATAGATAGAGAAAGCTTGCATTTCTTACCAACAAAGAGGTGGCGGTCGGAGCTTGAGGTGGGGGCAGCTAGAGCTAGTTTACAGGGACCTAGCAGGATCGAGTTCTACTGCAATTCGCTACTGCTCTGTGGGAATTCGAAAAGAGAAGTTTCGGTCAGTGCAGCTCTGAAATTTGGGAATTCCGATAGGGGAGGCGAAATTGAGCTTACCAGGGCCTCTAGGGGTGTTGTGGAGGGTCTTAGGCGGTCAGTGGTGGCCAATGTGGGTGGTGGAAGGGCTGAAAAGGGCGAGGTGGCGTCGGGCAGGAGCTCGCTACTTTGAGCTTCAAAGCAGCTTCACTGTGCGATTCTCTTCACACCTCCTTGAGCACCCTCTGGCTATTTTGAGAAGGTCTAGAGCTAGAGGACTCTTCCCTAGTTCCAATGCCAACCTTCGGAGCTCCTTTGGTGGATGTTTCACCCGTCGTTGGAGCTCTAGTTTGTAGATCGTCAGAAAACTCACTCTTCTTCTTCGCTCAATTGTAGGATGTTGAGAACGAATGAGGGGTGCTCTTTATATAGGGAGGTCGACAACCGTTTAGGCTACCGACCGGCATAAGACTTGGCTGCCGGAGACCTCACCGGAGCATTTTTCGAGTCGCTAGAGACTCTAGCTTTTCCAGCAACTCCCTCTCTCTCTCTCTCTCTTCTTTGTTAGCATCTGAAAGTTGAAGATGATGACGTGGCGGTCGTGCCACATGACACGCTGTGATTGGTGAGTTTTTCTAATGTGGAACGCTAGCTTAGCCGCTACGTCAACCATTGAACTGTTGACCTGACACGCGGCAGCCTCTCATTTGCTGCTCGTGTATGCGTGGCGTGCTGACGAGGCACTAGCTATCTGTTGATCGGACACGTGACAACCTCTCATTTACTGATCGTGTCTGCATGGCAACTAACATGGCAACAAATGGCCATTGACCGTTGACCGTTCCGTTTTGACCGTGTTCATGGTCCGAAATTCAAAAATTGGCCGGTTAAGACCCGGTTCGACCAGTTTTCTCAAATTCAAAAGTTTCTAAATTCATTTTCTATCTAATGGTGGTCTCAATTTCCCAATTTGACATTTTTAGCCACCTAGAAAAATGAATTTGTGAGTCGGTTCACTATGGTTCATGTCGGTTCGGTCCGATTCGTGTCCAGTTCACCTCAAATTGGTTATGTTCTCTCTTCAATTCGACTTCCTGGTTCTTCCTTGAAGTTTTTGTGAAATTTTGGTCACTTGGAATATCTAATTTTCTTACGTTAGCTATTTTTCATTCACTAAACGGCTCATTCCTCAAAACTCAATCGCCTAATCTTTTTCCCTAAAGAGGTCCTTACGCCACTTCCTTAGGGGGTAAATCGATATCCTACCAATCTAAGTCACTCACTTTGCCTTAGTTCCTTTGCCTTCTGGGGTTCGGTTAGTTGACTAATCCCTTTTTCCCTAGTGTTTGCGGAGCCTCACCGGTCTGATACTTTTGATAGGGTGGGGTCGGACTTGCATCATGGGCATCTTATTTGAGTTCGGGGTTTCTATACATCACACCGCACCTAGGTTCATCCACTCTATTGTTGGCTAATGCATTTTTCTGTTGCTGCGTTACTTCCCTTTTCTTGGTCCTTTAGTCCCTCCTTTAGTACTCGAGTTCCCTCCTAGGTGGTGATTTAAACCTAGTTGCACCTAGCAGTACGATTCCCATATCTTGTGGTTCTACCCTAGGTCTCAGGCCCGACATGCTTCGTGGTTGGGACCGCGTCCCTTCCGCTCCTATCCTTCGTGTGTATTCTCTTTTATGCTCATCCTTTACATTGTCTAGGTCAATTCCACGTTGGACTTCCTTACTCCTTGGGTTATGATTCCATATGTCCCGTCCATGCTTTGATGTCACCAAGAATATAAATGTCTCACACTTTATGGGAGTTTGGATTTTCCTAGGTTTATTCATTTTGTCCCATTTTTCCTTATTGCATCTGCGCGTCCCTTCTTTTAGGTTTTCAGGCCTGGGCAGATCTCGTCAACTTACCAGTCCTCTACATTCGTCTATTCCTGCAATTGTTGGCGTTCTTTGACTAGCGAGTGGTGCCTTCCTTTTTTGGTCCCTTTCTTCTTTCTTAGCTTATGGTTCATTACACTCATCGATGTGCAATGGTTGTAGTCCTTCGGAGTTATCCCTTTCTCATCAAAGTCACCCCTCAGTGGACTTCTCCCACTTGCGGAGTTTGTGACCTACATGAAACTGGTTTTTCGGAGTTTTCTCTTACTTATTTTGAGGTGGGGTCTCAGGTGCCATCCTTGAGGACCCGAGGCACTTCCCTGTTGGTCCTTGGTGGCTTTGTCTAGAGAGTCACATTATTTCAACTCTTTCTTCTGCCCATTCCTCCCTTGGGGTTGGTGGTTCTATGTGCTCATCCTCCGTACTCTATGTTCCTCTTCATGTGTTGGGGTAGTGCTTCTCCTTTACTTTTCGTTCTGTGATTGGCTTGTTCTTTCCCTTCGGTGTCCTTCTCCACTTTCAAGTCTCTCGATGTAATTGTTCTGTTGGACTTTAGAATTTCTCATCCTTACCGTCTCCTACCTTCTGCCTTTCCCTAACCTCCAAGGTCGGGTGGTTTCAACACGATCTTGCTTCTCTGTCCCTCACCCGTAGGTATGCTACAATCCTTTGGTTACCTTAGCTATCTCGTGGGGTGACTAGGTCTATCCTTGGTCTGTTCACGCTATTAGGTCGAAGCCCCTAGGTAATTCAACTTTTGCCCTGCCGCCAATCCTGGTCTGGGTCCTTCTTCTCTATTTCTCTGAGGTTACCTTTCTTGATGTGGTTCTCCTTTGGCTCACCTCTTAGGGCCCTTGCTCGTGGTATCTAGTCCGCACAGTTTCCTACTCTGCTTTCTAGGCTAGTCATGGGTGGTTCCAGTTTTCCATTGTCATGTAAGGTACTTCTTGGGTCTCTGGTCATCTGAACCTTGTCTTGTGGGGACAACCTAAGGTGGTTTTGTTGTTACTCCTATAGGGTTCTTGGTATTTTGGGGCTTCTGGGGTTCCCTTGTTCCGGGAAATGGGTTATGAGGTTTGGGTCTTCTTTTTGAGAAAGGAAATCTTCTTTAGTCATTGGACCGGAAAAACCCCGTCCAAGGTTTATTACAATAAATATTTCTAGAATCTACTACCCATTTTCTATCCCCACCAGTTAACTGTCCTAGAATTATACCTATGCAGATTGCGAGACTCCGCATCAGGTGTCTCGAGGCGTCTTCTCCTTCTGGGTGGGCACTTGCCTCCATGGTACTTGTCGCAACAGGGACATGGATTCATGTTGGGCTCCTCGAATTCTGCTGATGCCGATAGGCTATGGGCCCTCCTGGCTTGTACGATAGGTGTTATGTTTATGCCATATTGGCATAGGACAGCTGTAACGTGTGCATGTTGAGTGGGGCCTATGGTACACGTATTGCTATGAATCGAGGGAGGTCGATGAAAAACCCTCACATAGTTAGCATAGGCTTCCCAGAAGTTCCTTTCACTTTTTGCCTGAATCTCGGCTAGGTCTGGTTCCCTTAGCGGAGATACTTCATCCTCCACTGAGTAAGGAGGGGTCCTATCTCGAGGTGCATCCTAGGGGATGGTCTCTTCTAGGGCCTCCACTCATTGCTCCATAGTGTGGATCCATGAAATATATTCTTCGGGAGCATTTCCATTCATATTTTCTTCAAGATTGTCAGGAATCGGGGTTAGGATGGGTTGGGGAAAACTAATAAGGTAAGTTATACTCTGATACCAATCAAGTTGTCATGCCCCGACCCGATTTGGTTGGAGTACATGATCAACCTGCCACCCTTCCTGTATCATTCAGGTATATCTACCCGAATGAGGCAAGGAAGGTGAAGGCGTGTTTATGTTAGAACACTTACTGGCCCAACAGTTTGGCCCTCTTGCACAACGTTCTGTCAACTTGGTTTCGGTCCCACCACACATACTAGCCCAACAGTTTTGATGACCTGGCTTCGGTAGAGTAACGGTTCAGCCCAACAGGCTTGACAACTCAGCTTGGCGTGATGGGTATTATGCAAATTCCCATTATTTAGGTCTTTTAGCCTCATATATAATATGTTTGTTTTGGATGGGTCCATGCCCGTATCCACCGTCCTTGGACCCACTAGCTTCTCGAACCTAAGCTCGGAATTAGCTCCAAAATATTTTAAGCAGAGTCACCCACTCAGGGGATGCTAATTCCGAGAAAACAGTTTTCAAAGCTAAATAGTAATTCCAACTGGAATGGACATCATAGCGGTTCCCACTCACTCGGTGATCTTGGTGGGATCGTGCTGGCGGAATTCTCTCTCCTTGTGGTTGGGACCGCATCCCTTCCACTCCTGTCCTTAGTGTGTATTCTCTTTTATGCTCATCCTTTACGTTGTCTAGGTCCATTCCACGTTGGTCTCCCTTTACTCCTTGGGTTATGATTACATATGTCCCGCACATGCTTTGATGTCGCCAAGAATATAAGTGTCTGACTCTTTATGGGATTTGGGTTTTCCTAGGTTTATTCATTCTATCCCCTTTTTCCTTATTGCGTCCGCACATCCCTGCTATCGGGTTTTCTGGCCCAGGCAGATCTCGTCAACTCACCGGTCCTCTACGTTCGTCAGTGTAAACCCCACACTTTTAAGTTAAGGAAAACCGGGAAAAGAACCTATCAAACCGAGTAAAAAAACCGAGACGGTTTACAAACCCGATCATTTGGGAACAAGCAATTTGGAAATTTACAACTTCCGGGTGATACAAAGGGTTCATTTAAATATTGGAAAAGAAACTTAAGACAAATTATAAGAGAAAAACCAAATTGGTTCAGGTGAACGATATCTCATAAGAACTTTGAAGTTAAGTGTACTTTCCCGAGAGTAGTGTGAGGATGGATGACCTACTGGGAAGTATGATTTTTTTTTGTAACCCGAAATTTTGGTAAAAAATTTTTATGTGAACCTTATCATAAAAAGCCATAAATTAATATATATTTAATTATTGTAATTAATACCAATAATTTCTAACAATATTAATACTAGTAATAAATCTCAACCATTTAATACACGATTTTACACCTATATAAAGAGGTCATCCCCATTTATTCTCCTCACACCTGAACATTTCTCTCTCTCTCATGCTCCATTTCCTGGTGAAGCTCGAACTAGAGCATCGACTTGAACATTTTTCTTAACCTCGGAAGGAGAGGTCGGGCTCTTTAGAACCAGGGAGAAGTCAGCTATCTGATAGCAAACTACAGTCAATCCGAGAATCGCAGGAGAAGCGTCGGCATGATGGAACAGTGAAGCAGCTCCGGCGGACCGAAGCTGCCCTATTTCGGCCAAGCTGAAATCGGCCATTTTGAGCCCTCCTCAGGCCAAACCAAGCCCTTCCAACACTTTCTTAGCCCTCCCACGGTCGAATTGTGACTGAAAGGTAAGTCAATTCGGCTCCCTTCTGTAATTTTTGGCCAGAGCTAGATAGAGAACCGGTAGAATTTCAATGATGAAATTCTAACTCAATTTGGCATCAATTGATGTGATTCTTGATTCTAAGATGAACCTTAGGACGAGAGCTATATGCTCAGATTGAAAGCCTGGACCGTGATGCCTTTACCAGTGAGTAATCGAAGCTTTCTCTCTCTATAGTTCATTTTTCGGCGAATCTCCATTTGAGCTCGTCCTGGCATTAAAACTTGTGATTTAAATTGCTAAAGAATTGTATGAACATGTAGAAACTCAATTTTAACTTCAATTTCAACAATTGGAAACATTTGATCAGCCAATTTGATGAAATCAAATTTGGTTGTATTAAAAAGTTGGAATTGGGGATTTTCGAAGTTTCGAAGGACCGAAATGTAATTTCCTAAAATTGAGGGTCAATTGGGCATGATAAAAATGTTAGAGGGCAAATTAGGAATTTTAGAATTTTTGGGGTGAAATTTACCATTTTTAAAGGAAGGGAAAAATGGTAATTTTGGAAAAGTTGGGGGGACCAAATTGGAAATTTGGGAAATTATTCCCCTTTTTGTGAAATGGAATAAATTGAGGTCCCTTAATAAATTTTAAAAGTTTTGAGACTCAATTTGAGGAAAAACTGGCATTAGGGACTTAAAGTTTAAGAGAAATAACTTTAGGGACCTAATTGCAAATAAATGAAAGTTTGACTTTCTCATTCATTTGGAATGAATGAAGGCTATTAGGTCGAAGGATAATGAACCAAGATATTCATATCGTGTAGGAACACGAAGTACTAGGAATGCCAGTAAGGACAAGCTCGCGTGAATACAAAGAACCAGTCTAGTGGAATTCACGACATTAATGGGTGAGTGGGTTTATTAACGTCATACCTGGTTGGGATGATGAGCACAACTTAAAGTTAAAAACCACTTATCGGTTATGAGTGGGATTTTATATCATACCCAGTTGGGGATGATAAGTACCTCGAAATGAACACCCACTATCAAGTGGTATTTTAAACGTCATAACTTAAAGGAGTGATGTGAAAATCATGCGAAAAAATTACTTACCGGTTGTAAGTAGATCATACCCGGTTGGTATGATGAAACTTCCTCGAGGGAAGTTGAAAACCCGTTAATCGGTTATGAGTGGAGATGTCCTTATACCCGGTCGGTATAATGGATAATTGAAAATATAATTTTGTCAGAAGTGCTCTCCCCTAACTATGTGCCAATGCTTAAACTATTTGGGAGACCTTCTTGATAGGAGCTCAAATAGCTCTTATAGGCCGAGGGCCTCGGTTTTGGAACTTGGGGGCTAATATGCCTGATTTTGAAAATCTTGTACAGTGAGCCCAAGTCCAGTTGTCACAAGCAAGAGCTCGTAAACAAACATGAATTATATACTATAAAACTTTAAATAAAGGAATTGTTTGGCCATGGTACCAAGATAGGACCGACATACTCAATCAACTAGCAGTAGTGTGACATGACAAGTCAACGGACCAGTCAAGATAAACAACTACGGGTTGAGTTGAGAGTTAGGGTCATTGGACCAGTGGCACCACAGATTATATTGCATAATGAGAAAATATTGATTTTGTATACACTGTGGGTACGGGACCATCAAGACGCCCAAGAGGGGTAGTGATGTGTTCTAAGAGCACTAGACAACCCGGTGAGTATAAGGGCAGTTCGTCGTATCAGGTGGTCGTGTGAAATTTGGAGTAGCACCAAGTGCATGAGACTAGAGTGGGGATGAGATGAGATCTCTGTCCTCATACAGACATAAAGAATTGATTTCGGGATTGAGGGTTGAATGTCGTGAACATCCACTCATTCTTAGGGTAGAAGTGGACGTACTTCTATCTGGGTGGCCGGTAAAGTCACTCCGAAGCCACAAGTGGGTTCAATGGGCATACTGACCTACGAATTTGTGAGTAACCTTCATGATGAAGGATGTGTGTTGGGTGATGACACATCGTGATTTTAAATAAGGAAATGGTGATAAAACCCAAGATTTCAAAGGAAATGGTTTTGAAAGAAAGGAGTTTGTCACACTCCAAAATTTATCTTTTTCCTATAGATAAAAAAGTTTTGAAAACCCATTCATTAAGTAGTCGTACTCACCCCCCCCCCCCTATAACCCTTTCAGGAGATTTCAGAAAGCCTACCCTTAAAGACCATCAACTAAGACGCCTGTGAGACAGGTATGATAAATCTAAATTATTATATAGTTTTGATTTATGTTATTCAAAGAAAAGGTGCATGTTAAAGGACGCCCTACTCTTTACGGTTTACAATAAAGGGAAACCCTTTAATAAACCTAGAGAGTGGCAGGTTGATCACGGGGATTCAACCAAATCGGGTCGGGGCGTGACAGTCTATTCCAGTAGTTGTTGGCGTTCTCTGGCTAGCGAGTGGTCCCTTCCTTTTTTGGTCCCCTTCTTCTTTCTTAGCCTATGGTTCATTACACTCATTGATGTGCAATGGCTATAGTCCTTCGGAGTTATCCCTTTCTCATCAAAGTCGCCCCCGGATGACTTCTCCCCCTTGCAGAGTTTTGACTTACATGAAACTAGTTTTTCGGAGTTTTCTCTTACTTGTTCTGAGGTGGGGTCTCGGGTGGCGTCCTCGAGGACACAAGGCCCTTCCCTACTAGTCCTTGGTGGCTTTGTCTAGAGAGTCTCTTTATTTCAACTCTTTCTTCTGCCCATTCCTCCCTTGGGGTTGGTGGTTCTACGTGCTGATCCTCCCTACTCTATGTTCCTATTCATGTGTTGGGGTAGTGCCTCTCCTTTGCTTTTCCTTCTATGATTGACTTGTTCTTTCCCTTCGGTGTCCTTTTCCACTTTCGAGTCTCTCGATGTAATTATTCCGTTGGACTTTAGAATTTATCATGCTTACCGACTCCTACCTTCTACCTTTCCCAAACCTCTAAGGTCGGAAGGTTCTAACGCGGTCTTGCTTATCTGTCCCTCACCCCTAGGTATGCTACAATCCTTTGGTTACCTTGGCTATCTTGTGGGGTGACTAGGTCTGTTCAAACTGTTAGGTTAGAGCATCTACGTAATTTGACGTTTGCCTAGCCGCCAATCCTGGTCCAGGTCCTTCTTCTCTATTTCCTTGGGGTTACCTTTCCTGATGTAGTTCTCCTTTGGCTCACCTCTTAGGGCCCTTACTAATTTTCTCGTGGTATCTAGTCCGCATAGTTTCCTACTCTGCACTCTATGCTAGTCATGGGTGGTTCCGGTTTTCCTTTGTCATGTGAGGTACTTCTTGGGTCTCTGGTCATCCGAGCCTCGTCTTGTGGGGATGGCCTAAGGTGGTTTTGGTGTTAATCCTGTAAGGTTTTTGGTATTTTGGGGCTTCTAGGTTTCCCTTGTTCCGAGAAATGGGTTAAGAGATTTGGGTCTTCTTTTTTAGAAAGGAAATCTTCTTTATTCATTGGACCGGAAAAACCCCGACCAAGGTTTATTACAATAAATATTTCTAGAATCTACTACCCATTTCCCCACCAATTAACTATCCTAGAATTATACCTATGCGGATTGCAAGACTCCGCATTAGGTGTCTCAAGGCGTCTTTTGCTTCTAAGTGGGCACTCGCCTCCATGGTACTTGCCGCAACAAGGACACAGATTCATGTTGGGCTCCTCGAATTCTGCTGATGCTGATAGAATAGGGGCTCTCCTGGCCTATACGGTAGGTGCTATGTTTATGCCATATCAACATAGGACAGCTGCATCATGTGTGTGTTGAGTGTGGCCTACGGTACACGTACTGCTATGAATCGGGGGAAGTCGGTAAAAGACCCTCACGTAGTTAGCATAGGCTTCCTAGAAGTTCCTTTCACTTTTTGCCTGAATCTGGGCCATGTCTTATTATTCCCTTAGCGAAGATACTTCATCCTCCACAGAGTAGGGAGGGGTCCTATCTTGGGGTGCATCCTAGGGGATGGGCTCTTCTAAGGCCTCCACCCATTGCTCCATAGTGTGGATCTAGGAAATATATTCTTCGGGGGCAATTCCATTCATATTTTTTGTAAGGTTTTCGAGAATCGGGGTTAGGATGGGTTGGGGAAAACTAGTAAGGTAAGTTATGCTCTAATACCACTCAAGTTGTCACGCCCTGACCCGGTTTAATCATAGTCCGTGATCAACCTGCCACCCTTCCTGTATCATTCAGGTATATCTACCCGAATGAGGCATGGAAGGTGAAGGCATGTTCATGTTAGAACACTTACTTTAAGTTAGGGGTAGGAAGTGTACCTTAAGGGCCTGAAGGCGTCTGGAACTGTCTGGGTGATATCCTAAAAAGGGTGGAGGGAGGGGTGAGTACAACACTTAGTGAGGGAAACTACTATAACGTTTTACTTGAGTTCATCTTTTATGTCTTGAATTTAATCCCTTTTTGTTATTTCACACAATCACATGAACAACAATTGCCCTCCTATCATAGAAGGGATCACAAATTCGCAGAACG
Organism: Trapa bicornis; assembly: GCA_030064425.1. Classification (NCBI taxonomy): domain Eukaryota; kingdom Viridiplantae; phylum Streptophyta; class Magnoliopsida; order Myrtales; family Lythraceae; genus Trapa; species Trapa bicornis. Next base: position 370,128 of record CM057756.1, on the reverse strand, counting down.
GTCCTCGACCGTGCCCATTGTGGACCGGAGTGCCTTTACCGTCCACCTTGATAGAGGGATGCTGCCTTTACCCGGAGTTTGTGCAGACATCAATAGTCTGACCCCAAACTCCCAAATATCTCCACAGTGTCCATTCAATGGGACGAGACCTCATTCCCCCTACTGCCTCGGTCTCCATGCACGGGAAGCTCCTTAGCTTCACGACCTACTAAATGACGACACTGCCCTTATGCTCCCTGGGTCGTCCAGCATTCCTTGGGTTCTATCACTATCTCATGTCAGGTGTCCTGATAGCCAGATCATCATGGTGCAAGCATAATCAATAAACTTTTTGAATTATAGCCATTATCTTTGGCCCTCTCACGCAACGGTCTATCAGCTTGGCTTCTGCCCCACCACACGTATTAGCCCAACAAGTTTGATTACCTGGCTTCGGCAAAGTAGCAGTTCGGGCAAATAGGCTTGACAACTCAACTTGGCTCGATGGGTATCACACAAATTCCCATTATTCAAGTCTTTTAACCTCATATATCACATGTCTGTTTTGGACGGGTCCATACCCATATCCACTAGCCTTAGGCCCACTAGCATCTCGAGCCTAAGCCTGGAATTAGCTCTCAAATGTTTTAAGTAGAGTCACCCAGTCAGGGGATGCTAATTCTAAGAAAACAGTTTTCAAAACTAAACCATCATTCCAACTGGAATGGATGTCATAGCAGTTCCCACTCATCCGGTGATCTTGGAGAGGTCATGTCGGGGGAATTCTCTCTCCTTGGTGCACTCCTCGGGCTGGCATTCTAGTAATTCGTTTCGGAAGGGTGCGAGTGTTCATATAAAGATGTGGGGACGAATGGATCCTATACTTTCTCATATCTGCATCTAGGCCCCGTACTTTGTTTAAATTGCACATGGATCCCTAATTTCTCTTTAATCCCTATTGGGTCCTCTAGGTTCCAAATTATGCTTTTCAAGTCCTTTCAATTTCACTAAATGGCCCCTAATTTACTAAATTTGACTTTTAGTCCTTAATTTTTCAAAATTGCAGTTTGTTCCCCCAACTTTTCATATTTTCCAATTTGCCCCAAATTTGTCCAATTTGCCCAATTGACCCTCAATTGGGGCGAATTTCATGAAAACACCCTCAATTTTGTGAAATTTCCGTTTAGCCCTCCAATTTTTTAAAATTGTACAAAAGTCCCCCAAAATCCCCAAATCACCCTTCATCTTCTTCCGCAATTCAAGCATATGGCACTTTGAATCTTACCTCGTCCAATTAGCTGCTTGTAAGTCCTTATTTTCTTCGATTCTTGCTTCTAATCGCCTCATATAGCTCCCCTCGATTACTCCGCACTTTGATTTTCTAAATTTGGCTGAGTTTGATGCCCTATCGGAGATTTGCTGGAAAAGTTACAATAGAGAAAGAAAGCTTGCATTTCTTACCAATGGAGAGGCAGCGACCGAAGCATGAGGTGGAGGTAGCTAGAGCTAGTCGAGGGGGACCTAGCAGGATCGAGTTCTACTACAATTCGCTGATGCCCTATGGGAATTCGAAGAGAGAACTTTCGATCGATGCAACTCTGAAATTTGGCAATTTCAACAGGGGGAAGCAAAATTAAGCTTACCGGGGCTTGTAGGGGTGTCATGCAGGGTCTTAGGCAGTCAGTGGTGGCCAATGTGGGTGGTGGAAGGGCCGGAAAGGGCGAGGTGGCATCGGGTAGGAGCTTGCTGCTTCGAGCTCCAAAGCATTTTCACTGTGCGATTCTCTTCACACCTCCCTAAGCACCCTCTAGCTATTTTGAGAAGGTCTGGAGCTAGAGGACTCTTCCCCAGTTCCAATGCCACGCTTCGGAGATCCTTTGGTGGAAGTTTCGCCCATCATCGAAGCTCTGGTTTGAAGCTCTCCGAAAAACTCACTCTTCTTCTTCTTTGCTCGATTGTGGGATGTTGAGAATGAATGAGGGGGTGATATTTATATAGGGAGGTCGGCAACTGTTTAGGCTATCAGCCGATGTAAGACTCAACCTCCAACTCAGCCGCTAGAGACCTGACCATAGCATTTTTTGAGTAGCCAGAGACTCTAGTTGTCACGCCCCGACACAATTTGGTCGGATCCCCGTGATCAACCCGCCACTCTTCCAGTTTATTAAAGGGTTTCCCCTTATTATAAACCATCAAGAGTAAGGCGTCCTTTAAACTTGCACCTTTTCCATGAATAACATAAACAAAACTGCATAATAATTTAGATTTATCATACTTGTATCACAAGCATCTTAGTCGATGGTCTTTAAGGGCAACCTTTCCGAAATCTCCTGAAAGGGGTATAAAGGAGGGGGTGAGTACAACTACTAAGTGAATGGAATTCAAATCTTTTGACTTTCAAGAAAAAACATTTATATGGAGTGTGCCATACTCCTTTCTTTTCAAAAATCCCTTCATTTAAAAATTGGGGTTTTTCCATTATTTCTTAGTTAACGATGTGTCATCACCCAACACACATCCTTCATCATGAAGGTTACACATATTCGCAAGTCAATATCACTACTGAACCCGCTAGTGGCTTCGGAGCGACTTTTCCTGCCACCTAGATATAAGTACGACCACTTCTACCCTGGGAATGAGTGGATGTACGCGACATCCGACCCACAATCCCGAATTCACTTCTTTGTGTCCGTATGAGGACAGAGACCTCATCCTGTCCCCACCTCGGTCTCATGCGCTTGGTGCTATTCCAAATTTCGCACGGACAGCTGGAGCGACAAACTGCCCTTATAGCCACCAGGTCGTCTAGTGCCCTTAGGACGCATCACTACCCCTCATGGGCGTCTTGATGATCCTGTACTCACAGTGCATGCATAAACAATGTTTTCTCATATTGCCTTGTAATCTGTGGTACCACTGGTCCAACGGCCCTGACTCTCAACTCAACCCACGGTTGTTTGTCTTAACTGGTCCATCGATCGGTCATGTCGCACTGCCGCTAGTTGACTAAGCATGTCGGTCCTATCTTGGTACCATGGCCAAATAATTCATTTATTAAGTTTTATGGCACATATATCATATTCGTTTATGAGCTCTTGCTCGTGCCAATTGGCCTTGGGCCCACTATACGAGATTTTCAAATTCAGGCATTTAGACCCCAAGTTCCAAAATCGAGGCCCCCAGCCTATCAGAGCTATTCGAGCTCCCGTCGAGAAGGTCTCCCAAATTATTTAAGCATTGGCACACAATCAGGGGAAAGCACTTCCGACAAAACATATGTTTTCTCTATCCATTATACCGCCCGAGTATAAGGACACCTCCGTTCATAACCGATGAACGGGTTTTCAACTTCCTTCGAGGAAGTCTCATCATACCAACTGGGTATGATCTACTTACAACTAGTAGGTAGTTTTATAGCATGATTTTTACATCACTTCCTCGAAGTAGTGATGTTTAAAATACCACTTAATAGTGGGTTTTTATACCGAGGTACTTATCATTTCCAATCGGGTATGATATAAAATTTTCACTCACAACCAGTAGGTGGTTTTAAATTTTAAGTTGTGCTCATCATCCCAACCGGGTATGATGTTAGTAAACCCACTCACCTGTTAATACAGTGAATTCCACTAGACCGGTTCTTTGTATTCACGCGAGCTCGTCCATGCTAACGTTCCCGGTACTTCGTGTTCCTACATGATATGAACATCCTTGTTCACTATTACTCGACTTAACAACCTTCATTCATTTTCAATGAATGAGAAAACTCAAACTTTTTAGTTATTTGCAATTAGGTCTCTAAAGTTATTTCTCTTTAACTTTAAGACCCCAAATGTTGGTTTTTCCTCAAATTGAGTCCCGAAACTTTTAAAATGGATCTTGAGACCTCAATTTATTCAATTTCACAAAAGGGGTTTAATTTCCCAAATTTCCAATTTGGTCCCCCAACTTTTCCAAAAATACCATTTTGCCATTCCTTTACAAAAATGGTAAGTTTTGCCCCAAAAATTCCAAATTCCTCAATTGGTCCTCCAACATTATTTTCATGCCCAATTGACCCTCAATTTCATAAAATTGCATTTTGGTCCTTTGAATTTCGAAAATCCCCAATTTTCCCCCAATTCCAACTTCTTAACACAGCCGAATTTGATTTCAACAAATTGACCCATCAAACATTTCCTATTGTTGAAATTGAAGTTGAAATTAAGTTTCTACATATTCATACGATTCTTTAGCAATGTGAATCGCAAGTTTTAACGCTGGGACGAGCTCAAACGGAGCTTTGCCGAAAAATGAACTATAGAGAGAGAAAGCTTCTATTACTCACCGGTGAAGGCACGACGGTTCGAGCTTTCAATCTGGGCAGATAGCTCTCGTCCTGAGGTTCATCCTAGAATCAAGAATTGCATCAATTGATGTGGAATTAGATTAGAATTTCGTCATTGAAATTCGATCGACTCTCTCTCTAGCATTGATCAAAAATTGTAAAGGGGAGCCGAATTGGCTTACCTTTCGATCCTAATTCAGCCGTGGAAGGGCTGAAGAAGTGTTAGGAGGGCTTGGTTTGGCCTGAGGAGGGCTCGAAATGGCTGATTTCAACTTGGCTCGAAATGGCTGATTTCAGCTTGGCCGAAATAGGGCAGCTTTGGTCCGCCGAAGCTGCTTCACTGTGCCATCATGCTGGCGCTTCTCCAGTGATTCTCGGATTGACTAGAGTTTGCTATCAGATAGTTGTCTTCTCCCCGGTTCTAAAGAGCCCGACCTTTGTTCAAGTCGAAGCTCTAGTTCAAGCTTCACTAGAAAATGGAGCAGTAGAGAGAGAGAAGTGTTCAGGTGTAAAAATCGTGTATTAAATAGGAAAGATTTATTACTAGTATTAATAATGCCATAAATTATTAGTATTAATTCCAATAATTTAATTTCAGTATTAAATTATTTGTATTAATTTTAATAATTTAATTTAGGTATTAAATTATTGATATTAATTAGAATAATAAAATATATATTAATTTATGGCTATTTATAATAAGGCGTACGTTCTCATAAAAACCCATCCTCACAATACTCTCGGGCAAGCATGCTTAACTTCAGAGTTCTTATGGATTCTCGTTCACCTAAACCAATTTGGTTTTACTCCTTTAATTTGTCTTAAGTTTCTTTTCCAAGGTTTAATGAACCCTTTGGATCACCCAGAAGTTGTAAATTTCCAAATTGCTTGTTCCCAAATGATCGAGTTTGTAAACCGGCTCGGTTTTATTACTCGGTTTGACCGGTTCTTTCCTGATTTTCCTTAACTCAAAAGTGCGGGGTTTACACTAGCTTTTTCAATGGCTCCCTCTCTCTCTATCTCTTCTTTGTCAGCATCTGAAGATTGAAGACGATGATGTGGTGTTCTTGCCACGTGGCGTGCTATGATTGGTCAGTTTTTCTAATGTGGAATGCCAGCTTAGCTGCCGCGTCACCATTGACCCATTGACCGGACACGTGGCAACCTCTCATTGGTTGCTCGTGTTTGTGTGGCCTGCTGACGAGGCGCCAGCTATCCATTGATCAAACACGTGGTAAAACTCTTGTTGGCTGACCGTGTCTATGGGGCAGTTGACGTGGCGCCAATTGGTCGTTGACCATTGACCGCTGACCGGTCCGTTGACCATTGACCGGTTTGATCTGACCAGGTTCACGATCTGAAATTTGAAAATTGGCCGGTTTGGATCCAGTTCAACTAGTTTTCTCAAATTTAAAAATTTCTAAATTCATTATCTATCTAATGGTGGTCTCAATTTTCCAATTTTACATTTTTAAGCCACCTAGAAAAATGAATTTGTGAGTCGGTTCACTATGGTTCATGCCGGTTCGGTCTGGTTTGGGTCTGGTTCATCCCGAACCGATTTAGTTCTCTCTTCAATTCCACTTCCCAGTTCTTCCTTGAAGTTTTTGTGAAATTTTGGTCACTTGGGATTTTCCAATTTTCTCACATTAGCTATTTTTCATTCATTAAACGACTCGTTTCTTCATGTATAAGCCTATATTGGTTCTTTTCCCAATTTTTCTTTGGGTGCAGGGAACGAGTTCTACACTTAATATTTTTAGTATTTATTTTTACAAATTTATTTTAAATTGTTATTGTATTTTCAATTATCTCACACTTTTTCGAGTTGTTTTGATTGGTTCGTTCCATTTTTATCTCGAACAGTCCAAAATATTTTTTATGTTTCGTTATGATTTTGAGTGTCACTTATTACTTTTGCTAGTTAATGTAATTTTAACTATCTCTTTACTATGTGTACTGTTCTTTTGAATCCATTTCTCTAAATTTCATTTGTTAGTTAGGCGTTTCTATGTATTTTTGTGCTTGCTTGGGTGCTTAGTTTGATTTACTATTTGAGTAATTCTTTTTGTTATTTTTTCTAATTATTATTTTGTATGTTTCATATTTTTTTGTTATTTTAATTTATGCTTATCATTTTTGTGTATTGAACGATCTCAAATATTGTTGTTGTGTTTGGTTGTGTTTTTGAGTTTTTTTATTAGTAGTAGTAAATTATTTTGAATTTTAAATTTTAATTACTATTTTTGGTATTTGTTTAGATTTATCATTTTTCAAATTCATTTATTTGTTTCTTAATATGTTTTGTGTTTCCATAAATATTTTTTTCACCTGCTATTTTGTTTAATTTGTATTATAGTTTATTTTTGGATTTTTAGTGTGTTTTTATTGTTTCATTTCTTAGAGTTTTTTTAGAGTTTCTTACTTTTTTAGAGGTTCTTGATTTATTATACATATCTTATTATCAAAGTTGTTTTTTTAAATGTATAGTACAATTCTTTATTGATTATTTACATGTTTCTTAATATATTTTATGTATTTGCTTTAGTGTTTAATATCACTTATAAGTATTTTTAGTAAATCTTTTTGTGGTTTGTTTTTATATTTGTATTTTATTTTTTTAGTGATTCTTACTATTTTGTGTTGTTTTCATTTAATAATACCATTTTTAAGTCTTGAATGATTTCAACTATAATTGTTGTTTATTTGTGATTTTTAGATTTTTTTAATTTAAATATTTATTACTATTTTTGGTGTTTATTTAAATTTATTATACAATGTTTTTTGTCATTAAATTCTTCTAATTATTTTTTATTTGCTACATTTTTAGTTTTGCTTACATTTTTTTCGTAATAATATTTGTGATTTTTTTTAATGTTTATAGTGTTTTTAAGTGTTTTATAATATTTTGGATATTTTTAGGGCTTCATTTTATTTTTACATTATGAACTATACATGCTATTTTTTACATTTTTGGTATTTTACATATTTCTTATTTATTTTTAGAGTTTATTATTATTTTATGTATTTTTACTATTTGTGTGATTTATTTAAATGTGTGTTACTATGTTTTTTTTTTGTTATATAGGCACTTTTTAAAATTTTTTACATTTATTTTGGTGTTAAGTTTTTATTTTGAGTGTCACTTATTACTGATATAAATTTGTGTAATTTTAAGCAGTTTTTTTCTATTTCTAATCTTTATTTTAATTTATTTTTATAAATTTTGTTTGTCATTTAGGTGTTTCTTGGTATTTTTTTTATGTTTGGTTAGATTCTTAGTTTGGCATTCTATATTAGTAATTCGTTTTATTCTTTACATTTAATTATTATTATTGTTTTGCATATTTCAAAATATTTTTGTTGTTTTTATTGATTCTGACCATTTTTATGTGTTGAATGATCCCATATATTTTTGTTTTTTAGGATTTGTTTTATTATTTTTGGACACTAATTATATTTTAAATATTTATTTATATATTTTTTATTTTTTAAATATATCTTACAATATTTTATTATTTATTTGTTTGTTTATTTCTATTTTTCGTATTTCTAGCATTTGTTTATTTGGACACTTTGTTTTATTGTTTATTTAGGTAATTCTTAAAATTTTTGGTGTTTACTTATACTTTTAGTGTTACTGAAAATTTTTAATAATTAATTTTACAATTTTATTTTAAATTTAATTGTAATTTTTAGGACTGCCTACAGCCGAGTCCTATGTCTGCTGGTAGCCTGGTCAATTGTCGAGCTCCCTATATAAAGAACATCCTTTCATTCATTCTTAGCATCCCACAAACAAACGAATAAGGAGAAGTGTCCCAATTTTCAGCCAGCAACAAGCTAGAGCTCCGATAATGAGACTTTTCTCAACCTTAGAAGCTACATTTGATGTCCCTTGAATCGGGAGGAAGACCTCTACCTAATTGCACTCTCCTTTCATCCTGAGGGCCATCGGAGAAGAGTGGGGAAGCTCGCACAGTACCGCCGCTCCTTGACGGTCAGCAACCCGAGTTTCTCGAGCTCGAGTCGAGCCATTCCCAGACCAACTCCGACCAAACCAAACCCCCTATAACACACTTAGAGGTACCCCGACCTTCCCTGAGCTAAGACAGTAAGACCCCTCCACCTCCATTCGCCAGAAAACACTGTTCACAGTACGTTTCTGCAAAAATTTAATCTATCAAATTCACACTACTCAGGCCACCAATTGAGGCGGGGTTTGATCAAGGAAGGTTCACCAGGAGGATATCAATCCAAAGAAATCAAGAGCTCCGGTCGTCGGCCCCTCACTAGTAAGATATCGAAGCTTTCTTTCTATAGACTAAGTTTTCCGACGAAACTTCGTTTGAGCTCATTTATGAGCCAAATAAAGTGCTTCAAAGCTTAAAATGACGAGTGGGACGTTGGGAAGATGATTCAAATCACAACCAGGGACAATTAACTGAGTTATGGGGATCAATTGAACGAGATGTCATTTCTATAATTGAATTACCTTAATCGACCTCTACTCCTACATTGATAATTAGTCTATCATCAACTATCATTAAATTTTGATATTATAGTTTTGTTTTATCAAACTAGCATTTCTCATTCCTCCAATGTCATTTTCCTTTTTCTACCCTTTATTTATCCCCACCAAAGTGGATTTCTTATTTCCCCCTTATCTCTCTCTTCATATGTGTTGTACTTCACTCATTCGAACAAACATTACTCATTCTCTATGATACTCTCATCCCATATTTTTATTAATCACAAATTCTATTTGGTACATTTACTAAACAACTAGCAATATACTTAACTTATTTTCCATATCAAAGTTCTTTCAAGTGAACAATTCCAATTAGTTTCAAATTGTTTTGCAATCTCAATATCGCTAACTCTTTTGAGATTGCAGGAGAATAATAGAAATAATATTGAAGACAATGATAGCAAATGAAGGATAGTAGTTACAATGGAGAAAATAAAGCGTTATAATATCATTAATGTATCTGTATTTAATTTTCTATCTATATATTGTATATCATCTATCTTGAATGTATGTAATAAATTGTGATTATATATTTTTCTCTCTATAAGTTTTTTAGAAAAGAATCATGAGAATGATGGGTCCTTGTTATTAGTAAGAAGTGAAGATAATTCGCTGGCTGCCCAAGTAGGCCATGCCCTAGAGGGGTGCTTTTGGAAAAGTTTAGAGAGGATTGAAGCAAAATTCTATATCTCAGTCTACGAGAAAGAAAACTGCCTCAAGAGTTGTTGACTATGGCAAAGTCGGACTTCAACTTTGTCCAGAAGCAGCATTTGAAGGAAATTCACGACATTTCGAGGTGATTGATATTTTCATCAAGCTCTTAAACAGCTCAAAGTATAAAAATTCTCTTTCTTTATATATTTTATAACTAAGGCATCTACCAAAAATTGGATGATCAAATGTTATGCATATGGTGGAAAGAGCTAGACATTATTGGAATGTTACATTTTGCTACAGAAAGGCTCGTGGAGGTTTATTACTGGACACTAGCAACTTATTTTGAGTCACAATATGCACTCGGCAAGTATCTGCAAAAGTTTTACTATTTGTCTCAATTTTAGATGATATATATGATGCATATGGTACCTTTGAAAAGCTTTAGCTTTTAACTAATTATATTAAAAGGTGGGTAGAAGAACAAAAAGTGATGGGGTTTTGCTGCTTATATTCCATCCATATTACTTAGTATAATTTTATTTTCTATCTTATAGTTATTATAACTTTTCTCCTTACAAATTTTAATTTTGTTACCGGTGCAACATAGGATTATTGATCAACTTGCAAAGTATACGCAAATATTTTATAAGTAAATGTTAGATATGTTTGATGAAATTAGCAATAAGTTAAATATTATGAAATGAAATTCTTATCGCATTTACTATGCAAAGGAAGTAGAAGATACAGTACCTTCATCAGGATACATTATGTTGGTGACCATATATTTTCTTGTAATAGGGGAAATAATCATGTAACATGCTTTCAAATAATATCTCAGTAACTCGTCACTTATTAGTCGCTCATCAAATATATTATCTCTTATAAGGTAATTGATACTTTTTAAAATGGGAGAATATCCATTTGCGTCTTATATTTTAGATTTTCTTTTATTCTTTTAATCTTATATCATAGAAAATTATTTTTTAAGTTTTATATATTTGATAAAAGACAATTTTTTAATTATAAAAATGAGAAAATACCAAATGTGACATTTTTTCAAATGTATAGAATTTAGAAAATTATTTTAAAAAATATAAAATCAAAATTATTTTTTTAAGCATATATAATTAAAAAGTTTACTTTAAAAAAGTAATATATATTAATTAAAATAGTTTTTTCCTTCATCCAATCTCTTGGTATAAAAACTTTATTTTAGATTATTTATTTCCTCTGATATAACCTCGTTATCTAGTGGAGATTACTAATAATTTGGTGGTACGTTGTTTAAAGACCTTACAGTTCTAGGAGAATAGAGTAGAGTATTTTCAAGCTCGTCCCATACCATATCTAATATTAACCAAAATTCTCAATTTTACGTAATATTTAAGTTTATTTTATGAGGGTGACCAAGATAGATACACACGTCTCATTCTCAAGTTGAAATGATTGAATTACTTGTTGATCCTATTCTTATATAACTATATTGTATAGTATTAGCTCTTATAATAAATTATCTTTTGAAGATTATATATTGAAAATTGTATAAATTGTGAGTGTTGATTACATAATTTTATAGATAGTAATGATAGTATGATTAAAACATTTAAGAAAATTATGAATTTAGAGTTTGACACGAGGTAGAATACATTATTTTTTAGTAATAAAAATATTTAACGAGATAATAATATATTTGTCCTAAAAATTAAATATGCTAAAAATATTCTTAAAAAATTATAAATAAATAATTGTAATAGGTAACTGTATTAAAATATTTAACTTAGATATAAAATTAATAATATATCTTTTTTAAAAAATAATGGAAAGATTTATATATTTGGTTATAACTAGACTGAATATAATATTTTCTATTTGTTTTCCTGATAGGTATATAGAACATTATTTAAAAATTCTTAAAAAGAATTTTCAAATATTTTCAAATAGTATTATGATTATTTGATGGAAGAAATTTAAATCAAACTAATAAAATGTTAGGGATGAGAATGATAGAAGAGTACGATACATATTAAAATTAGATAATAATTAGATAATAGTCCAATGTTTTGGTCAATACAGAAATAGCCTGCAATAATTCTCTCTACAAGAGAGGCATAATTCATATCTACTGCACATGAAGGTTGTGAGTGCCTTTAGTTGAGACATATAGTGATGAATATGAAAATAAGCTTACTACTACACTAATATGTTACAATAACTCCACTATCAATTTATCTAAAAATTTTATACTATATGGTATAATTAATCAATCATATTAATGTGATTCTAATTTTTAATTGATCTTATAAATGATAAAGTATTAAAAATGAAGTCCTGCTCAAGAAAAAGATCAATTACTCGATATAATGACCAAAATATTACCAATTAAATATTTTTTTAATTAAGAAATAAATTAGAAGTAATTAGTTTAGAATCATGTATACTTGTAATCAGTACATGCCATCGGTTTAAATTTAATTGGGGAATTAATATTTTTTTCATTTTACAAATAGAAGTAAGTTGATTTGTGTACTTGTAAATAATACATACTATCAGTTTAATTAGCTATTTATAATAGGTTATTGAGATAGTTTTACACTCTACCTGTATAAATACTAAATACTCATATCTAATTTCTGTGAAAAAAATTGAGAAATAGAAGAAAAGGTTAATTTCGGGTTCTTATAAAACTGAATAACAGCAACTGCATGTGTAAATATAATTTTTAAATTACATTATTTTACTCTACTATTCGTAATTCTATGAAGTGTTCTTACATACGAGAGGATAGTAAGAAACAACAATATTTCATTTATCTCTACTCTAGAAAATTTAACAAGGAAAAAAAGAGTAAATCCACGTATATTTTCTCAAAACTATGAGTGACAAAGTTAAAAGTTGACTTTTATACCGTAATAAATAAAGAAAGGTGTTCCTCATGAGTTAGAGCAATTCTATGTTTCCACGCTGCTTGCACTCCTAAACCCCAAATACTATGCCTCAAAAGTCAATTTTATAGCTTTTTTCGATCTTCCTCAATTTTCGCCCAATTTAATTTCCATAATAATTATATTGATTATGATAAGTAAGAATTGACCTCCCATTTCCCATTCTCCACGAGAAAGAAGGCACGAGGTGGTTGCTTCAAAATCCTAAGTATGAAGTAGTGGAATTTATAATACTTAGAAAAATTTTAAGTAAATACAAGATTTTATATTAATTTATATGATAATATTTATTAGATATAATATTAATATTTTTAAATAAATAAATAATAAAACAGTAATATTGATAAAATTATAAAATATTATTAAAAATTAATTATAAATATATTATCTAAATATTTTAAAATATCTAAGTATCGTATTTTATCTATAAATAGAGTGGCATTGGTACAAGAAAAATAGGGGAATATATCGAATATCTGTGTAAACACTTGCAAATTGATAATTATTTGGAGTTGCGGATACAGGTTTGAAATGAAAAAATACCTAGAAAATAACAACAATTAGTAGATAATACATTTGATGCGAACCTCGCCAATATGCCGATGACACCCAACATCAAATATGGCAAAAACCCCAAAACTTTCACAATGCAAGTATGAAAATATGGAATATAAATTGTTTATGTGAAAAACAAGGTATGAGATATGTAGACGCCACACCCAAATCCTCTAAGAAAAACTTTTAGAAAACTCTGGTGATAAGTCTTAATTGCTTGAACGATACAGATAAAAACATGATAAGTTCAAAAGTTTTTTCAAGAGAGAAATAAAACAAAATTCTCACAAAATTGAATTTCTAAAATGTTTACTCCAATGCTGTGAATTATACTTTTTATGGGCACATATAACAATTGAATAGCCTAAAAACAAGGAATATATATATATAATGGTTACATGTCAACCATATCTAATCTAAATATTTAAGATATTTTAATAACTATTTTAAAAATCTAAGCTTAACTAATTAAATATCTAATATTATTATTTATTATCCTAATAAATCTCTAATTAAAATCTGAACCTTCCCTTGGGATTTTCTTGGGCTCTTCTATTGGCTTCTGTTTGGATTTTCTACAATCTCTTTAATCAGCACATATAACTTATTTGAATCTTTTAGCCCCTTAACCCTGTGATTGAGCCCTCTTATAGTCTCAAATGATCATTTAATACATCTGGTGACAAATTGTTCATCTCCATTGCACGTTTGGTTGATTGAACTTGTGAATTCATAGTATTTTTAGTCGAATTCACATCAACATTATACGAGAAAACTTTATTGAACACGAGATTTATCAGATTTATTTCGAATACAAGTCAACCATCTATCAGTGAAAGTCTAAAAGCACTTACCACTTCACGTATTATTACAATCGAGAAATGTGGCATTAACCACTCGCTCGGAGTATATATACGATGTAAAATCAAGTTGCTCTGAACTTCAACTTCAACTAGTTTCAACAGCATATACTTGTATAGTGTCTGAAAGTATAAAAGACTCGACAACTACACGTACTAATTCAATTAAGAAACATGGCATTAATTACTCACTCGGAGCGCACATACAACTTAAGATCAAGTTCGTACAAACATTTAATTCAACATTTTTCGACCGTATATTCTTATTACACAACAATCAAGTATAGTTAAATGATAAAAAGAAAATTTATTTTAATATATTGAAATTTCTATCGGTATTGTACTAATAAATTCTTAATTAATAAAAATTCAATTTTATCGTAATAAATATTTTAGATATTCACCACTTTGCGTACACAAATTATTATTGAATAAATAGTAGTTTGAATTATTTAATTTAAAGAATAGTGTGGGAATTATAGAATGTATGTATTTTGGGACTAGTAAAATTTGGAAGTGAGATATTCTTGTTGCTAAGTGTCCAGAATCATAGAAAACTGTATGATGTAGTGAGAAAACTGTTGAATTGTTATTGTATAGTAGGGATGAAGACCAACCATTGATAGAAGCAAAAAGGAAGATCAAGCACAACTTCTCGTGTCATGAAAATGATTGCCGAATTCTTGTAGCAATCCACAACTTCTAGTATAAATGTGAAGTAGAAGAAAAAAATGTAGAATTAAACTATGTAGTTGTTAAGCCATTCAAAACTTGATATCACGAAGAAAAAAAGAGAAGTAGAAGAATTGTAGTAAAGGTAAATTGTATTTACTTGCTTTATTTTAGTATTATGCATTATTATTTATAAACTAGTTACACTAACAAAAAAAATAAATAAATAATTACAATAAATAGAGAAAGAAATGAAATAAATATTTCTGATTAGAATAATATAGATATTAATTTTATTCTTGATTTTCTAATAATTTGATATTATTTTGCTAAGTATGCGTATAACCATTGATATTATCTGGTTAAGTTGTTAAACTTATCATTCTATTAAGTTCAAGTGAAATAAAACAAGTATTACAAAAATTTTCAATAAAGTTTAAGAAATGCATTCCATCTGCCTTCCAATGTTTTTTTGGATCGATTCATCAGTCATTAATGTTCCTATGAAATGTATCAATAGAATTTGGTGGGAACACTCTCATTGATTGTTTTTTTACTAGGGGACAATTTTTTTGTAGATAGTCATCCTAATTCTCCTATAAATTTCTGAGCTAAAAATAATGAGTTGTTTTAGACTGTAATGTGAATCTGACTTAATAGACTACAAATTCACAATTTCAATCAACTAAACCTCCAATGGAGCTGAACACTATCACCAAATGAGATAAATGGAGCTGAACACTATGTCACCAAATGGGATAAATGATCATTTGAGACTTCAAGAGAGCCCAATCACATGGTTAAGGGGCTAAAAGATTCAAACAAGCTTTATATGGGCTGATTAAAGAGATTGCCAAAAATCCAAGTGGAAGCCCAATTGAAGAGCCCAAGAAAAGCCCACGAGAAGGTACAAATTTAATGAGTAGAGATTTATTAATATAATAAATATTCTACGATATTAAATGATAATATTAGATATTTAATTAGTTAAATTCAAATTTTTAAATTGATTATTAAAATATCCTAGATATTTAGATTAGATATGATTGACATGTAACCATAAGATATATTTTCTTTATTTTTAGGCTATTCGATTGTTATCTCTACCTATAAAAGGCATACTAAACATCATTGGAGGACACACACTTTGGAATTTCAATTTTGTGAGTTTTATTTTCTTTATTTCTTGAAAGAATTTTTGAACTTATCATGTTTTTACCTATGGTGTTCAAGAAATCAAAACTTCACTAGGGTTTTCTAAGAGTTTTTCTTAGAAGATTTGGGTGTGGCATCTACATATCTCATACCTTGTTTCTCACATAAACAAGGTATATTCCATCTTTTTGTACTTGCATCATGAAAGTATTGGGGTTGTTGCCATATTTGGTACAGGGTGTAGTTAACATATTGGCGAGGTTCGAATCAGACGAGATGATATTTTCAAAACTTTGCAGAAAAGAAAAGGCATACCATTAGTAAATGGTAGAAACAATTTACATAATACACCAAGATTATAACCATTATCATCATGGAATTTAAGCATGTTTAGCATTATATCAAATACTATACCATGCACTCATATAGAAATAGGATCAATTGCACTCATATTGGAATAGGATCAATAATGAGTGTAACTACTTTCTCTTTTAAGCTTGAGATCGAAATTTGTGAACCGATCTATGTCATTATTATAAAATAAGTTTAAGCATCTCGTCAAATTAAAAATTAAAGTTAGAAGTTGACCTGGTACATAACAAAATTCAGTCAAATATTTTTCATGCATCATCAACTTTCTTCGACTGCCATTTGTTTAGTCACATCGTATTATTTCATGAAACATTCGACCACATAAGCCATGTGTACTTTATTCTGCTCGAAATGTGTTATAAATATAAATAAAAAATATCATCACTTGCATATCAACTTGGAAAAAATAAAACAAATGTTAAAATTTAATAGATAATTCATTTAAATGTTGTAATTTTTATATCTATATATTTGAAAAAAATGATATACTCGGACATCAATTAGTGTATTTTAGATATGAAATATTGTCAATTTTATAAAAAAAAATATAAGAATTAACTAAATTAATTATAAATATATAAAATTGAAAATACAACCTTTAAATATATATATATATATAATGCTTAAAACTCAACTATCAAAGATATAGAATAAAATGTATACTTCATCATCTCATGAGTGACAATATCATTGATGAGCCTACAAATAACTTGGGAGGCTTGGATAGTATCATTTTGGCTACTAAGAGATCGTTGGAATTTATGTTCTGTAGCCACGTCTCCCATTCCAAGTAGAGATATGATCATCAAAAAAATATTTCCAATTGAACGTTAGTAACGGACAAGTACTCTTCGACCTGTGTATTTTCTACTCGTTCATCCATTTGGGCTCATCCAAGTATGCTTTTTGCCCGGAGTTTCATCTGAAAGTGAAAAAAGCATGGGATAACAACCTGTGAATATGACAACTTCCCATATTATATCAATGTTTGGCATATATTAGACTCTATTCTTCAATTTGTATATTGATGGACTCATGATTTAATACTTACCACTTCTTTTGCGTAATACATGTCTCCCTCCTACCTCCGGACCAAGTTTTGTTCAATTTCATCAAATAGATCTAATAATCCCTTATAGAATACTTGCATATATTCAGGAAGCTGATTAATTGTGCCACCTCAAACAACGTCCAATTATTTAGTTTATATATTTGATAAACCATATTTTATATTGTTGATAAATAACTATTTATTTAAAAATTATAAATTAATAATAATTAAAAATATAAATAAATTCTAAAGAGATACAAATAACCTAAAATTAGTAAAAGATGGAAAATCAAATAATATAATATAATAAATAATGTGGAATATAAAATGTAAAATAACACTCTATTTTCTCTCACCTTCTTTTTAATATCATCCGTTAAGAGGAGAAGTTTTAGAATGTACCATAGGCATATTATATTATATTTATATATATATATATATATATATATATCTCATTCAAATCTGACACAAACAGAAAAACTTTTGCAAATATTTCCGGATGCGGCTCGAAATAGGTTGGTGGCATCCAATAATAACTTTTAACAAAATGCAACCTTTTAATAATGTTTTTCTCTTTCCACCGTCTGTACAGCAGTTGATCATACAATTTTGGGTTAGCTCCTTAGTTATAACAAAAATTTAAAGAATTGGAACAACTTGGAAGCAGAGAGTTGATTAAAGGCTCAACAATCCTCTCAGGTGAGAAGGGAGTTTTTGAAATTTCTTGTGCTTTTATTTTTGAAAGATATTTACAATTAAATAATTATTTTTTTCCCAAGGTTAGCCACGTGGAGGATTAAATATAGTATCAAAATTAATATTGAAGTCTCAAATTTTCTAAAATAAATCTTTTAATATCGAAATACTTTTTTAAAAATAAAATTTCATTGTTACATAAAGATTAATCATTTAACATTAGGCTTATATGGACTAATGATGGTTTATATGGCAATTCAAATTATATTTTTTTGCTAATGTGGCATCAATTATATTAATTAGCCAAATAATAACACACTAAAGTGCATGTACCAGGTAAAATCCTCTAGCCCTGTTATCGTAAAAGCCGGAATAAGAGGACTGTGGTGTAAAGATCAAGGTGATCAAAGGAGACTCCAGATCCTTTATGTTCAAAGTAAAATTTTTTAACTTACTCCAGATATTCATTAATCTCTTTCTTGAATTGATACGCTAGCCTTATATGCTAAATCTGATCAATTAGATGCAACTTCTCTAGAGGCTCACCGTCAGTGGCAGCAATCATCGTCTTCACCTCCCCTTCAGTTCCTAAATGCTGAATCTCATCAATTAAATGCAACTTCTCTAGAGGCTCAAAAATTATCTCCAAAGAATGACATAATTCACATATAACACACTCAGTAGTTGGCCCTGCCTGGATCATATCATTCAAGAAATTATCTATAATTTATGCATTCAACTCTAGGTATTTTATTATACCCTCATGCCTGGATCAATAGTTAGGAAAATGTCATCCCACTAACTCGGAGAAAAATTCGCGAGCTGGTGATTGACATGAACAAGTGGGAGTTGCAGAGACAGGAAGAAACATAGCTGAAAGTTTTCTTCTAATTTCTCACTGATTCGGGAAAAATTTCCCGAGTTTGCCATTACATGAACTAGAGAAGTAGGAGTAGCGAAGACAGGAAAAATGAAGCTGACATTTTTGTTATGGTTTCCTCCATACTAATAGTAATGTGTTTCATAGAGAGGAGGCATACGCATACCCATTATTTATAATGGAAGATTAATTAAAATATTAGTTTTTAAAAATTATATGATATTAAAAATTTTTGAGTTATGATAATTTTAATTATTAAATATTTATTTTAAAAATAAAAAATTCTATGAAAAATTTTGTCGGTTAGAATATTTTGTATTTATAAAAAAAAGAAAAATAAATAAAGCAAACATTGAGTGGGAAGAAAGAGAATGACAAAATCAAAATTTAAAATTATAGGTTGTAATAGGTATACTAGGGACGAGGGTTGGGTTGTAACATTAATAAAGTTTGAATAGTAGATATTAAATGTGAAATTGTTAGAAAAAATTGTAGGATTGTTTTATTTCATGTTGTGATTTAGATTAAAAATACGATATAATAGCATATATAAAAAGTATAATTGCATTAATATGGTGGTATAAAAGTTGTGTTCTACCTAATTATTTCTCATAATTTACTATATGTGCATAATAAATTATGAATCTCACCTGAGCCATGTATATAATTATTAAATATATTTAGTAATATATGATAAATAAATTTATATTACATATGTCATAAAGAATAATAAAAATAATAGTTAAAATATTGTGAATAAAACAAAAATTAGTTTGGTTAGCCAATTTTTTTGGTTATATTAACTGGAGTGGATCGTGCCTAAATATCACAATAGGACAAAGTTTCATTTTGTAATTATGTATAAATTTTTTAATAAAAATATATTTATTTTGAATTAATAATAAAAATTACACCCAATTTAATTTAAGTTAAATAAATACTTATATATAAATGCATAATTTATATTTGAAATTTTTCATACTAAAATTATAAAATTTATTATCAAAATTATATTATACAATAAAACATGCATTTATATAAAATATTTAATTTATTATGTTAAATTAATTATAAATTATATATAATTTTTAATTAGTAAAAATATATTTAATTTGTATCTATTTTAAATATATTAAATTAAATTTAAATAAAATATTACAAATTTTACTCAATATAATTTATGGGCTTAATTTAAAATATAATATTTTAAATATTTAATACAAAAACAATATTATATAATTTTATATGAAATTATAATTTACCTATAATATTGACATATTTTAGATTTACTCATGTTAAATATTTTAGAATTTTTTAGAAAGTAATTCTTTATTTAAGGACATTAATTTTCAAATTAAATAGTGTTATTTTCATTTATTTCCAACAAAACCACTAACTAACATTATCATCCATCATCTATGAGGTATATGAATATGAATGTACGTAACATTGCATTAAATTTCATAAGAGTTAACTTTTAAGGGTTATGAATAACTAACTTCACAATTATCCATCCAATGAGTATTACTCATCCATAAATTACAAGGGAATAAGATTAGATTAGATGTGGGGTTCATTCTCCTTCCCTTTTCACAAGTTTAAATCTACAATTATATTAACAAAAATATCATTTAAAAAATACACATACCATTCACAGCAAAAAAATAATATGTTTTACAAAATATATCACAAATTTTAAGAATAGTATTAATTGAGTTTATAAATTTACTGCGCTCAACAAAAAACCACAATATCCTAATGAAGTATGTTTGTTTCATAAATGGGAAAATATATGATTGGGTCAACTTATATTATAATTTATATCATTATAAATTATGCTTGTACTATTTATACTATTTATATATAAATATATATATATGGTTAAATTATTTCCATTTATAATAGTATGATTGTCACCCCACCCAAACCCAAAATTCTTGGAGAAACATGTATGTATGTATATATAATAAACTATCATCCCTACTTAACAAAAAAATATACTGAGAACTAAAATTTATATTTAAAAATTTTCATTAAGAACAGACATAGTAAATAATTTAAAATATTTATAGCAGTAGTAGCTGTTGAATTTTCACCCATTGATAAGTTATTATATATTTATAGCAATAGTGGCTGTTGAATCTTTTTCTGACTTTTTTTTTTTATTTTGGATGATCTACGTTTAGTAAGTTAGTAGAATTGGACGGAAGGATCATTTACTTAATTTCAATCGCACCCTTTAACATATTTTAAATACATAAAGTTACATGCATGACTTCCATTAGGAATTTTTTAAATAAAAATTTTCCATTTCAGAAAATGGATCGTATTCATCCATCATATATTCTCCTACCCACTACCAATATCCCGGGTTCCTAACATAATATAAATCAAAATATTTTCCTCTTATTACATAAAATATTTTCTATTATTACTTAATAAGTATTAATACATCAATTCACAACAATTCTCCAATATACTTTATTATATAAAATATTATATTATTAACAAAAATGTTTTCAAAATGCTCAACACATTTTCTTAATATATATTTATTTTTTTATATGCTTTCATAATTGATTTTATAACATAATTTTATAATATGTAAGTAATACATTGAACAAACGCTACTCACCTTATGTGAGTAATTGATCTCATTATAACTTATTCGTATATAAAATAAGATTTTTATGGATAATTTCTAGTGTTGTTTCTTATTTTCTTTATTTTAATATTTTAATTCTTTATAATTAAATACATACTTAAATTTCTCTAATCATTATTATACTTAATTCATTTTTAAAAACTTATATTTAAACATATCTGTCAAATTTATTTTAATTTATAATTTAGTCCCTAAGTTTAAAAAATATATCATTTAATACTCCTTATTTCTTTTATTCATATTTTAGCCTTTAAAAAGTAATAATTTATGATTCAACTAATATTTTTTCAAAACTCAGTTTGACCCACTTTTTCTTCAAGTTTCAAAAATTTTCCAAAACTTTTTCAAAATTATATTTTATTCTCCAAAATTTTAAAAATTATATTTCATTTTCAAACTTTCATTATTTTCATTTCAACCACAATTCTTTTACACCATTCAAATTTAGTCCCTCAAATATTCTTATTTCCAAGTGAGTCCCCACATATTTTAAATTTGTAAAATAGTCCCAAAATTTTATCGAAATTATATTTTATTAAAAATTTTATACTCTCCTTAACTTGATTTCTAATATTTGAAATTCATAATAAATATTCCATTGATTGTCCTCTAGCTCCTCCCATCATTAATAGACTTCAAATGTACAATTAAGTTTATTTTTATTTCAATTTCTTGATTGGTCGGAATAGAGAAATTAAGAAAAATACAAGAAAAACTCACTAATAATAATGAGTTAGACATTGATAGTTGTAATAGATTGAGTGGTCCAACTGATGTTACTTGGATTGATGAGTGGTTTAGTGAAGGCGTTGCATAAAATTACTATGATAAGTTCTCAAATAAAATAAACAAAAATACATGGTAGTCGTGATTGAGGGAGGAAAAATATATCAACTCAACTTTAAGGTCGCGATAGATCCTGAGGGAGGAAAATATATCAATGCGACTTTAAAGTCGCGAGAGAGATTGAGGGATGTTGATGGGTGCTTTATATTAAGGGGAAAATATATTAAGAAAATGTTAAGGCGACAAGAGAGGTTGAGAGATATTAATGGGTGGAAGATTTTCTAATCGAATTTTTATCATTCTTGTATTGGGCCGGTGAGCAATAATCATTTATTTTTTAGTGTGAAAAAAGGGGAGGATGATCACGAGGTCATTTTTGGGTGCTACCAGCTTGGTAGCACCCTTAAAGATCTGACACTCAGTTTAAGAAAAATAAAGTATTAAATTTATTTTCAAATTTTTAGAGAGAATTTTAATCAAATAATATAGATAGTGAGGATCTGCTTTATATGGAGCTCTAGGAACATGCAGGTACATGTGAACTTATGTGTATTTTATCATATTAATTATATAGTAGGATGACATCCACTTTGTAAAATTGAGAGAGTGTGATGAATTATTATGTAAACTCTATTTTGGAAGTTAGCTCGGATCATCACAAATTTAGTATAATATTGTATATTTTAAAATAAAGTTATTTTTTTTAAATTAAAGCATTATGAAAATAAGGAAAAAAATATTATTTGAATCTTTGTTAATAAATGTAAAACTTTTTCCAATTTTAGTTTTTGAAAATACTGATAAAAAATGGAAATTATTGTAGGATCACATCTTATAGATCCAATTGTTGAGTAGTAAAACATGGTCTAATTTGCACAGTTAATGTGATATCGACTGAGGTAGTTCAAGGGCAGGGATATTGAGATTGAGGATTCTCGTTAACCATAAATAACCCTTAACCAGTTGAAAGTGTACAATGATTGTTTGAGAGTATATAATAATTTACTTAGAGTATTTGTTGGACCACCACCTGATGGGAGAATACCATGTGCAGGTGAGAGGCATTCAAAAAAGAGTTAATGGAATCCTCAATATCACACGTGCATGTCCCGAGCATACCTTACTTTAATGTACATAGTTATTTGAAATCCCTACTATAATTAGAATGCAAATCTTTAGAATGATGCACTTGAAGTGCATGTTGCCAAGATGGTAATTATAGTTAAATTGTTACTCAAAGTCAATTTCAATCGAAAAGCGGGAGAACATACCATCCACATTATTTGACCAACCCAAGTGGGGTGAATTCAAAATAATATTCAATTAGAAGTATATAATTATTCTTGGTAAATGAAAAAAATAAAATTTATTAGGACTTCCCATACACAAATGATAGGGTGAATAATGAGAATCAATCTACGAAATTCCAATTATTTGTTCTAGATCTACGAAATTCTATGAAAAGTTCGTGGAATGATCCATAATCAACCTTTAAACTCGATGGAAGTTTAGTATGTTATGGCTTATAATATGTGAAATTTAATATTACAAAAAGTTGTACCAATTTTTTTTATAAATTTACAATAGTTGTTATTTTTTTATTAATATAAATTATACTATCAACCCACCTAATATTCAATTCTTCAATCATTGTTGTGGGTTGGTAATTCAAGGCTCACAAATTCTTCTCCCTAGAACATGGGAATACTTAAATGTACTTTAGGCCTATTTTTGGATTGATTGATTTTAATAACTAGATTAAATGTGATTATTTAAATCTTTTTAACTTATAATTTATTGTATATTAATTACTGTATATTAATAGTCCTACATTAATTTGTTTACGTTTATTATCATTTTCTTCCTATATAAAGAAGATATTATAAATATAACAATACAAAAGATTATCTAAATTTTTTTTGTTCTTACTATATCTCCATCATTATTTCACCATTGACCTCACTTGCTTACTTCCATATTTTCTTTCGGAACCTAGAAAATCAACATGAGTTCTTTAGCTGTAGCAGTTCAACTTCCAAGCAATATTCCAG
The DNA here is from genome assembly GCA_030064425.1 of Trapa bicornis. NCBI lineage: Eukaryota > Viridiplantae > Streptophyta > Magnoliopsida > Myrtales > Lythraceae > Trapa > Trapa bicornis. The sequence goes on along the minus strand of CM057756.1, from coordinate 345,949 downwards.
TACTTCCGGTTAAGCTGGATGGAACAAACTATTTTCTATGGCGCAACAATATGATACCACTCTTGAAAATTTACGAATTGATGGGGTATGCCAATCGAACCATCCCAGCACCGCCAAAGTTCTTGCCTCCTCAAAATGATGATGAATCTACTCTTATTCCCAACCCATCCTACAAGACTTGGAAGATTTATGATAGACTATGTCTCACCACTATCTTAGGATCATTAGGCACTCAAGTTAATCTACAGGTAATTGGAATTCACAATTCTGCAGATATGTGGGATAAATTAGAAGTTCTATTTGCTCAACAAGTCCGAGCTCATCAAGATCTCCTTGACTCTCAATGGCGTGACACGGTTAAAGAAGATCAAACAATGGGAATTTACCTGATGTCCATCGCCAGTCTCGCCACCAGCTATGCCTAGATTGGCTTTCCTAAACCTAAATTTGAAATCAAAGACAGAATTCTCGCTGGGTTAGGAGAACAATATTAGTTTCTTTGCATGACCCTCACTCCTACACTCAAGCAAACAAGTCTAGATGAACTCAAATCCATGCTCATTTCTAAAGAAGCCAAGCTTAATTACAAAATTAGTAGAGGAATCTTACCATCACCACTCATGAGTCCTCACTTGTCCACAACATTGTCATTCACCGGTGTCACTCATCACTATCATAGTGGATCTACCAACTCTTTTTCCCCAGGGTGATTTTTGGAGCATCGACCCCATTTCTCACCTTCGATTCAAGGGCGATTCTCGAACCCTAGAATAACATCTAGAAATCAAGAACGAGAGTATGTGTTAGGCTCTCGCATGAATAGTCCATCATCAAAATCTAAAAGGAATGACAAAGACATTGTTGAGAAAAAGATGGCTTTTCCCGGATGAAATGAAACTCGGATTCATGTAACAGTAGAAAGGTTGCCCATTACAACGCTAGAAAAATATGTGGCCATGCCCCACAAAAACATATTTCCATTTTTTTAAAAGGAAATGGTTGTTGCTACCTGTTCCAATAACGAATCATTGGTTGCTATGGTATAGGGATAGAGAAAGAGGAAAAAACTGAGGATTTCACTCACATAGTACTTTTGATCGAAAAATCAAATTTATTTCGTACCCTTCGTTCAATGAGAAAATGGGTCAGATTCTATAGGATTAAACCTATGGGACTTAAGTAATGATGAAAGGGAATAAAAAAAGAAATAAATAAGAAAAAGAAAAGAGAGGGAAAAATAATAAAAAAATAAGTAAATAAAAATGAAGTAGAAGAACCCAGATTTCAAATGAACAAATTCAAACTTGAAAGGGATCTTTCTAATTCTCGAAGAATGAGGGACAGGGGGATTGATCGAGAAAGATCTCTTGTTCTTATTATAAGATCGTGATTGGATCCGCAAATGTTTGGTAAAAAGAATAATCTTCTCAAAGTAATACTGTCAAAAATTAGGCATCATGGCAACCACAAAGTAACAATCTATCTATCTTCTCTTCAGTCGGTTAAAAAAAAGAAAAAAAATCCAAAAAAATCCGTGCCAAAAAAAAGAGGAAAAAAAGCAAAAAAAAATTCGTGCTAAAAAAAAGAGCAAAAAAAATTCGTACAAAAAAGGCAAAAAAAAATAGACACATAATTCTAGCTTAATTTTCATTCTATCTAGTCTACTTCATTTAATCTTAATTTCTTTCTCTATTTAAATTTTATTCTTCTCTGAGTCTATTCGTACACCACACTTAAATTCTTTTGGAATTGGTTTTTGAAAACCTTATTGATTTGTCTTGATTGTTACTCAAGTTGAACTACTTCGTAAAAACGATTTGTTTTTAAAGTTCAATTTAGATTGAAAGAAGACATACGAGAGGAAAAAGGCAAGAGTGTTTGAATCTTTAAGAAAAAGCCAATTGAGTGTGAAAACACGAGTGATTGAGAGAAATACGTGAGGGAGCGTTTGCAAGGTTCTTCTATTATTTTTATCATTTGTAGGAACTCATGGCACAATGACGAGGAGATACGCCAAATGAAGAAGATTCCCAACAACTAATTCCAAATTTACAAATGCAAGCTATAATAAGCGAAATGAGACGAATGTTGAAGTCCGAGTTGGAACCGCTTCATGAGCGAATTGATCAATTGGAAGAAGGAGTGAGGGGTTCGCGTCAACATACCCCTACTGAACAGCGACCTCGAAGCTTTTAGTCAAGACGTTTTGATCCACAAGAACTCGAGGAGTTCGATCGATATGCTCATAGAGAACGACCCCGAATTGATAACAACCTGGATAATATCAAGTTGAAGATACCCTCTTTTCAAGGAAAAACTGATCCAGAAGTGTATCTTGAATAGGAAAAGAGGATGGAGATGGTTTTTTATTTTTATAATTACTCGAAGATGAAAAAGGTACAACTTGCTGCTGTCAAATTTACTGATTATGCTATAATATGGTGGGATCAGTTGGTGAAGGAAAGGAAACGAAATCACGAACGCCCTGTGGAGTCTTAGGCTGAAATGAAAGCGATCATGCAACGATGATTTGTTCCTAGCCACTATCACTGGGAGTTGTTCAATAAACTCCAAAGGCTTACCCAAGGATCAAAAAGCGTCGACGAATACTTCAAGGAGATGGAGATTGCAATGATTCGAGCAAATGTGGAGGAAGAAAGAGAGGCAACAATGGCGAGATTTTTGCATGGTCTAAACCATGAGATAGCTGACGTGGTGGAAATGCAATATCATGTTGAGCTCCAAGATATGGTACATCAAGCTATCAAAGTCGAACAACAATTGAAGAGAAAGAGTTTACACAAAAGGGGATTAAATAATGGTTCCTCGAACTCATGGAAACCATCCTCAAGGCGATTTGAGAGTCAATCAACTCAACCTCAGCATGCTCCACTAAAAGAGACAACCAAGCTAGTTGTGGCCTAAAATCAAGGTAACACCAATATCACAACTCCCAAAACTCGTGATATTAAGTGTTTCCGATGCCAAGGCAGGGGTCACATTACAAGTCAATGCCCAAATAAGGGGGCAATGGTGATCAATGCTAATGGTGAAATTGAGACCGATGATGGAAAAGAAGATATCGATCTGGGGATGCCACCACTTGAAGATGCTGATGAATATGCAGAAGAAGGGGAATTGTTGGTTGCACGACGTACTCTCAGTGTTCAAGCCCAAGAAGAAGAAAACAATCAGCGTGAGAACTTATTTCATACTTGTTGTGTGAAAAATAAGGTTTGTTGTGTTATTATAGATGGGGGAAGCTGCACTAATGTTGCTAGCACTGAGCTGGTGGAGAAATTGGCATTACCAACCTTAAAGCATCCGAAGCCTTATCGACTACAATGGCTGAACGACCAAGGTGAACTCAAGGTAACCAAACAAGTATTGGTTGCATTTTCTATTGGAAAATATCAAGATGAAATACTATGTGACGTGGTACCAATGCACTGTGCCATATACTTTTTGGACGACCTTGGCAGTTTGATCGTCAAGTTATGCATGATGGATTCACTAATAGGTACTCTTTTGTGATGAATGAGAGACCAATATGTCTTGTACCATTGACTCCAAGGTAAGTTTTTGAAGATCAACTAAAAAAGAAAAAGGCAAATGAACAGAAAATAGAAGAAAAAAAGAAAGGAGAAATATCAGAGTTGTAAAAAAAGAGGGAAAAGCCAAAAGTGGAAAAAAAAGAGAGTAAAAGAAATTTCATTGCAAGAAAAAGTGAGATCAAGCAAGCTTTACTTTCACATCAGGCTCTTATTGTACTTATGTACAAGGACGCCTTTTTGAGTACTAACAATCTTGTCGGATCTTTGCCGAGCAATATTATTACTGTTTTGTAGGAATTTATCGATGTCTTTCCTGATGAGATACCACCAGGTTTGCCTCCAATTCGAGGAATTGAACATCAAATTGATTTCATCCCTGGAGTGACGATTCCCAACCGACCAGCATATAGAAGTAACCTTGAGGAAACAAAGGAACTTCAACGCCAAGTCCTAGAGCTGATGGAAAAGGGGTATGTTCGAGAGAGTATGAGTCCATGTGCTGTGCCAGTGCTACTTGTACCTAAGAAGGACGAAACTTGGTGAATGTGCGTGGATTATCGAGCCATCAACAACATCACGGTAAAGTATCGCCACCCTATTCCTTGATTGGATGACATGTTAGATGAGTTGCATGGATCTTGTTTATTTTCGAAAATAGACCTTAAGAGTGGATATCATCAAATTCGAATGAAAGAAGGGGATGAATGGAAAACTGCATTTAAAACTAAACAAGGATTATATGAATGGTTAGTTATGCCCTTTGGATTGGCTAATGCACCAAGCACTTTCATGAGATTAATGAATCATGTATTGCATGCTTTTATTGGGAGATTTGTAGTGGTATATTTTGATGATATTCTAATCTACAGCAAGACCATGGGTGAACATGTAGCACATTTAAGAGCTGTGTTAGAAGCTTTAAGGCAACATAAGTTGTTTGCCAACTTGAATAAATGTGTCTTTTGTTCAGATAAACTTGTGTTTCTTGGATATATTATAAGTTCAGAAGGGATTGGAGTTGACGAGAAAAAGATTAAGGCAATTCACGACTGGCCGACACCTAATTTGGTAAGTCAGGTAAGAAGTTTTCATGGATTAGCTAGTTTTTATAGACGTTTTGTTCTAAATTTTAGTAGTTATGTTGCACCTCTTACTGTTGTTATAAAGAAAAATGTACCTTTTAAATGGGGTAATTAGCAACAAAATGCATTTCAATTGATAAAGGAAAAACTAACTACTGCCCCATTGCTCTCATTGCCTAATTTTTCGAAAACATTTGAAATTGAGTGTGATGCATCAGGAGTAGGTATTGGAGGTGTATTAATGCAGGAAGGAAGACCAATTGCATATTTAAGTGAAAAGTTGAGTGGAGCAACCCTTAACTATCCTACCTATGGCCGAAAGAGTTTGTGATTCACACGGATCATGATTCTCTTAAACATCTCAAAGGACAACACAAGTTGAACAAATGCCATGCAAGGTGGGTGGAGTTCATTGAAACATTTCCATATGTGATCAAGTACAAACAAGGTGAATTGGTGAATTTTGATGGAAAGAGAAAATCAAAGTTTGTGAATGAACTGCACGAGAAGACAAAGATGCACATTGAACGGATGACTAAAGTTTATGAAAAACAAGCAAACAAGGGCCGCAAAAGTGTCATTTTTAACCCGGCGATTGGGTCTGGATTCATATGAGGAAAGAACGATTTCCGGAACAAAGGCGATCAAAACTTCTTCTTAGAGGAGATGGACCATTTCGTGTGTTGGAACGCATTAATAATAATAGCTTACAAGCTAGAGTTACCTGGTGAGTATAGCATTAATGAAAGCTTCAATGTTATTGATTTAATGCCCTTTGATGTAGGTGATGAAGAAACAGAAGATTTGAGGACAAATCATTTTCAAGAGGAGGAGAATGATGTGAATCCGACTAAAAAGACTACGAATTCACAAGTCTAATAAACCGAATCTGCATTGGAGTTGAATAGTTTGTTACTAAATGAGATGAATAATCATTTGAGACTGCAAGAGGGCCCAACCATAAGGTTAAGGGCTAAAAGATTCAAAGAAACTTTATATGGGCTAATTAAAGAGATTGCTAAATATTCAAATAGAAGCCCAAATGAAGAGCCCAAGAGAAGGTCCAGATTTAATTAATAAGGAGAGATTTATTAATATAATAAATCTCTTAGGATAATATTAGGTAGTTCAAATTTTTAAATTAGTTATTAAAATATCCTAGATATTTAGATTAGATATGGTTAGTTTGTAACCATAATAGATTTTTTTTTCCATATTTTGTGGGCTATTCGGTTATTTTCTGAGCCTATAAAAGGCATACTCCACAGCATTGGAGATGACACACTTTGGAATTTCAATATTGTGAGTTTTGTCTTCTTTCTATCCTAAAAGGGCTTTTTGAACTTATTAGGTTTTTACCTGTGGCGTTCAAGCAATCAAGACTTATCACTAGGGGTTTTCTAAGAGTTCTTCTTAGAGGATTTGGGTGTGGCATCTACATATCCCATACCTTGTTTCTCACATAAACAAGGTATATTCCATCTTTTCGCACTTGCATCATGAACGTCTTGGGGTCTTTGCCATATTTGGTGTAGGGTGTCATCAGCATATTGGCGGGGTTCACATTAGAGTAGGAGGACGAGTCATATGCCAGCCAGTAGCCTGAATAGTTGCCTACCTCCCTATATAAAGAGCATCCTCTCATTCATTCTTAGCATCCCACGATCAAGTGAAGAAGAAGAAGGGTGATTTTTTCGGTGAGCTACAAACTAGAGCTCCGACGATGGGTGAAACTTTCACCAAAAGAGCTCTAAAGGGTGGCATTGGAACCGGGGAAGAGTCCTCTAGCTCCAAACCTTCTCAGAATAGCTAGAGGGTGCTCAAGGAGGTGCGAAGAGAATTACACAGTGAAGCTTCTTCGAAGATCAAAGCAGCGAGCTCCTGCCTTATGCCACCTCGTCCTTTTTGGCCTTTCCACCACCCACATTGGCCACCACTAACCACCTAAGACCCTCTACAACACCCCTACAGGCCTCAGTAAGCTCAATTTTGCCCCTTCTCCCCCTCCCTCATCAAAATTCCCAAATTTCAGAGCTGCACCGACCGGAACTTCTCTCTTCGAATTCCCACAGGGCAGCAACGAATTACAGTAGAACTCGATCCTACTAGGTCCCCCTCGACTAGCTCTAGCTGCCCCTACCTCAAGCTTCGGCTGCCGCCTCTTCATTGGTAAGAAAAGCAAGCTTTCTCTCTCTATTGTAACTTTTCCAATGAAGCTCCGACAGGGCATGAAACTCAACTAAATTCAGAAATTCGAAGTGCAGGATGATCGAGGGGAGCTGTAGGAGGCGATTAGAAGCAAGAATCGAAGAACATAAGGACTTATAGGCGGCCAATTGGATGATGTAAGATTCGAAGTGCAATAATGCGAACCTCGCCAATATGCTGACGACACCCTACACTAAATATGGCAAGATCCCAAGACTTTCACAGCGCAAATACGAAAAGATTGAATATACCATGTTTATGTGAGAAACAAGGTATGGGATATGTAGATGCCACACCCAAATCCTCTAAGAAGAACTCTTAGAAAACCTCGAGTGATAAGTCTTGATTGCTTGAACGCCATAAGTAAAAACCTGATAAATTCAAAGTTCTTTCAAGATAGAGATATTTTAATAACTAATTTAAAGATCACTTAACTAATTAAATATATAATATTATCATTTAATATCCTAAAAGATTTATTATATTAATAAATCTCTCCATATTAATTAAATATGGACCTTCTCTTGGGCTCTTCTATTGGGCTTCCACTTGAATTTTCCGCAATCTCTTTAATCTGCTCATATAAAGTTTTTTTGAATATTTTAGCCCTTAACCTTTTGATTGAGCCCTCTTGCAGTCTCAAATGATTATTTATCTCATTTAGTGACAAATTATTCAGCTCCATTGTAAGTTCGATTGATTGGACTTGTGAATTTGTAGTCTCTTTAGAATTCACATCATGCCATATGCTTGAAATTGGGAAGAAGATGAAGGGTGATTTGGGGATTTTGGGAGACTTTTGTGCAATTTTTAAAAATTGGAGGGCTGATCTGTAATTTCATAAAATTGAGGGTGTTTTCATGAAATTCGCCATAATTTAGGGTCAATTGGACAAATTTGGGGCAAATTGAAAATTTTGAAAAGTTGGGGGACCAAACAACAATTTTTGGAAAATTAAGGACTAAAAGGCAAATTTAGTAAATTAAGGGCCAATTAGTGAAATTGAAAGAGTTAGGACTCGAAAAGCATAATTGGGAACCCAGGGCACCCAATAGGAATTAAAGAGAAATCAGGGACCCAGGTGCAATTTAAACAAAGTATGGGGCCTAGATGCAGATATGAGAAAGTATAGGATCCATTTGTCTCCATATCCTAATATGAACACTCGCACCCTACAACAATGAATTACTAGAAAGTCGGCCCTAGGAGCGCACCGAGGAGAGAGAATTCTACCGACACGACCCCACCAAGTTCACCGGGTGAGTGGGAACCGCTATGATGTCCATTCCAGTTGGAATAACAGTTTAACTTTGAAAACTATTTTCTCAGAATTAGCATCCCCTGACTGGGTGACTCTACTTAAAACATTTAGGAGCTAATTCTGGGCTTAGGCTCGAGATGCTAGTGGGTCCAAGGCCGGTGGATACGAGCATTGTAAACCCCGCACTTTTGAGTTAAGGAAAACCAAGAAAATAACCGGTTAAACTGAGTAAGAAAACCAAGCCGATTTACAAACCCGATCATTTGGGAACAAGCAATTTGGAAATTTAAAAATTTCGGGTGATCCAAAGGGTTCATTAAACCTTGGAAAAAAAACTTAAGACAAATTAAAAGAGAAAAACCAAATTGGTTTAGGTGAATGAGAATCCATAACAACTTTAAAGTTAAGTGTGCTTGCTCTAGAGTAGTGTGAGGATGGGTGACCTCCTGGGAATTGTGATTTTTTTTTGTAACCCGAACTTTCAGTCAAATAGCCATAAATTAATATATATTTAATTATTGTAATTAATATCAATAATTTAATACCTAAATTAAATAATTATTGGAATTAATACTAATAATTTATGGCAATATTAATACTAGTAATAAATCTCTCCCATTTAATACACAGTTTTACACCTATATAAAGAGGTCATCCCCATTCATTCTCCTCACACTCGAACACACACTCTCTCTACTGCTCCATTTCCTGGTGAAACTTAAACCAGAGCTTCGATTTGAACATTTTTCTTAAACTCGGAAGGAGAGGTCGGGCCCTTTAGAACCAAGGAGAAGTCAGCTATCTGATATCAAACTCCAATCAATCCGAAAATCACTAGAGAAGCGCCGACATGATGGAACAGTGAAGCAGCTCCGACGGACCGAAGCTGCCTGTTTCGGCCAAGTTGAAATTGGCCATTTCGAGCCCTCCTCAGGCCAAACCAAGCCTTCCCAACACTTCCTCAGCCCTCCCACGGCTGAATTAGGACTGAAAAGTAAGCCAACTCGGCTCCCTTCTTCATTCTTCATTCTACAATAATTGCTTTCAATCTATGTGTCGATTACTTTGCTTGGGAAGGTTCACTCCATCCAGTTTTGTTCATTATCTTTGGCTGTCCGCCGTTACTAGTTTTCCTCTTTCTACATGGTTCTCCTATTCTCTCCAAACATGTCATAATGCACCATTACAGTACTTCCTTTCTTGGAAAACATTTTCTAAATAAGGGTTGGTTCTATTTCCTCTTAATTGGGATACACATGTCTTTCCGAGGCTTCCTTCCTCGGTAGGATTCTTTGCCTTTCCCCTGACATTCTTTTCTTACATTTGCTCTAGGGGATTTCTACCCTTAAACGACATCCCTTGATGTCGTCTTCTCCTATTTACCATTACTCCTCTAATCTTTTAGGTACATCTTTTATGCTCTATTTGCATCCTTATTCGTACCCAGTACCTGTCTATTTCTTTAGGGAGCGTACAAGTCTTCCTTGTTTCAGGATCATTATGGGAGAGGCTTGCCTATTCCTTTCTTGGCTTGAGTTTAGTCGTATCCTTCTTTTCCCGAGTATTTGACCTTTCTGCCTCTCTCTTCTTTGTTGGAACTTACATTATGGCTTTCCCGAGTATTTGTTCGTTAACTACTTTGCCTCCACCATTTGTTTGGTCTAAGTTTCTTAGCAGCTGTTTCTCGAGTCCTCCTGTCCTTAACATCCATCTCACTGACCTTTTTAGGGTGCAGTCCCTTCTACTTCCCGATCTTCCTTAGGGTGTCATTTGTTCCCTCTGACTATCTTGTTGTAACGACTTGCTTTCTCTTGTCTTGTTGGTCCGAACTTCCTATTTGACATAGTTGCTTTTTCCAATGTGATTTATTCCTATAATCCCAATACGTCCCGTTTGTCATCAAATGTTCGTCTTGTCTTCTCTTGTGGATGCACTCCTTTTTTTGCTCCTAAATGGTTTGGATTTTCTTCTTAAAGGGGAAATTCTCTTCAGCTATCCTTTGTTCCATTTGTAGTTTTATTGAGGTCCTACCTTTACCCCTTTTTCCTTCTTACCACTTTGCTAAGATTTTGAAGAGTTTCCTCTTATTTGTGGTTGCAAATGGAGTCATGTTTCTTGGGATGGTATCCTTTCGGATTTCCTATAGTTGTGGGGTGTTTATTCTTGGAAAATATTGTCCTGACTCCTGGCGATGTGGGATAGTTTTTCACTTCGTGTCCTATTCCCCTCTAGGTTAACTTGATTCCTGTCCTTTGTAGGGTTGGGCACTTCTCTACGCAGTGTCCCTATCATTCATGCTTGTAATTACATGAACATAAGTGGTTCCTCCTGGCGTTTTCTTGGAAATTGTTAGTTTTAGTGCTCCTTCATCCTTAAGTCCGGATATCGTAAGAGTTTTTTTTTCTTTTTGGAGTCTTCCTTGAAGATCACATCATTTGAGGGACAGGGTTTTTAGGAATTTAGAGTACTTTATTAATAGAGTAGTATAGTATGTTGGGATTTTGGCCCTATTACAGAAAACGGTCACCAAATAACTAGGGAGCTACGAGATTCTTGATAAGCATCCTCCTATGTAAGGTTATATGCCCCATTTTATGGTTTCACGCTTGGCTTCCTTTATACTTAGAGTTGTGACCTCAATAGGTCCTGTCACCATTCTCTGGGATACTTTCTCATTTGCTCTTTTGAGATTCTTGCCATGCTTTAGGCATTTGGGAAGCTTCTAGGGTTGTCTTCCTACGAAGATAAGGTGTTGAGTAAAGCCATTCCTAATTTTCTTGGTTCCTCTCCTAGGAGCCATCTGAAAATTTTAGGATAAATCCTATTAGTTACAATATTTTATAGTATTGATTATGTATTCGAGGAAACAGGCTCTGATACCACTCTAGTTGTCACGCCCCGACCCGATTTGGTCAGATCCCCGTGATCAACCCACCACTCTCCCGGTTTATTAAAGGGTTTCCCCTTATCGTAAACCGTAAAGAGTAAGGCGTCCTTTAACTTGCACCTTTTTCCTGGAATAGCATAATCAAAACTATATGAAATTTAAAACTTTACATACCTGTGTTACAGGCATCTTAGTTGACGGTCTTTAAGGGGAGGCTTTCCGGGATTTCCTAAAAGGGATATAAGGGAGGGGGTGAGTACGACTACTCAGTGAATGGGTTTTTAAAAGCTTTTGACTTTTAAGAAAAATATTTATATGGAGTGTGTCAGACTCCTTTGTTTTCAAAAATCCCATCATTTAAAAATTTGGAATTTTCCATTTTTTCTTAGTTACCACGGTGTGTCATCACTCAACACACATCCTTCATCATGAAGGTTACACACATTCGCAAGTCAGTATCACTACTGAACCCGCTAGTGGCTTCGGAGCGACTTTTCCTGCCACCTGGATAGAAGTACGACCACTTATACCCTAGGAATGAGTGGATGTACGTGACATTCTACCCACAATCCCGAAATCACTTCTTCATGTCCGTATGAGGACAGAGACCTCATCCTGTCCCCACCTCGGTCTCATGCGCTTCGTACTACTCCAGATTTCGCACAGACACCTGGAACGACGAACTGCTCTTATAGCCACCAAGTCGTCCAGTGCCCTTAGGAGGTATCACTACCCCTCATGGGCATCTTGATGATCCCGTACTCATAGTGCATGCACAAACAATGTTTTCTTATATTGCCATGTAATCTATGGTGCCACTAGTCCAATGGCCCCAACTCTCAACTCAACCCGCAGCTGTTTGTCTTGACTAGTCCGTCAACCTATCATGTCGCACTGCCGCTAGTTAACTGAGCATGTCGGTCCTATCTTGGTACCATGGCCAAACAATGCACTTATTAAGTTTTATGGCACATATATCATGTTCATTTATGAGCTCCTGCTCGTGCCAACTAGCCTTGGGCCCACTGTACGAGATTTTCAAAATCGGGCATTTAGCCCCCAAGTTCCAAAATCGAGGCCCCCGGCCTATTAGAGCTATTCGAGCTCCCGTCGAGATGGTCTCCCAAATTGTTTAAGCATTGGCACACAGTCAAGGGAGAGCACTTCCGACAAAAATAGGTTTTTACTGTCCATCATACCGACCGGTATAAGGACATCTCCGTTCATAACCGATGAACGGGTTTTCAACTTCCTTCGAGGAAGTCTCATCATACCAACCGGGTATGATCTACTTACAACCTGTAAGTAGTTTTTTTCGCATAACTTTCACATCACTTTCTCTAACTAGTGATGATTAAAATACCACTAAACAGTGGATTTTTATATCGATGCACTTATTATCCCCAACCGGGTATGATGTTAGTAAACCCACTCACAACCGGTAAGTGGTTTTTAACTTTAAACTGTGCTTATCATTCCAACCGGGTATGATGTGAATAACTCACTCACCCGTTAATGCCGTGAATTCCACTAAACTAGTTCTTTGTATTCACGCTAGCTTGTCCTTGCTGGCGTTCCCGGTATTTAACATTCCTACACGATATGAACAACCTTGTTCATTATTACTTAGCATAACAGCCTTCATTCATTAATGAATGAGAAAACCCAAACTTTTAGTTATTTGCAATTAGGTCCCTAAAGTTATTTCTCTTTAACTTTAAGTCCCTAATGTCGGTTTTTCCTTAAATTGAGTCCCGTAACTTTTAAAATTTATCGTGGGACCTCAATTTATTCAATTTCACCAAAAAGGGGTTTAATTTTCCAAATTTCCAATTTGGTTCCCCAATTTTTCCAAAATTACCATTTTGCCCTTCTTTCACAAAAATGGTAAGTTTTTCCCCAAAATTTCCAAAATTCCTCAATTGGTCCTCCAACATTATTTTCATGCCCAATTGACCCTCAATTTCTTAAAATTGTATTTTGGCCCCTTTGAATTTCGAAAATCCCCAAATTTTCCCCCAATTTCAACTCTTCAACATTACCAAATTTGATTTCATCAAATTAACCGATCAAACACTTCTAATTATTGAAATTGGAGTTGAAATTGACTTCTTGTATGTTCATACGATTCTAAGAAACTTTGAATCACAGATTTTAACGTCGGAACGAGCTCAAACAGAGCTTCGATTACTCACCGGTGAAGGCACGACAGTCCGAGCTTTCGATCTGGGCAGATAGGTCTCGTCCTGAGGTTTATCCTAAAATCAAGTATTGTATCAATTGATGCGAAATTGGATTAGAATTTCGTCATTGAAATTCGGTCGACTCTCTCTCTAGCACCGATCGAAAATTATAAAGGGGAGCCGAATTACCTTTCGGTCCTAATTCGGCCGTGGAAAGGTTGAGGAAGTGTTGGGAGGGTTTGGTTTGGCCTGAGGAGGGCTTGAAATGGCCGATTTCAGCTTGGCCGAAATAGGGCAGCTTCGGTCCGTCGAAGTTGCTTCACTATTCCATCATGTCGGCGCTTCTCCAACGATTCTCGGATTGACTGGATTTTGCTATCAGATAGATGTCTTCTCCCCGGTTCTAAAGAGCCCGACCTTTGTTCAAGTCAAAGCCCTGGTTCGAGCTTTACCGAGAAATGGAGCAGTAGAGAGAGAGAGAGAAGTGTTCAGGTGTGAGGAGAATGAAATGGGGATGACCTCTTTATATAGTCGTAAAACCCGTGTATTAAATGGGCGAGATTTATTACTAGTATTAATATTGCCATAAATTATTGGTATTAATTCTAATAATTTAATTTCGGTATTAAATTATTTGTATTAATTTTAATAATTAAATATATATTAATTGATGGCTATTTATGATAAGCCATAAGGTCAATTGATGGCTATTTATGATAAGCCATAAGGTCACTCATCCTCACACTACTCTCAGGTAAGCACGCTTAACTTTGAAGTTCTTATGGAATCTAGTTCACCTGAACCAATTTGGTTTTTGTTTTCTAGTTTGTCTTAAGTTTCTTTTCCAATGTTTAATAAATCCTTTGGATCAACCGAAAGTTGTAAATTTTCATATTGCTTATTCCCAAATGTAAACCAGTTTGGTTTTCTTATTCGGTTTGACCGGTTCTTTTCCCGGTTTTCCTTAACTCAAATGTGCGGGGTTTACAATACATGTGCCATAAAACTTAATAAGTGAATTGTTTGGCCATGGTACCAAGATAGGACTGACATGCTCAGTCAACTAGTGGTAGTGCGATATGATAAGTCGACGGACCAGTCAAGACAAACAACTGCAGGTTGAGGTTGAGAGTCGAGGTCATTGGACCAGTGGCACCACATATTACATGGCTTGATAAGAAAATATTATTTGTGCATGCACTATGAGTACGGGATCATCAAGATGCCCATAAGGGGTAGTGATGTGTCCTAAGGACCCTGGACGACCCGGTGAGTATAAGGGCAGATCATCGTTCTAGGTGTCTGTGCGAAATTTGGAGTAGCACCAAGCGCATGAGACCGGGGTGGGGACAAGATGAGGTCTATGTCCTCATATGGACACGAAGAAGCGATTTCGGGATTAAGGGTCGGATGTCGCGTACATCCACTCATTCCTAAGGTAGAAGTGGTAGTACTTCTATCCAGGTGGCCGGTAAAGTCGCTCCGAAGCCACTAGTGGGTTCAGTAGTTGTACTGACCTGTGAATGTATATAACCTTCATGATGAAGAATGTGTGTTGGGCAATGACACACCATGGTAACTAAGAAATGATTGAAAAACTCAAATTTTTAAATGAAGGGATTTTGAAAGGAAAGGAGTTTGGCACACTTCAATAATAATTGTTTTCTTAAAAGTCAAAAGCTTTTGAAAACCCATTCATTGAGTAGTCGTACTCACCCCCTCCCTTATATCCCTTTCAGGAAATCTTGTAAAGCCTACCCTTAAAGACCATTGACTAAGATACATGTAAGACAGGTATGTAAAGTTTAAAATTTCATGCAATTTTGATTATGCTATTCCAGGAAATGGTGTAGGTTTTAAAGGACGCCTTTCTCTTTACGGTTTATAATAAGGGGGAACCCTTTAATAAACTGGGAGAGTGGCGGGTTGATCACGAGGATCCGATCAAACGGGGTCGGGGCGTGACAGGCATGGACCCATCCAAAACAAGCATGTGATATATGAGGCTAAAAGACCTAAATAATGGGAATTTGCATGATACCCATCGAGCCCAGTTGAGTTGTCAAGCCTGTTGGGTCGAACCGCTGTTTTGCCGAAGCCAGGTCATCAAACCTGTTGGGCTAGTACACGTGGTGAGGCCGAAGCCAAGCTGACAGACCATTGTACGAGAGGGCCAAAGATAATGGCTATAATTCAAAAGGCTTGTTGATTGTGCATGCACTGTGATGTTCGGGCTATTAGGACACTTGAAATGAGGTAGTGATGGAACCCAAGGAATGCTGGATGACCCAAGGAGCATAAGGGCAGTGCCGTCATTTAGTAGGTCGCAAAGCCAAGGAGCTTCCTGCGCATGGATACCAAGGCAGTAAGGGGAATGACGTCTTGTCCCATTAAGCGGACATGGTGGAGAAATTTGGGAGTTTGGGGTCAGACTATTGATGTCTGCATAAACTCTGGGTAAAGGCCGCAACCCTCTATTAGGGTGGACAGTAAAGGTGCTCTGGTCCACAAGTGGCGTAGTCGATGACCGGTCTACGAATGTGTGATCACTCCTATGAGAAGAGGACGACTATTGATCATGTGATTGTGTGAAATAACAAAAATAGATTAAATTCAAGATAGAAAAGATGAACTCAAGTAAAATGTTATAGTAGTTTCCCTCACTAAGTGTTGTACTCACCCCTCCCTCCACCCTTTTTAGGACATCACCCAGATAGGAAGTTTCGGACGCGCTCATGCCCTCAAAGTATTCTTTCTACCCCTAACTTAAAGTAAGGGTTCAAACATGAACACGCCTTCAACTTTCTTGCCCCATTCGGGTAGATATACTTAAATGATACATGGAAAGGTGACGAGTTGATCACGAACTCCGACCAAACTACGTCGGGGCGTGACATTAAATATCACTAAAAATGTAAGTATCTACAAAAAATATTATGAAGTGTCTAAATAACGAAAAAAAAAATATAGTAACATAGTTTTAAATAAACTAAAAAAATAGTAATAAATACTTAAAATAAAATACTATAATATACACTTTGTTTAAAATAAAACATTTAAAAGCACATTAAACCAAAAAAGTGTGAGACAAATAAACTAAAAATAAAACATAGTAAGATACACTTAGAGAAACACAAAAAATCGTAAAAAAATACTTGAAATAAAATAATTTTCCAAATATCATAAAAAACATAATTAAACACAAAAAATATATGAGATTGTTTGATACACAAAAAGGGTAAAAAATCAATGAAAACAACCAAAAATAGTGTGAAACATGAAAAACAAAAATAGTAATAATCAACCAAAATAATTCAAAAGTATGAGATACTAAAAATTAAAATAAAATTGTAAAATTAATTAATAAAAATTTTTGGTAACACTAAAAATGTAAGTAAACACCAAAATTTTAAAAAATTACCTAAATAAGCAATAAAACAAAGTGTCCAAATAAAAAAATGTTAGAAATATGAAAAATAGTAATAAATAAATAAATAAAATATTGTAAGATACATTTAAAAAATAACAAAAATACAAATAAATATTTAAAAAACCATCAATGTCCAAAAATGATAAAAACAAATCCTACAAAACAAAATTAAACACAAAAATATATGGGATTATTCTATACATAAAAGTGATAAGAATCAATGAAATCAATAAAAATATTTTCAAATATGCAAAACAATAATTAAATGCAAAGTACAAAATGAATTACTAATATAGAATGCCAAACTAAGAAACAAACCAAACATAAAAAATACCGAGCAAAGCCTATACGACAAACAAAATTTATAAAAATAAATTAAAATAAAGACCACAAATAGGAAAAAAAAACTACTTAAAATTACACAAATTTGTAAAAGTAATAAATGACACTCAAAATAAAAACTTAACACCAAAATGTAAATAAACATAAAATTTTTTTAAAAATGCCTATATAATTAAAGAAACATAGTAACACATTATAATAAACTACATAAATAGTAAAAACACATAAAATAACAAGAAACTCTAAACATAAATAAGAAATATGCAAAATATCAAAAACATAAAAAATAGCATGGATCGTTCATAATATAAAAATAAAAAGAAGCCCTCAAATATATCCAAAATATAATGAAATACTTAAAGACAATGTAATCATTAAAAAAATTACAAATATTATTAGGAAAAATAGTAATCAAAACCAAAAATGTAGGAAATAAAAAATAATTAAAAAAATTTAATGACAAAAAAACATTGTATAATAAATTTAAATAAACACCAAAAATAGTAATAAATACTTAAAGTTAAAAAAAACCTAAAAATAATAAGAAAATCTAAAAAACACAAATAAACAACAATTATAGTTGAAATTATTCAAGACTTAAAATGGTTTTATTAAATGAAAATAATACAAAATAGTAAGAATCACTAAAAAATAAAATACAAACCACAAAAAGATTTACTAAAAATACTAATAAGTGATATTAAACACTAAATTAAACACAAAAAATATAGTAAAAAACACGCAAATAATCAATAAAAAATCTTACAATCCATTTAAACATACAACTTAGATAATAAGATATGTATAATAAATAAAGAAACTCCAAAAAAAGTAAGAAATTCTAAAAGACCACTAAGAAATGATAAAATTGTATGAAACACTAAAAATACAATAAAAATAAAAATAATAAATGATAAAAATATTAAATAAAATAGCAAGTGAAAAAATATTTATGGAAATACAAAACATATAAAGAAACAAATAAATGAATTTGAAACTATTGTATGATAAATTTAAATAAATACCAAAAATAGTAATTCAAACTAAAAATATAAAATAATTTACTAAAAATAAAAAAACACAAAAAAAAATATAACAACAATATTTGAGATCGTTCAATACACAAAAATGATAAGCCTCAATTAAAACAACAAAAAAATATGAAATATACAAAATAATAATTAAAAGTCAACAATAAAAAGAATTACTAAAATAGTAAATCAAACACAAAAAGACATAGAAACCCTAACTAACAAGAGATATGGATTCAAAAGAACAGTGCACATAGTAAAGAGATAAAATTTCATTAACTTGCAAAATTAATAAGTGACACTAAAAAATACAACGAAACATAAAAAATATTTTAGACTATTTAATACAAAAATGGAAAGAATCAATCAAAACAACTCGTGAGACAATTAAAAATACAATAATAATAAATAATAAAAATATTGAGAAGTGCCTAAATAATGAAAAAAGCATAGTAACATAGTTTTAAATAAACCGAAAAATAGTAATAAATATTTAAAATAAAATATTGTGATATACACTTTGTTTAAAATAAAACATTTAAAAGCACAGTAAACTAAAAAAGTATGAGACAAATAAACTAAAAATAAAATATAGTAAGATACACTTAGAGAAACACAAAAAATAGTAATAAATACTTGAAATATAATAATTTTCCAAAAATCATAAAAAAAACACTCAAAACACAATTAAACAAAAAATATATGAAATCGTTTAATACACAAAAAGGGTTCAAATCAATGAAAACAACCAAAAATAGTATGAAACATATAAAACAAAAATAGTAAGAATCAACCAAAATAACCCAAAAAGTATGAGACATTAAAAATTATAATAAAATTTAAAATAAATTTATAAAATTAATTAATAAAAAATTTTGGTAACACTAAAAATATAAGTAAACACCAAATATTTTAATAATTATATAAATAAACAATAAAACAAAATGTACAAATAAACAAATTCAAAAATACGAAAAACAAAGTGTCTAAATAAACAAATAAATAATAAAATATTTTAAGATACATTTAAAAAATGACAAAAAATACAAATAAATATTTAAAATACAATTAGTGTCCAAAAATGATAAAATAAATCCTAAAAAATAAAATTTAACACAAAAATGTAGGGGATAATTCAACACAAAAAAATGGTAAGAATCAATGGAAACAACAAAAATAGTTTGAAATATGCAAAACAATAATAATAATTAAATGCAAAACATAAAACGAATTACTAATATAAAATGCCAAACTAAGAACCTAACCAAACACAAAAAAATATCAAGAAACACATAAATGACAAACAAAATTTATAAAAATGAATTAAAATAAATATCATAAATAGGGAAAAAAACTACTTAAAATTACACAAATTTGTAAAAGTAATAAGTGACACTCAAAGTAAAAACTTAACACCAAAATGTAAATAAATATAAAAAATTTTAAAAAATGCCAATATTACAAAATATATATATATATAGTAACACACATTTAAATAAACCACATAAATAGTAAAAACACATAAAATAACAAGAAACTCCAAAAATAAATAAGAAATATGCAAAATACCAATAACGTAAAAAATAGCATGGATCGTTAATAATATAAAAATAAAAAGAAGCCATCAATAATATCCAAAATATTATGAAACACTTAAAAACACTTTAAACATTTTAAAAAAATCACAAATATTATTAGAAAAAATACTAAGCAAAACTAAAAATATAGGAAATAAAAAATAATTAGAAAATTTTAATGACCAAAAAAATATTTTATAATAAATTTAAATCTACACCAAAAATAGTAATAAATAAATAAAATTGAAAACCAAATATAAAAATAATAACAATAAAAAACACAAATAAACGACAATTATAGTTAAATCATTCAAGACTTAAAATGGTATTATTTAATGAAAACAATACAAAATAGTAAGAATCACTAAAAAAATAAAATACAAATATAAAAACAATCAACAAAAAGATTTACTAAAAATACTAATAAGGGATATTAAAACACTAAAATAAACACAAAAAATATAGTAAGAAACATGTAAATAATCAATAAAAAATTGTACAATACATTTAAACAAATAATTTAGATAATAAGATATGTATAATAAATGAAGAAACTCCAAAAAAAAAAAGTAAGAAACGCTAAAAGACCACTAAGAAATGATAAAATTAGTATAAATCGTTCATTACACATAAATGGAAAGAATTATTCAAAATATACAAAATTGTATGAAACAATAAAAACAAACTAAAAATCCAAAAATAAACGATAAAACAAATTAAACAAAATAGCAAGTGAAAAATATTATTTGTGGAAATACAAAACATATTAAGAAACAAATAAATGAATTTGAAACTATTGTATGATATATTTAACCAAATACAAAAAATGGTAATTAAAACTAAAAATACAAAATAATTTATAAAAAATAATAAAAAACAACAACAATATTTGAGATCATTCAATACTAAAAAATGATAAGCATCAATTAAAGCAACAAAAAAAATAAGAAACATACAAAATAATAAATAAAAGCAAACAACAAAAAGAATTACTAAAATAGTAAATCAAACTAAGCACCCAAGCAAACACTAAAAGACATAGAAATGCCTAGAAATAGTAAGATACACTTAGAAAAATAAAAAAAAAGTAATAAATACTTGAAAAATAATAATTTTCCAAAAGTCATAAAAAATACTCAAAACACAATTAAACACAAAAAATATATTAGATAGTTTGATACACAAAAAGGGTAAAAACCAATGAAAATAACCAAAAATAGTATGAAACTTGTAAAATAAAAATCATAAGAATCAACCAAACAACCCAAAAAGTATTAGACACTAAAAATTACAATAAAATCATAAAATTAATTAATACCTAAATAAACTATAAAACGAAGTGTCCAATTAAACAAATGTTAGAAATACGAAAAATAGTAAGAAAAAAATAATAAAATAATAAAATATTTTAAGATACATTTAAAAAATAACAAAAATACAAATAAATATTTAAAATAGAATTAGTGACCAAAAATGATAAAATAAATCCTAAAAAACAAAATTAAACACAAAAATATATGGGAACATTTAACATATAAAAAATGGTAAGAATCAATAAAAACAATAAAAATATTTTGAAATATGTAAAACAATAATAATAATTAAATAAAATGAACAAAACGAATTACTGATATAGAATGACAAACTAAGAAACCAAATAAACACAAAAAATACCGAGAAACGCATAACTGATAAAACAAAATTTATAAAAATAAATTAATAAGACCACAAATAAGAAAAAAAAACTACTTAAAATTACACAAATTTGTAAAAGTAATTAGTGACGCTCAAAGTAAAAACTTAACACCAAAATGTAAATAAACGTAAAAAAATTTTGAAAGTGCCTATATAAAAAAAACATAGTAACACACATTTAAATAAATCATATAAATAGTAAAAACACATAAAATGACAAGAAACTCTAAAAATATATAAGAAATATGCAAAATACAAAAAACATAAAAAAATAGGATGATCGTTCATAATATAAAAATAAAAAGAAGCCATCAATAATATCCAAAATATTACAAAACACTTAAAAATACTGTAAAAATTTAAAAAAATCACAAATATTATTATGAAAAATAATAAGTAAAACTAAAAATGTAGGAAATAAAAAATAATTAGAAATTTTTAATGACCAAAAAAATATTTTATAATAAATTTAAATAAACACCAAAAATAGTAATAAATACATAAAATTAAAAAAATATATATAAAAATAATAACAAAATCTAAAAAACAAAAACAAACCACAATTATAGTTGAAATCATTCAAGACTTAAAAATGGTATTATTAAATGAAAATAATACAAAATAGTAAGAATCACTAAAAAAATAAAATACAAATATATAAACAAACCACAAAAAGATTTATTAAAAATACTAATAAGGGATATTAAACAATAAAGCAAACACAAAAAATATAGTAAGAAACATGTAAATAATCAATAAAAAATTATACAAAACAAATATATTTAAAATACAAAACGAATTACTAATATCGAATGACAAACTAAGAGCCCAACCAAACACAAGAAATATGAGAAACGCCTCAATGATAAACAAATTTATAAAAATAAATTATAATAAAGAGCACAAATAAGAAAAAAAATCTACTTAAAATTACACAAATTTGTAAAAGTAATAAGTGACACTAATAGTAAAATCTTAACACCAAAATATAAATAAACTTAAAAAATTTTAAAAAGTGCCTATCTAAAAAAGCATAGTAACACACATTTAAATAAACCACATAAATAATAAAAACACATAAAATAATAAGAAACTCCAAAAATAAATAAGAAATATGCAAAATACTAATAATGTAAAAAAAATAGCATGGATCATTCATAATATAAAAATAAAAAGAAGCCATCAATAATATGCAAAATATTATGAAACACTTAAAAACACTATAAATATTAAAAAAATAAAAAATATTATTACGAAAAAAAGTAAGCAAAACTAAAAATGTAGGAAATAAAAAATAATTAGAAAATTTTAATTACCAAAAAAAATATTTTATAATAAATTTAAGTAAACACCAAAAATAGTAATAAATTCTTAAAATTGAAAAAATATTAAAATAATAACAAAATCTACAAAACACAAATAAAGGACAATTATAGTTGAAATCATTCGAGACTTAAAAATGGTATTATTAAATGAAAATAATACAAAATAGTAAGAATCACTAAAAAAATAAAATACAAATATAAAAACAAACCACAACAAGATTTACTAAAAATACGAATAAGGGATATTGAACACTAAAGCAAACACAAAAAATATAGTAAGAAACATGTAAATAATCAATAAAAAAAATTATATAATACATTTAAACAAACAACTTAGATAATAAGATATGTATAATAAATTAAGAAACTCCAAAAAAGTAAGAAACTCTAAAAGAACACTAAGAAATGATCAAATTAGTACGAATAGTTCGTTACACACACATGAAAAGAATTTTTCAAAATATACAAAACTGTATGAGACACTAAAAACAAACTATTAATCCAAAAATAAACAATAAAATAAATTAAACAAAATAGCAAGTGAAAAAAACTATTTATGGAAATACAAAACATATTAAGAAACAAATAAATGAATTTGAAACCATTTTATGATAAATTTAAACAAATACCACAAATAGTAATTAAACTTGAAAATACACAATAATTGACTAAAAATAATAAAAAAACACTCAAAAACACAAACAAACACAACAAAATTATTTGAGATTGTTCAATACACAAAAATGATAAGCATCAATTAAAACAACAAAAAAAAATATGAAACATACAAAATAATAATTAAAAGCAAACAACAAAAAAAATTAGTAAAATAGTAAATCAAACTAAGCACCCAAGCAAACACAAAAAGACATAGAAATGTCTACCTAACAAAAGAAATTTAGAGATAAGGATTCAATAGAATAGTACACATAGTAAAGAGATAGTTAAAATTTCATTACCTTCCAAAAGTAATAAGTGAGACTCAAAATCACAACAAAACACAAAAAATATTTCAGTTCGTGATAAAAATGGAAAGAACCAATCAAAACAACTCAAAAAAATGTGAGACAATTAAAAACACAATAACAGTTTAAAATAAATTTGTAAAAATAAATATTAATTATAACTAAAAATGCAAGTAACCATAAAAAATATTAAGAAGTGCCTAAATAACGAAAAAAGCATAATAACATACTTTTAAATAAACCAAACAATAGTAATAAATAATTAAAATAAAATATTGTAATATACACTTTGTTTAAAATAAAACATTTAAAAACATGGTAAAGCGAAAAAGTGTGAGACAAATAAACTAAAAATAAAACATAGTAAGATACACTTAGAAAAATAGAAAAAATAGTAATAAATACTTGAAATATAATAATTTTCTAAAAATCATTAAAAAAATACTCAAAACACAATTAAACACAATTAAATACAAAAAGTATATTGGTTCGTTTGATATATAAAAAGGGTAAAAATCAATGAAAACAACCAAAAATTGTATGAAACATGTAAAACAAAAATAGTAAGAATGAACCAAAACAACCCAAAAAGTATTAGACACTAAAAATTACAATAAAATTGTAAAATTAATTAATAAAAAAATTTTGGTAACACTAAAAATGTAAGTAAACACCAAAAAATTAAAGAATTGCCTAAATAAACTATAAAACAAAGTGTCCAATTAAACAAATCTTCGAAATATGAAAAATAGTAAGAAAAAATAAATAAATAATAAAATATTGTAAGATACATTTAAAAAATAACAAAAATACAAATAAATATTTAAAATATAATTAGTGACAAAAAATGATAAAACAAATCCTAAAAAACAAAATTAAACACAAAAATATATGTGATCATTCAACAGATAAAAAATGATAAGAATCAATAAAAATAACAAAAATAGTGTGAAATATGTAAAACAATAATAATAATAATTAAATGCAACACACAAAACTAATTACAAACTAAGAACCCAACCAAACACAAGAAATACATAGAAACGCCTAAATGACAAACAAAATTTATAAAAATGAATTAAAATAAAGACCACAAATAAGAAAAAAAAAACTACTTAAAATTACACAAATTTGAAAAAGTAATTAGTCACACACAAGGTAAAAACTTAACACTAAAATATAAATAAACGTAAAAAAAATTAAAAAAGTGTCTATATAACAAAAAAAAAACATAGTAACACACATTTAAATAAGACCACATAAATAGTAAAAACACATAAAATAACAAAAAAACTCTAAAAATAAATAAGAAATATGTAAAATACCAAAAATATAAAAAATAGGATGGATCATTCATAATATAAAAATAAAAAAAGCTGTCAATAATATCCAAAATATTATGAAACACTTAAAAACACTGTAAACATTTAAAAAATCACAAATATTATTATGAAAAATACTAAGCAAAACTACTAATGTAGGAAATATAAAATAATTAGAAAATTTTAATGACCAAAAAATATTTTATAATAAATTTAAATAAACACCAAAAATAGTAATAAATACATAAAATTGAAAAAAAATATAAAAATAATAAAAAAATCTAAAAAATACAAATAAACGACCATTATAGTTGAAATCATTCAAGACTTAAAAAATGGAATTACTAAATGAAAATAATACAAAATAGTAAGAATCACTAAAAAATAAAATACAAATATAAAAACAAACGACAAAAAAATTTACTAAAAATACTAATAAGGGATATTAAACGCTAAAGAAACACAAAAAACATAATAAGAAACATGTACATAATCAATAAAAAATTATACAATACATTTAAACAAACAACTTAGATAATAAGATATGTATAATAAATCAAGCAACTCCAAAAAAAGTAAGAAACTCTAACAAAACACTAAGAAATGATAAAATTAGTATGAATGGTTCGTTACACACAAATGGAAAGAATTCCTCCAAATACACAAAATTGTATGAGACACTAGAAACACAATAAAAATAAAAACATAAATGATAAAACAAATTAAACAAAATAGCAAGTGAAAAAAATTAGTTATGGAAATACAAAACATATTAAGAAACAAATAAATGAATTTGAAACCATTGTATGATAAATTTAAACAAATACCAAAAATAGTAATTAAAAATAAAAATACAAAATAATTTACTAAAAATAATAAAAAAAACACTAAAAAAACACAAGCAAACACAACAACAATATTTGAGATCATTCAATACACAAAAAATGATAAGCATCAATTAGAATAATAAAAAAATAAGAAACATACAAAGTAATAATTAAAAGTAAACAACAAAAAGAATTACTAAAATAGTAAATCAAACTAAGCACCCAAGCAAACACAAAAAGACATGGAAAAGCCTAACTAATAAATGAAATTTGGAGATATGGATTCAAAAGAATAGTACACATAGTAAAAAGATAGTTAAAATTTCATTAATTTGTAAAAGTAACAAGAGATACTCAAAATCACAATGAAACACAAAAAATATTTGGAACTGTTCAAGGTGGAAAGAACCAATCAAAACAACTCTAAAAAATGTGAGACAATTAAAAATACAATAATGATTTAAAATAAATTTGTAAAATAAATACTAAAAATATTAAATATCACTAAAAATGTAAGTAACCACCAAAAATATTAAGAAGTGCCTAAATAACGAGAAAAGTATAGTAACATACTTTTAAATAAATAAAAAAAATAGTAATAAATACTTAAAATAAAATATTGTAATATACACTTTGTTTGAAATAAAACATTTAAAAGCACAATAAACCAAAAAAATGTGAGACAAATAAACTAAAAATAAAACATAGTAAGATAGACTTAGAGAAACACAAAAAAATAGTAATAAATACTTAAAATATAATAATTTTCCAAAAATCATATAAAACACTCAAAACACAATTAAACACAAAAAAATATATAAGATCGTTTGATAAACAAAAGGTTAAAAATCAATGAAAACAACCAAAAATAGTATGATACCGGTAAAACAAAAATAGTAAAAATCAACCAAAATAACCTAAAAAGTATTAGACACTAAAAAATACAATAAAATTGTACAATTAATTGTTAAAAAATTTTGGTAACACTAAAATTGTAAGTAAACACCAAAAATTTTAAGAATTACCTGAATAAACAATAAAATAAAGTGCCTAAATAAAAAATATAAGAAATACGAAAAATAGTAAAAAACAAACAAATAAATAATAAAATATTGTAAGATATATTTAAAAAACAATAAAAATACAAATAAATATTTAAAATACAATTTGTGTCCAAAAATGATAAAACAAATTCTAAAAAACAAAATTAAATACAAAAATATAGGGGATTATTCAACAGATAAAAAATTGTAAAAATCAATTAAAACAACAAAAATAGTTTGTAATATGCAAAATAATAATAATAATTAAATCCAAAATACAAAACAAATTACTAATATAGAATGCCAAACTAAGAACCCAACCAAACACAAAAAATAACGAGAAATACCTAAATGATAAACAAAATTTTTAAAAATGAATTAAAATAAAGGCCACAAATAGGAAAAAAAACTACTTAAAATTACATAAATTTGTAAAAGTAATAAGTGACACTCAAAATAAAAACTTAACACAAAAATGTAAATAAACGTAATAAGTGACAAATAAAATAACAAGAAACTCCAAAAATAAATAAGAAATATGCAAAATACCAAAAATGTAAAAATAGCATGGATCATTCATTATATAAAAATAAAAAGAAGCTCTAAAAAATATCCAAATTATTATGAAACACTTAAAAACAATGTAAACATTTAAAAAATCACAAATATCATTACGAAAAATAGTAATCAAAACTAAAAATTTATAAAATAAAAAATAATTAGAAAAATTTAATGACCAAAAAAAACACTGTATAATAAATTTAAATAAACACCAAAAATAGTAATAAATACTTCAAACTAAAAAAATCTAAAAATAATAAGAAAATATAAAAAACACAAATAAACAACAATTATAGTTGAAATTATTCAAGACTTAAAAATTGTATTATTAAATGAAAACATTACAAAATAGTAATAATCACTAAAAAATAAAATACAAATATAAAAACAAACCACAAAAAGATTTACTAAAAATACGAATAAGGGATATTGAACACTAAAGCAAACACAAAAAATATAGTAAGAAACATGTAAATAATCAATACAAAAATTGTATAATACATTTAAACAAACAACTTAGATAATAAGATATGTATAATAAATCAAGAAACTCCAAAAAAAAGTAAGAAACTCTAAAAAAACATTAAGAAATGATAAAATTAGTATGAATCTTTCGTTACACAAAAATGGAAAGAATTATTCAAAATACACAAAATTGTATGAAACACCAAAAATACACTAAAAATAAAAAAAATAAACGATAAAACAAATTAAGTAAAATAGCAAGTGAAAAAAATGTTTATGGAAATACAAAACATATTAAGAAACAAATAAATGAATTTGAAACCATTGTGTGATAAATTTAAAAAAATATAAATATGTCAACGTGCACGCAAAAGGTGTAGAAAACGAGAGAATATTGGAGTGTTGTTTCATAACAAAAAAACAAGAGTATTTACTATAATTATCAACAAAATTAACATACTAAATGTGTCTCGTGTGTGATGTTATCGGGGGCCCAAATATCTGTATAAATCAGCTCGAAAGAGGTAAGACTTTTATGATGAGTGAGTGAAAATGGTTTTTTACTAATTTTACCACATGCACATGAATCACATAGAAATAAGAAAGTAATATTTTTCATTAGAATATGCTTGAAAAGCACATGATGAACAATAGAAAAGGCCGAGTGACCCAAGTGTTGATTCCAAATAGGATTAGAAACAACAGCACTAGCGCTTGTAGTAGGGGAAGCAGGAACTGAAGTAAGACGAGTGCAAAGATAGTACAAGCCGCCTTTACGACTACAACATAACAACTTCTGATGAGAAGATAGATATTTGAGAAAAAAGTAACTAGAATAAAACTCAAAATAACAAGAGTTATCCTTTGTAAATTGAGAGATCGACAATAAATTTAGAGAAATTTGAGTTACATAATAAATGATAAAGTTATGATGGGAAGAGATGATAATGAACCAGAGGATAAAATGGATAAACCTGTCTAGTCGCCAATCATTAGATGCTCAGGAAAAGTCGCATCATCCTATAAAGATATTTGAGAGAGGTCATTAGTAACATGAGTAGTTGCTCCCGAATCCACATACCAATCAAGGGTGTAGGCTAGTTTTGGGTGTTTAAGTTGAATGGGCCTGATGAGATGGGTTGATAGGCTTCAACTCATAAGAAGGGCAATTAATGGCTGAATTACCCTCTTAGTCACATAAATGACATGGAGGATGTGTTGTTCGCGGGTTGGGTTGTACTTCAGTCCACGTTGATGGGCTGCCACACTCATATTTTCGGAAAACAGGAATTGGGCCATCGGCCTTTTGATAGAAATGCGGATGAATGCGACCTGCATGACGAGGGGGTCTCGAGCGCTCATATGAAGAAAATTTTCTATTTTCTCTAGAGCGACGACTAGTGTTCGTTCTGGTGAATATGAGGAGGAGTAGAAGGTATAAGTAGACCCGGAAGATATGGAGGGACATAGTCCGAGCCATATTTCTAAACGCTACGTGCATCTTGGGCGAAAAGGAGGGCTTTCAGTGCATACAGCGACATTATTTCGAGTGCTAGTAACATAGCGAGGGTAAGAGCTTACCATTCCTGATCTAGCCCATCAAACATTTTGTCTTTGATCTCATGCTTAGGCTTTGGCCAACCAATTTGAGCAAAGCTAGTGGCGAGGTTAGAGGTGACAGAGAGATAGGTGGCCATGGTTTGGTCTCCCCTATAGAGTTCGCACCACTGCTGGTCAAGTATGTCCTTTTGGGCTCGGGTTTGGGAATTGTAGAGTGTCTCAAGCCGGTTCCAAGCTTCGACTGAGGTAAGTACTTTGATCACCTATAGATTCACTTCTATAGATAGTGAGGCAATTAACGTAGTTAGGGTAAATTTATCTTTGATTACACATGCTTCATATTCTGGATTAACCAGTTCATGCTTTTCAGTTTTCTCTTCGATGAATATGGTAAGCTTGGGTTGTGGCATGCTTCCATCAACATAGCTGAATAGCTGGTAAGCTTGCAACAGATTGCTAATATTGTTACGGTAGAGATAGTAGTTGTGTCATTCAACTTAATTAGTAGAGTGGGGAGTGTGCTGGGAAGAACAATTGTAGTAGATGAACTCATGATTCAGAAATTATCTTACTGTTTTGATACTTGTTGTTGCTTGACGCAAACTATGATTGTTTGCTGGAGGTGTAGCTTATGTAGAGGAGAGATTATTGTAGGTGAATATGAGGTAGGAGGGGATGTTGCCGTGAGGCTTTGATACCATAAAGAAAAGATAAAAAAGAAGATAAGATAACTAGTATTGATTGTAATTTCTGCATACCTTTTATTCAGTATTGTTGTAAATTTATACAAGTATTTCAGTATAAAAAATAATGAAATAAAATAAATTACTGATATTATTTACTTTACTATTGTGAGTAAATAAAATATTTTGTACCATTGTAATGATAATTACTTGTAATATGATTTGATTTTTTTACTATGATTTATTTTTTGCTAAAAGATTTATTTCATGCTATTAACCTTGAAATCCCATTGAATTCCTTCAAATGATTTCCTTCCGCCTATCAAGAAATCCCATTGAAGAAAGTTAAAGTCCAACTTGGCCAGAGCCAACAATTCTTCACTCTCGCAGCTTTCTTCCTCGCAGACCGAGATATGGAATCTTGCTTCAGTCCTGGCCAGCCCTTTCCAAAGGCACCGCTCGAGGGCATGGTCTACTTGGGCAGCCAGTGAATGACCTTCAATTCTCACTAGTAACGACGACCCATCATTCTTTTCGTTGTATTGTTTCATGAATCTTTGGAGACGGCTAGAACTGAAGGCCAATGCTTCATGGAGGATGTCCTCTCCATGAATCCTAAGATGACTCACCTCATAAAGCTCAGCAATCCTCTCATGTCCATGAGGGAGTCCTTTAATCTTCATGTACTTCTTCCGTCCTTAAACTTTTGAAATATATCTACAGTCAAATATTTTTTCTCTAAGAGTCAATTAGTCAGCTACATGGTAATGTAACAAAATAAATCACTTAATTATATTAGTGATGCCAAACCTTTATTTAATTTTATATTTATGTGTCAAATATTTTCTAATGAACCTGTATTATAAAATCTTTGAAAAAATGAGTCCCATTAATATATGAACACAAAACCCTTTAATATTATCTTTTTTTGCTAATGTGACATCAGTTATAGTTATTTTGGTAAGTATTTAGAAAATATTGAATTGATTATGATAATAAGTTATTTATATTATACTTTTACTAAAAATATATATTGTCAAGCAAAATATATTTATATTTATTCTAAAAATATTATAATATATATAAAGAAAATAAGGTGCAAATACGTAAGAAATCATAAAATGAAAGTCATAGGATAGAAAATAACAAATCAATTAGCTAAATAATAACAAAACCAAAGTGCATAGGCACAGACCTGGTGAAATAATGTAGCCTTGTTGTTGTAAAAGCCTGAATAAGAGAGTTGTACTATAAAGGTGGAGGTGATCAAGTAGGGCTGTAGATCTTTCATGTTCAAAGTAAATGTTTTTAATTTGCTGTAGATATTTATCCATCTCCTTCTCAAAATGATATGCTACCCCTAAACGCTGAATCTGATCAATCTGATGCAACTTCTGCACATGGTCGGTGTTGGCAGCAATCATCATATTTGGTTATGTATGCTGTCACAGTTCATCTCCAAGGAATGACATACTTCCCATACGGTTGGCCCTAACTGGCTTATAGAAATGACATTATTTTTTGGACCAAATAAATATATAGTTATTAATTATACCCATATTTTTCTAAAAATAAAATATATAATTAGAAGGCAGGATAGGTGAAATGAAATCAATTACTAATAAACACATGTTCATTTGTCACTTGCCTAAATGGTCAAACTTGTTCCTATTTCCACTATTGATTTCAAACTCATGTGCATCTTATTATGATTCAATAGTAAGAAAAAATCTTTTAAGATAAATTAACAAAAGAAGTGCATGTTTTTTTATAAAAATTCCTAATTAACATGTGATCCAGTTATTGTGAGATAATATTATTATACTATAAATGAATGTGTTAATTTTTTATAAAATTTTGGAATAGAAGTTTAAATTAAATAATAATAATAAATGTTATATATATATAAATTCATAATATTTATTAATGGTAGAAATCGTACTCTTAACAAACATAATATTCAATTATTCATTTATATTAGATAGCTGTTAAGTAGATAATTCAAGTAAATTATAAATATTATACCACGTAGAACATGTGATGAGAGTATTTTTTTTAAAAAAATTATTATTTTAAAATAAAATAAATAAAATAATAAAATAATGAAAAGAAAAGGCTATTTGAGATTCTCATATTACATAACATACACCCCACTCTCTCTTTCATTTCGTCTCCATGCATTTAGTTTGAGGGAACAACATGAACTGTCAGTTGAGTGGGAGAATAAGACACTGCATAAAAGCCTGAGCAGCAATTTGCTGCCCCTTAAAATTGGAATATTTTATTCGAGAGATGGACAGCCATCCTACGGAATGAAGGAATATGGAGAGAAAAGAATCTCTTGGAATCTACCACAAAAAGCATCCAACTTCTCGGGCTGCCCAAACTTTCCACTTGTTAGCATATCTATATCTTAATAAATATAAGATATACAGTTACCATACAACAATTCAAGTTAATTTAGAGTTTTATGGAAAATGAAATCATATAATTTAAAATTTACAATAATTTATCATGTTTTTATGCTATTAAATGAATTGTTTGGAAAAATAGTAAATGGGTACATAAACACAACGGAAGAGTTTGTAATTTTAATTTATATTATCATACTTTTTTAAATATTTAATTATCTATTTCTCATATTCATTTTAAAAATATAATTATATAATATATTTAAAATAAACTACGATAACTGAGTTTAGATATCATTTTATATTAACTCATCATTCACATAAGAAGCGCATGAATTTTGTACTCTTCATCCATTTGGAATAAACAATAAATATTTTGTACGAATAAGCTTGGGCTGCATCCAAGAAGTTGGGGGCTTATGGTGATATATTGATTCAAGAGATCCTCTCCTTTCTATATTCCTTCATTCGTCATGCATGACGTCCATCTAAAATATTCCAATTTTAAGCTGCAGCAAATTGCTGCTCAGGCTTTTATGCATTATCTTATCCTCCCACTCAACTGACCGTTCATGTTGTTCCTTAAACTGAATGCATGGAGACGAAATAAGAGATGCAAATGCGAGAGAGTGGCGTGAATCTCAAATAGCCTTTTTTTTCTTTATTTTATCTTAAAATAACACTTCTCAAAAAAATACTCTCATGACATGTTCTACATAGAATAATATATATAATGTACTTGAATTATCATCTTAACAACTATATAATATAAATGAAAATTTGAATATTGTGTTTTTAAGAGTATGATTTCTAATAATAAATAATAAATATTATGAATAATATATTTTATTATTCATGTTATTATGAATAATAACAACTATATTGTGTTTTTTCTTTATTTTATTATTATATTTATTTTATCTTAAAATAACACTTATCAAAATATTACTCTCATGACATGTTCTACATAGAATAATATTTATAATGTACTTGAATTATCATCTTAACAACTATATAATATAAATGAAAATTTGAATATTGTGTTTTTAAGAGTATGATTTCTAATAATAAATAATAAATATTATGAATAATATATTTTATTATTCATGTTATTATGAATAATAACAACTATATTGTGTTTTTTCTTTATTTTATTATTATATTTATTTTATCTTAAAATAACACTTATCAAAATATTACTCTCATGACATGTTCTACATAGAATAATATTTATAATGTACTTGAATTATCATCTTAACAACTATATAATATAAATGAAAATTTGAATATTGTGTTTTTAAGAGTATGATTTCTAATAATAAATAATAAATATTATGAATATATATATATATATGATATTTATTATTATTATTTAATTTGAACTTATATTAAAATTTTTTATAAAAAAAATTAACACATTCATTTATAGGATAATAATATTTTCTCATTTATCACATATTAATTAATAATTTTTATAAATTTGGTTAATTTACTTAAAAGATTTTTTTATTACTATACATGAGTTTAAAATCAGTAGGAACAAGTTTGATCATACAAACCAAACTCATAATATCTTGTACTTTTTATTAGTATAATTATATATATATATATATACACATTTATAATATTTTTAAAATATTCATTAACATCGTATAACTTTATGGTATGTTTGGTTTGAAAGATTTGCAGTGATTTGGATTTTAGGTATTAGGAGGTGTTTAGAGGGAAACTAAACTTAAATATTTGTGGTGAAAATTTTTAATAATTAATCATTTGTATTGAAATGAATTGAGGTAAAAGATAATTATAAAAAAATTAGAAAAATAATTTTATTTTTTAATTAAATAAAATAATTTATTTCTTACTATATATATAATTAAATTATATTAAATATATTAATTATAGTTAATTCTATTATTATATATTTATATTGTTTTAATTTTATATAAAATATTATTAATATATAAATTTATTTAAAGTATATAAGAATAAAATTAATTTATATAGATAAGAAAATAAAAATAATAATAATATAAACAATAAATTAGTGTATTAAAGTAATTAAAGGTTATTGGATCTAATTTAAATGGAGAAGTTTGAAATTATGTTATTTTACTAAACGAGATATTATTGCACCACTACAAACCACCAGCATTCAAATCTTTAAAAAACACTCAATACAAACACAATATTAGATATATGACAAATGAACATGTGTTTATAATTAATTGATTTTATTTCACCCATCATTCTAATTATATATCTTACTTTTTGGAAACATATGGGTATATTTAATAGCTATACATTTATTTGGTCCAAAAAATCAATAAAGGCTTTACTCATTTATTTACTTTTTAATATCATGTAAAGATAAAATATTATCATGTTAATTAATATATAATTCAAATCTTGTGAGTGAACCCATTTTTATTATAATATTTTTATTTTAAGAATAAATTTTAATTATTAGATTTTAAATTTAGCCTAACCAGATATGCATCCTTGCAGATGAGAGCATGAGAACCAAATTGAGGAAATTGCTGCCACCCACCATGAGAAGAAATTGCATATGATTGATCAGATTCAACTTTTAGGGCTCAAATATCGTTTTGAGAAGGAGATTGATGCATATCTCGAGGAAATTAAAAAGCTTTACTTTGAACATGAAGGATTTTAATCCCTACTTGATCACCTCGACCTCTATACCACATTCCTCTTATTTCGACTTTTACGACAAAAAAAACTACATGATTTCACCCGATACAGTGCCTATGCACTTGGTTTGTTATTATTTGACATATAAATATAAAATGAAATAATTAAGTGATTTATTTTGTTATACTAACTTGTGGCTGACTAATTGACTTTTGGAGAAAAAAAATATTTGAATGGAGATATATTTCAAAAGTTTAAGGACGAAGTACAGAAAGATTCAAAAATTCCCTCACCGATACAAGAGGATTGTTGAGCCTTTATGAGGCGAGTCATTTGAGAGTTCATGGAGAGGACATCCTCCAAGAAGCATTTGCATTCAGTGTTAGCATTGAAGGTCATTCACTGGCTGCCCAAGTAGGGCATGCCCTGGAGCGGTGCCTTTGGAAAGGGCTGGCCAGGACTGAAGAGTTGATAACTCTGGCGAAGTTGGACTTCAACTTTCTCCAGAAGCAGCATATGAAGGAAATCCATGGCATTTAAAGATGATTGATATGTTCATCAAGTTTTTAAGCTGCTCTACTTTATATATTAGAATTGTATAGATGCGTGCAATTGGATTGCTCTAAATGCAGCACAAGTTTCATAGTAAAAAAAAAAAAATAGGCCATGCAACAAGTTGTGAGACTTTGAGTGACATTAGTGGAGGTAATTTAGAGCCAACCCACCGTCAATTATTGATACATGGCCTACCCCATGCTACAAGAGTTGTAGAAAAGAGCACTTGAAACATCTTTCGATTTTTCTTTCAAAAGAGAGAGTGAGAATTGAATTGAATTGAATGAGGATTCAATATAAAAAATATCATTCGTTCATTTATATTCTCTGGTCGGATGGGGTTGTATTTTTTTTAATTTTATTTATTTATATATTTGATTTTAAATGAAATATTTATTTATTTAAATTATTATAAAAAATATAAATAATGATCGCACACAAAAAAATAATATTTTTTATTCATTTTATATTTTATGCTCATATTTTGATTTATCTACCTTATTTATTTAATGATGTGATTCTAATAGGGACATTAGGGTGATGGATCTACTTCCAATGTAGTTTTAAGACACTGTTTAATCTTCATATAATATAATGAAAGTGAAGAAGTTAGCCATGTGGAAGGACATTCTCATCCCATCCCATCTTGTAAGAAGTGTGAGCCTTCAATTATCACCTCCACACTCATCATATATGGATGACAAATTAAATATAATTTATGACAAACAACTATTGTATTTATAAGAAAATTGGGTATAATTAATTTTAAGTTTTAACTTTCAACTAAAATAAATATTTTATCTTTTACGATTATAATATTTTTTCATATATTATTAGAAATCATTCTCTTAAACTTCCAATGGTGGTACTAGATTTTAGTACTCAAACTAAACAAAATATC
Organism: Trapa bicornis; assembly: GCA_030064425.1. Lineage (NCBI taxonomy): Eukaryota > Viridiplantae > Streptophyta > Magnoliopsida > Myrtales > Lythraceae > Trapa > Trapa bicornis. Next base: position 309,426 of record CM057756.1, on the reverse strand, counting down.
AGAAAAAACATTCTCACACATAAAAATTGTAGAGAGCCATAAATAGGCTTTGCAGATTGGGCAGGTAGTGAAATTATAAGTCATATTGACAAGAAAAAAATATTTTCACTTTATAATTTATAAATTAAGTGTAACCACTTATTAATTTATTATTGGTGAAAATAAATTCGATTATTTTTATAGTATCATAATATTTTCTCATATCATTAAATGGATCTTATCAAGTATTTCCATTGTTAATGACTCACTATTTAATTATATTAGGATGCACATAGTTTAAAATAAATATTAGAAATAGATTATTAAATGTTTGAAAATTATGAAATTGTAAATCAAACTATAATAACTTGTACTTGGATGTGAGAGTATTTCGATGCCATTGAGAATCTTTTTTTTTAACAATTTGTTAATTCATTACATGCTAATTTATTGTGTCAATTTAATGATCTAAGTGCATTATTCACAATAATTGTACTTTATAAAACAAAACAGATGTAATATAACTTAAATAATAGTTGATTATTGTAAATGGTAGTAAAGAATCATAATACAATAATGTTGAGAACACTACAATATAGCTTAACTTTTCTCTTGAATAATGAAAATTTCTCCCTAATTTTTCTCACCAATAATAGTATATATATATACTATTTACTATATTAAAATATCCCATCATTTAGTAAATTAGTGATTATAAATTAAACTTGCCTGCCAATAATAACAAAATGAGTGACACATGTGAGAGAACTAATCAACACACATCACCACAATAAGAAAACTTAGCCTATATAGTTAAGGAAAATTATTCAATTTAAATATATATATTATAATTGTATCATTCATATCAATTTAAGTAAAATCATTCTACTATACACCATTTTTCCACATTTACCTTCAATTACTTGAACGTAATTATCACTCATCATTCCAAAGGTTTGGAAACTTACAAAAAAATAATATGTCAGTAGATTCCTATACAAGTAAAAGATGACGAAAAACTTGGAGACAAGCTGTTTTGATTGACGTTATCCAACTCTAACCTCCAACTTTAATAATTTTGAGATATAGTCTCTATGCCTAGACATCTATATGAGAAGTACGTGGTTTTTGTCAACTACTATTGGGAATAAACAATAACATTTTGCACAAATATGAGTATATTCAAATTATTAGCAAGTGATGCTAATAATCTATAACAATTTAGCATATGACTTCTCTCCCATAATAATCCAAAATAGAATATTCCTTTTTTATTCACAAGTATAACTACTTATAAATTTATACTTCCAAATAAAAATGTACATTTTTTGTTATAATTTTCTCTAAATTTTTTTTATAAATATAGTTAAAAGTTATACATTTTGTTTGGTACAAATTTATAATAGTAATAAATGTTATTAATTGGTGGATTTTGGGCTTAGCTAGTAGCATCTTAAGAGTAGCATTTAAGTGTTGTATCAATTATATTCATACTTTCTTTGAAATAGCTATTTGCATTTTTCTAAATCCACTATGTTGATACTCTCTATAAACACGTACACACAAGCACCATCATAAACCCCAAGTAGTTTTGTTGGTTATTGATGTGAATCCGACTAAAGAGACTACGAATTCACAAGTCCAATCAACCGAACCTACAATGGAGCTGAACAGTTCATCACCAAAAGAGATAAATAATCATTTGAGTCTACAAGAGGGCCCAATCACAAGGTCAAGGGCTAAAAGATTCAAAAAAGCTTTATATGGGCTGATTAAAGAGATTGCTGAGTATTTAAATAGAAGCCCAAATAAAGAGCCCAAGATGAGCCCAAGAGAAGGTTCAGATTTAATTAATAAGGAGAGATTTATAAATATAATAAATCTCTTAGGATAATATTAGGTAGTCAGATTAGATAAGGTTAGTTTATAACCATAATAGATTTTTTCCTCATTATGTGGGTCATTTGGTTGTTTTTCTGAGCCTATAAAAGGCATACTCCACAGCATTGGAAACACACACTTTGAAATTTATATCTTGTGAGATTTTGTCTTCTTTCTATCTTGAAAGGGCTTTTGAACTTATCAGGTTTTTACCTGTAGCGTTCAAGCAATCAAGACTTATCACCCGTGGGTTTTCTAAGAGTTCTTCTTAGAGGATTTGGGTGTGGCATCTACATATCCCATACCTTGTTTCTCACATAAACAAGGTATATTCCCTCTTTTCGCACTTGCGTCGTGAACGTCTTGGGATCGTTGCCATATTTGGTGTAGGGTGTCGTCAGCATATTGGCGAGGTTCGCATCAGTTGGTATCAGAGCACACGGTTGCACGGCAAGTTCTATACTATTTTTTTATCTAGTTCTTTTTTTATCTTCTCTACCTATTTCTATTCTCTATAAAAAAATTATCATATTCTTCTATCTATTTTCACTTCAGTAGGTTAAAAAAAAAGAGAAAAAAGCCAAAAAAAAATTCGTGCCAAAAAAAAAGAAAGCAAAAAAAGTTTGTGCTAAAAAAAAGAGCAAAAAAAAAAATTTTCGTGAAAAAAAAGGTAAAAGAAAAAAAAAGTGGCACACAATTCTATCTTATATCTCATTCTTATTCTGCTCTATCTAAGTTTATTACTTCATTTCTTTCTTCTCTATTTAAATTTTACTCTTATATCTGAGTCTACTCATACCTCCCACTTAAATTCTTTGAAATTACTTTTTGAAAACCTTTATTAATTTGTCTTGATTATTCTTCAAGTTGAACTGCTTCGTAAAAACGATTTATTTTTAAAGTTCAATTTAGATTGAAAGAAGACATTCGAGAGGAAAAAGGCAAGAGTGTTTAAATCTTTAAGAAAAAGCCAATTAAGTGTGAAAACACGAGTGATTGAAAGAAATACGTGAGTGAGCGTTTGCAAGATTCTTCTGTTATTTTTATCATTTGTAGGAACTCATGGCACAGTGATGCGAACCTCGCCAATATGCTGACGACACCCTACACCAAATATGGCAACGGTCCCAAGACGTTCACGACGCAAGTGCGAAAAGAGGAAATATACCTTGTGAGAAACAAGGTATGGGATATGTAGACGCCACACCCAAATCCTCTAAGAAGAACTCTTAGAAAACCCCGGGTGATAAGTCTTGATTGCTTGAAAGCCACAGGTAAAAACCTGATAAATTCAAAAGCCCTTTCAAGATAGAAAGAAGACAAAACTCACAAGATATAAATTCCAAAGTGTGTGTCTCCAATGCTGTGGAGTATGCCTTTTATAGGCTCAGAAAATAACCGAATGACCCACATAATAAGCTAACCTTATCTAATCTAACCACCTAATATTATCCTAAGAGATTTATTATATTTATAAATCTCTCCTTATTAATTAAATCTGGACTTCTCTTGGGCTCTTCATTTGGGCTTCTATTTGAATATTCAGCAATCTCTTTAATCAGCCCATATAAAGCTTCTTTGAATCTTTTAGCCCTTGACCTTGTGATTGGGCCCTCTTGAAGTCTCAAATAATCATTTATCCCATTTGGTGACAAAGTGTTTAGCTCCATTCCACGTTCGGTTGATTGGACTTGTGAATTTGTAAACTCTTTTGTCACATTAACATCACCAAACACCTCTAAGAAGAGCTCCTAGAAAACCCTGGTGATAAGTCTGATTGCTTGAACGCCACAAGTAAAAACTTGATGAGTTCAAAAGTTCTCTCAAAAGAGAAAAAAGACATAAGCCTTACAATAAAATTAAAATCAAAGATCTGTCTACAATGGTCTAAAGTTAGCCTTGCACTTGAGAATATTAGCAATTATCTAAATAAGGAAATAAAATATTGGGGTTGACATGCCAACCATATAGAAAATATTGCTAATATATTTCTTGATTATATCTAGAAAATATATTGTTTCCTAATTTAATCTTCTAGAAGATTTATGATAAATCTCCCACTTTAATTTCAAATTTGAATTATCTTCTTGAGATCTTCTTTTGGGCTTGAGATCTTATTGGGCTCTTCTTTTGGGATTGAGATCTTATTGGGCTCTTCTTTTGGGCTTAAAATCTTATTGGACTCATCTTTTGGGCTTCCACTTGGGTTTCTTCAATTGCTCCAATTAGTCCTTTATCAAATCTTTTAGCCCTTAACTTGTGAATCAGAGAGTGCCCAATTTGATTCATATCATGATTAGGCCCTCTTGCAGACTCAAATGATTATTCATCTCATTTGGTGACGAACTGTTCAGCTCCATTGCAGGTTTGGTGATTTGAATTTGTAGTCTCTTTAGTCGGATTCACATCATTCTCTCCCTCTTGAAAATGATTTGTCCTCAAATCTTTTTTTCCTTCATCACCTACATCAAAAGACATTAACTTATAAATATTTATGCTATTACTAACAATATATTTGCTAGATAACTTCCTGTTATAATTATTACTACCGAGTTTTAACACCTTAAATAATCCCTCTAATCTAAGAAATTTTGATAGTTTTCTATTCATAAACCATTCATTCCTCATATGTAAACTAACCCAAATCCCTGGATCAAAAACAACTTTCATGAAACTATTGTTGTAAAGATTAATATTTTGTTGAGTCTGCTGCTTTCTATCCAATGGATTAAAGCCATAGATAATCTCCATTGGTGATAACTTAGTTACTGAATAAATATAACGATTATATGCAAACACAATATGTGGTAAACATGCAGTTGAAAATAGAAGTTTTGTAACCAACACAGTATTCCAAGAAAAATTAAGCAATTTAGTATCAATGATTGTATACAAAATGTACCTTTCAGATAATGTATGAGAAACTACATTTTTCATACCTTGCTTACACTTGATCACATAACCGGATGTATAAATGAATTCTACCCACCTTGCATGATACTCATTCATCTTGGTATACTGATGCGAACCTTGCCAATATGCTGACGACACCCTACACCAAATATGGCAACGATCCCAAGACTCACGACGCAAGTGCGAAAAGATGGAATATACCTTGTTTATGTGAGAAACAAGGTATGGGATATGTAGACACCACACCCAAATCCTTTAAGAAGAACTCTTAGAAAACTCCAGGTGATAAGTCTTGATTGCTTGAACGCCATAGGTAAAAACCTAATAAGTTCAAAAGCTCTTTCAAGGTAGAAAGAAGACAAAACCTCACAAGATATAAATTCTAAAGTGTGTCTCTCCAATGCTGTGCAGTATGCCTTTTATAGGCTCAGAAAACAACCGAATGACCCACATAATGAGGAAAAATTCTATTATGGTTATAAACTAACCTTATCTAATCTAACTACCTAATTTTATCCTAAGAGATTTATTATTTTTATAAATCTCTCCTTATTAATTAAATCTGGACCTTCTCTGGGGCTCATCTTGGGCTTTTCATTTGGGCTTCTATTTGAATATTCAGCAATCTCTTTAATCAGCCCATATAAAGCTTCTTTGAATCTTTTAGCCCTTGACCTTGTGATTGGGCCCTCTTGAAGTCTCAAGTGATCATTTATCCCATTTGGTGACAAAGTGTTCAGCTCCATTGCAGGTCTGGTTTATTAAACTTGTGAATTCGTACTCTCTTTAGTCGGATTCACATCAGTATCTCATCAGGAAAGACATCGTTAAATTCCTGCAAAACAGTCATAATATTGCTCGGCAAGGATTTGACAAGATAGTTAGTACTCAAAAAGGCGTCCTTGTACATAAATACAATAAGAGCCTGATGTGAAAGTAAAGCTCGCTTGATCTCACTTTTTCTTGCAATAAAATTGCTTTTACTCTCTTTTTTTTCAACTCCGATATTTCTCCTTTCTTTCTTTCTTCTAATTTCTTTTTCAGTTGATCCTCAAAAACTTGCCTTGGAGTCAATGGTACAAGAGATATTGGTCTCTCATTCATCACAAAAGAGTACCTATTAGTGAATCCATCATGCATAACTTGACGATCAAACTGCCAAGGTCGTCCCAAAAGTATATGGCACGCGTGCATTGGTACCACGTCACATAGTATTTCATCTTGATATTTTCCAATAGAAAATGCAACCAACACTTGTTTGGTTACCTTGAGTTCACCTTTGTCGTTTGGCCATTGTAGTCGATAGGGCTTCGGATGCTTTAAGGTTGGTAATGCCAATATCTCCACCAGCTCAGTGCTAGCTACATTAGTGTAGCTTCCCCCATCTATAATAACACAGCAAACCTTATTTTTCACACAACAACGAGTATGAAATAAGTTTTAACGTTGATATTTTTCTTCTTCTTGGGCTTGAACACTAAGAGTTCGCCGTGCAACCAACAATTCCCCTTCTTCTGCATATTCATCAGCATCTTCAAGTGGTGGCATCCCTGGATCGATATCGTCTTTTTCATCATCGGTCTCAATCTCACCATTGCCCGCTTATTTGGGCATTGACTTGCAATGTGACCCCTGCCTTGGCATCGGAAACACTTAATATCACGAGTTTTGGGAGTTGTGATATGGGTGTTACCTTGATTTTGGGCCACAGCCTGCTTGGTTGTCTCTTTTAGTGGAGCATGCTGAGGTTGAGTTGACTGACTCTCAAATCGCCTTGAGGATGGTTTCCATGAGTTTGAAGAACCATTGTTTAATCCTCTTTTGTGTAAACTCTTTCTCTTCAATTGTTGTTCAACCTTGATAGCTTGATGTACTATATCTTGGAGCTCAACATGATATTGCATTTCCACCACGTCAGCTATCTCATGGTTTAGACCATGCAAAAATCTCGCCATTGTTGCATCTCTGTCTTCCTCCACATTTGCTCGAATCATCGCAATCTCCATCTCCTTGAAGTATTCGTCGACGCTTCTTGATCCTTGGGTAAGCCTTTGGAGTTTATTAAACAACATCCGGTGATAGTGGCTGGGAACAAATCGTCGTCGCAATCAAGGTTTAAATAGAGAATCAAGACAAATCAATAAAGGTTTTCAAAATGTAATTCCAAAGAATTTAAGTGAGAGGTATGAATAGACTCAGAAATAAGAGTAAAATTTAAATAGAAAAGAAAGAAATGAAGTAATAGACTTAGATAGAGCAGAATAAGAATGAAATATAAGATAGAATTGTGTGCCACTTTTTTTTTTCTTTTGCCTTCTTTTCAAAAAAAAATTTTCGCTCTTTTTTTTAGCACGAACTTTTTTTGCTTTCTTTTTTTGGCTTTTTTTTCTCTTTTTTTAACCTACTGAAGAGAAGATAAATAGAAGAATATGATAATTTATTTTTATAGAGGATAGAAATAGGTAGAGAAGAAAAAAAAAGAACTAGATAAAAAAATGGTATGGAACTTGCCGTGCAACCGTGTGCTCTGATACCAACTGATGCGAACCTCGCCAATATGCTGACGACACCCTACACCAAATATGGCAACGATCCCAAGACGTTCACGACGCAAGTGCGAAAAGAGGGAATATACCTTGTTTATGTGAGAAACAAGGTATGGGATATGTAGACGCCACACCCAAATCCTCTAAGAAGAACTCTTAGAAAACCCCTCGGTGATAAGTCTTGATTGCTTGAACGCCACAGGTAAAAACCTGATAAGTTCAAAAGCCCTTTCAAGATAGAAAGAAGACAAAACCTCACAAGATATAAATTCCAAAGTGTGTGTCTCCAATGCTGTGGAGTATGCCTTTCATAGGCTCAGAAAAACAACCGAATGACCCACATAATGAGGAAAAAATCTATTATGGTTATAAGCTAACCTTATCTAATCTGACTACCTAATATTATCCTAAGAGATTTATTATATTTATAAATCTCTCCTTATTAATTAAATCTGGACCTTCTCTTGGGCTCATCTTGGGCTCTTTATTTGGGCTTCTATTTGAATATTCAGCAATCTCTTTAATCAGCCCATATAAAGCTTTTTTGAATCTTTTAGCCCTTGACCTTGTGATTGGACCTTCTTGTAGACTCAAATGATTATTCATCTCTTTTGGTGACGAACTGTTCAGCTCCATTGCAGGTTCAGTTGATTGGACTTGTGAATTCGTTGTCTCTTTAGTCGGATTCACATCAATTTCTTAAGATTTCTTAGCGTTTCCTATGGTTTTGTAGGGTTTTTTTAGGGTGTCTTAGCGTTTCTTAGTGTTTCTTAGTGTTTCTTAGGGTTGTTAGTGTTTGCTTAGCATTTTTTTGGGTTTCATAGGGTTTTTGAGTGTTTCTTAGCCATTCTTAGCATTTCTTAGAGTTTTCGAGGGTTTTGTAGAGTTTCTTAGAGTTTTTTTAGCGTTTCTTAGGGTTCTTAGCATTTCTTAGAGTTTTTTAGTGCTTACTTAGCCTTTTTTTATTATTTATTAGGGATCCTTAGGGTTTCTTAGCGTTTGGTATTGTTTCTTAGCATTTTTAGTTTTTTTTTTGCGTTTTTAAGGTTTCTAAACGTTTTTTAGGCTTTCTTAGCATTTCTTTGGGTTTTATGTATGATTTTATACAGTTTCTTAGCGTTTCTTAGGATTTATTGGGGTTTCATATCATTTCCTTAGGTTTCTTAGTTTTTTTTTATCGTTTACTAGGGTTTCGTAGTATTTCTTACCGTTTCTTAAGTTTTATTTGTGTTTTTTTATGTTTGAAAGGGTTTTTGACTGTTTCTTATCCATTCTTATCATTTCTTTATCGTTTCTTAGCATTTCCGAGGGTTTTGTAGGGTTTCTTAGTATGTGTTTGTGTTTTATTGGGTTTCTTAGTTTGTTTTAGCATTTCATAGGGTTTTTTTTAGTGATTCTTTGCATTTTTTTGTGTTTCTTAATGTTTTTAGGGTTTCTTAGTATTTTTTAGGGTTTTTTTGGCACTTCTTAAGATTTCTTAGAGTTTCCTTTGGTTTTGTAGGGTTTTTTAGAGTGTCTTAGCGTTTCTTAGGATTCTTATTGTCTTCTTAGCGTTTCCGAGGGTTTTGTAGGGTTTCTTAGCATGTGTTTGTGTTTTATTGGGTTTCTTAGTGTGTTTTAGCGTTTCATAGGGTTTTTTTAGCATTTTTTAGCGTTTCTTGGGGTTTCTTAATGTTTTTTAGGGTTTCTTAGCATTTCTTAAGATTTCTTAGCGTTTCTTTGGGTTTTGTAGGGTTTTTTAGAGTGTCTTAGCGTTTCTTAGGGTTGTTAGTATTTTCTTAGCATTTTTTTGGGTTTCATAGGGTTTTTAAGCGTTTCTTAGCCATTCTTAGCATTTCTTAGAGTTTCTTATTGTTTTCGAGGGTTTTGTAGGGTTTCTTAGAGTGTCTTAGTGTTATTTTAATGTTTCTTAGGGTTCTTAGCATTTCTTAAGTTTTTTATTGTTTACTTAGCCTTTTTTATTATTTATTAGGGATCCTTAGGGTTTCTTAGCATTTTTAGTGTTTTTTTTTGCGTTTTTAGGGTTTCTAAACGTTTTTTTGGGTTTTTTTTGTATGATTTTATACAGTTTCTTAGCGTTTCTTAGGATTTATTGGGGTTTCTTATCATTTCCTAGGGTATCTTAGCTTTTTTTATCGTTTACTAGGGTTTTGTAGCATTTCTAACCGTTTCTTAAGGTTTATTAGTGTTTATTAGGGTTTTTGACCGTTTCTTATCGATTCTTATAATTTCTTTATCGTTTTTTAGCATTTCTTAGGGTTTCTTAGCATTTCTGAGGGTTTTGTAGGGTTTCTTAGCATGTGTTTGTGTTTTATTGGGTTTCTTAGTGTGTTTTAGCATTTTTAGGGTTTTTTAGCGATTCTTAGCATTTTTTAGCGTTTCTTAGGGTTTCTTAATGTTTTTTAGGGTTTCTTAGTATTTTTATTGTTTGTTTTTTAGACATTCTTAGCATTTCTTAGTGTGTCTTAGTGTTTTCGAGGGATTTGTAGGGTTTCTTAGAGTGTCTTAGTATTTTTTTAGTGTTTCTTAGGGTTCTTAACATTTCTTAGGGTTTTTTAGTGTTTACTTAGCCGTTTTTATTATTTATTAGGGATCCTTAGGGTTTCTTAGCGTTTGATAGGGTTTCTTGGTACTTTTTAGTGTTTTGTAACCGTTTCTTAGCATTTTTTTGGGTTTCTTAGCTTTTTTTTTTATCGTTTACTAGCGTTTCTTATGGTTTATTAGGGTTTGTTAGCATTTTTTATAGTTTCGTAGTGTTTTTTAGCGTTTATGAGCCATTATTAGCATTTTTTAGCGTCTCTTGGGGTTTCACACAATATTTTAGAGTTTCTTAGCGTTACTTAGCGTTTTTCTACATTTGCATGGGTTTTTTTAGTGTTTCTGATGGTTTTGTTGGTTTTGTTTGGGTTTCTTAGGGTGTCTTAGCATTTCTTAGGGTTCTTAGCATTTACTAGGGTTTTTTTTTTAGTTTACATAGCCTTTTTTTAGCATTCCTTTGGGATTCTTAGGTGTTTTTTAACATTTAGTATTGTTTCTTAGCATTTTTAGGGTTTCTAAACGTTTCTTAGGCTTTCTTAGCATTTCTTTGGGTTTTTTTTGTATGATTTTATACGGTTTCTTAGCGTTTATTAGGATTTATTGGGGTTTCATATCATTTCCTAAGATTTCTTAGCTTTTTTAATCGTTTACTAGGGTTTCGTTGCATTTCTTACCGTTTCTTAAGTTTTATTAGTGTTTATTAAGTTTCAAAGGGTTTTGACCGTTTCTTATCAATTCTTTATCGTTTCTTAGCATTTCTTAGCGTTTTCGAGGGTTTTGTAGGGTTTCTTAGCATGTGTTTGTGTTTTGTTGGGTTTCTTAGTGTGTTTTAGCGTTTCAAAGAGTTTTTTAGGGATTATTAGTATTTTTTAGCGTTTCTTGGGGTTTCTTAATGTTTTTTAGGGTTTCTTAGTTTTTCTTAAGACTTCTTAGCGTTTCCTTAGGTTTTGTAGGGTCTTTTAGAGTGTCTTAGCGTTTCTTAGGGTTGTTAGTGTTTGCCTAGCATTTTTTTGGGTTTAATAGGGTTTTTGAGCGTTTCTTAGCCATTCTTAGCGTTTCTTAGGGTTTCTAAGTGTTTTGTAGGGTTTCTTAGAGTCTTAGCGTTATTTTAGTGTTTCTTAGGGTTTTTAGCATTTCTTAGGTTTTTTAGTGTTTACTTAGCCTTTTTTATTATTTATTAGGGATCCTTAGGGATTCTTAGCACTTTTTAGTGTTTTTTATGCATTTCTTAGCATTTTTTTGGGTTTCTTAGCTTTTTTTTTATCGTTTACTAGGGTTTCCTAGTGTTTCTTATGGTTTATTAGGGTTTGTTAGCATTTTTTATAGTTTCGTAGTGTTTTTGAGCGTTTATGAACCATTATTAGCATTTTTTAGCGTCTCTTGGGGTTTCATACAGTATTTTAGGGTTTCTCAGCGTTACGTAGCGTTTCTCTACATTTGCATGGGTTTTTTTTAGTGTTTCTAATGGTTTTGTTGGTTTTGTTTGGGTTTCTTAGGGTGTCTTAGCATTTCTTAGGGTGTCTTAGCATTTACTAGGGTTTTTTTTTTTAGTTTACATGGCCTTTTTTTAGCATTCCTTTGTGATTCTTAAGTGTTTTTTAACATTTGGTATTGTTTCTTAGCATTTTTAGTGTTTTTTTAGCGTTTTTAGGGTTTTTGAACATTTCTTAGGCTTTCTTAGCGTTTCTTTGGGTTTTTTTTGTATGATTTTATACGGTTTCTTAGTGTTTATTAGGATTTATTGGGGTTTCATATCATTTCCTAAGATTTCTTAGCTTTTTTAATCGTTTACTAGGGTTTCGTTGCATTTCTTACCGTTTCTTAAGTTTTATTAGTGTTTATTAAGTTTCAAAGGGTTTTTGAGCGTTTCTTAGCCATTCTTAGCATTTCTTAGGGTTTCTAAGTGTTTTCGAGGGTTTTGTAGGGTTTCTTAGAGTGTCTTAGCGTTATTTTAGTGTTTCTCAGGGTTCTTAGCATTTCTTACGTTTTTTAGTGTTTACTTAGCCTTTTTTATTATTTATTAGGGATCCTTAGGGATTCTTAGCACTTTTTAGTGTTTTTAATGCATTTCTTAGCATTTTTTTGGGTTTCTTAGTTTTTTTTTATTGTTTATTAGGGTTTCCTTGATGCGAACCTCGCCAATATACTGACGACACCCTACACCAAATATGGCAAAGACCCCAAGACTTTCATGACGCAAGTGCGAAAAGATGGAATATACCTTGTTTCTCAAATAAACAAGGTATGGGCTATGTAGATGCCACACCCAAATCCTTTAAGAAGAACTCTTAGAAAACCCCGGGTGATGTGAATCCGACTAAAGAGACTACGAATTCACAAGTCCAATCAACCGAACCTACAATGGAGCTGAACAGTTCATCACCAAAAGAGATAAATAATCATTTGAGTCTACAAGAGGGCCCAATCACAAGGTCAAGGGCTAAAAGATTCAAAAAAAAGCTTTATATGGGCTGATTAAAGAGATTGCTGAGTATTTAAATAGAAGCCCAAATAAAGAGCCCAAGATGAGCCCAAGAGAAGGTTCAGATTTAATTAATAAGGAGAGATTTATAAATATAATAAATCTCTTAGGATAATATTAGGTAGTCAGATTAGATAAGGTTAGTTTATAACCATAATAGATTTTTTCCTCATTATGTGGGTCATTTGGTTGTTTTTCTGAGCCTATAAAAGGCATACTCCACAGCATTGGAAACACACACTTTGAAATTATCTTGTGAGATTTTGTCTTCTTTCTATCTTGAAAGGGCTTTTGAACTTATCAGGTTTTTACCTGTGGCGTTCAAGCAATCAAGACTTATCACCGGGGGGTTTTCTAAGAGTTCTTCTTAGAGGATTTGGGTGTGGCGTCTACATATCCCATACCTTGTTTCTCACATAAACAAGGTATATTCCCTCTTTTCGCACTTGCGTCGTGAACGTCTTGGGATCGTTGCCATATTTGGTGTAGGGTGTCGTCAGCATATTGGCGAGGTTCGCATCAGTTGGTATCAGAGCACACGGTTACACAGCAAGTTCCATACCATTTTTTTATCTAGTTCTTTTTTTATCTTCTCTACCTATTTCTATTCTCTATAAAAAAAAATTATCATATTCTTCTATCTATCTTCTCTTCAGTAGGTTAAAAAAAAGAGAAAAAAAGCCAAAAAAAATTCGTGCAAAAAAAAAAGAGCAAAAATAAAGTTCGTGCTAAAAAAAAGAGCAAAAAAAATTCGTGAAAAAAAAGGCAAAAAAAAAGGAGGCACACAATTCTATCTTATATCTCATTCTTATTTTGCTCTATCTAAGTCTATTACTTCATTCCATCTTAATTTCTTTCTTCTCACTTAAATTCTTTGGAATTACTTTTTTTGAAAACCTCTATGGATTTGTCTTGATTGTTCCTTAAGTTGAACTGCTTCATAAAAACGATTTGTTTTTAAAGTTCAATTTAGATTGAAAGAAGACCTTCGAGAGGAAAAAGGTAAGAGTGTTTGAATCTTTAAGAAAAAGCCAATTGAGTGTGAAAACACGAGTGATTGAGAGAAATACGTGAGTGAGCGTTTGCAACGTTCTTCTGTTAATTTTATCAGTTGTAGGAACTCATGGCACAGCGACGAGGAGATAAGCCAAATGAAGAAGACTCCCAACAACTGATTCCAAATTTACAAATGCAAGCCATAATAAGCGAAATGAGACGAATGCTGAAGTCCGAGTTGGAACCGCTTCATGAGCGAATGGATCAATTGGAAGAAGGAGTAAGGGGTTCGCGTCAACATACCCCTACTGAACAGCGACCTCGAAGCTTTCAGCCAAGACGTTTTGATCCACAAGAACCTGAGGAGTTCGATCGATATGCTCATAGAGAACGACCTCGAGTTGATGACAACTTGGATAATATCAAGTTGAAGATACCCTCTTTTCAAGGAAAAACTGATCCAGAAGCGTATCTTGAATGGGAAAAGAGGATGGAGATGGTTTTTGACTGTCATAATTACTCGGAGATGAAAAAGGTACGACTTGCAGCTGTCGAATTTACTGATTATGCTATAATATGGTGGGATCAGTTAGTGAAAGAAAGGAAACGAAATCACGAACGCCCTGTGGAGTCTTGGGATGAAATGAAAGCGATCATGCGACGACGATTTGTTCCCAGCCACTATCACCGGGAGTTGTTCAATAAACTCCAAAGGCTTACCCAAGGATCAAGAAGCGTCGACGAATACTTCAAGGAGATGGAAATTGCGATGATTCGAGCAAATGTGGAGGAAGATAGAGAGGCAACAATGGCAAGATTTTTGCTTGGTCTAAACCATGAGATAGCTGACGTGGTGGAAATGCAATATCATGTTGAGATGCAAGATATGGTACATCAAGCTATCAAGGTGGCGAATGTTAAGCAAACACTTAGAACCCTAAGAAACACTCAGAAACGTGAAGACAATCTAAAAAACCCTACAAAACCCAAGGAAACGCTAAGAAATCTTAAGAAATGCTAAAAAACCCTAAAAAATACTAAGAAACCCTAAAACACATTAAGAAACCCCAAGAAACACTAAAAAATGCTAAGTATCGCTAAAAAAAACCCAATGAAATGCTAAAACACACTAAGAAACCCAATAAAACACAAACACATGCTAAGAAACCCTACAAAACCCTCGAAAACGCTAAGAAACCCTAATGAAATGATAAGAATCGATAAGAAACGATAAGAAATGCTACGAAACCCTAGTAAACGATAAGAAAAGCTAAGAAACCCAAGGAAATGATAAGAAACCCCAATAAATCCTAAGAAACGCTAAGAAACCTTATAAAATCATCCAAAAAAAAACGTTAAGAAAGCCTAATAAATGTTTAGAAACCCTAAAAATGCAAAAAAAACACTAAAAATGCTAAGAAATATTACCTAACATTAAAAAAAAACCCTAATAATCCCTAAGGAATGCTAAAAAAGGCTATGTAAACACAAAAAAAAAACCTTAAGAGATGCTAAGAACCCTAAGAAGCGCTAAGACACCCTAAGAAAACCCAATAAAACTCACAGAAATCCTACAAAACCCTTGGAAACACTAAAAAACCCATGCAAATGCAGAGAAACGCTAAATAACGCTAAGAAACACTAAAATACAGTATGAAACCCCAAGAGACGCTTACAAAATGCTAATAATAGCTCAGAAACGCTCAAAAACACTATGAAACCATAAAAACGCTAATAAACCCTAATAAACCTTAAGAAACGCTAGGAAACCCTAGTAAACGATAAAAAGAAGCTAAGAAACCCAAAAAAATGATAAGAAACGCTTAAAAACACTAAAAAAATGCTAAGAAATCCTATCAAACGCTAAGAAACCCTAAGGATCCCCTAATAAATAATAAAAAAAGGCTAAGTAAACACTAAAAAAACCCTAATAAATGCTAACAACCCAAAGAAACACTAAAAAAATGCTAAGACACTCTAAGAAACCCTACAAATCCTTGAAAACCCCTAAGAAATGCTAAGAATGGCTAAGAAACGCTCAAAACCCTATGAAACCCAAAAAAATGCTAAGCAAACACTAAGAACCCTAAGAAACCCTAAGACACTCTAAAAAACCCAACAAAACCCAAGGAAACGCTAAGAAATCTTAAGAAATGCTATGAAACCCTAAAAAACATTAAGAAACGCTAAAAAATGCTAAGAATCGCTAAAAAACACCCATGAAACGCTAAAACACACTAAGAAACCCAATAAAACACAAACACATGCTAAGAAACCCTACAAAAACCTCGAAAACGCTAAGAAACCCTAAGAAATGATAAGAATCGATAAGAAACGGTCAAAAACCCCTATGAAACCCCTATAAATCATAAGAAGAAACACTAAGAAACCGTATACAATCATACAAAACCCCTAGTAAAACGATAAGAAACGCTAAGAGACCCTAGGAAATGATAAAGAAACGCCAATAAATCCTAAGAAATGGGTAAGAAATGCTACGAAACCCTAGTAAACCATAAAAAAAGATAAGAAAAACTAGAAAATCATAAGAAACCCCAATAAATCCTCAGAAACACTAATAAATCGTATAAAATCAAACAAAAAAAACCCAAAGAAAACGCTAAGAAACACTAAGAAACCAAAAAAACTCTAATAAACCCTAATAAACCTTTAGAAACGCTAGGAAACCCTAGTAAACGATAAAAAAAAGCTAAGAACCCAAAAAAATGTTAAGAAATGGCTTAAAAAACACTAAAAAGTGCTAAAAAAACCCTATCAAAACGCTAAGAAACCCTAAGGATCCATAATAAATAATAAAAAAGGGCTAAGTAAACACTAAAAAACCCTAAGAAATGCTAAGAACGCTAAGACACTCTATAATAAACCCTACAAAACCCCTCGAAAACACTAAGAAACCCTAAGAAATGCTAAGAATGGCTAAGAAATGCTCAAAAACCCTATGAAACCCAAAATAATGTTAAGCAAACACTTAGAACCCTAAGAAACATTAAGGACACTCTAAAAAACCGTACAAAACCTAAGGAAACGCTAAGAAATCTTAAGAAATGCTAAAAAAAACCCTAAAAAAATTCTAAGAAACCCCAAAAAACACTAAAAAAATGCTAAGTATCGCTAAAAAAAACCCTATGAAACGCTAAAACACACGAAGAAACCCAATAAAAACACAAACACATGCTAAGAAACCCTACAAAACCCTCGGAAACGCTAAGAAACCCTAAGAAATGCTAATAAACGATAAAGAAATGATAAGAATCGATAAGAGACACTAAAAAAAAACCCTATGAAAAACCTAATAAACACAAATAAACCTTAAGAAACTGTAAGAAATGCTACGAAACCCTAGTAAACGATAAAAAAAAGCTAAGAAACCCCTAATAAACACTAATAAACCTTAAGAAACGGTAAGAAATGCTACGAAACCCCTAGTAAACGATAAAAAAAACTAAGAAACCCTAGGAAATGATAAGAAACCCCCAATAAATCCTAAGAAACCGTATACATTCATACAAAACCCCTAGTAAACGATAAGAAAAGCTAAGAAACACAAGGAAATGATAAGAAACCCCCAATAAATCCTAAGAAATGCTAAGAAACCGTATAAAATCATACAAAAAAACCAAAAAGAAATACTAAGAAAGCCTAACAAAAGTTTAGAAATCCTAAAAACGCAAAAAAAAAACACTAAAAATGCAAAAGAAACAATACCAAACGTTAAAAAAAACCCTAATAATCCCTAAGAATACTAAAAAATGGCTATGTAAATGCAAAAAAAAACACTAAGAAACACTAAAAAAACATTAAGAAACCCCAAAAAAATGCAAAAAAAATGCTAAGAATCACTAAAAAATCCTAGAAACACTAAAACACACTAAGAACCCAATAAAACACAAACACATGCTAAGAAACCCAACAAAACCCTCGGAAACGCTAAGAAACACTAAGAAATGCTAAGAAACGATAAACAAAATGATAAGAATCAATAAGAAATGGTCAAAAACCCTATGAAACCATAATAAACATTAGTAAACCTTAATAAACGGGTAAGAAATGCTACGAAACCCTAGTAAACGATAAAAAAAAAGCCTAAGAAACCCTATTCAAACCGTAATAAACACTAATATAACTTATGAAACGGTAAGAAATGCTACGAAACCCTAGTAAACGATAAAAAAAAACTAAGAAACCCTAGGAAATGATAAGAAACCCCAATAAATCCAAAGAAACGCTAAGAAACCATATAAAATCATACAAAAAAAACCCAAAGAAACGCTAAGAAAGCCTAAGAAACATTTAGAAACCCTAAAAAATGCAAAAAAAATACTAAAAATGCTAAGAAACAATACCAAACGTTAAAAAAACCCTAATAATCCCTAAGGAATCCTAAAAAAAGGCTATGTAAATGCAAAAAAAAACCCTAAGAAATGCTAAGAACCCTAAGAAACGCTAAAACACCCTAAGAAACCCTACAAAACCGTCGGAAACACTAAAAAAACCCATGCAAATGTAGAGAAACGCTAAATAACGCTAAGAAACCCTAAAATGTAGTATGAAAACTCAAGAAACGCTAAAAAAATGCTAATAATGGCTCAGAAACGCTAAAAAATGCTAATAAACCTTAAGAAACGCTAGGAAACCCTAGTGAACGATAAAAAAAAAGCTAAGAAACCCAAAAAAATGCATAGAAACACTTAAAAAACACTAAAAAGTTCTAAGAACCCTAAGAAACCCAAAGAAACCCTACAAAACTCTCAAAAACACAAAAAACCCATACAAAAGCAGAGAAACGCTAAATAACGCTAAGAAACTTTAAAATACAGAATGAAACCCAAGGAGACGTTAAAAAAATTCTAAAAAAATGGCTTAGAAATGCAAAAAAACATTATGAATCCATAAAAAATGCTAAAAAAACCCTAATAAACCTTAAGAAACGCTAGGAAACCCTAGTAAACGATAAAAAAAAAGCTAAGACAACCCAAAGAAATGCTTAAAAAACACAAAAAAAACGCTAAGAAACCCTAAGGATCCCTAATAAATAATAAAAAAAACCTAAGTAAAACACTAAAAAAACCCTAAGAAATACAAATAAACTCTAGTAAACGATAAAAAAAAATCTAAGAAACCCTATGGAACCCTAATAAACACTAATAAAACTTAAGAAAAGATAAGAAATGCTACGAAACCCTAGTAAACGATAAAAAAAGCTAAGAAACCCTAGGAAATGATAGGAAACCCATAAATCTAAGAAATGCTAAGAAAACCGTATAAAATCAAACAAAAAACACCCCAAAGAAACGATAAGAAAGCCTAAGAAACGTTTAGAAACCCTAAAAACACAAAAAAAAACACTAAAAATGCTAAGAAACAATACCAAAATTAAAAAAAACCCTAATAATCCCTAAGGAATGCTAAAAAAAGTCTATGTAAATGCAAAAAAAAACCCTAAGAAATGCTAATAACCCTAAGA